>CM037094.1:55575444-56775444 GCA_020916435.1 Oxytropis ochrocephala
TACAAGAAGCGCCAGCGACAATTGGGCGTCGGCCCGACCCACTCTAAACGCCCAAGCACGCATTTGCTTGGACCGCATTCTCATAGCCGGCGAAATCTTCGCTAGCGGTCGGCACTCTACGATATATATATGCCATTCGCACATGGCATCGTGCACGTTCTCTTACCTTGTGTTATCGCGGCGACTACTCACTAGATCGTCGGAGTGTCATTGCGAGTACCACCCGAGGCATTCAGCGTGAAGCCGGACCGGTCCTTCCCATATTCAACGGCCGCCCGATCGGCGGAGACAACAATAACTTCAACACTTCATTGGTCGAGTACGATCAATTGGCGACCACGATGGGAGGCCCGAGCGCTATCCTACTCCATTCATGGCTCCACGCGGCCGGCCCGTGACGCGGGCCTCATCTCTCGCTCAACCCCGGGCGGCATCCTCAACAACAAACCCCGGGCGTGGCGGTAACGATTCCACGAATCTCGAGGGAATCGCGGCAAGAACCCCGGTGCGGTCGCGGACCGATCTTGGAGCAGTACAACCGCATGCGCTCCGCCCCAACTACCGCCCGAGTTGATGGAGGCAGGCATCGAAGACCAACTGCCCGAACATGTCACTCAGGCCGTTCTGCAGATCCTTCAAAGAAAGAACCAGGTCATTGCAGATCGCGACGAGGCGATCTCTCGCTACGAAAGAGGTCGATTAGGGCGCGCGGCGTGCGGAAGGCGGAGAACCTACGCTCGACGCCGAGGACCTCACGCGTGCTGCACAACGCCCTCCTAGAAGGAGCCTTTCTCGCCGAGAGAGCACCACCCACCGGTCTCCGGCTCGAAGAACAAGGGCACGTAGGTCACCCCCAAGCAGGAACGTGCGCAGACGCCGTTCATTATCTTATGATGAATATGAGGACTCTAGCTACCCTCCTGATACCGGTCGCTCGCCCACCAGGTACTCCTCTAATGAGTCGTCCAGGTTCACGTCGGTCGAGAAGCGAGTCACGGGACTCTCGTGAAGAATTTGGAAGATTATCGGGATGGAAGAATAAGGGATGTCTCGCAGCGGCCAAGAAGAGGTCAAAGCGAGCGACCCAGAAGGCCTCCTCAACCTCCGCCATTTGGCCCATCCGGAGAATTCTATGGAATGACGGGCGCGAGGCATGCCTCGCTATGCAACCGCCGGGTCGAACGACATTCGAAGCGGTCACGACCCATTTACTAGAGAAATCAGGCGTTACAAGATTCCAAGAGACCTGAGAAAGCCACCTAATCTGAATAAATTTGACGGTCGTGGCGACCCAGATAAGCATCTCCGGTACTTTAATAATTATTGCGATTCTGAGAGAATTGGGCTCGGCGATGAAGTCGCGTTTGTTCCCTCGATCGTTGGACGGTCGGGCATTAGAATGGTGGGAGACTCTGCCCCAATAATATCTCCTCATGGCAAGACTTGATCGAGAATCTTCTTATCTCACTATACGGCCAACCGCTGCCAATATCGATATGAAGAACACTTGGACACGGTTGTTCAAGGTGATAATGAGACGCTGAGATAGTACATCGACCGGTTCAATACCGAGGCCGAGTCTGTTCGTGACTTGTCAGACAAAGACAAATTGAAGTATCTAAAGCGCGGCATTCGTAGGACCACGAGTTCGTAGAGGAATTCACGTTGAACCATTATCAAGATCTCAGTTTCTTCCTAACAAGGGCCAATGTTCATATGGCGTATGAAGAAACCTTAGCCGCAAGAAAGGCCGCCCGTGCGCGACCAAAAGAGGAGCAAGACAGACCGGTTAAAGCCCGTGAAGGCCGCCGAGACAACCGACCTGATTTCAGAGACAAGAAGTTTGATCATCGTACTCGTCTCAACACCTCCATTGCACAAATCTACAGTGAGTGCCAGAACAATGAGTTTGTGGGTGTAAAACGGCCCGATCCACTCGTGCTCAAGAAAGGGGCACGACCGACCAAAAGGTACTGCCGTTACCATAAAAGCAAGGGTCATGATACTAATGTTGTATGGCCTCAAAGGCGATATTGAAGAGCTCATTCGAGAGAAGGCAAGTTGGGCAAGTATGTGAGGTCAGAGGAAGACGACCGACCTCAAGAGAACACGAAAGAGAATGATCAAGACAGGGGAAAGGGTGCTCTAGTCATAACGAGCACCCAAGACAAAGATCGGTCTGAAGATCGAGATACTCGCCGGTCCAAAGGCCGCAACGTAGCAATGGTTATTCACGGTGGAAATCCGTTGGATCGTAAGGAGTCCAACAAAGCCATGAAAAGAAAGTGGGACGAGCTCCTAATGGTTGCCTCAACTTCTGCAGAACGATCGGTCTCGAATAGACCGCCCATTTCCTTTGGGGGCGAAGACACGCTTTCGACGGCAGGCGAAACGATTATGTTCCATTGGTGATCAGAGCAGTTATGGCCAACACGGAAGTCCAAAGAATTCTAGTCGACCAGGGTAGCTCGGCCGACATCATGTTTGAAGATTTGATTGACAAGATCAAGGTTGATCGGAGCGAGATAATTCCCCAGGCCGAGCCTACTCCCCTAACGGGCTTCAATGGAGCGATCACCTACCCGTTGGGAACAATCGAACTCATGGTCACATTTGGTGACGACACTGAAGAGAGCACTCTGCATGCAGGGGCGGTCCGTCACGGCGTTCCTCGTACTCCCCATCAAATCATGCTATCGATTGTATCATAGGTAGGCCGACCTTGGGCAAGCTAGAGGCCGTGGCATCGACGGTGCACTTGAAAATGAAATTTTATAGCAGAGATGACCAGGTAGTTACCCTGGCGGCCGACCTAGAGGCAGCAAGGTGTAGCCACTACTTATATCAAGAAAGTTGTGATGAGGTAGATCGTGGCCCAAGTTCTCAAAGCACTGGTGAAGGTCACCAGGTCAATCTCGCTGATTTGGATGCTCGTTATGATCCAGATAGCGACCCAGAGGATAACGGCGATGACTTAGCCCGAGAGCTAAAGAAACGAGTTGAAAAGACCGAGAACCTCATGGGAATTGGAAGATGTGCGGTTGGGAGCGACCCAACAAAGACAGTTAAGCTCGGTAGCAACCTACCAGAGCAGGTGAAGCAAGACCTTGTGCAATGTTTGAAAGACTATGCTGACCTGTTCGCATGGCAGGCATCAGACATGCCCGGCATCCCTATCGAAGTTGCTTGCCATCAACTTTCGGTCGATGAAAGGGTTAAGCGGCCGTCGCTCGAAAGAGCGAACTTCGAGTGAGGAAAAATCTCAAGCCACTGCAAAGGCCGTTGAGGACCTCGTAAAGGCCGACTTCATCGAAGAGATCAAGTACACGACTTGGCCATGTCAATGTCGTGTTGGTTAAGAAGAATGGCAAATGGAGAATGTGTGTGGATTACACCGACTTGAATAAGGCATGCCCGAAGGATGCCTTCGGTGCCTCAAGCATTGACAAATTGGTCGATGGCGCCTCGGGTTATAAGTTATTGTCCTTTTTGGGCGCTTATTCGAGATACAATCGATTCACGATGTATCCACCCGATCGACACAAGGCGACCTTCATGATGAGCGAGGAAATTTTCAAGATGAGGTGATGCCTTTCGGCTAAAGAACGGCTGGAGGCGACTTACGGCGAATGATGAATAAGATTTTCAAGAAGCGATCGGTCGAATCTACGAGGTGTACTTGGGCGATATGATCATCAAAAGTGGGACCGATCCGGATCATGCGAGCGACTGAGGAAATCTTTGAAGAAGCTAGGAAGAATGCACTCGATCGAATCGAGAGAAGTGTACCTTTGGGGTGAGGCGGCCAGATTTTGGGATTTCACCGGTGAAAGAGGATAGAAGCAAACCACGAGAAATGTAAGGCGGTCGCCCGACATGAGCCGCCAAAGACCAAAAAGAAATCCAACGGTGAGCGGGATGGTAGCTGCTCTATCCAGATTCATACCAAAAGCGGCCTGCAAGTCACTTCCACTGTTCAGACTCCTGAAGAAAGACGTAGACTTTGAGTGTACCGACCAATGCCAACGAGCATTGGAGGAATTGAAAGAAGCATTGACTAACCCGCCAATTATGACCCAAGCGGCTTTGGCGAAACATCGTATTTGTACTTGGCGATAGCGAAGAAGTTTTGAGTGCTGTGTTAGTCAGGGAAAGCGACCTAAAGCAGAATCCGGTCTATTTCATCAGTAAGGTACTGCAAGGACCCGAGCTGAGATATCAGAAGATAGAAAAATTTGCCCTTGCACTTCTAGTGGCCGCTCGAAGATTGAGACCCTACTTTGTGGCCCACCAGGTCGTGGTAAGGACCGATCAGCCAATCAGGCAAATCCTTCATCGGCCAGACCTGGCGGGACGAATGATAAAGTGGGCGATGAAGCTCGCCGAATTTGGGATTAAGTTTGAATCCCGATCGGTATAAAGCGCCAGTCTGTGGCCGACTTTATCTGGGAGATGACCCCGATCCCAGAGGATCAAGCTCAAACGACCTGGATCTTCCATGTAGATGGGTCGTCCAATAGCAAAGGAAGTGGAGCAGGCCTAATATTAGAAAATTCAGAGGCCCTTGCCGTGGAAGTTTCATTGACTTTTGCGTTTCACACGTCGAACAACCAGGCCGAGTATGAGGCGTGCATAGCTGGCCTGCAGCTCGCTAGGGATTTTAATGTCGACCGGGTTGAACTCGGATCGGACTCACTTACTTGTTGTCTCACGAGATCAAAGACTTATACGATGCCAAGGATGACATTTGAAAAGTTATCCGGCGAGTAAGAGAGGCGCTCAGCGATTCGACCGAAGCGAAGTGGTACATGTACCTCGGACCAAAAGCGTTCGAGCGGATATTCTATCAAAACTCGCAAGTACCAAAACTCCGGGTAATCACAGAAGTTTGATTCAGGAGACCCTAAATCGACCGAGTGTGTCAACCAAGCCAAGCCAGTCGTCGGCCGTTCTTTGTGTTAATCCAGATTCAGATTGGATCGCCCCTATTCTCAGGTACATCGTTGAAGGGGAAGAACCGAAGCGACGAAGCGGCGAAAGTTAGTGGGCTCAGGCGACCAAGTATTCGGTAATAGAAGGGAAATTATACAGAAGAGGGTTCTCGTCCCCATTGTTAAGATGTCTTACGACGGTCGAAGCCGACCATGTGTTGAGAGATATTCATGAAGGCGTTTGTGGTAGCCACCAAGGTGCACGTTCCATAGCTAAGAAAGCTCTCAGGGCCGGCTATTACTGGCCGACCATGGACGATGATGCTAAGAAGCTCGTTCAGAAATGCAAAAAGTGTCAAGTACATGCTGATGTCCACATTGCACCTTCTTCAGAGTTACAAAGTCTTGTCTCACCTTGGCCGTTCGCCTGGTGGGGCATGGATCTGCTAGGCCCGTTTCCACCTGCTCCAGGCCAGTTCAAGTTCTTGATCGTGGCAGTAGACTATTTTACGAAGTGGATCGAGGCCGAGCCTCTTGCAACGATCACATCGGCAAAAGTAAGCAAGTTCTTGATCGATGTGTGCTGCCCGTTTTGGCCCCGCGGCAATTGATAAGCGACAGCGGTACCCGGTTCGCGGATAAAAGATTTAGAGAAATGTTGGCGACTTAGGTGTTAAATAAGCGTTTCACCTCGGTCGAGCATCCGTGAGACAAGCGGCGGTCAAGCGGCTAACAGAGTTATCCTCACGTGGTTTGAAAGCGAAGACTAGACGAAGCAAAAGGAGGCGGGTCGAGGAGCTACGATCCGTTCTTTGGCGTCTGGGGCGACCCTCATTCATCGGCGGGAGTCGCCCCTTCGAGCTTGTGTATGGGCGATCTTTGTTATACCCATAGAAATGGGGGAGCTAAATTGGAGGACTTCAAACCCCCCTACTATGGCCGACAACGACCGGGCAATACGAGAAGAATTGGACCTGATTGAAGAGCTGCGCACTCAAGCATCACTTAGAGAACAAGCGATCAAGCGGTAAGGTCGCGACTAGATACAAGGCTCGAGTTGAAGAGATTTCTCAATTGGGCAGCTCGCCCTAAGGCGTCTTGGCGTTGGAAACAAAAACGCCCGACAAGGAAAGCTCGCACCAAATTGGGAAGGTCCATACGTGGTCGTCAAGAAGACCGGTAAGGGGGCATATGAGTTGGAAACCATGGAAGGGCGTACTATCCCGGAACATGGAACGCAGAAAAACTTAGAAAGTATTATGTCTAAATGTAATGAACGACCGATTTATTAATGAAAGACAGGCAAGCGCTCTTTTTCCCACTGGGTTTTTTACAGAGGCCCGACCTTTGAAAAATTGTTATTATTTACTTTCTCGCAAAGAATGTATGCCCGGTCGCTCAAGCATGCTCATGGCAAAGGAGCGATCGGAGATTTATCAGATTTGAACAGATCGTCGAAACGATCTACCTCGAGTGCCATCGAAATGGCCCAAGGGTTAAATAACCCACAAGCTGCAGGTCGTCGAAACGATCTATAGCGTGTGCCGCCGAGCCGGCACAAACAACGGTCACCGAGTTGACTCGAACGAGCGCCATCGAAAATGGCCCACGGGTTAAGTAATAACCCATCATAATAGGCCGTCGAAATGACCTACCTCGAGAGATCATCAAAATGATCCCAGCAGGTGCCATCGAAATGGCCCAATCGAGTGCCATCGAAATGGCCCAATCATCTACGAGCGCTTTCGAAATGGCACAAAACGGTCGTCGAGCGGCCTACAAGTTCGAAAACTTAGACAAATAAACGTGCAAGATGGGTAGACGTAACAATGCGAATTCAAGTAAACAAAATAAAAGACAAGTTAAAATGTCATTACAAAGCGGAAACGCCTACTAAAACCGAGCACTCGAATATCTCACTGCTCGAAGGCAGCTTTCAAATTGTTGGGCCCAAAGGCAAGTTAAACTATTATAGAATTTACTCCGCGCAGCGGCGGGCTTGAGAAGAGGAGAAAGTGGGGCGAACAACGTTACCCTGTTCGTCGCGTTCCTCGGCCAAGCATGATCTTGTTGTTTCGACATAGTGCGCGGGCTGGATCATCTTGTCATCAAAATTGATGTGCAAATCTGCGTTCGGCGCCGCTTTGGCCGAGAGCATTATAGAACTGCTCGATCGCAGCATTCCGGGCGTGCTCGGCTATCATCCGAATTTCAGCATTCAGCTCGGCCTTCTCGGTTCCCCACTCGGCCTTCTCCTTCTCCAGGACTTCAAGGTCGGTCTTCAGATTTGCGACTTGCCCGACAAGCTCCTTGTTCCTCTTGGAAAGTTTGGCCCGATCGTCCTCGGCTCGCTGCAGAGCATCTTTTTTGGACTTAGCCAGTTTGTCATACTTTTGCTGCGCCTCCGTCAAGGCCTTGTCCTTCTCGGCCCGAGCTCCTGCAAACAGAGATAGTCATGATCGGTTAGTCGGTCGAAAGTGAGAAAAAGGACGACGGGCTAGAAAAATAAAATACCTTCAGCTTCGTCCACCAGCTCTTGCATAATCTTGTCCATTCCCATAGAGAGGGAGGCACAGACCGCCATGGGCTTCTTCTTGAACCGCTCAAACTCAACCTGCCCTAGACCATCGAGCGAGAGAATAGGAATATCATCCTTAGCAAGGTCCAAGTCCCGACTATCAAACTTAGGCCGCTTGGCAGAACGATCATCGGCGGGAGGGGGTGACCGAGCAACCGGTTTCTTCCCTTGACTTTTCGGAGTTTGAGGCACCTTTGACAGGCCATCCAAGTCGACGACCTTACGTGAGGGCGGCTTGGAGGCACTGCCCACGACTTACCGGCCATTCTTTCTGCAAAACAACAAATTAAGAGTTAGAAGAGAAGATAGACAGCACAAATATAAAGGCAAAGTTTAAAAGTGAACCGATCTCGGCCTCCAGAGCCCGGCCAACGAGCAAGACGAAGGGACGGCAAGGTATATCGCCCTTAGGGTCTGGGGGCAGCATGCCCGCCAAAGCTTTGATCATCTCCAGAGACTCCACGTCGGCCGCATCCAAATCCTTAACAGAGTAAATATAGTCACCGGGCCTCCTGAAGAAGTGGGCCTCGTTCCACATGATTGGAAAATAAGGGGGACCGATCATTCCATCGGGTTGGACTTCAGATATGGCCTTGCCGGCCTCCTTGGTCGGAACGATCCAGAAGTAGTGGCTCTTCCAGGTCGCTCCCAGTGACTCTTGAAACGCCTTAAAGTAACGGTGCTGAGTTTTTTGGGCTTTGAAGGACACTGGCTCCCTCTTTTCCTTGTTGGCTTTTTCCCTGAGCCAGCTCAGCTCGAAGATAGCAAAAAAGAGCATGATCGACACCGGCCGACCAAGTTTGGTTAGAAGAACTTCGAAGGTTTTCAAAAACGCCCATGCATTTGGATGGAGCTGAGAGGGGGCGACCCCGATGTGACGGAGAACGTCGCGTTGAAATTCAGTGAAGGGTGGCATGATATTCATCCTCTCGAACACGATCTGATGCATCGTGAACTTGAGGTTGTCGGAATAAGTCGCAATATCCTCCCCGTCTTTCATGCCCCTTACTCTCCAACCCGGTAGATGGCGGAAGGAAGCTTCTAGAATGGGCAGCGCCCAATGGCCGACCGTGATAACACTTCTATTAGAGCGAAGGGTGTCTTCCGCACCCTCGGTCGCTCCTCCTTCGTTATTTACCTCCCGACCGGAGGAACTAGCTGCAGGCTGAGCAACTTCCTCATTAACTGTTCCAGCTCAGCCTGCTCTGACCTCGACCATCTCCTCGTCTGCGGCCTGGGCGACGCTCTGCACTTCGTCATCCTCTATCACCACCACTTCATCATTCTCCGGTGGTGGAGGGTCACACGACTGAACGTTGGAATGAACAGATTTTGAGTCAGAGCTCCCCGAGCTAACTGACCGCTGGCTGGAAGAGCTAGAAGAGCTCGAGCTCGAACTGCTCGAAGAATCGGAGCTTTTATCGCCCGAAGACGACTTAGATTTCTCCTCTTGCGAATGAGCCTCGGACGGCCTCGACATGTGGCTAGCAAAGGACTGGGACGGCCCTCCGGGAATACGAGCAGTCAGGTCGGTCGAGCAGCGCACTCGTGAGAGGGGGCGACTTGGTCGTCCCCATACCTGACACCCCGTATCACAAGGCGTGAAACAATATATTCGAGGAATAATTACAGAAGTTAAAGAGTAAGAGCAGAGATCGATTCATACCTTAGAGAATGTTGGAGATCGGTCGCGAAAACAAAGACGAGCAATACGAGAGCAGCTACAGATACGGGTCGGCGGAAGACAAGTCGGTCGCTGGCAGAGCAAATCGCGAAAGTGTGAGGTATAGTCTTCACTGAAGGGGTATTTATAGTGCAGACCCAAAGCGCGAAAGGGGACCGGGAGACGAAACGTCGCAACGTTTCACCTTCCCACCAATAGCTGCCTTTAGACAACCTCGGAGACACCAAACGTCATGTCATAAATGTCAGTAAAGACCAACCGTCGCGTCAGCACGGCCGGCAATTGGCGAACGGTCGAAACCGTCCAATCAAGAGAGTGAACGGCCGCGTCCGTCCCATCACTTGAAAAATATTCAAAACAACGCCACTCCTGGGGGCAGCGATTCAAGCCTCAGCCCGCTCTTAAGCGACCTAGGCTTGGGGGGCAACTGTTCCTGGGTGTATCAGCGATTACAAGAAGCGCCAGCAAAGATTGGGCGTCGGCCCGGCCCGCTTACTTAACCGCCCAAGCACGCCGCTTGGACGCATTTCTGAACCGGCGAAATCTTCGCTAACGGTCGGCACTCTACAGTATATATATGCCATTCGCACATGGCATCAGGTACGTTCTCTTACCTTGTGTTATCTGCCCGAGCGACTACTCACTAGATCGTCGGAGTGTCATTGCAGGTACCACCCGAGGCATTCAGCGTGAAGCCAGGACCGGTCCTTCCCCATATTCAACGACCGGCCCAGTCAGCAGGACAACAATAACTTCAACACTTCATTGGTCAGGTACGATCAAAAAGCTTTAGAGAGAAGAGAGAAGAAACTTGGAAATGTGTCAAGTTTCGGTGTGAGTAATAAAGTGAGGAGAGATCACTTTTTATAGGCATGTTGGAATAAATATCCGTTGGGTAATTAATGCAAAACGTGTTGAGTTGGTTAAAGCGCGTTGACTTGGACTAATAATAATTACTCCTACAAAACAACTCCTCTCTCATTTTCAAAAAAAAATATTCTCCTCAAAATTATATTTTACGTTACTTTGACTTATAAATTTTCTTTATTTGATTCCATATATATTAATTTCCTCTTTTGATATATATTAAATTCAATAAATAAATGTTATTTAATTTCCGTCAAAAAAATTTTGTTTAAGTTTCATAGTATTTATGAAATAAATTTTATTTCTATTTATATTATATTCCTTTTTGTAAATAAACTTTCTGTATATATTATATTCCTCTTTCAAATTACCTTATTTATGCATTTAATTTATATTTAAAAATTATTAGTATTTGTTGTATTTGATATATATTATAAACTTTATATATATATATATATATATATATATATATATATATATATATATATATATATTATATTCCTATTTTGTTATTTCTGTTAAAAATAGTTTGTTATTTATTTAAATTGACTAAGATAATCTTGATTGTGGATAGAAAGAAATGTATCATAAGAATTTTAAGCAATTCAAATCAAATTATTCTCACAAAAGAGAATGATTCTAATTATATAAACTTTATCTTTTTGACAAAATTATATAAACTTTATTTATTGTTATAAAATTGATAGTTTACATAGAGACTCGAGATCTCCTCCATCTATTCGCGAAAAAATATTTTTGCTTCACGAAAAATAAATCAATTAAGAGAAAGTTATATACATTTTTCGTAGAGAAAGTTACTAGAAAATAAATATTTTTATAATTTACTAGCATTTTTTTTGGTAAAAATAGGATATCTTCAGCGCGCAACTACTGAGACTAATCCTTCATGCTGGGTAGAACCACTATGCGCGGCAAACCTCTCTCTCAAAAGATTTAACACTGCTGCATGCCCAAGTCTGGCTTTGTATTCCCTTAACCACTATGCGCGCAACTACTGAGACTAATCCTTCTGACTGTATCCCTTAGCTACCAGTCTGGCTTTGTATTTCTCAATTGCTCCTCTTTCATTGTATTTAGTTTTAAAAATCCACTTTTAGGCTTGGACTCAGCAGGAAGAATAGTCAGTGTTCACGTGTTGTTTCTTTCTATGGATTCCCTTTCAAGATCCATTGATTTCTTCCATTTATCCTCTTTGAAAGCTTCATCTACACTTGTAGGGTCTTCTGGTTGTGTGCCAATAGCCACATTCAGTTCATCCAATTCCACTTCATGAGTGATATAGTCACCCAGATAGACTGGTTTCCTCTTAATCCCCCCTTTGCTGAGAAGTCTCAGTTTCATTTGTATCCGCTACAGTGGTTGCATCTGCTACTGTGGTTGCGTTTTGAATCTGATCATCAGTTGCAGCAGGTTCCAAATCATTTTCTTGAGCTTCAGGGACTTCATTATCACAGTTTTGATCTTGGTTTTGAGTTTCAGTGACTTTGATTCACCCAAGTCAAGTAAATTTCCCTGGTTTCTGTGTCTCATCCCATTTCCACCCTCCTTCTCAGCAAATACTACATCTATGCTAGTGAGAACCTTTTTGGTATTTGGATCAAGTAGCCTATAAGCTTTTGATTCCTCACTCACGCCCAAAAAGACACACTTTATGCTATTGTTGTCAAGTTTTGTTCTTTGATTGTTTGGAATGTGCGCATATCCAACACAACCAAAGATTTTGAAATGATGAACCGAGGGCTTGACTCCACTCAAATCTTCAATGGGAGTCATATCCTTAACTACAATCGTAGGACCATTGTTTACAGATATATATCTTGACCACCTCAATGCTTCTGCCCAATATGCATTAGGAACCTGTCTCTCTGCCAGCATGTTGCGCACCATGTTCAAGATGATTCTGTTCTTCTTCTCTACCAATATGAGTTGGAAATTAGGGTAATTCTCATGTATCGATTTGGGGCCAATTTGCACTATATATGTACAACATGAATACAATTCTCAGATACAAGAAGAACAAACTCTCCAATTGAGTCTAACAGAATTACAACAACAAAAACAAACAAAACAAAAATACAAAGTAATTGGACTGAGCCACTAAACACACAACAAGCCCAACTACTAAAGACACCCCAAATTAACTACATAAAGCCCTATCATTTAGCATCAAAATTGGTATCAAACATTAATCAAGTAATAAGTTCAAAAATCCATTTGCAGCACATACAACACTTAATTCAAGCATTCTAACAATCATAAACTCAATCAATGCACATTCAACTCTTTATACTCGAGCATATCAATTCTAGTGAAACAATCATCAAAAGAACACTCTTAAAACAAAGAACCTATTTGATGAACTTTGAACACTACAATTTCCCCATCTCTCCTAGACATTCGAACTCGAGCATATCTAAGACACAATGTTGGTTCCCAAAGCCCTAAAGGAGTAATGTTGAAGCCCCCTTTTGGTCCTCACAGCTCTCCTTTGGTGGAAATTTGAACATGCAAGCTTCAAAACCAGCAGATCAATTCGATTTGGAGTTGATTGGGAAAGTAGTCATTTCTGGTTGTACGAGTGAACAATGTGATGAAGAAGAATAATGAAGGTGAGATGAAGTTATGTTTTTCCTCTCTTCTTTCTTCGATCTTCGAATCTCTTTTCCCCTCTCTCTAAACTCACTTCTAATTTCTGAAAAGTGAAAGTGAGGAAGTATTGTTCAGCTTGTGGTGTTTAAACAAAAGGGTTGTGCCTTAATGTTCTATTTAGGCCTTATTGTTACTACTCACACCTATTGTTTTTACATGTTGTAACACCCTATGCTGTTTCAAAATTCACTAAAACAGAAAAAGAGAATGGGGCATTGTGAGAATGTGTGTATTTGGTTGGGGTTCAGCTCAAGGCGTGTTAAGTGAGTGGGAAATTCCTAATTTACCCTTGCACTAAAAGCACCCCTCTATTCACTTATGCACTATCCATTGCAATTTAATTTAACTAACCAACAAATACCCCATCAACTCATTTAATTATTCACACAATAATCTTATATCATCAAAAATTAACTCAATTAGATAGCGCTTAAGTTAACTAACCTATCAAAGTGAAATTCCAGTTGTACCCGTAGTTTATTCGCACCCTGTTATTTACTTATACGCCACACAATTTTTAATTCGGCAAGCACATAATACATTCAATTATTAATTCAACCGATTGTCAAACAACTTGTTTAGTAATGATTTATTCTAATCACCACTAATCATTCAAACAAGAACCTAGTAACTTGGGAATGTTACACACACACACACACACACACACACACACACACACACACACACACACATATTCTCAGGTTCAATTGCTATTTGATTATATCCTGAATAACCATCTAAGAAATAATAAAACTCCTTACCTGCTAACCTATCTAACATTTGGTCAATGAGGGGTAAAGGGAAATGGTCTTTCTTTGTGGCCTTATTAAGTTTTCTATAATCCATACAAATTCTCCATCCTGTAACAGTTCTTGTTGGGATTAATTCATTTTTTTCATTGGCTATAACTGTTACACCCCCTTTCTTTGGAACACATAGTACAAGGCTAACACATGCACTATCTGAAATAGGTTATATGATTCCAGCATCTAGCCATTTTATAATTTCTTTCTTAACAACCTCTTTCATAATAGGATTTAGCCTTCTTTGTCCTTCTATGCTGCTTTTAGAATTTTCTTCCAAAATGATCCTATGCATGCATATTGAAGGGCTAAATCCTTTTATGTCTGCCAGTTGCCAGCCTATGGCTTTCTTATGCTTCTTTAGGGTATTAATTAAATCATACTCTTGTTCTAATGATAGATCAGAAGAAATGATTACTGGAAGTGTATTATCTTCACCTAAGAAATCATATTTTAAGTGTTTAGGCAGTTCTATAGAGGGTAGATTCATTTTAAGGTTAGGGTCTTTTAGATTAAGGGATTCATAAGTTCTAGCCCATACCTTAGGTGTTGGTTCTTCCCTTGGCAGAATGTCTTTTTGAAGAGTTTATTCTTTAGGCAGTGCAGAAGCATCAGGATCAAGTGCACTTGCAAGGTGATCATACTGCTTCTGAAACTGCTTTTCTACAATTGGTCAAGAGAGATAGCTGAACACTCTTCAGTCTCCTCTGCAGGATACTTCAAAGCATTCATCACATTGAATTACACCTCTTGATCATTTACTCTCATGGTTAGCTCTCCTTTTTGCACATCTATCAATGTCTTTCCAGTTGCTAAGAATGGCCTTCCAAGAATAACTGGCACTTCCTCATCTGCAACAAAATCAAGGATGACAAAATCTGCAAGAAACAAAAATTTGTCAACCTGTACCAAAATATCTTCAATGATTCCTTCTGGGTATGCTATTGACCTACTGCAAGGGAAAGTGTCAAAGTGGTAGGGTTAGCATTTCCAATTCCTAGCTTTGTAAAAATAGATTTAGACATCAAGTTGATTCTTGCACCTAAATCACACAATGCTCTACCTATATAGAACTTGCCTGTGGGAAATGGAATTGTAAAGCTACCTGGATCTTTCAATTTCCTTGGAATTTTGTTTTGCAAAATCAAACTACATTCCTTAGACATAACAATTGTTTCAAACTCCCCTAATCTTTTTCTTTTAGAAAGCACATCTTTCATAAATTTAGCATAATTAGGCATTTGTTGAAGTGCTTCAATCAAGGGAACATTGATATGCAATTGCTTCAAAACATATAAAAACATACTGAATTGCTTCTCCTCATGTGCCTTTTTTAATCTTTGAGGAAAAGGAGGAGGAGGGTATTTAGAAACTAACCTTGGAGTTGGAACATCATGAGATGCAGATGCATCAGGTGCTACTGCATCTTGAGAACTTTTTTCATTTTTATTTTTTTTCTCCCTTACTTGTACCTTCAATCTCATACGGCTTTGTCAAATCTTGTCCACTCCTTAAAGAAATAGCTTTAACTCGTTCCTTACCTTGCCTTTGTGAGGTTGAGGCTTCTGTATTTGATGGCAAAGTACCTGTTGGTCTTTGATACAGAGCTGTTGCTAATTGCCCCACTTGATTCTCCAAATTCTTAATTGATGCATCTTGGGCTTGCCTTGCTGTTCTAGTTTCACTAATGAAAGATTTAAGCAAACCTTCTAAGGAGTTGTCATTGGCAGGTTGGTTTGGTCTTTGACATTTCTGAGATTGGAATCCTGGAGGTGTTGCTGGTGCAGGTGCACTAGGTGCAGGAGCACTAGAATTGTTCCACCTAAAGTTTGGGTGGTTCTTCCATCCTGGATTATAGGTATTAGAGTAAGGGTTGTTATTCCTATTGTATCGTACATAATTGACAGAGATTTGGTTGCTAGGACACTCTTCATACAGATGCCCTCCCCCACAGTATACACAACTTGTTGTTCTAGGAGGGGCTTGTTCTATGGCTGCGGTAGTGTTTTCTTTTGGTGCAGTTGCACTTGGTGCAGGTGCACTGGTTGAAGTGAAGCTTTTGAACATGTTGGCTAATGATGCTACCTGAGCAGATAGGGCAGATAGGGCACTCACCCTCTCAGTAGGCCAACTAGAGCTATTTGTAGCAATTTTATCAATTAGATCACATGCTTCATTATAAGACATATTTAACAAAACACCCCCAGCTGATGCATCAAACATCACTCTGGTTGAAGTTCTAAACCATTATAGAAAGTTTCCATCTGTATAATGACAGGTAAACCATGATGTGTAGATTTTCTTAAAAGTTCTTTCCACCTTTCCCATTCTTCAAACAATGACTCACATTCTTTTTGTCTAAAAGATGTAATATCATTTCTCATCCTAGCATTTTTAATTGGAGGGAAATATTTTCCTAAGAATTTTTCAGCCATTTCATTCCATGTATGAATAGAATTAGGTTCCAAAGAATTTAACCATGATTTAGCTCTATCTTTCAAAGAATATGGAAATAGTATAAGTCTAAATGCATCCTCACTAACACCAGGAATCGTAAAGTTACTACAAACTTCAAGAAATTGTTTTAAATGCTCATGGGGGTCCTCATGAAGAGATCCACCAAATTGACCTATTGTTTGTAACATTTGAAACATCATAGGTTTAAACTCAAAATGCACAGCATCAATATGGGGTCTAGCTATACTAGTTTGCATGTGTTGATGATCAAATTGAGCATAGGCCTATCTCTATCATTAATCATACCTATTGGTCCCATTTGGTTGAACTGTTGTCTGTGATCTACTTCAACTTCTGGTTGTTGTTGTGAATCAGATCCTCCTCTCACTAAGGCTAGCCTTGAGTTCTATCCTTCACTATGGTGAGACATATTTCTGCAGCTTTGTTGCCTTTGCTTCTGCAATCTCCTAAATCTTCTCTCAATTTCTGGATCACAATCAAATTCTGGTGGTCTATGTCTAGGCATAAGCTAGTGCATCTGCACTAAATGTGTCTGCACAGAAAATAGAATACTAGTAAAAATAAAACACTAATTCAACAATCTAAACAACAAAATTTTACTACAATCCCCGGCAACGACGCCAAGAACTTGGTGTGGAAAAAGATGTGCAAGTGTACACAGTACAACAAGTAATATAGTGATGAGAAAAGGTCGAACCCACAAGGATTGTGTGAAGCTTTGTATGATTAGAGAGCACAAATTAGTGAGGCTACACTACTCACAATTTTGGTGTGCTGAGTATAAGTTAACAAAATGGAAACAAATAATAAAAATGTATAAGAAATCAGTGAGAAATGATAGTTGAGATGTCTTCACCAAATAAGTCACTTCTAAGAGTTTTAGTGTTTCATGTGGTGTAGGTACATAATGAATGCATGTTTGCATCAGTATGTGCTTTTCGATCACTTTCTTCAGAGTTTCATTACAAGCTTCCTATGTCTAGGCATGGAAAATAGGTTCACTCCTGCCTCTTAAGCACCAACTGTATCACCTTAAGGACTATGTTATCCTATGTCTAGGACTTAACATGGTTTTAACAATCATTCCCTTATTAAAGCAAGTTTAACAAAGATGTTGTTAGAAACACTTATCCTTATTAGCAATTAAGTTCTTAATTGTAACCCATGTCTGCTGTTACAAGTTTACTTATTCTAAAGTGATCAATTTCAAAATAAGTTTTGGAAGAAGTATTACACAAGAGCTAAAATGCACACACTACATAAAACACAATAACTTGCTTAGAAGATCATTATAGACTACAACATCTCAACTAAAGGAATTTAGCTCATATTACTCATTTTATAATAGAGAGAATCTGTAAGGAACGTGTTAAAATGAGTAATATTACAAAAGAACTCAATAAGATAAAGATTACATAAGTAGGAGATCTTTTGCATGAGATTCCAAGTAGAGTTGTACACCAATTCTTTGTACTAGGTTCCTCTAAGTAGAAGTGAAGGAAGAAGGCGTCAAGTCCTTCCTTACCTTCTTGCAATCAGAAATTATCTAAAAGACTAAACATAAACTTAAATGTAAGAACAATTCTAAGAGAAGATGAGATATGTGATGATTTGAAGTGAGGAGTAGTGCTTCTATATATAGGCAATGAGCTTTCCTTCAAGAGAGGGTTTGCTTGGCGCCAAAGTTAACCAAGATCAGTTAACCATGGTTACTTTTCAGTCCCTCCATAACCAAGTTGATCTTTCACATGATATCACATGGGGACATCCAATAATGAAGAGACACGTGTCCTTGAGTGAATGATTTCCCCAAGCTAGTCTCCAATAGTAGGCGCCAAAATTTGCAAGTTGGTCTGCTCCTCATGACTAAGCATGACGTCACATGCCAAGTGTTGGTGCATGAAAATGGTCCTTGAATGATTTGTGCATTTGTTGTCTGTTTCTGGTGCAGGAGCATCAAGTGTAGGTGCACTGTTTTAATCTGGTGCAGGTACACCAACTGCAGCTGCAATGAACAAATACATCAAACATACCAAAATATATGCAAAAATGCTTAGTTCTTTGCTTTAATCCTCTTGGTTACTTTGAATGTTGTTTTTTTATTCATAAAACTATATTTAATCCTTTAATTTAATTGAATTTGAGCAATAATCTAAGTTTAATTATGTGAATAACTCTATATAAAATAGAGTTATCAACACTCGCAGTTAAATTATGCTTCTTTTATTCATAGTCCAAGTCTTGAATTAGATGTTCACCTGAAAGCTTTTTAAAAAGTGTGAATTGACTATTTTGTCCTTGTAATCTAATTACTTACTTTAACCCCAATTTAACCACACAATCAATAAACACTGCACATAATTCACATACTTTATCAATTAAATATTTCTATCAAAGACTCAAACATGTTGAATGACCTAATTTATTACTTAATTGAATAAGAACATGCTAGTTAATTTCAATAATCGAATAGTTACCTAATTTATGTACTCCGTTATTCTCTACTTCCTTACCATTCAACAGTTCAAACAACTAATCACTGAATTTTAATTTGTATAGTAGATTAGCTTATTTATTTACATGTTTCTATAACTTACCCGACTTGTATCATACAATAGATTAAGTTATATAAATTCAACAAACTAGTTGAATATTTAGTCTAAAGTTTTGCTTCCTTCCTTAGTTTTCTTCGTTGGAAATGTTCATAATTCCAATTGAACTGCACGTTTTCTCTGTAATAGTGCATTAATTATTGATAAATCAGGCAACTAACTTGCAAGTTGCATTTATTTTCTTCTGAGAGTTTCTTATGTAATGTGATCTACAATTCTCACTTGGTAGTGTCCATCGGCAGTTGAAGCTGAGAACCACATCAGATGGTAGAGTGGGGGCAATATCTACTGTTTACGTCACTGGTATCTTGGAGTATTTGACTGCTGAAGTACTGGAGCTAGCTGTATTTAAAAGACAAGCTTAAAGTATTTGTTGATTATGGATGAACTTGACCTTATGATTCTCAAATTAATAAGATACTATTGTTAATTAGTAATAATATCATATCATGAATGACTTTCCACCACATGAAACATATTGAATGAAATGGCTATTATCATATTAATTTGAGAAGCTTAATATAAAATTCATCATCTGTAATCAACAAAATCCTTAAGCTTGACTTTTAAATCCTTGCAAGCATACGCAGCTAGCGCTAGTACTTCAGCTGTCAAATACCCTAAGATGCGAGAGACGTAAACAGGAGTTGTTGCTCCCACTCTACCATTTGACGTGGTTCTCGACTTCAAATACCGGTGAACCCTACCAATTGGGAACTATAGATCACATACATGAGAAACTCTCATAAGAAAATAACACATAACTTACAAGTTGGTTGCCTGAGTTATCAATTATTAATGAACTGTTATAGAGAAAATATGCAGTTCAATTGAATATTTTTTACACTATCAACAAAACAAACTAAGGAAGAATAACTTTAGACTAATATTTCAACTAATTTAATTGAACTATTTCCATAACTTAACAAACTTAGGAAGAATAACTTTACATATTCTATTGTATGATACAGTTAGGGTAAGTTCTAGAAACATATAAATAAATAAGCTAACCTATTCGACAAATTGAGAACTCAGTGATCATTTGTTTGAACTGTGGAATGGTAAAGAAGTAGAGAACAATGGGGTAAATTTTTTTTCCATAACGTTGTTAGAATTGAAAATTCTAGTTAATTGTTGTTACAATTCATAACTCAAGAAGTAGTTTGCTGATAGAGAAAATAAGAGAATTTGTGTTTATAAAATTTCATCTAGAAAGGTTGGTTGGTTTGAATCATTTAGATCCTTTGGAGTGAATTTCGATGGAATTTTTTTCTAGTGAACAATAAAAACAATTTAAAAATGTAACCAACAAACCAGCATAAACAACAAATTTCAAGAATAAGAATACCTTGTGAATAGTCACGGTAACTAACTAACTTCAGTGGAATAGTAAGAAAGAAAAAAAAATCCTCAATCAAACATAAAACGATCATGTAGTGCGCAGGTTAAAAAAATGAAAGTGAAAAGCGGTTAGGGTTAGATAGTTGATAAGAATAGATATCTAAGTCGATTGGGTCTAGGTTTTACTTAGCTACTAGTAAAACTCAGAATATATAAACTCCTCTTTTCCTTGAGACCAGAGAAGAGTCAAAGACCTCTATACCAAAAATATAGTAACTTCGAATTTAAAAGTTGTTTTTGAAAAACTTTTATTAGATGCAATATTGTTAAAGATGAGTAATTATTAGTATAACTCTTTTATCAGATGAATCACTTTCCACCACATGAAATATATTGAATTAAATGGATATTATCATTTCAAGTGGTGGAAACCGATTTATGATATCATACTATCACTAATTAACAATAGTATCATATTAATTTGAGAGGCATAAGATCAAATTCATCATCTATAATAAACAAAATCCTTAAACTTAACTTTTAAATCCTTGCAAGCATTCCCAGCTAGCTCTAGTACTTTAGCAGTCAAATACCCTTAGATACCAGCAAAGTAAAGAGGAGTTGTTGCTCCCACTCTACCATTTGACGTGGTTCTCGACTTCAAATGCCGATGAACCCTACCAACAGGGAACTGTAGATCACATTACATGAGAAACTCCCATAAGAAAACAACACGTAACTTACAAGTTGGTTGCCTGAGTTATTAATTATTAATGCACTATTATAGAGAAAATATGCAATTCAATTGGTATTAATAACACTATCAACTAAACAAACTAAGGAAGAATAAATTTATGCTAATATTTCAACTAATTTTATTGAATTTCAATAACTTAAGTCATACATATTCTATTGTACAATACAGTTAGGGTTAGTTCTAGAAACTTGTAAATAAATAAGCTAACCTATTGTACAAATAAAGATGTCAATGATCATTTGTTTGAACTGTGGAAAGGTAAAGCAGTAGAGAACAATGGGGTAAATAAAAATTTCCATAACGTTTTGAGAATTTAAAATTCTAGACATCTCAAGAAGTAGTTTGCTGATAGAGAAAAATAAGAGAATTTTTTTTTTTATTATTGCATCTAGAAAGGTTGTGTGGTTTGGATCATTTAGATCGTATGTAGTGCATTTCGATGGAATTTTTTTCTAGTTAAAAATAAAAACAATTTAAAAATGTAACAAACAAACCAGTTTAAAAAACAAATGTCAAGAATAAGAATACCTTATGAAAAGTCACGGTAACTAACTAGCTTCAGTGGAATTGTAAGAAAGAGATTACATATTTCAAATTTAACACCCAAAGGAATTGCCCAAAATTTCTTCCCCAATCAAACATTAAACGAACATGTAGTGCGCAGGTTAAAAAAATGAAAGTGAAAAGCGGTTAGGGTTAGGTAGTCAATAAGAATAGATATTTAAGTCGATTGGGTCTAGGCTTTACATACCTCCTAGTAAAACTCAGAATATAAAAACTCCTCTTTTCCACGACACCAGAGAAGAGTCAAAGACCTCTAAGCCAAAAACATAGTAACTTAGAATTTAAAAGTTGTTTTTGAAAAAACTTTTATCAGTTGGAATATTATTAAAGGTGTGTAATCATTAGTGTAACTCATTCGGTGTATCTTGATCCAACGCTGTATGTGTACCTGTATGTGTACCTGCATGTTTAAGTTTCATAGTATTTATGAAATAAATTTTGTTTCTATTTATATTATATTCCTTTTTGTAAATAAACTTTCAGTATATATTATATTCCTCTTTCAAATTACCTTATTTATGCATTTAATTTAAATTTAAAATTTATTAGTATTTGTTGTATTTGATATATATTATAAACTTTATATATATATATATATATATATATATATATATATATTTATATATATATATATATATATTTATATATATATATATATTATATTCCTATTTTGTTATTTCTGTTAAAAAAGTTTGTTATTTATTTAAATTGACTACTGATAATACTGATTGTGGATAGAAAGAAATGTATCATAAGAATTTTAAGCAATTCAAATCAAATTATTCTCACGAAAGAGAATGATTCTAATTATATACACTTTATCTTTTTTGACAAAATTATAAACTTTATTTATTGTTATAAAATTGATAGTTTACATAGAGACTCAGATCTCCTCCATCTATTCGCGAAAAAATATTTTTGCTTCACGAAAAAATAAATCAATTAAGAGAAAGTTATATACATTTTTCCTAAAGAAAGTGACTAGAAAATAAATATTTTTATAATTTACTAGCATTTTTTTTGGTAAAAACAGAATATCTTCAGCGCGCAACTACTGGGACTAATCCTTCATGCTGGGTAGAACCACAATGCACGACAAAGCTCTCCCTCAAAAGATTTAACACCGCTGCATGCCCCAAGGTTAAATTCGAAACCAGGACCTTGGTTAAGCTGGTAGAGACCCCTATCATCTGATCCAAGTGCTATTGGGTATAATTTATTAGATACAGTTAGTAAGGTATTTTCACTTAATCTCTTGACATTAAAACAATTAATTAGTTTCCTCCACTAAATAACAAATATGAAAGAACCTTGATTGCATTAATCAATAGTTTTATATTAATTATTACTTTTAAATAAGTCAGGATTTTCTTTACAGCTTGCAGATGTATCTGTGTAGGATACTCCATGTATCTGCCAACCAGGCTTATAGCAAACATAAAATCTAGAGGTGTTGCAGTTAGGTACATCAAGCTACCTATCATATGTTTGTAGTTGGTGGCATCCACCAATTCTCCTTTTCCTTCTTTAGACAATTTACAACTACGAACAATCGGGCATTTCACAGGATTTACATTCTGCATTTGAAACCTTTCAAGTAACTCTTTGGCATACTTGGAATGACATATAAATGTTCCATTGTCACTTTGAGTGATTTTAACTCCTAGGTAGCAACTCATCTTTCATAAGGCACTCATATCAAACTCCTTCATCATGGAGTTCTTAAACTCCAAATATAATTTGCTGGCAGGTATGTTCTTGATGAAGAGAGTATGCTCATAGTGGCATTTCACAAAGCCTTCCCTTTCAAAATAAGCTTCAATACGATTGTACCAAGCTCTTGGAGCTTGTTTAAGCCCATATAGGGCTTTGTTGGGATTTATATAATGTGTGTTCTTCTCCCTTTTCACATAAAGGTGGAGGTTGATAACCATAGACATTTTCCTTGATCTCACCATGGAGGAAGGCGCTTTTGACATCAAGCTAGTATACTCTCCAGCCTTTAATGGCAGCCAATGCAACAAGAGTCCTTATAGTGACCCACCTTGCAACTGGGGCAAAGACTTCACTATAATCTATGCCTGATTTTCGATTTGTATCCCTTAGCTACACGGCTTTGTATTTCTCAATTGCTCCTCTTTCATTGTATTTAGTTTTAAAAATCCACTTTACCCCAATAGGCTTGGACTCAGCAGGAAGAATAGCCAGTGTTCACGTGTTGTTTCTTTCTATGGATTCCCTTTCAAGATCCATTGATTTCTTCCATTTATCCTCTTTGAAAGCTTCATCTACACTTGTAGGGTCTTCTGGATAAGGTCTTGATGTGAACCACAATGGAATCGATAGTAGTTTCCTCATTCCGAAAAACGAGCCCCTTACAGGACAACCAAATACACAAACAAGTTGTGACCCAGATCAAATATTTGATTTTCTTCGACTTCAACCCCTTGAAAAGATTGCCAGACCCACAGATATTATCTAGAATAGATGTGCCTTCAAGATGTTGAACCCCTAGCCCCTTGCAAACACGAGACCAAGTGTCATGAGCGA
This sequence comes from Oxytropis ochrocephala, assembly GCA_020916435.1. Classification (NCBI taxonomy): domain Eukaryota; kingdom Viridiplantae; phylum Streptophyta; class Magnoliopsida; order Fabales; family Fabaceae; genus Oxytropis; species Oxytropis ochrocephala. Next base: position 55,599,280 of record CM037094.1, read on the forward strand.
AATAATAATTCAGAAACAGATGGAGAATGTCTTCACGATGATATAAACAAAACAGACACCCATCAACTGAAAAACTTTTATCAGATGGAATATTTTGTAAAGGTGTGTAATTACTATTGTAACTCTTTTGGTGTAACTTGATCCAACGTTGTGTGTGTGTGTGTGTGTGTGTGTGTGCATGTGTGTACCTTGTGTGTGTGTGTGTGTTGGTGTGTGTGTGATTATCTTTCTTATTTAATAATACTTTACTATATCGGTTAACGGGTATGGAAAAAGCTAAAAATATATCAAGGGCCAAAAAGTTTAGTAACAAATATTACAATTATATACAGGAAAATAAAATTACACAAATCTTAAATTATAATAACTATGTTAATACACATAAATAATATTACATTTAGGTTGGAGTACCTTTTGTATCATTGAATGAAATCATCTTACTTAGCAAAAATAAAAATACACACATGTAATATAAATAAATAAATATATTTTAATGAGATAATTGTAACATATAAAGTAGTCATGTATATATAGTAATTAAATAATACATTTTCTTAATATAATAGTTATAATAAAATACAAAATCTAACTATATATTTATTGTAATATATATTTATAATTTATTATTATTATGATTATTTTTATAGTTTGGGGTAATAACTTTGGCTTAGCCTAACTATATCCATGTTAATATGCCAATTGTGTTAAGTAAAGATCATTTTTATTTCTCATAATATAAGGGTTCCTAGAGTGGTGACATGTTTTAGAATTTTATATACCCAAAACCATATTGATGAAATTCTTCATTTCTTTTGAAAATGGAGAAGAACGCTAAGTCTGTGTGAGAGATGTGAGGCATGAGCCACTCGCTATATGTTTTTCTACCCATTATAATATTAGAATTAAATGAGGAAAAATATTACATGAAGTGTTTTGCATAAAACTAAAATTTTAGGAAATATAGTGTATTTTCACATAACAATGGGGTAAATAAAAATTTCCATAACGTTGTGAGAATTTAAAATTCTAGCCAACTCAAGAAGTAGTTTGCTGATAGAGAAAAACAAGAGATTTTTTAATTTTTTTTTTATAATTGCATCTAGAAAGGTTGTGTGGTTTGAATCATTTAGATCGTATGTAGTGCATTTCGATGGAATTTTTTCTAGTTAACAATAAAAACAATTTAAAATTGTAACAAAAAACCATCCTAAAAAACAAATGTCAAGAATAAGAATACCTTATGAAAAGTCACGGTAACAAACTAGCTTCAGTGGAATAGTAAGAAAGAGATTACATATTTCAAATTTAAAATCCTAAGGAATTTCTCAAAATTTCATCCCCAATCAATCATAAAACGAACATGTAGTGTGCGAAGTTAAAAAATGAAAGTGAAAAGCGTTTAAGGTTAGGTAGTGAATAAGAATAGATATCTAAGCCGATTCGGTCTAGGCTTTACATACATCCTAGTAAAACTCGGAATATGAAAACTCCTCTTTTCCTTGACACCAGAGAAGAGTCAAAGACCTCTAAACAAAAAACATAGTAACTTAGAATTTAAAAGTTCTTTTTGAAAAAACTTTTACCAGTTGGAATATTATTAAAGGTGTGTAATTATTAGTGTAACTCATTCGGTGTATCTTGATCCAACGCTGTATGTGTAAGTGCATGTGCATGTAATCTCTTTCTTACTATCCACTGAAGCTAGTTAGTTACCTGACTATCAACAAGGTATTATTATTCTGTACATTTGTTTTTCGTCATGGTTTGTTGATTACAATTTTAAATTTTTTTAGTTTTAATTAAAAATATTCCATCGAAATGCACTCCATACGATCTAAACGAATAAAAAAAACCAACCTTTCTAGATGTGGTTGTATAAAATGTTTCCTTTGTTTTTCTCTTTAGGCAAATTACTTCTTCGGTTATGAACTCTAGCAATAATCGGCTAGAATTTCCAATTATAAAAAAATTATGGCAACTTTTATGTACACTGTTATTCTCTACTTCCTTAACATTCAACGGATCAAACAACTGATCATTAAATTCTCAATTTGTACAATAGATCATCTTATTAAATTACATGTTTCTAGAACTTACTCTGCATGTATAACACAATAGAATCTGTAGGAGTTAAGTTATAGAAATTCAAAAAATAAGTTGAAAATTTAGTCTAAAGTTTTGCTTCTGTCCTTAGTTTGCTTAATTCATAATGTTAATAATGCCAATTGAACTGCATGTTTTCTCTGTAATAGTGCATTACTTATTGATAAATCAAGCAACCAACTAGCAAGTTGCATTTATTTTCTTATGAGAGTTATTTATGTAATGTTATCTACAATTCCCACTTGGTAAGCTCCATTGGCAGCTGAAGTCGAGAACCACATCAGATGGTAGAGTGGGGGCAACAACTACTGTTTACGTCACTAGTATCTTGGATTATTTGACTGCTGAAGTACTAGAGCTAGCTGGAAATGCTTGAAAGGATTTAAAAGTCAAGCTTAAGGTGGTTGTTGATTATGGATGAACTTGATCTTCTGCTTCTCAAATTTATATGGTACTATATGATATCAAGAATCACTTTCCACCACATGATATATATTGATTTAAATGGATATTATCATTTCAAGTGGTGGAAACTGATTCATGATATGATACTATCACCAATTAACAATACTATCATCTTAATTTGCCAAGCATAAGATCAAATTCATCATAAATAATCAACAAAATCCTTAAGCTTGACTTTTAAATCCTTGCAAGAATTTCCAGTTAGCTCTAGTACTTCAGCAGTCAAATACTCTAAGATACCAGCGACGTAAACAATAGTTGTTGCTCCCACTCTAATATCTGATGTGGTTCTCGACTTCAACTGCCGATGAACCTTACCAAGTTGGAGTTCTAGATCACATTATATGAGAAACTCTGACAAGAAAATAACTCAGTAAATCTACAAGTTGGTTGCACGAGTTATCAATTATTATTGCACTATTACAGAGAAAATATGCAGTTCAGTTGGAATTTTCTACATTATCATAAAAACTAACTAAGAAAAATAAATTTAGACAAAAACTTCAACTAATTTACTGAATTTCGATAACTTAACTCATATTTATTCTGTTGCATGATACAGTTAGGGTAAGCTCTAGAAACATGTAAATAAATAAGCTAACCTATTGTACAAATTGAGAATTCAATGATCATTTGTTTGAACTGTTGAATGGTAAAGAAATTGAGAATAATGGGGTAAATAAAAATTGCCATAACTTTGTTAGAACTGAAAATTTGAGCCGATTGTTGTTAAAATTGATAACCCAAGAAGTAGTTTGTTGATAGAGAAAAAAAGAGAATTTGTTTTATATAATTGCATCTAGAAATGTTGGTTCGTTTGATTCATTTAGATCGTATGGAGTGCATTTCAAAGGAAATTTTTGTAGGTTAGCAGTAAAAACAATTTAAAATTGTAACCAACAAACCAGCATGAAAAACAAATGTCTAGAAAAACAAATGTCAATAATAAGAATAATAATACAAATGTCAAGAATAAGAATACCTTAAAATTGTACAAAATTTTGTCCTCAATCAAAAATAAAACAAACATGCAGTGGATAGGTTAAAATAATGAAAGTGAAAAGTGGTTAGGATTAGATTGGGGTTAAGAATAGATATATAAGTCTATTAGTTCTAGGTTCTACTTACCTACCAGTTAAATTCAGAATTAGTGAACTCCTCTTTTCCTTGATTCCAAAGCAGAGTCAAAGACAACTATACCAAAAATATAGTAAATTAAAATTTATAAGTTGTTTTTGAAAAACCGTTTATCAAGTGGAATGTTATTAAATGTGTTTAATTATTAATGTAAGTCTTTCCGTGTAACTTTATCCCACATTGGGTGTGTGTGTGTGTGTGTGTGTGTGTGTGTGTGTGTGTGTGTGTGTGTGTGTGTGTGTTTGTGTGTGTTTCTTATTCATTGAGATGTAGGAATCAAACCTTATATGGGACCCATGGCAATGAGCTCATCCCACTTTTTGCTAAAAGTCAGACTGCTTGTATTTCAAAGATATCTTGAGTACAAAGCCACATACGAGCTCCTTTAAATGAATTTCTTATCACAGATGAAAACCTCCCCATGATCGACATCGAACACCTTTGTAGATGCTTGATGATTTGTGAGGCTTTCGATTGAAATAAGGCCAAGGTTGGATGTTACTTTTCTCACAACTGATATCAACTTGAGTTGGAAGTGATGACACTTTACTTTTCCTTTCTTACAATTTCCTCCATCTTTTTAGTTGAAATTTTAATCTACAACCCAAAAATAAAATCGGGAAAGGGAATGAGCCTTCAATAAGATTTATGAGTTTTAAAGCAGATATAAATCCAAAGACGCACAACAAGTACTTTCTTCACCCTAATAATAGTTTTTATGTTGGCAAAGAGAAAGAAGGTAGACTCGTTAAAACCTCATCATGTAAAGTTTCTGAGGTAAAAAATAAAAAAATATTATCTAAATTTAAATATTAATAAATGCAAATTATCGATTTTAAAATTAGTCTCTGTGATTCTTGTGAGGAGGATATCCGGTTTATTCTAAAAATATTCGATTTTAAAATTATCAATTTGTTCATAAAATAAATAATAATTTGACTTTAACGATGATGCAAAATATGTGTAACACATGTATGGTTCAATTGTCGTTATTGTTTTGTAATTTAAAAATAACGTCTTGATTTAAACATAACTATTGTGTCTATCTAGTAATAATAATAATAATAATAATAATAATAATAATAATAATAATAATATTGTTGCAGCATGCAAAGGTCAAAAAATGAATGGAGTTCGAGTAAGTGAGAACACTGGAAAGAGAGACAGTGAAAAAGTCATAGATCTTAGACCTATATACTTTCAGAACCACACCACAACATATGGTATATTTTCTCGCTAATATTGTTATCACAAAATTGTTTTCAAAATAAAATGAAGAGATTACTTGGACGTGTCGCAGATTAGATCGCTCTCTTTTTCACATTTCATGGCCTTTGTTCAAAATTGTGCAAGCGGACTATCAACCACGCACGACGTCCCTAGGGAAAAAAGCCCAATCGGAGGTGATACGAAAGATCAACGCTTGACTGTGTGAAAATTTTCTCACAAACTACACTCTCAATATAGTTTTGTAAACCACTCTTTAGAGAAGAAACTTGGAAATGCTTCAAGTTTCGAGAGAGAAGAAGAAAAGTTTTAGAGGGAAGAGAGAAGAAACTTGGAAATGTTTCAAGTTTCGGTGTGAGTAATAAAGTGAGGAGAGATCACTTTTTATAGGCATGTTGGAGCAAATATCCGTTGGGTAATTAATGCAAAACGTGTTGACTTGGTTAAAGCGCATTGACTTGGACTAATAATAATTACTCCTACAAAACAACTCTTCTCTCATTTTCAAAAAAAAAATATTCTCCTCAAAATTATATTTTACGTTACTTTGACTTATAAATTTTCTTTATTTGATTCCATATATATTAATTTCTTCTTTTGAAAGATATTAAATTCAATAAATAAATGTTATTTAATTTCCGTCAAAAAAAATTTGTTCAAGTTTCATAGTATTTATGAAATAAATTTTATTTCTATTTATATTATATTCCTTTTTGTAAATAAACTTTCTGTATATATTATATTCCTCTTTCAAATTACCTTATTTATGCATTTAATTTAAATTTAAAATTTATTAGTATTTGTCGTATTTGATATATATTATAAACTTTATAAACTTTATATAAATATATATATATATATATATATATATATATATCTATATATATATATATATTATATTCCTATTTTGTTATTTCCTGTTAAAAAAAGTTTGTTATTTATTTAAATTGACTACCGATAATACTGATTGTGGATAGAAAGAAATGTATCATAAGAATTTTAAGCAATTCAAATCAAATTATTCTCACAAAAGAGAATGATTCTAATTAAATAAACTTTATCTTTTTTGACAAAATTATATAAACTTTATTTATTGTTATAAAATTGATAGTTTACATAGAGATTCAGATCTCCTCCATCTATTCGCGAAAAAATATTTTTGCTTCACGAAAAAATAAATCAATTAAGAGAAAGTTATATACATTTTTCCTAGAGAAAGTGACTAGAAAATAAATATTTTTAAAATTTACTAGCATTTTTTTGGTAAAAACAGGATATCTTCAGCGCGCAACTACTGAGACTAATCCTTCATGCTGGGTAGAACCACAATGCGCGACAAACCTCTCCCTCAAAAGATTTAACACTGCTGCATGCCCAAGGTTAAATTCGAAACCAGGACCTTGGTTAAGCTGGTAGAGACCCCTATCATCTGATCCAAGTGCTATTGGGTATAATTTATTAGATACCGTTAGTAAGGTATTTTCACTTAGTCTCTTGACATTAAAACAATTAATTAGTTTCCTCCACTAAATAACAAATATGAAAGAACCTTGATTGCATTAATCAATAGTTTTATATTAATTATTACTTTTAAATACGTCGAGATTTTCTTTCTGATTACTTGAGATGTATCTGTGTAGGATACTCCATGTATCTCGCAACCAGGGCTTATAGCAAACATAAAATCTAGAGGTGTTGCGCTTAGGTACATCAAGCTACCTATCATCTGTTTGTAGTTGGTGGCATCCACCAATTCTCCTTTTCCTTCTTTAGACAATTTACAACTACGAACAATTGGGCATTTCACAGATTTAAGTTCTTGGAGCTTGTTTAAGCCCATATAGGGCTTTGTTCGCTTTATAGAATCTGTGTTCTTCTCCCTTTTCACATAGGTGGAGGTTGATAACCATAGACATTTTCCTTGATCTCACCATGGAGGAATGCGCTTTTGACATCAAGCTAGTATACTCTCCCGACCTTTAATGGCAAAACCCAATGCAACAAGAGTCCTTATAGTGTCCCACCTTGCAACCGGGCAAAGACTTCACTATAATCTATGCCCGGTTTCGATTGTATCCCTTAGCTACCACGGCTTTGTATTTCTCAATTGCTCCTCTTTCATTGTATTTAGTTTTAAAATCCACTTTACCCCAATAGGCTTGGACTCAAAGCGGGAAGAATAGTCAGTGTTCACATGTTGTTTCTTTCTATGGATTTCCTTTCAAGATCCATTGATTTCTTCCATCTATCCTCTTTGAAAGCTTCATCTACACTTGTAGGGTCTTACGGTTGTGTGCCAATAGTCACATTCGGTTCATCCAATTCCACTTCATGAGTGATATAGTCACCCAGAGATAGGTGGTTTCCTCTTAATCCCCCTTTGTTGAGAAGTCTCAGTTTCATTTGTATCCGCTACGGTGGTTGCATCTGCTACTGTGGTTGCATTTTGAGTCTGATCATCAGTTGCAGTAGGTTCCAAATCATTTTCTTGAGCTTCAGGGACTTCATTATCACAGTTTTGATCTAGGTTTTGAGTTTCAGTGACTTCAGACTCACCCAAGTCAAGTAAATTTCCCTGGTTTCTGTGTCTCATCCCATTTCCACCCCTCATTCTCAACAAATACTACATCTATGCTAGTGAGAACCTTTTTGGTATTTGGATCAAGTAGCCTATAAGCTTTTGATTCCTCACTCACACCCAAAAAGACACACTTTATGCTATTGTTGTCAAGGTTTGTTCTTTGATTGTTTGGAATGTGTGCATATCCAACACAACCAAAGATTTTGAAATGATGAACCGAGGGCTTGACTCCACTCAAATCTTCAATGGGAGTCATATCCTTAACTACAATCGTAGGACCATTGTTCTGTATATATACTGACCACCTCAATGCTTCTGCCCAATATGCCTTAGGAACCTGTCTCTCTGCCAGCATGTTGCGCACCATGTTCAAGATGATTCTTTCTTCTTCTCTCGCCAATTTGAGTTGGAAATTAGGGTAATTCTCGTGTATCGATTTGGGGCCAATTTGCACTATATATGTACAACATGAATACAATTCTCAGATACAAGAAGAACAAACTCTCCAACGGAGTCTAACAGAATTACAACAACAATAACAAACAAAACAAAAATACAAAGTAATTGAACTGAGCCACTAAACACACAACAGGCCCAACTACTAAAGACACCCCAAATTAACTACATAAAGCCCTATCATTTAGCATCAAAATTGGTATCAAACATTCATCAAGTAATAAGTTCAAAAATCCATTTGCAGCACATTCAACACTTAATTCAAGCATTCTAACAATCATAAACTCAATCAATGCACATGCAACTCTTTATACTCGAGCATATCAATTCTAGTGAAACAATCATCAAAATAACACTCTTAAAACAAAGAACCTATTTGATGAACTTTGAACACTACAATTTCCCCATCTCTCCTAGACATTCGAACTCGAGCATATCTAAGACACAATGTTGGTTCCCAAAGCCCTAAAGGAGTAATGTTGAAGCCCCTTTTGGTCCTCACATGACTCTCCTTTGGTGGAAATTTGAACATGCAAGCTTCAAAAACCAGCAGACCAATTCGATTTGGAATTGATTGGGAAAGTGGACATTTCTGGTTGTACGAGTGAACAATGTGATGAAGAAGAATAATGAAGGTGAGATGAAGTTATGTTTTCACTTGGGTGAGAAAGAAATCGCAATGGCTATGGGTTTTTCCCTTTTTTCCTCTCTTCTTTCTTCGATCTTCGAATCTCTTTTCCCCTCTCTCTAAACTCACTTCTAATTTCTGAAAAGTGAAAGTGAGGAAGTATTGTTCACCTTGTGGTGTTTAAACAAAAGGGTTGTGCCTTAATGTTCTATTTGGGCCTTATTGTTCACACCTATTCTTTTTACATGTTTTAACACCCTAAGCTCTTTCAAAATTCACTAAAACAGAAAAAGAGAATGGGGCATTGTGAGAATATGTGTATTTGGTTGGGGTTCAGCTCAAGGCGTGTTAAGTGAGTGGGAAATTCCTAATTTACCCTTGCACTAAAAGCACCCCTCTATTCACTTATGACTATCCATTGCAATTTAATTTAACTAACCAACAAATACCCCATCAACTCATTTAATTATTCACACAATAATCTTATATCATCAAAAATTAACTCAATTAGATAGCGCTTAAGTTAACTAATTCCAGTTGTACCCTAGTTTATTCGCACCCCATTATTTACTTATAAGCCACACAATTTTTAATCGAAAAGCACATAATACATTCAATTATTAATTCAACCGATTGTCAAACAACTTGTTTAGTAATGATTTATTCTAATCACCACTAATCATTCAAACAAGAACCTAGTAACTTGGGGATGTTACACACACACACACACACACACACACACAGATATATATATATATATATATATATATATATATATATATATATATATATATATATATATATATATATATATATATATATATATATATATATATATATATATATATATATTAAGTTTAATAAGTTAAATTAGAACTACTACCCACTCTATACACAAACCAACTCCAGGATAAGCTCTTGATGCGAACCACAATGGAATCAATAGTAGTTTCCTCATTCCAAAAAACGAACCCCTTTCGGGACAACCAAATACACAAACAAGTCGTGACCCAGATCAAATATTTGATTTTCTTCGACTTCAACCCCTTGAAAAGATTGCCAGACCCACAGATATTATCTAGAATAGACGTGCCTTCAAGATGCTGAACCCCCAGCCCATCGAAAACACGAGACCAAGTGTCATGAGCGAAACAATAATTCAAAAACAGATGGAGAATGTCTTCACGATGATCTAAACAAAACAGACACCCATCAGCTAAAAAACTTTTATCAGATGGAATATCTTTAAAGGTGTGTAATTATTATTGTAACTCTTTTGGTGTAACTTGATCCAACGTTGTGTGTGTGTGCGTGTGTGTGTGTTTTGTGTTTGTGTGTGTGATTGTGTTTCTTATTGAATACTTTACTATATCGGTTAAATGGTATGGAAAAAGCCAAAAATATATCAAGGGGAAAAAAGTTTAGTAACAAACATTACATTTTTATACAGGAAAATAAAATTACACAAATCTTAAATTATAATAACTATGTTAATACACATAAATAATATTACATTTAGGTTGGAGTACCTTTTGTAACATTGAATGAAATCATTTTACTTAGCAAAAATAAAAATACACACATGTAATACAAATAAATAAATATATTTTAATGACATAATTGTAACATATAAAGTAGTCATGTATATATAGTAATTAAATAATACATTTTCTTAAGATAATAGTTATAATATAATACAAAATCTAACTATATAGTTATTGTAATATATAAATTTATAATTTATTATTATTATGATTATTTTTATAGTTTGGGGCAATAACTTTGGCTTAGCCTAACTATATCCATGTTAATATGCGAATTGTGTTGAGTAAAGATCATCTTTATTTCTCATTATATAAGGGTTCCTAGAGTGGTGACATGTTTTAGAATTTTATATACCCAAAACCATATTGATAAAATTCTTCATTTATTTTGAAAATGGAGAAGAACGGTAAGTCTGTGTGAGAGATGTGAGGCATGAGGCATGAGCCACTCGCTATATATTTTTCTACCCATTATCAGATTATGATTAAATGAGGTAAAATATTACATGAAGTGTTTTGCATAAAACTAAAATTTTAGGAAATATAGTGTATTTTCACATAACATGAATAACACAACACAACACAACACGAATCACTCATAAAATTGCAGGTTCACTTTCATTATTTTTAAACCCGCGCAGTACATGTTCGTTTTTATTTTATTTTATTGAGGACAACATTCTGTGCAATACCTTGGTGTTTAAAATTTGAAATACGTAATCTCTTTCTTACTATTCCACTGAAGCCAGTTAGTTATCTGACTATTCACAAGGTACTCTTATTCTAGTCATTTGTTTTTCATCTTGGATTGTTGATTACAATTATAATTTTTTTTACCGTTAAATAAAAAATATTCCATCAAAATGCACTCCATACGATCTAAACGAATGAAAAATACCAATCTTTCTAGATGTATTTGTATAAAATGTTTCTTTTGTTTTTCTCAATAGGTAAATTACTTCTTCGGTTATGAACTCTAGCAATAATCGGCTCGAATTTCAAATTGTTAGAAAATTATGGCAACTTTTGTAACATCCCGGTTTTTGTGTAGACTTCAAAACAGAACATTACTTTCTAGCCTTTCAAAGATGCATTTTTTACAGATTTATATACTACATAAATGATAAATCAATTGTGAATAACTGGAATGATCAATTTTCATTAAAATTATATCGTCTGATGTATAAACAAATTCTCACAAGATCATTTAATTCCAGTCACAATTAAACCTACGGAAATCCAGTGCATAAATTCCTAATACAAAGGTGACACGGTATAAAACCAATACAATAACCAATACTACAAAGCTTTAGCAACCACGGGCTAATCTTTCTTAGAACCTTGATACTCAACTCGAAAACCTTGGCTTGGTGCATGAGCTCCTCTATCAATATCTATGTATCAGAAAAACAATCAACATAAACGGTGAGATTATAAATCTCAGTGAGTTCTACTGAGACCCCTTACTACACTCACGGTTCAATTATGATTCTTTTTATCATAGTCCAAGTCTTGAAGACTATGTACAAACCTCTTTCATTATTCTAGCGGGCAAACCAGATGGGGACTAGATCGATGGATCATAACCCCCCTCTCACTACTATGCTAAGCTCCTAGGGTCGTCACCCTCTTAAGTCTGTTTGACTTGACATTCCAATACATTTAACTTTTATGAACTTATCGTTCGTTCTTTATCATGTTGTAACATTAGCACTCGGAATTACTAACAATTCATGACACAACAAGCTAATTAGGTAATTTTTGGCCTTCGATGTTTCCCTATTGAGTATCGTTTCCAAAATATTCCTATCAATTGCTTGAAGTAGGTAATTTTTGGCCTTCATTAGCTTTTGATTAGATCTTGAGTTGCGTTTTCTGATAGAGTTGGGATGCCTTTCTCAACGATGGTCCAATACTCCTTCGATCGGAGCAAATTTTCCATGAGCATGGACCAATGCTCGAAGTGCCCATCAAATTTCGGAATGGCAGGCTGCACTAAGACAAAATTAGGGTAATTCTTGTGTATTGATTTGGGGCCAATTTGCACTATATACGTACAACATGAATACAATTCTCAGATACAAGAAGAACAAACTCTCCAACTGAGCCTAACAAATTACAACAACAATAACATACAAACAAAAATACAAAGTAATTGGACTGAGCCACTATACACACAACAGGCCGAACTACTAAAGACACCCCATATTAACTACATTCATCAAGTAATAAGTTCAAAAATCCATTTGCAGCACATTCAACACTTAATTCAAGCTTCAAAACCAGCAGACCAATTCAATTTGGAGTTGATTGGGAAAGTGGACATTTATGGTTCTACGAGTGAAGTATGTGATGAAGGAGAATAATGGAGGTGAGATGAAGTTAAGTTTTCACTTGGGTGAGAAAGAAATGGCAATGGCTATGGGTTTTTCCACTTTTTCCTCTCTTCTTTCGATCTTGAATCTCTTTTCCCTCTCTCTAAACTCCTAATTTCTGAAAAAGTGAAAGTAAGGAAGTATTGTTCAGCTTATGGTGTTTAAACTAAAGGGTTGGGCCTTAATGTTCTATTTGGGCCTTATTGTTACTACTCACACCTATTCTTTTTACATGTTGTAACACCCTATGTTCTTTCAAAATTCACTAAAAGAAAAAGAGAATGGGGCTCTGGGAGAATGTGTGTATTTGGTTGGGGTTCAGCTCAAGGCGTGTTAAGTGAGTGGGAAATTCCTAATTTACCCTTGCACTAAAAGCACCCTCTATTCACTTATGCACTATCCATTGCAATTTAATTTAACTAACCAAAAATACCCCATGAACTCATTTAATTATTCACACAATAATCTTATATCATCAAAAATTAACTCAATTAGATAGCGCTTAAGTTAACTAACCTATCAAAGTGAAAATTCAGTTTGTACCCGTAGTTTATTCGCACCGTTATTTACTTATACGCCACACAATTTTTAATTCGGCAAGCACATAATACATTCAATTATTAATTCAACCGATTGTTAAACAACTTGTTTAGTAATGATTTATTCTAATCACCACTAATCATTCAAACAAGAACCTAGTAACTTGGGGATGTTACACAGACACACACACACACACATATATATATATATATATATATATATATATATATATATATATATTAAGTTTAATAAGTTAAATTAGAACTACTACCCCCTCTATACACGAACCAACTCCAAGATAAGCTCTTGATGCAAACCACAATGGAATCGATAGTATTTTCCTCACTCCGAAAAACGAGCCCCTTACGGAACAACCAAATACACAAACAAGTTGTGACCCAGATCAAGTATTTGATTTTCTTCGACTTCATCCCCTTGAAAAGCTTGCCAGATCCACGCATATTATCTAGAATAGACGTGCCTTCAAGATGTTGAACCACCAGCCCATCGCAAACACGAGACCAAGTGTCATGAGCGAAACAATAATTTAGAAACAGATGGAGAATGTCTTCATGATGATCTAAACCAAACAGACACCCATCAACTTAAAACTTTTATCAGATGGAATATTTTTAAAGGTGTGTAATTTTTATTGTAACTCTTTTGGTGTAACTTGATCCAACGTTGTGTGTGTGTGCATGTGTGTACGTACGTTGTGTGTATGTGTATGTGTGTGTGTGTGTGTGTGTGTGATTATCTTTATTATTGAATACTTTACTATATCGGTTAACGGGTATGGAAAAAGCTAAAAATATATCAAGGGCCAAAAAGTTTAGTAACAAATATTACAATTATATACAGGAAAATAAAATTACACAAATCGTAAATTATAATAACTATGTTAATACACATAAATAATATTACATTTAGGTTGGAGTACCTTTTGTATCATTGAATGAAATCATTTTACTTAGCAAAATAAAAATACACACATGTAATACAAATAAATAAATATATTTTAATGAGATAATTGTAACATATAAAGTAGTCATGTATATATAGTAATTAAATAATACATTTTCTTAATATAATAGTTATAATATAATACAAAATCTAACTATATATTTATTGTAATATATATATATAATTTATTATTATTATTATGATTATTTTTATAGTTTGGGGCAATAACTTTGGCTTAGCCTAACTATATCCATGTTAATATGCCAATTGTGTTGAGTAAAGATCATTTTTATTTCTCATAATATAAGGGTTCCTAGAGTGGTGACATGTTTTAGAATTTTATATACCCAAAACCATATTGATGAAATTCTTCATTTCTTATGAAAATGGAGAAGAACGCTAAGTCTGTGTGAGAGATGTGAGACGTGAGCCACTCGCTATATGCTTTTCTACCCATTATAAGATTAGAATTAAATGAGGAAAAATATTACATGAAGTGTTTTGCATAAAACTAAAATTTTAGGAAATAAAGTGTATTTTCACATAACAATGGGGTAAATAAAAATTTCCATAACGTTGGGAGAATTTAAAATTCTAGCCAACTCAGAAGTAGTTTGCTGATGGAGAAAAACAAGAGAATTTTTAATTTTTTTTATAATTGTATCTAGAAAGGTTGTGTGGTTTGAATCATTTAGATCGTATGTAGTGCATTTGATGGAATTTTTTCAAGTTAACAATAAAAACAATTTAAAATTGTAACAAAAAACCAGCCTAAAAAACAAATGTCAAGAATAAGAATACCTTATGAAAATTCACGGTAACAAACTAGCTTCAGTGGAATAGTATGAAAGAGATTACATATTTCAAATTTAAAACCCTAAGGAATTGCCCAAAATTTCTTCCCCAATCAAACATAAAACGAACATGCATGTAGTGTGCAGGTTAAAAAAATGAAAGTGAAAAGCGGTTAAGGTTAGGTAGTGAATAAGAATAGATATCTAAGCCGATTGGGTCTAGGCTTTACATACCTCCTAGTAAAACTCGGAATATGAAAACTTCTCTTTTCCTTGACACCAGAGAAGAGTCAAAGACCTTTAAACCAAAAACATAGTAACTTAGAATTTAAAAGTTCTTTTTGAAAAAACTTTTACCAGTTGGAATATTATTAAAGGTGTGTAATTTTTAGAGTAACTCATTCGGTGTATCTTGATCCAACATTTGTATATGTGTGCGTGCATGTGCATGTAATCTCTTTCTTACTATCCATGAAGCTAGTTAGTTACCCGACTATCAACAAGGTATTATTATTCTATACATTTGTTTTTCATCATGGTTTGTTGATTGGGATTTTAAATTTTTTTCTTTGTTAATTAAAAATATTCCATCGAAATGCACTCCATACGATCTAAACTAATAAAAAAACCAACCTTTCTAGATGTGGTTGTATAAAATGTTTTTGTTTGTTTTTCTCTTTAGGCAAATTACTTCTTGGTTATGAACTCTAGCTATAATCGGCTAGAATTTCCAATTATAAGAAAATTATGGCAACTTTTATGTACTCTATTATTCTCTACTTCCTTAACATTCAACGGATCACACAACTGATCATTGAATTCTCAATTTGTACAATAGATTAGCTTATTAAATTACATGTTTCTAGAACTTACTCTGCATGTATAACACAATAGAATCTGTAGGAGTTATTAATCCATTGAGGCCATAAAAGAGATGATAGAGTTCCAAGAATAAGTTTCAATTGAAAGAGATAAAATTGGAAAAATAAACTCTCTATGTTTTGATTGATGGTACAATGGTATTATATACAAGTGTTTAACTATAGTTAACTTTAGTTAATTGTAGTAGAAAATCAACTACACATGTAACAACTTCTAAACTAACCTAGTTAAGTCAGTTAGACATTAACTAACTTCTAAACTAATATAGTTAAGTTAGTTAGACACTAACTAATTTTCTAATTCCTAATACTCCCCCTCAAGTTGGAAGAGAGATGTCAAGATCTCCCAACTTGGAGATGAGATGCTAATACAAAGTCAACCACAGATCCAAATATACAACAAAAGCTTCATCCTCAACAATGCAACCATGTAAAATAGCACCATGACCCAATGCACTGACATACAAAACACCATGGTTGTAGCTCTTATTCGACCAGGAAAGATTTCTCGTGCAAACACATACAGTCTTCGTTGTATACCAGAAAATGGTTGTAGCTCTTATTTGAAATTCCACCAGACATGTCACTTCCAAATGCAAGAGCTGAACCAGAAAATTCTTCAAGATGGACCCTTCTTATGTGTACTTTTTCTGTTGCCCCATGACGTTTGTCCCAAAAAATCTTTCAGAGTAGAAAACCCAAAAAATATCATATACACAAATAGGCAAAAGAGGAGCATTGCGCAAATCTTGATGTTTGGAAGTCGGACATTGCTTACAAATGCAATGCATATATATATGCCCAACAAATTGTTCAGTATCCAATGACCACAAACAAGCCAAGCAACAACTATAAAAGAGCATGCAAACATTAGCATTCCTTGGATTCATGAAGAGCAACAGCGTTAAACAAGGAGACAAGCAAAAAATATCTCTGTGAGGTATTTCAACGAACAGCTTGAATGCTGCCTGATTCAAGATCGAGAACAAAATTGAAACTCAATCCAAAATGTAAGTAGAACTCCGCTTCAGATCACAATCATCGGGAATCAGAATGAAAGGAGGACAATGAAGCGAAATCGAAAAACTGATGTGCAAGAATTGCAAACGAAAATGATGGTTACCGATACAAGAATGACAAACAATTTGTGTCAAACGAATTAGAAACGGAACCAACGAAAGCAAGTTGCACAAACAGAAACTCTCAAAGAAGCGAGAGGAAGGAGAAAAACGCGATTCTGATTGAAAAGCGAATGATAGAATCAAAATCGATTCAAAGAAGTTGCGGAAATGGAAATGGGGGAAAAAGCAAAAACAAAAATAGAGGAACGCACAAAACGAACAATGAAATGCGTTGAATTAAAGAAATGGAACTGCGAAATTGCAAATCAAAGGCAAGAATCACAAGAGAAGAAGGAGAAATAACGAAACTAATAAAATGAATATAAAATTAAGAAATTCTTATCATACCGCAATGAGCCCCATTCTTCATGAATCACAAACTATTAGTAAATTGAAATCTCATTCTACAAGGCCAAAAATCAGTGCTACTATGTTGTTGGCAATTGAAAACTTGCAAGAAACCACATGTCGACAAAAGAACATTGAGCAATCTTCAAAAAACCCCAGACAAAAATGTGGATCCAAGAAATCAATCCAAGAATCCAACAAGAAACAAGATGAAATACAACCAAACGGTGAATTTCTTATCAAACATAGCAAACCTTGAATTTTATGGAAATGAGAAAGGCTAAGAATAGTAGGAGCAAATCCTAAAATGTACCAAACATATCTGAAAGACCATTCCCATGGTGGCACCGTGATGGAAAAAACACAATCAAATGTTGAAAAAGATGGATTGTAAGATATATGAGTTGAAAAAGATTTCATTTGCTTGTTCATTCGCTCTTCCATTGCTACATAGCTTGACTAGGAAGAAACAAGAGACAGAAACACAACAATGATGATGAAGCTGGCTCGAGGGATGATCGAGGAAGAAGCTTCAAAGAACTTCTTGAATACATGCAAGAAGTGACATAATTTGTCCTTAGAGAGATGTTGAGATACCAACACAAGAGCGGAATTATCCGAAGGATGGAGATATAATGCGTCATCATGGTTCTGTGGAGGATTTGCCATGGCAGAGATGAGTTGAACAACAACCAAGCAGGTCAAAGAACAAAGGAAGAATGATGAACACGGAGAATCTCAAAGAACATATGGAAGAAAAAATCAAGAAATTTAAATTTCTTTTGATACCACGGTGAACACTATTGTTCATGAATCGCAAAGCAAAAGAAGAAATTTGCGAGAAGACAATGTAGAAATCGCCGATTAGAGATGAACGCGGAAGCTACATAATCGCTCTGATACCATATTAAGCCATTGAGGCCATAAAAGAGATGATAGAGTTCCAAGAATAAGTTTCAATCGAAAGAGATAAAATTGGAAAAATAAACTCTCTATGTTTTGATTGATGGTACAATGGTATTATATACAAGTGTTTAACTATAGTTAACTTTAGTTAACTGTAGTAGAAAATCAACTACACATGTAACAACTTCTAAACTAACCTAGTTAAGTTAGTTAGACACTAACTAACTTCTAAACTAATATAGTTAAGTTAGTTAGGCACTAAATAATTTTCTAATTCCTAATAGGAGTTAAGTTATAGAAATTCAAAAAATAAGTTGAAAATATAGTCTAAAGTTTTGCTTCTGTCCTTAGTTTGCTTCATTCATAATGTTAATAATGCCAATTGAATTGCATGTTTTCTCTGTAATAGTGCATTAATTATTGATAAATCAGGCAACCAACTAGCAAGTTGCATTTATTTTCTTATGAGAGTTATTTATGTGATGTTATCTACAATTCCCACTTGGTAAGGTCCATTGGCAGCTGAAGTCGAGAACCACATCAGATGGTAGAGTGGGGGCAACAACTACTGTTTACGTCACTAGTATGTTGGAGTTAAGGTGGTTGTTGATTATGGATGAACTTGATCTTATGCTTCTCAAATTAATATGGTACTATATGATATCAAGAATCACTTTCCACCACATGAAATATATTGAATTAAATGGATATTATCATTTCAAGTGGTGGTAACTGATTCATGATATGATACTATCACCAATTAACAATACTATCATCTTAATTTGCCAAGCATAAGATCAAATTCATCATAAATAATCAACAAAATCCTTAAGCTTGACTTTTAAATCCTTGCAAGAATTTCCAGTTAGCTCTAGTACTTCAAAGCAGTCAAATACTCTAAGATACCAACGCGTAAGAAAGAGTTGTTGCTCCCACTCTAATATCTGATGTGGTTCTCGACTTCAACTGCCGATGAACCTTACCAAGTTGGAGTTCTAGATCACATTATATGAGAAACTCTCACAAGAAAATAACATGTAACTTACAAGTTGGTTGCCTTAGTTATCAATTATTATTGCACTATTACAGAGAAAATATGCAGTTCAGTTGGAATTTTCAACATTATCATAAAAACTAACTAAGAAAAATAACTTTAGACAAAAATTTCAACTAATTTACTGAATTTTGATAACTTAACTCCTATGTATTCTGTTGCATGATACAGTTAGGGTAAGCTCTAGAAACATGTAAATAAATAAGCTAACCTATTGTACAAATTGAGAATTCAATGATCATTTGTTTGAACTGTTGAATAGTAAAGAAATTGAGAATAATGGGGTAAATAAAAATTGCCATAACTTTGTTAGAATTGAAAATTTGAGCCGATTGTTGTTAAAATTGATAACCCAAGAAGTAGTTTGTTGATAGAGAAAAATAAGAGAATTTGTTTTATATAATTGCATCTAGAAATGTTGGTTTGTTTGATTCATTTAGATCGTATGGAGTGCATTTCAATGGAATTTTTCTTGAGTTAGCAGTAAAAACAATTTAAAATTGTAACCAACAAACCAAAGCATGAAAAACAAATGTCAAGAAAAACAAATGTCAAGAATAAGAATACCTTAAAATTGCACAAAATTTTGTCCTCAATCAAAAATAAAACAAACATGCAGTGGATAGGTTAAAATAATGAAAGTGAAAAGTGGTTAGGATTAGATTGGGGTTAAGAATAGATATATAAGTCTATTAGTTCTAGGTTTTACTTACCTCCCAGTTAAATTCGGAATTAGTAAACTCCTCTTTTCCTTGATTCCAAAGCAGAGTCAAAGACAACTATACCAAAAATATAGTAACTTAAAATTTATAAGTTGTTTTTGAAAAACCGTTTATCAGGTGGAATGTTATTAAATGTGTTTAATTATTAGTGTAACTCTTTCCATGTAACTTTATCCCACGTTGGGTGTGTACGACTGTGTGTGTGGTGTGTGTGTGTGTGTGTGTGTTTCTTATCCATTGAGATGTAGGAATAAAACCTTATATGGGACCCATGGCAACAGGCTCCTCCCACTTTTTGCTATAAGTTGTACCTGCTTGTATTTCAGTATCATGAGTACAAAGCCACATACGAGCTCCTTTAAATGAATTTCTTATCACAGATGAAAACCTCCCCATGATCGACATCGAACACCTTTGTAGATGCTTGATGATTTGTGAGGCTTTCGATTGAAATAAGGCCAAGGTTGGATGTTACTTTTTTCACAACTGATATCAACTTGAGTTGGAAGTGATGACACTTTACTTTTCCTTTCTTACAATTTCCTCCATCTTTTTGAGTTGAAATTTTAATCTACAACCCAAAAATAAAATCAGGAAAGGGAATGAGCCTTCAATAAGATTTATGAGTTTTAAAACAGATATAAATCCAAAGACGCACAACAAGTACTTTCCTTCACCCTAATAATAGTTTTTATGTTGGCAAAGAGAAAGAAGGTAGACTCGTTAAAACCTCATCATGTAAAGTTTCTGAGGTAAAAAATAAAAAATTATTATCTAAATTTAAATATTAATAAATGCAAATTTTTGATTTTAAAATTAGTCTCTGTAGTTGCGCGCAGAGGATATCTGGTTTATACCAAAAAATTATCGATTTTAAAATTATCAATTTGTTCATAAAATAAATAATAATTTGAATTTAACGATGATGCAAAATATGTCTAACACATGTATGGTTCAATTGCCGTTATTGTTTTATAATTTAAAAATAACGTCTTGATTAAAACATAACTATTGTGTGTATCTAGTAATAATAATAACAATAATAATAATAATAATAATAAAAATAATAATAATAATAATAATAAAAATAATAATAATAATAATAATAATAATAATAATAATATTGTTGCAGCATGCAAAGGTCAAAAAATGAATGGAGTTCGAGTAAGTGAGAACACTGGAAAGAGATAGTGAAAAAATTCATAGATCTTAGACCTATATACTTTCAGAACCACGCCACAACATATGGTATATTTCTACTGCTAATATTGTTATCACAAAATTGTTTTCAAAATAAAATTGAAGAGATTACTTGGACGTGTCGCAGATTAGATCGCTCTCTTTTTCACATTTCATGGCACTGTTCAAAATTGTGCAAGCAGACTATCAACCACGACGTCCCTAGGGAAAAAAGCCCAATCAGAGGTGATACGAAAGATCACTGCGCTGTGAAAATTTTCTCACAAACTACACTCTCAATATAGTTATGTAAACCACTCTTTAGAGAAGAAACTTGGAAATGCTTCAAGTTTTGAGAGAAGAAGAAAAGTTTTAGAGGGAAGAGAGAAGAAACTTGAAAATGTTTCAAGTTTCGGTGTGAGTAATAAAGTGAGGAGAGATCACTTTTTATAGGCATGTTGGAGCAAATATCCGTTGGGTAATTAATGCAAAACGTGTTGACTTAGTTAAAGCGCGTTGACTTGGACTAATAATAATTACTCCTACAAAACAACTCTTCTCTCATTTTCAAAAAAAAAAGTATTCTCCTCAAAATTATATTTTACGTTACTTTGACTTATAAATTTTCTTTATTTGATTCCATATATATTAATTTCCTCTTTTGATAGATATTAAATTCAATAAATAAATGTTATTTAATTTCCGTCAAAAATTTTTTGTTTAAGTTTCATAGTATTTATGAAATAAATTTTGTTTCTATTTATATTATATTCCTTTTTGTAAATAAACTTTCTGTATATATTATATTCCTCTTTCAAATTACCTTATTTATGCATTTAATTTAAATTTAAAATTTATTAGTATTTGTTGTATTTGATATATATTATAAACTTTATATAAATATATATATATATATATATATATATATATATATTATATTCCTATTTTGTTATTTCCTGTTAAAAAAAGTTTGTTATTTATTTAAATTGACTACTGATAATACTGATTGTGGATAGAAAGAAATGTATCATAAGAATTTTAAGCAATTCAAATCAAATTATTCTCACGAAAGAGAATGATTCTAATTATATACACTTTATCTTTTTTGACAAAATTATATAAACTTTATTTATTGTTATAAAATTGATAGTTTACATAAAGACTCAGATCTCCTCCATCTATTCGCGAAAAAATATTTTTGCTTCACGAAAAAATAAATCAATTAAGAGAAAGTTATATACATTTTTCCTAAAGAAAGTGACTAGAAAATAAATATTTTTATAATTTACTAGCATTTTTTTTTGGTAAAAACAGAATATCTTCAGCGCGCAACTACTGGGACTAATCCTTCATGCTGGGTAGAACCACAATGCACGACAAAGCTCTCCCTCAAAAGATTTAACACCGCTGCATGCCCCAAGGTTAAATTGAAACAGGACCTTGGTTAATTTGGTAGAGACCCTATCATCCGATCCAAGTGCTATTGGGTATAATTTATTAGATACTGATTAGTAAGGTATTTTCACTTAGTCTCTTGACATTAAAACAATTAATTAGTTTCCTCCACTAAATAACAAATATGAAAGAACCTTGATTGCATTAATCAATAGTTTTATATTAATTATTACTTTTAAATAAGTCAGGATTTTCTTTACTGACTTTGGATGATGTATCGTGTAGGATACTCCATGTATGTCGCCAACCGGGCTTATAGCAAACATAAAATCTAGAGGTGTTGCGATTAGGTACATCAAGCTACCTATCATCTGCATTTTGTAGTTGGTGGCATCCACCAATTCTCCTTTTCCTTCTTTAGACAATTTACAACTACGAACAATCGGGCATTTCACAGATTTACATTCTGCATTTGAAACCTTTCAAGTAACTCTTTGGCATACTTGGAATGACATATAAATGTTCCATTGTCACTTTGAGTGATTTTAACTCCTAGGTAGCAACTCATCTTTCATAAGGCACTCATATCAAACTCCTTCATCATGGAGTTCTTAAACTCCAAATATAATTTGTTGGCAGGTATGTTCTTGATGAAGAGAGTATGCTCATAGTGGCATTTCCCAAAGCCTTCCCTTTCAAAATAAGCTTCAATACGATTGTACCAAGCTCTTGGAGCTTGTTTAAGCCCATATAGGGCTTTGTTAGGATTTATATAATCTGTGTTCTTCTCCCTTTTCACATAGGCTGGAGGTTGATAACCATAGACATTTTCCTTGATCTCACCATGGAGGAAGGCGCTTTTGACATCAAGCTAGTATACTCTCCAGCCTTTAATGGCAGCCAATGCAACAAGAGTCCTTATAGTGACCCACCTTGCAACCGGGGCAAAGACTTCACTATAATCTATGCCCGATTCGATTGTGATCCCTTAGCTACCAGTCCGGCTTTGTATTTCTCAATTGCTCCTCTTTCATTGTATTTAGTTTTAAAAATCCACTTTACCCCAATAGGCTTGGACTCAGCAGGAAGAATAGTCAGTGTTCACGTGTTGTTTCTTTCTATGGATTCCCTTTCAAGATCCATTGATTTCTTCCATTTATCCTCTTTGAAAGCTTCATCTACACTTGTAGGGTCTTCTGGATAAGGTCTTGATGTGAACCACAATGGAATCGATAGTAGTTTCCTCATTCAAAAACGAGCCCCTTACGGGACAACCAAATACACAAACAAGTTGTGACCCGGATCAAATATTTGATTTTCTTCGACTTCAACCCCTTGAAAAGATTGCCAGACCCACAGATATTATCTAGAATAGATGTGCCTTCAAGATGTTGAACCCCTAGCCCCTCGCAAACACGAGACCAAGTGTCATGAGCGAAATAACAATTCAGAAACAGATGGAGAATGTCTTCACGATGATATAAACAAAATAGACACCCATCAACTGAAAAACTTTTATCAGATGGAATATTTTTTAAAGGTGTGTAATTACTATTGTAACTCTTTTGGTGTAACTTGATCCAACGTTGTGTGTGTGTGTGTGTGTGTGTGTGCATGTGTGTACGTTGTGTGTGTGTGTGTGTTGGTGTGTGTGTAATTATTATTGAATACTTTACTATATCGGTTAACGGGTATGGAAAAAGCTAAAAATATATCAAGGGCCAAAAAGTTTAGTAACAAATATTACAATTATATACAGGAAAATAAAATTACACAAATCGTAAATTATAATAACTATGTTAATACACATAAATAATATTACATTTAGGTTGGAGTACCTTTTGTATCATTGAATGAAATCATTTTACTTAGCAAAATAAAAATACACACATGTAATACAAATAAATAAATATATTTTAATGAGATAATTGTAACATATAAAGTAGTCATGTATATATAGTAATTAGAATTAAATGAGGAAAAATATTACACACATGAGCCACTCGCTATATGTTTTTCTACCCATTATAATATTAGAATTAAATGAGGAAAAATATTACATGAAGTGTTTTGCATAAAACTAAAATTTTAGGAAATATAGTGTATTTTCACATAACAATGGGGTAAATAAAAATTTCCATAACGTTGTGAGAATTTAAAATTCTAGCCAACTCAAGAAGTAGTTTGCTGATAGAGAAAAACAAGAGATTTTTTAATTTTTTTTTTTATAATTGCATCTAGAAAGGTTGTGTGGTTTGAATCATTTAGATCGTATGTAGTGCATTTCGATGGAATTTTTTCTAGTTAACAATAAAAACAATTTAAAATTGTAACAAAAAACCAGCCTAAAAAACAAATGTCAAGAATAAGAATACCTTATGAAAAGTCACGGTAACAAACTAGCTTCAGTGGAATAGTAAGAAAGAGATTACATATTTCAAATTTAAAATCCTAAGGAATTTCTCAAAATTTCATCCCCAATCAATCATAAAACGAACATGTAGTGTGCAGGTTAAAAAAATGAAAGTGAAAAGCGTTTAAGGTTAGGTAGTGAATAAGAATAGATATCTAAGCCGATTGGGTCTAGGCTTTACATACATCCTAGTAAAACTCGGAATATGAAAACTTCTCTTTTCCTTGACACCAGAGAAGAGTCAAAGACCTCTAAACAAAAAACATAGTAACTTAGAATTTAAAAGTTCTTTTTGAAAAAACTTTTACCAGTTGGAATATTATTAAAGGTGTGTAATTATTAGTGTAACTCATTCGGTGTATCTTGATCCAACGTTGTATGTGTACGTGCATGTGCATGTAATCTCTTTCTTACTATCCACTGAAGCTAGTTAGTTACCTGACTATCAACAAGGTATTATTATTCTGTACATTTGTTTTTCGTCATGGTTTGTTGATTACAATTTTAAATTTTTTTAGTTTTAATTAAAAATATTCCATCGAAATGCACTCCATACGATCTAAACGAATAAAAAAAACCAACCTTTCTAGATGTGGTTGTATAAAATGTTTCCTTTGTTTTTCTCTTTAGGCAAATTACTTCTTCGGTTATGAACTCTAGCAATAATCGGCTAGAATTTCCAATTATAAAAAAATTATGGCAACTTTTATGTACTCTGTTATTCTCTACTTCCTTAACATTCAACGGATCAAACAACTGATCATTAAATTCTCAATTTGTACAATAGATCATCTTATTAAACTACATGTTTCTAGAACTTACTCTGCATGTATAACACAATAGAATCTGTAGGAGTTAAGTTATAGAAATTCAAAAAATAAGTTGAAAATTTAGTCTAAAGTTTTGCTTCTGTCCTTAGTTTGCTTAATTCATAATGTTAATAATGCCAATTGAACTGCATGTTTTCTCTGTAATAGTGCATTACTTATTGATAAATCAGGCAACCAACTAGCAAGTTGCATTTATTTTCTTATGAGAGTTATTTATGTAATGTTATCTACAATTCCCACTTGGTAAGCTCCATTGGCAGCTGAAGTTGAGAACCACATCAGATGGTAGAGTGGGGGCAACAACTACTGTTTACGTCACTAGTATCTTGGATTATTTGACTGCTGAAGTACTAGAGCTAGCTGGAAATGCTTGAAAGGATTTAAAAGTCAAGCTTAAGGTGGTTGTCGATTATGGATGAACTTGATCTTCTGCTTCTCAAATTTATATGGTACTATATGATATCAAGAATCACTTTCCACCACATGATATATATTGATTTAAATGGATATTATCATTTCAAGTGGTGGAAACTGATTCATGATATGATACTATCACCAATTAACAATACTATCATCTTAATTTGCCAAGCATAAGATCAAATTCATCATAAATAATCAACAAAATCCTTAAGCTTGACTTTTAAATCCTTGCAAGAATTTCCAGTTAGCTCTAGTACTTCAGCAGTCAAATACTCTAAGATACCAGCGACGTAAACAATAGTTGTTGCTCCCACTCTAATATCTGATGTGGTTCTCGACTTCAACTGCCGATGAACCTTACCAAGTTGGAGTTCTAGATCACATTATATGAGAAACTCTGACAAGAAAATAACCTGTAACTTACGAGTTGGTTGCCTGAGTTATCAATTATTATTGCACTATTACAGAGAAAATATGCAGTTCAGTTGGAATTTTCTACATTATCATAAAAACTAACTAAGAAAAATAACTTTAGACAAAAACTTCAACTAATTTACTGAATTTCGATAACTTAACTCATATGTATTCTGTTGCATGATACAGTTAGGGTAAGCTCTAGAAACATGTAAATAAATAAGCTAACCTATTGTACAAATTGAGAATTCAATGATCATTTGTTTGAACTGTTGAATGGTAAAGAAATTGAGAATAATGGGGTAAATAAAAATTGCCATAACTTTGTTAGAATTGAAAATTTGAGCCGATTGTTGTTAAAATTGATAACCCAAGAAGTAGTTTGTTGATAGAGAAAAAAAGAGAATTTGTTTTATATAATTGCATCTAGAAATGTTGGTTTGTTTGATTCATTTAGATCGTATGGAGTGCATTTCAAAGGAAATTTTTGCAGGTTAGCAGTAAAAACAATTTAAAATTGTAACCAACAAAACAAACATGAAAAACAAATGTCTAGAAAAACAAATGTCAATAATAAGAATAATAATACAAATGTCAAGAATAAGAATACCTTAAAATTGTACAAAATTTTGTCCTCAATCAAAAATAAAACAAACATGCAGTGGATAGGTTAAAATAATGAAAGTGAAAAGTGGTTAGGATTAGATTGGGGTTAAGAATAGATATATAAGTCTATTAATTAGTTCTAGGTTCTACTTACCTACCAGTTAAATTCAGAATTAGTGAACTCCTCTTTTCCTTGATTCCAAAGCAGAGTCAAAGACAACTATACCAAAAATATAGTAAATTAAAATTTATAAGTTGTTTTTGAAAAACCGTTTATCAAGTGGAATGTTATTAAATGTGTTTAATTATTAATGTAACTCTTTCCGTGTAACTTTATCCCACATTGGGTGTGTACGTACGTGTGTGTGTGTGTGTGTGTGTGTGTGTGTGTGTGTGTGTGTTTGTGTGTGTTTCTTATTCATTGAGATGTAGGAATCAAACCTTATATGGGACCCATGGCAACAGGCTCATCCCACTTTTTGCTATAAGTTGTACCTGCTTGTATTTCAGTATCTTGAGTACAAAGCCACATACGAGCTCCTTTAAATGAATTTCTTATCACAGATGAAAACCTCCCCATGATCGACATCGAACACCTTTGTAGATGCTTGATGATTTGTGAGGCTTTCGATTGAAATAAGGCCAAGGTTGGATGTTACTTTTCTCACAACTGATATCAACTTGAGTTGGAAGTGATGACACTTTACTTTTCCTTTCTTACAATTTCCTCCATCTTTTTTAGTTGAAATTTTAATCTACAACCCAAAAATAAAATCAGGAAAGGGAATGAGCCTTCAATAAGATTTATGAGTTTTAAAACAGATATAAATCCAAAGACGCACAACAAGTACTTTCTTCACCCTAATAATAGTTTTTATGTTGGCAAAGAGAAAGAAGGTAGACTCGTTAAAACCTCATCATGTAAAGTTTCGAGGTAAAAATAAAAAAATATTATCTAAATTTAAATATTAATAAATGCAAATTATCGATTTTAAAATTAGTCTCTGCAGTTGCGCGAGGAGGATATCCGGTTTATTCTAAAAAATATTCGATTTTAAAATTATCAATTTTTTCATAAAATAAATAATAATTTGACTTTAACGATGATGCAAAATATGTGTAACACATGTATGGTTCAATTGTCGTTATTGTTTTGTAATTTAAAAATAACGTCTTGATTTAAACATAACTATTGTGTCTATCTAGTAATAATAATAATAATAATAATAATAATAATAATAATAATAATAATAATAATAATAATAATAATAATAATAATAATAATATTGTTGCAGCATGCAAAGGTCAAAAAATGAATGGAGTTCGAGTAAGTGAGAACACTGGAAAGAGACAGTGAAAAAAGTCATAGATCTTAGACCTATATACTTTCAGAACCACACCACAACATATGGTATATTTCTACTGCTAATATTGTTATCACAAAATTGTTTTCAAAATAAAACAGAAGAGATTACTTGGACGTGTCGCGGATTAGATCGCTCTCTTTTTCACATTTCATGGCACTGTTCAAAATTGTGCAAGCAGACTATCAACCACGTACGACGTCCCTAGGGAAAAAAGCCCAATCAGAGGTGATACGAAAGATCACTGCACTGTGAAAATTTTCTCACAAACTACACTCTCAATATAGTTTTGTAAACCACTCTTTAGAGAAGAAACTTGGAAATGCTTCAAGTTTCGAGAGAAGAAGAAAAGTTTTAGAGGGAAGAGAGAAGAAACTTGGAAATGTTTCAAGTTTCGGTGTGAGTAATAAAGTGAGGAGAGATCACTTTTTATAGGCATGTTGGAGCAAATATCCGTTGGGTAATTAATGCAAAACGTGTTGACTTGGTTAAAGCGCATTGACTTGGACTAATAATAATTACTCCTACAAAACAACTCTTCTCTCATTTTCAAAAAAAAAATATTCTCCTCAAAATTATATTTTACGTTACTTTGACTTATAAATTTTCTTTATTTGATTCCATATATATTAATTTCCTCTTTTGAAAGATATTAAATTCAATAAATAAATGTTATTTAATTTCCGTCAAAAAAATTTTGTTCAAGTTTCATAGTATTTATGAAATAAATTTTATTTCTATTTATATTATATTCCTTTTTGTAAATAAACTTTCTGTATATATTATATTCCTCTTTCAAATTACCTTATTTATGCATTTAATTTAAATTTAAAATTTATTAGTATTTGTCGTATTTGATATATATTATAAACTTTATAAACTTTATATAAATATATATATATATATATATATATATATATATATATATATATATATATATATCTATATATCTATATATATATTATATTCCTATTTTGTTATTTCTGTTAAAAAAGTTTGTTATTTATTTAAATTGACTACCGATAATACTGATTGTGGATAGAAAGAAATGTATCATAAGAATTTTAAGCAATTCAAATCAAATTATTCTCACAAAAGAGAATGATTCTAATTAAATAAACTTTATCTTTTTTGACAAAATTATATAAACTTTATTTATTGTTATAAAATTGATAGTTTACATAGAGATTCAGATCTCCTCCATCTATTCGCGAAAAAATATTTTTGCTTCACGAAAAAATAAATCAATTAAGAGAAAGTTATATACATTTTTCCTAGAGAAAGTGACTAGAAAATAAATATTTTTAAAATTTACTAGCATTTTTTTGGTAAAAGCAGGATATATCTTGTGCGCAACTCATCGAGACTAATCCTTCATCTTTGGGTAGAACCACAATGCGCGACAAACCTCTCCTCAAAAGATTTAACACCGCTGCATGCCCAAGGTTAAATTGAAACCGGGACCTTGGTTAAGGTGGTAGAGACCCCATCATCATCCGATCCAAGTGCTATTGGGTATAATTTATTAGATACCGTTAGTAAGGTATTTTCACTTAGTCTCTTGACATTAAAACAATTAATTAGTTTCCTCCACTAAATAACAAATATGAAAGAACCTTGATTGCATTAATCAATAGTTTTATATTAATTATTACTTTTAAATACGTCAGGATTTTCTTTACAGCTTGCAGATGTATCTGTGTAGGATACTCCATGTATCGCGCCAACCGAGCTTATAGCAAACATAAAATCTAGAGGTGTTGCAGTTAGGTACATCAAGCTACCTATCATCTGTTTGTAGTTGGTGGCATCCACCAATTCTCCTTTTCCTTCTTTAGACAATTTACAACTACGAACAATTGGGCATTTCACAGGATTTAAGTTCTTGGAGCTTGTTTAAGCCCATATAGGGCTTTGTTCAGTTTATAGAATCTGTGTTCTTCTCCCTTTTCACATAGGCTGGAGGTTGATAACCATAGACATTTTCCTTGATCTCACCATGGAGGAAGGCGCTTTTGACATCAAGCTAGTATACTCTCCAGCCTTTAATGGCAGCCAATGCAACAAGAGTCCTTATAGTGTCCCACCTTGCAACCGGGGCAAAGACTTCACTATAATCTATGCCCAGTTTCTGATTGTATCCCTTAGCTACCATCCGCTTTGTATTTCTCAATTGCTCCTCTTTCATTGTATTTAGTTTTAAAAATCCACTTTACCCCAATAGGCTTGGACTCAAAGCAGAAGAATAGTCGGTGTTCACGTGTTGTTTCTTTCTATGGATTTCCTTTCAAGATCCATTGATTTCTTCCATTTATCCTCTTTGAAAGCTTCATCTACACTTGTAGGGTCTTCGGTTGTGTGCCAATAGTCACATTCGATTCATCCGGTTCCATCGCATGAGTGATATAGTCACCCGAGATAGAAGTGGTTTCCTCTTAATCCCCCTTTGTTGAGAAGTCTCGGTTTCATTTGTATCCGCTACGGTGGTTGCATCCGCTCATCGTGGTTGCATTTTGAGTCGATCATCGATTTGCAGCAGAGTTCCAAATCATTTTCTTGAGCTTGGGGACTTCATTATCACGTTTTGATCTAGGTTTTGAGTTTGGTGACTTGGACTCACCCAAGTCAAGTAAATTTCCCCGGTTTCGTGTCTCATCCCATTTCCACCCCTCATTCTCAGCAAATACTACATCTATGCTAGTGAGAACCTTTTTGGTATTTGGATCAAGTAGCCTATAAGCTTTTGATTCCTCACTCACACCCAAAAAGACACACTTTATGCTATTGTTGTCAAGGTTTGTTCTTTGATTGTTTGGAATGTGTGCATATCCAACACAACCAAAGATTTTGAAATGATGAACCGAGGGCTTGACTCCACTCAAATCTTCAATGGGAGTCATATCTTAACTACAATCGTAGGACCATTGTTCTGTATATATACTGACCACCTCAATGCTTCTGCCCAATATGCCTTAGGAACCTGTCTCTCTGCCAGCATGTTGCGCACCATGTTCAAGATGATTCTGTTCTTCCTCTCTGCCAATTTGAGTTGGAAATTAGGGTAATTCTCGTGTATCGATTTGGGGCCAATTTGCACTATATATGTACAACATGAATACAATTCTCAGATACAAGAAGAACAAACTCTCCAACGGAGTCTAACAGAATTACAACAACAATAACAAACAAAACAAAAATACAAAGTAATTGAACTGAGCCACTAAACACACAACAGGCCCAACTACTAAAGACACCCCAAATTAACTACATAAAGCCCTATCATTTAGCATCAAAAATGGTATCAAACATTCATCAAGTAATAAGTTCAAAAATCCATTTGCAGCACATTCAACACTTAATTTAAGCATTCTAACAATCATAAACTCAATCAATGCACATGCAACTCTTTATACTCGAGCATATCAATTCTAGTGAAACAATCATCAAAATAACACTCTTAAAACAAAGAACCTATTTGATGAACTTTGAACACTACAATTTCCCCATCTCTCCTAGACATTCGAACTCGAGCATATCTAAGACACAATGTTGGTTCCCAAAGCCCTAAAGGAGTAATGTTGAAGCCCCCTTTTGGTCCTCACAGCTCTCCTTTGGTGGAAATTTGAACATGCAAGCTTCAAAACCAGCAGACCAATTCGATTTGGAATTGATTGGGAAAGTGGACATTTCTGGTTGTACGAGTGAACAATGTGATGAAGAAGAATAATGAAGGTGAGATGAAGTTATGTTTTCACTTGGGTGAGAAAGAAATCGCAATGGCTATGGGTTTTTCCCTTTTTTCCTCTCTTCTTTCTTCGATCTTCGAATCTCTTTTCCCCTCTCTCTAAACTCACTTCTAATTTCTGAAAAGTGAAAATGAGGAAGTATTGTTCACCTTGTGGTGTTTAAACAAAAGGGTTGTGCCTTAATGTTCTATTTGGGCCTTATTGTTCACACCTATTCTTTTTACATGTTTTAACACCCTAAGCTCTTTCAAAATTCACTAAAACAGAAAAAGAGAATGGGGCATTGTGAGAATATGTGTATTTGGTTGGGGTTCAGCTCAAGGCGTGTTAAGTGAGTGGGAAATTCCTAATTTACTCTTGCACTAAAAGCACCCCTCTATTCACTTATGACTATCCATTGCAATTTAATTTAACTAACCAACAAATACCCCATCAACTCATTTAATTATTCACACAATAATCTTATATCATCAAAAATTAACTCAATTAGATAGCGCTTAAGTTAACTAATTCCAGTTGTACCCCTAGTTTATTCGCACCCCATTATTTACTTATAAGCCACACAATTTTTAATTCGACAAGCACATAATACATTCAATTATTAATTCAACCGATTGTCAAACAACTTGTTTAGTAATGATTTATTCTAATCACCACTAATCATTCAAACAAGAACCTAGTAACTTGGGGATGTTACACACACACACACACACACACACACACACACACACACACACACACACACACACATATATATATATATATATATATATATATATATATATTAAGTTTAATAAGTTAAATTAGAACTACTACCCACTCTATACACAAACCAACTCCAGGATAAGCTCTTGATGCGAACCACAATGGAATCAATAGTAGTTTCCTCATTCCAAAAAACGAGCCCCTTTCGGGACAACCAAATACACAAACAAGTCGTGACCCAGATCAAATATTTGATTTTCTTCGACTTCAACCCCTTGAAAAGATTGCCAGACCCACAGATATTATCTAGAATAGACGTGCCTTCAAGATGCTGAACCCCCAGCCCATCGAAAACACGAGACCAAGTGTCATGAGCGAAACAATAATTCAAAAACAGATGGAGAATGTCTTCACGATGATCTAAACAAAACAGACACCCATCAGCTAAAAAACTTTTATCAGATGGAATATCTTTAAAGGTGTGTAATTATTATTGTAACTCTTTTGGTGTAACTTGATCCAACGTTGTGTGTGTGTGCGTTTTGTGTGTGTGTGTGTGATTGTGTTTCTTATTGAATACTTTACTATATCGGTTAAATGGTATGGAAAAAGCCAAAAATATATCAAGGGGAAAAAAGTTTAGTAACAAACATTACATTTTTATACAAGAAAATAAAATTACACAAATCTTAAATTATAATAACTATGTTAATACACATAAATAATATTACATTTAGGTTGGAGTACCTTTTGTAACATTGAATGAAATCATTTTACTTAGCAAAAATAAAAATACACACATGTAATACAAATAAATAAATATATTTTAATGACATAATTGTAACATATAAAGTAGTCATGTATATATAGTAATTAAATAATACATTTTCTTAAGATAATAGTTATAATATAATACAAAATCTAACTATATAGTTATTGTAATATATAAATTTATAATTTATTATTATTATGATTATTTTTATAGTTTGGGGCAATAACTTTGGCTTAGCCTAACTATATCCATGTTAATATGCGAATTGTGTTGAGTAAAGATCATCTTTATTTCTCATTATATAAGGGTTCCTAGAGTGGTGACATGTTTTAGAATTTTATATACCCAAAACCATATTGATAAAATTCTTCATTTATTTTGAAAATGGAGAAGAACAGTAAAAGTCTGTGTGAGAGATGTGACGCATGAGGCATGAGCCACTCGCTATATATTTTTCTACCCATTATAAGATTATGATTAAATGAGGTAAAATATTACATGAAGTGTTTTGCATAAAACTAAAATTTTAGGAAATATAGTGTATTTTCACATAACATGAATAACACAACACAACACGAATCACTCATAAAATTGCAGGTTCACTTTCATTATTTTTAAACCCGCGCAGGTTCACTTTTATTTTATTGACGACAACATTCTGTGCAATACCTTGGTGTTTAAAATTTTAAATACGTAATCTCTTTCTTACTATTCCACTGAAGCCAGTTAGTTATCTGACTATTCACAAGGTACTCTTATTCTAGTCATTTGTTTTTCATCTTGGATTGTTGATTACAATTATAATTTTTTTTAGCGTTAAATAAAAAATATTCCATCAAAATGCACTCCATACGATCTAAACGAATGAAAAATACCAATCTTTCTAGATGTAGTTGCATAAAATGTTTCTTTTGTTTTTCTCAATAGGTAAATTACTTCTTCGGTAATGAACTCTAGCAATAATCGGCTCGAATTTCAAATTGTTAGAAAATTATGGCAACTTTTGTAACATCCCGGTTTTTGTGTAGACTTCAAAACAGAACATTACTTTCTAGCCTTTCAGAGATGCATTTTTTACAGATTTATATACTACATAAATGATAAATCAATTATGAATAACTGGAATGATCAATTTTCATTAAAATTATATCGTCTGATGTATAAACAAATTCTCACAAGATCATTTAATTCCAGTCACAATTAAACCTACGGAAATCCAGTGCATAAATTCCTAATACAAAGGTGACACGGTATAAAACCGATACAATAACCAATACTACAAAGCTTTAGCAACCACGGGCTAATCTTTCTTAGAACCTTGATACTCAACTCGAAAACCTTGGCTTGGTGCATGAGCTCCTCTATCAATATCTATGTATCAGAAAAACAATCAACATAAACGGTGAGATTATAAATCTCAGTGAGTTCTACCGAGACCCCTTACTACACTCACGGTTCAATTATGATTCTTTTTATCATAGTCCAAGTCTTGAAGACTATGTACAAACCTCTTTCATTATTCTAGCGGGCAAACCTTATGGGGACTAGATCGATGGATCATAACTCCCCTCTCACTACTATGCTAAGCTCCTAGGGTCGTCACCCTCTTAAGTCTGTTTGACTTGACATTCCAATACATTTAACTTTTATGAACTTATCGTTCGTTCTTTATCATGTTGTAACATTAGCACTCGGAATTACTAACAATTCATGACACAACAAGCTAATTAGGTAATTTTTGGCCTTCGATGTTTCCCTATTGAGTATCGTTTCCCAAATATTCCTATCAATTGCTTGAAGTAGGTAACTTTTGGCCTTCATTAGCTTTAGATTAGATCTTGAGTTGCGTTTTCTGATAGAGTTGGGATGCCTTTCTTAAAGATGGTCCAATACTCCTTCGATCGGAGCAAATTTTCCATGAGCATGGACCAATGCTCGAAGTGCCCATCAAATTTCGGAATGGCAGGCTGCACTAAGACAAAATTAGGGTAATTCTTGTGTATTGATTTGGGGCCAATTTGCACTATATATGTACAACATGAATACAATTCTCAGATACAAGAAGAACAAACTCTCCAACCGAGCCTAACAAATTACAACAACAATAACATACAAACAAAAATACAAAGTAATTGGGTGAGCCACTATACACACAACAAAGCCGAACTACTAAAGACACCCCATATTAACTACATTCATCAAGTAATAAGTTCAAAAATCCATTTGCAGCACATTCAACACTTAATTCAAGCTTCAAAACCAGCAGACCAATTCAATTTGGAGTTGATTGGGAAAGTGGACATTTATGGTTCTACGAGTGAACTATGTGATGAAGGAGAATAATGGAGGTGAGATGAAGTTAAGTTTTCACTTGGGTGAGAAAGAAATGGCAATGGCTATGGGTTTTTCCACTTTTTCCTCTCTTCTTTCTTCGATCTTCGAATCTCTTTTCCCCTCTCTCTAAACTCCTAATTTCTGAAAAAGTGAAAGTGAGGAAGTATTGTTCAGCTTATGGTGTTTAAACTAAAGGGTTGGGCCTTAATGTTCTATTTGGGCCTTATTGTTACTACTCACACCTATTCTTTTTACATGTTGTAACACCCTATGTTCTTTCAAAATTCACTAAAACAGAAAAAGAGAATGGGGCTCTGGGAGAATGTGTGTATTTGGTTGGGGTTCAGCTCAAGGCGTGTTAAGTGAGTGGGAAATTCCTAATTTACCCTTGCACTAAAAGCACCCCTCTATTCACTTATGCACTATCCATTGCAATTTAATTTAACTAACCAAAAAATACCCCATGAACTCATTTAATTATTCACACAATAATCTTATATCATCAAAAATTAACTCAATTAGATATCGCTTAAGTTAACTAACCTATCAAAGTGAAATTCCAGTTGTACCCGTAGTTTATTCGCACCCCGTTATTTACTTATACGCCACACAATTTTTAATTCGGCAAGCACATAATACATTCAATTATTAATTCAACCGATTGTTAAACAACTTGTTTAGTAATGATTTATTCTAATCACCACTAATCATTCAAACAAGAACCTAGTAACTTGGGGATGTTACACAGACACACACACACACACACAGATATATATATATATATATATATATATATATATATATATATATATATATATATTAAATTTAATAAGTTAAATTAGAACTACTACCCCCTCTATACACGAACCAACTCCAAGATAAGCTCTTGATGCAAACCACAATGGAATCGATAGTAGTTTCCTCACTCCGAAAAACGAGCCCCTTACGGGACAACCAAATACACAAACAAGTTGTGACCCAGATCAAGTATTTGATTTTCTTCGACTTCATCCCCTTGAAAAGCTTGCCAGATCCACGCATATTATCTAGAATAGACGTGCCTTCAAGATGTTGACCACCAGCCCATCGCACACACGAGACCAAGTGTCATGAGCGAAACAATAATTTAGAAACAGATGGAGAATGTCTTCATGATGATCTAAACCAAACAGACACCCATCAACTTAAAACTTTTATAAGATGGAATGTTTTTAAAGGTGTGTAATTTTTATTGTAACTCTTTTGGTGCAACTTGATCCAACGTTGTGTGTGTGTGCATGTGTGTACGTTGTGTGTATGTGTATGTGTGTGTGTGTGTGTGTGTGTGTGTGTGTGTGTGTGTGTGTGTGTGTGTGTGTGTGTGTGTGTGATTATCTTTATTATTGAATACTTTACTATATCGGTTAACGGGTATGGAAAAAGCTAAAAATATATCAAGGGCCAAAAAGTTTAGTAACAAATATTACAATTATATACAGGAAAATAAAATTACACAAATCGTAAATTATAATAACTATGTTAATACACATAAATAATATTACATTTAGGTTGGAGTACCTTTTGTATCATTGAATGAAATCATTTTACTTAGCAAAATAAAAATACACACATGTAATACAAATAAATAAATATATTTTAATGAGATAATTGTAACATATAAAGTAGTCATGTATATATAGTAATTAAATAATACATTTTCTTAATATAATAGTTATAATATAATACAAAATCTAACTATATATTTATTGTAATATATATTTATAATTTATTATAATTATTATGATTATTTTTATAGTTTGGGGCAATAACTTTGGCTTAGCCTAACTATATCCATGTTAATATGCCAATTGTGTTGAGTAAAGATCATTTTTATTTCTCATAATATAAGGGTTCCTAGAGTGGTGACATGTTTTAGAATTTTATATACCCAAAACCATATTGATGAAATTCTTCATTTCTTATGAAAATGGAGAAGAACGCTAAGTCTGTGTGAGAGATGTGAGACGTGAGCCACTCGCTATATGCTTTTCTACCTATTATAAGATTAGAATTAAATGAGGAAAAATATTACATGAAGTGTTTTGCATAAAACTAAAATT
Source organism: Oxytropis ochrocephala (assembly GCA_020916435.1). Taxonomy (NCBI): domain Eukaryota; kingdom Viridiplantae; phylum Streptophyta; class Magnoliopsida; order Fabales; family Fabaceae; genus Oxytropis; species Oxytropis ochrocephala. The sequence continues at coordinate 55,637,402 of CM037094.1, forward strand.
TTAGGAAATAAAGTGTATTTTCACATAACAATGGGGTAAATAAAAATTTCCATAACGTTGGGAGAATTTAAAATTCTAGCCAACTCAGAAGTAGTTTGCTGATGGAGAAAAACAAGAGAATTTTTAATTTTTTTTTATAATTGCATCTAGAAAGGTTGTGTGGTTTGAATCATTTAGATCGTATGTAGTGCATTTGATGGAATTTTTTCAAGTTAACAATAAAAACAATTTAAAATTGTAACAAAAAAACCACCTAAAAACAAATGTCAAGAATAAGAATACCTTATGAAAATTCACGGTAACAAACTAGCTTGATGGAATAGTATGAAAGAGATTACATATTTCAAATTTAAAACCCTAAGGAATTGCCCAAAATTTCTTCCCCAATCAAACATAAAACGAACATGCATGTAGTGTGCAGGTTAAAAAAATGAAAGTGAAAAGCGGTTAAGGTTAGGTAGTGAATAAAAATAGATATCTAAGCCGATTGGGTCTAGGCTTTACATACCTCCTAGTAAAACTCGGAATATGAAAACTTCTCTTTTCCTTGACACCAGAGAAGAGTCAAAGACCTTTAAACCAAATACATAGTAACTTAGAATTTAAAAGTTCTTTTTGAAAAAACTTTTACCAGTTGGAATATTATTAAAGGTGTGTAATTTTTAGAGTAACTCATTCGGTGTATCTTGATCCAACGCTGTATGTGTACGTGCATGTGCATGTAATCTCTTTCTTACTATCCACTGAAGCTAGTTAGTTACCTGACTATCAACAAGGTATTAATTTGTTTTTCATCATGGTTTGTTGATTGGGATTTTAAATTTTTTTAGTGTTAATTAAAAATATTCCATCAAAATGCACTCCATACGATCTAAACTAATAAAAAAAACCAACCTTTCTAGATGTGGTTGTATAAAATGTTTTTGTTTGTTTTTCTCTTTAGGAAAATTACTTCTTCGGTTATGAACTCTAGCTATAATCGGCTAGAATTTCCAATTATAAGAAAATTATGGCAACTTTTATGTACTCTATTATTCTCTACTTCCTTAACATTCAACGGATCACACAACTGATCATTGAATTCTCAATTTGTACAATAGATCAGCTTATAAATTACATGTTTCTAGAACTTACTCTGCATGTATAACACAATAGAATCTGTAGGAGTTATTAATCCATTGAGGCCATAAAAGAGATGATAGAGTTCCAAGAATAAGTTTCAATTGAAAGAGATAAAATTGGAAAAATAAACTCTCTATGTTTTGATTGATGGTACAATGGTATTATATACAAGTGTTTAACTATAGTTAACTTTAGTTAATTTTAGTAGAAAATCAACTACACATGTAACAACTTCTAAACTAACCTAGTTAAGTCAGTTAGACATTAACTAACTTCTAAACTAATATAGTTAAGTTAGTTAGACACTAACTAATTTTCTAATTCCTAATACTCCCCTCGAGTTGGAAGAGAGATGTCAAGATCTCCCAACTTGGAGATGAATGCTAATACAAAGTCAACCACAGATCCAAATATACAACAAAAGCTTCATCCTCAACAATGCAACCATGTAAAATAGCACCATGACCCAATGCACTGACATACAAAACACCATGGTTGTAGCTCTTATTCGACCAGGAAACATTTCTCGTGCAAACACATACGATCTTCGTTGTATACGAGAAAATGGTTGTAGCTCTTATTTGAAATTCCACGGACATGTCACTTCCAAATGCAAGAGTTGAACCAGAAAATTCTTCAAGATGGACCCTTCTTATGTGTACTTTTTCTGTTGCCCTTCCATAAGCTATACCATGACGTTTGTCCCAAAAAATCTTTCAGAGTAGAAAACCCAAAAAATATCATATACACAAATAGGCAAAAGAGGAGCATTGCGCAAATCTTGATGTTTGGAAGTCGGACATTGCTTACAAATGCAATGCATATATATATGCCCAACAAATTGTTCAGTATCCAATGACCACAAACAAGCCAAGCAACAACTATAAAAGAGCATGCAAACATTAGCATTCCTTGGATTCATGAAGAGCAACAGCGTTAAACAAGGAGACAAGCAAAAAATATCTCTGTGAGGTATTTCAACGAACAGCTTGAATGCTGCCTGATTCAAGATCGAGAACAAAATTGAAACTCAATCCAAAATGTAATTAGAACTCCGCTTCAGATCACAATCATCGGGAATCAGAATGAAAGGAGGACAATGAAGCGAAATCGAAAAACTGATGTGCAAGAATTGCAAACGAAAATGATGGTTACCGATACAAGAATGACAAACAATTTGTGTCAAACGAATTAGAAACGGAACCAACGAAAGCAAGTTGCACAAACAGAAACTCTCAAAGAAGCGAGAGGAAGGAGAAAAACGCGATTCTGATTGAAAAGCGAATGATAGAATCAAAATCGATTCAAAGAAGTTGCGAAATCGAAATGGGGGAAAAAGCAAAAACAAAAATAGAGGAACACACAAAACGAACAATGAAATGCGTTGAATTAAAGAAATGGAACTGCGAAATTGCAAATCAAAGGCAAGAATCACAAGAGAAGAAGGAGAAATCACGAAACTAATAAAATGAATATAAAATTAAGAAATTCTTATCATACCGCAATGAGCCCCATTCTTCATGAATCACAAACTATTAGGAAATTGAAATCTCATTCTACAAGGCCAAAAATCAGTGCTACTATGTTGTTGGCAATTGAAAACTTGCAAGAAACCACATGTCGACAAAAGAACATTGAGCAATCTTCAAAAAACCCCAGACAAAAATGTGGATCCAAGAAATCAATCCAAGAATCCAACAAGAAACAAGATGAAATACAACCAAACGGTGAATTTCTTATCAAACATAGCAAACCTTGAATTTTAAGGAAATGAGAAAGGCTAAGAATAGTAGGAGCAAATCCTAAAATGTACCAAACATATCTGAAAGACCATTCCCATGGTGGCGCTGTGATGGAAAAAACACAATCAAATGTTGAAAAAGATGGATTGTAAGATATATGAGTTGAAAAAGATTTCATTTGCTTGTTCATTTGCTCTTCCATTGCTACACAGCTTGACTAGGAATAAACAAGAGACAGAAACACAACAATGATGATGAAGCTGGCTCGAGGGATGATCGAGGAAGAAGCTTCAAAGAACTTCTTGAATACATGCAAGAAGTGACATAATTTGTCCTTAGAGAGATGTTGAGATACCAACACAAGAGCGGAATTATCCGAAGGATGGAGATATAATGCGTCATCATGGTTCTGTGGAGGATTTGCCATGGCAGAGATGAGTTGAACAACAACCAAGCAGGTCAAAGAACAATGGAAGAATGATGAACACGGAGAATCTCAAAGAACATATGGAAGAAAAAATCAAGAAATTTAAATTTCTTTTGATACCACGGTGAACACTATTGTTCATGAATCGCAAAGCAAAAGAAGAAATTTGCGAGAAGACAATGTAGAAATCGCCGATTAGAGATGAACGCGGAAGCTACATAATCGCTCTGATACCATATTAAGCCATTGAGGCCATAAAAGAGATGATAGAGTTCCAAGAATAAGTTTCAATTGAAAGAGATAAAATTGGAAAAATAAACTCTCTATGTTTTGATTGATGGTACAATGGTATTATATACAAGTGTTTAACTATAGTTAACTTTAGTTAATTTTAGTAGAAAATCAACTACACATGTAACAACTTCTAAACTAACCTAGTTAAGTCAGTTAGACATTAACTAACTTCTAAACTAATATAGTTAAGTTAGTTAGACACTAACTAATTTTCTAATTCCTAATACTCCCCTCAAGTTGGAAGAGAGATGTCAAGATCTCCCAACTTGGAGATGAATGCTAATACAAAGTCAACCACGCAGATCCAAATATACAACAAAAGCTTCATCCTCAACAATGCAACCATGTAAAATAGCACCATGACCCAATGCAATCGACATACAAAACACCATGGTTGTAGCTCTTATTCGACCAGAAACATTTCTCGTGCAAAACACACGAGTCTTCGTTGTATACGAGAAAATGGTTGTAGCTCTTATTTGAAATTCCACGGACATGTCACTTCCAAATGCAAGAGTTGAACAGAAAATTCTTCAAGATGGACCCTTCTTATGTGTACTTTTTTCTGTTGCCCTTCCATAAGCTATACCATGACGTTTGTCCCAAAAAAATCTTTCAGAGTAGAAAACCCAAAAAATATCATATACACAAATAGGCAAAAGAGGAGCATTGCGCAAATCTTGATGTTTGGAAGTCGGACATTGCTTACAAATGCAATGCATATATATATGCCCAACAAATTGTTCAGTATCCAATGACCACAAACAAGCCAAGCAACAACTATAAAAGAGCATGCAAACATTAGCATTCCTTGGATTCATGAAAGCAACGGCGTTAAACAAGGAGACAAGCAAAAAATATCTCTGTGAGGTATTTCAACGAACAGCTTGAATGCTGCCTGATTCAAGATCGAGAACAAAATTGAAACTCAATCCAAAATGTAATTAGAACTCCGCTTCAGATCACAATCATCGGGAATCAGAATGAAAGGAGGACAATGAAGCGAAATCGAAAAAGCGATGTGCAAGAATTGCAAAGCGAAAATGATGGTTACCGATACAAGAATGACAAACAATTTGTGTCAAACGAATTAGAAACGGAACCAACGAAAGCAAGTTGCACAAACAGAAACTCTCAAAGAAGCGAGAGGAAGGAGAAAAACGCGATTCTGATTGAAAAGCGAATGATAGAATCAAAATCGATTCAAAGAAGTTGCGAAATCGAAATGGGGGAAAAAGCAAAAACAAAAATAGAGGAACACACAAAACGAACAATGAAATGCGTTGAATTAAAGAAATGGAACTGCGAAATTGCAAATCAAAGGCAAGAATCACAAGAGAAGAAGGAGAAATCACGAAACTAATAAAATGAATATAAAATTAAGAAATTCTTATCATACATAATGAGCCCCATTCTTCATGAATCACAAACTATTAGGAAATTGAAATCTCATTCTACAAGGCCAAAAATCGGTGCTACTATGTTGTTGGCAATTGAAAACTTGCAAGAAACCACATGTCGACAAAAGAACATTGAGCAATCAAAAAACCCCGGACAAAAATGTGGATCCAAGAAATCAATCCAAGAATCCAACAAGAAACAAGATGAAATACAACCAAGCGGTGAATTTCTTATCAAACATAGCAAACCTTGAATTTTAAGGAAATGAGAAAGGCTAAGAATAGTAGGAGCAAATCCTAAAATGTACCAAACATATCCGAAAGACCATTCCCATGGTGGCGCTTTGTGATGGAAAAAACACAATCAAATGTTGAAAAGATGGATTGTAAGATATATGAGTTGAAAAAGATTTCATTTGCTTGTTCATTTGCTCTTCCATTGCTACTGACTTGACTAGGAATAAACAAGAGACGAAACACAACAATGATGATGAAGGCGGCTCGAGAGGATGATCGAGGAAGAAGCTTCAAAGAACTTCTTGAATACATGCAAGAAGTGACATAATTTGTCCTTAGAGAGATGTTGAGATACCAACACAAGAGCGGAATTATCCGAAGGATGGAGATATAATGCGTCATCATGGTTACGTGGAGGATTTGCCATGGCGAGAGATGAGTTGAACAACAACCAAGCAGGTCAAAGAACAATGGAAGAATGATGAACACGGAGAATCTCAAAGAACATATGGAAGAAAAAATCAAGAAATTTAAATTTCTTTTGATACCACGGTGAACACTATTGTTCATGAATCGCAAAGCAAAAGAAGAAATTTGCGAGAAGACAATGTAGAAATCGCCGATTAGAGATGAACGCGGAAGCTACATAATCGCTCTGATACCATATTAAGCCATTGAGGCCATAAAAGAGATGATAGAGTTCCAAGAATAAGTTTCAATTGAAAGAGATAAAATTGGAAAAATAAACTCTCTATGTTTTGATTGATGGTACAATGGTATTATATACAAGTGTTTAACTATAGTTAACTTTAGTTAACTGTAGTAGAAAATCAACTACACATGTAACAACTTCTAAACTAACCTAGTTAAGTTAGTTAGACACTAACTAACTTCTAAACTAATATAGTTAAGTTAGTTAGGCACTAAATAATTTTCTAATTCCTAATAGGAGTTAAGTTATAGAAATTCAAAAAATAAGATGAAAATATAGTCTAAAGTTTTGCTTTTGTCCTTAGTTTGCTTCATTCATAATGTTAATAATGCCAATTGAATTGCATGTTTTCTCTGTAATAGTGCATTAATTATTGATAAATCAGGCAACCAACTAGCAAGTTGCATTTATTTTCTTATGAGAGTTATTTATGTGATGTTATCTACAATTCCCACTTGGTAAGGTCCATTGGCAGCTGAAGTCGAGAACCACATTAGATGGTAGAGTGGGGGCAACAACTATTGTTTACGTCACTAGTATGTTGGAGTATTTGACTGCTGAAGTACTAGAGCTAGCTGGAAATGCTTGAAAGAATTTAAAAGTCAAGTTAAGGTGGTTGTTGATTATGGATGAACTTGATCTTATGCTTCTCAAATTAATATGGTACTATATGATATCAAGAATCACTTTCCACCACATGAAATATATTGAATTAAATGGATATTATCATTTCAAGTGGTGGTAACTGATTCATGATATGATACTATCACCAATTAACAATACTATCATCTTAATTTGCCAAGCATAAGATCAAATTCATCATAAATAATCAACAAAATCCTTAAGCTTGACTTTTAAATCCTTGCAAGAATTTCCAGTTAGCTCTAGTATTTCAGCAGTCAAATACTCTAAGATACCAAATGGCGTGGCGATGAGTTGTTGCTCCCACTCTAATATCTGATGTGGTTCTCGACTTCAACTGCCGATGAACCTTACCTAGTTGGAGTTCTAGATCACATTATATGAGAAACTCTCACAAGAAAATAATATGTAACTTACAAGTTGGTTGCCTTAGTTATCAATTATTATTGCACTATTACAGAGAAAATATGCAGTTCAGTTGGAATTTTCAACATTATCATAAAAACTAACTAAGAAAAATAACTTTAGACAAAAATTTCAACTAATTTACTGAATTTCGATAACTTAACTCCTATGTATTCTGTTGCATGATACAGTTAGGGTAAGCTCTAGAAACATGTAAATAAATAAGCTAACCTATTGTACAAATTGAGAATTCAATGATCATTTGTTTGAACTGTTGAATAGTAAAGAAATTGAGAATAATGGGGTAAATAAAAATTGCCATAACTTTGTTAGAATTGAAAATTTGAGCCGATTGTTGTTAAAATTGATAACCCAAGAAGTAGTTTGTTGATAGAGAAAAATAAGAGAATTTGTTTTATATAATTGCATCTAGAAATGTTGGTTTGTTTGATTCATTTAGATCGTATGGAGTGCATTTCAATGGAAATTTTTGCAGGTTAGCAGTAAAAACAATTTAAAATTGTAACCAACAAACCAGCATGAAAAACAAATGTCAAGAAAAACAAATGTCAAGAATAAGAATACCTTAAAATTGCACAAAATTTTGTCCTCAATCAAAAATAAAACAAACATGCAGTGGATAGGTTAAAATAATGAAAGTGAAAAGTGGTTAGGATTAGATTGGGGTTAAGAATAGATATATAAGTCTATTAGTTCTAGGTTTTACTTACCTCCCAGTTAAATTCGGAATTAGTAAACTCCTCTTTTCCTTGATTCCAAAGCAGAGTCAAAGACAACTATACCAAAAATATAGTAACTTAAAATTTATAAGTTGTTTTTGAAAAACCGTTTATCAGGTGGAATGTTATTAAATGTGTTTAATTATTAGTGTAACTCTTTCCATGTAACTTTATCCCACGTTGGGTGCGTACGTGTGTGTGTGTGGTGTGTGTGTGTGTGTGTGTTTCTTATTCATTGAGATGTAGGAATCAAACCTTATATGGGACCCATGGCAACAGGCTCCTCCCACTTTTTGCTATAAGTTGTACCTGCTTGTATTTCAGTATCATGAGTACAAAGCCACATACGAGCTCCTTTAAATGAATTTCTTATCACAGATGAAAACCTCCCCATGATCGACATCGAACACCTTTGTAGATGCTTGATGATTTGTGAGGCTTTCGATTGAAATAAGGCCAAGGTTGGATGTTACTTTTCTCACAACTGATATCAACTTGAGTTGGAAGTGATGACACTTTACTTTTCCTTTCTTACAATTTCCTCCATCTTTTTGAGTTGAAATTTTAATCTACAACCCAAAAATAAAATCAGGAAAGGGAATGAGCCTTCAATAAGATTTATGAGTTTTAAAACAGATATAAATCCAAAGACGCACAACAAGTACTTTCCTTCACCCTAATAATAGTTTTTATGTTGGCAAAGAGAAAGAAGGTAGACTCGTTAAAACCTCATCATGTAAAGTTTCTGAGTTAAAAAATAAAAAATTATTATCTAAATTTAAATATTAATAAATGCAAATTTTTGATTTTAAAATTAGTCTCTGTAGTTGCGCGCAGAGGATATTCGGTTTATACCAAAAAATTATCGATTTTAAAATTATCAATTTGTTCATAAAATAAATAATAATTTGAATTTAACGATGATGCAAAATATGTGTAACACATGTATGGTTCAATTGCCGTTATTGTTTTATAATTTAAAAATAACGTCTTGATTAAAACATAACTATTGTGTGTATCTAGTAATAATAATAACAATAATAATAATAATAATAAAAATAATAATAATAATAATAAAAATAATAATAATAATAATAATAATAATAATATTGTTGCAGCATGCAAAGGTCAAAAAATGAATGGAGTTCGAGTAAGTGAGAACACTGGAAAGAGATAGTGAAAAAATTCATAGATCTTAGACCTATATACTTTCAGAACCACGCCACAACATATGGTATATTTCTACTGCTAATATTGTTATCACAAAATTGTTTTCAAAATAAAATTGAAGAGATTACTTGGACGTGTCGCAGATTAGATCGCTCTCTTTTCACATTTCATGGCCTTTGTTCAAAATTGTGCAAGCAGACTATCAACCACGACGTCCCTAGGGAAAAAAGCCCAATCAGAGGTGATACGAAAGATCACTGCGCTGTGAAAATTTTCTCACAAACTACACTCTCAATATAGTTATGTAAACCACTCTTTAGAGAAGAAACTTGGAAATGCTTCAAGTTTTGAGAGAAGAAGAAAAGTTTTAGAGGGAAGAGAGAAGAAACTTGAAAATGTTTCAAGTTTCGGTGTGAGTAATAAAGTGAGGAGAGATCACTTTTTATAGGCATGTTGGAGCAAATATACATTTGGGTAATTAATGCAAAAGCGTGTTGACTTAGTTAAAGCGCGTTGACTTGGACTAATAATAATTACTCCTACAAAACAACTCTTCTCTCATTTTCAAAAAAAAAAGTATTCTCCTCAAAATTATATTTTACGTTACTTTGACTTATAAATTTTCTTTATTTGATTCCATATATATTTTGATAGATATTAAATTCAATAAATAAATGTTATTTAATTTCCGTCAAAATTTTTTTTTTTAAGTTTCATAGTATTTATGAAATAAATTTTGTTTCTATTTATATTATATTCCTTTTTGTAAATAAACTTTCTGTATATATTATATTCCTCTTTCAAATTACCTTATTTATGCATTTAATTTAAATTTAAAATTTATTAGTATTTGTTGTATTTGATATATATTATAAACTTTATATAAATATATATATATATATATATATATATTATATTCCAATTTTGTTATTTCCTGTTAAAAAAAGTTTGTTATTTATTTAAATTGACTACTGATAATACTGATTGTGGATAGAAAGAAATGTATCATAAGAATTTTAAGCAATTCAAATCAAATTATTCTCACGAAAGAGAATGATTCTAATTATATACACTTTATCTTTTTTGACAAAATTATATAAACTTTATTTATTGTTTTAAATTTGATAGTTTACATAGAGACTCAGATCTCCTCCATCTATTCGCGAAAAAATATTTTTGCTTCACGAAAAAATAAATCAATTAAGAGAAAGTTATATACATTTTTCCTAAAGAAAGTGACTAGAAAATAAATATTTTTATAATTTACTAGCATTTTTTTTGGTAAAAACAGAATATCTTCAGCGCGCAACTACTGGGACTAATCCTTCATGCTGGGTAGAACCACAATGCACAACAAAGCTCTCCCTCAAAAGATTTAACACCGCTGCATGCCCCAAGGTTAAATTCGAAACCAGGACCTTGGTTAAGCTGGTAGAGACCCCTATCATCTGATCCAAGTGCTATTGGTATAATTTATTAGATACAGTTAGTAAGGTATTTTCACTTAGTCTCTTGACATTAAAACAATTAATTAGTTTCCTCCACTAAATAACAAATATGAAAGAACCTTGATTGCATTAATCAATAGTTTTATATTAATTATTACTTTTAAATACGTCGGGATTTTCTTTCTGACTTGCTATGAGATGTATACGTGTAGGATACTCCATGTATCTCGCCAACCAGGCTTATAGCAAACATAAAATCTAGAGGTGTTGCAGTTAGGTACATCAAGCTACCTATCATCTGTTTGTAGTTGGTGGCATCTACCAATTCTCCTTTTCCTTCTTTAGACAATTTACAACTACGAACAATCGGGCATTTCACAGGATTTACATTCTGCATTTGAAACCTTTCAAGTAACTCTTTGGCATACTTGGAATGACATATAAATGTTCCATTGTCACTTTGAGTGATTTTAACTCCTAGGTAGCAACTCATCTTTCATAAGGCACTCATATCAAACTCCTTCATCATGGAGTTCTTAAACTCCAAATATAATTTGCTGGCAGGTATGTTCTTGATGAAGAGAGTATGCTCATAGTGGCATTTCCCAAAGCCTTCCCTTTCAAAATAAGCTTCAATACGATTGTACCAAGCTCTTGGAGCTTGTTTAAGCCCATATAGGGCTTTGTTCAGTTTATATAATCTGTGTTCTTCTCCCTTTTCACATAGGCTGGAGGTTGATAACCATAGACATTTTCCTTGATCTCACCATGGAGGAAGGCGCTTTTGACATCAAGCTAGTATACTCTCCAGCCTTTAATGGCAGCCAATGCAACAAGAGTCCTTATAGTGACCCACCTTGCAACCGGGGCAAAGACTTCACTATAATCTATGCCCAGTTTCTGACTGCATCCCTTAGCTACCAGTCTGGCTTTGTATTTCTCAATTGCTCCTCTTTCATTGTATTTAGTTTTAAAAATCCACTTTACCCCAATAGGCTTGGACTCAGCAGGAAGAATAGTCAGTGTTCACGTGTTGTTTCTTTCTATGGATTCCCTTTCAAGATCCATTGATTTCTTCCATTTATCCTCTTTGAAAGCTTCATCTACACTTGTAGGGTCTTCTGGATAAGGTCTTGATGTGAACCACAATGGAATCGATAGTAGTTTCCTCATTCCGAAAAACGAGCCCCTTACAGGACAACCAAATACACAAACAAGTTGTGACCCAGATCAAATATTTGATTTTCTTCGACTTCAACCCCTTGAAAAGATTGCCAGACCCACAGATATTATCTAGAATAGATATGCCTTCAAGATGTTGAACCCCTAGCCCCTCGCAAACACGAGACCAAGTGTCATGAGCGAAATAATAATTCAGAAACAGATGGAGAATGTCTTCACGATGATATAAACAAAATAGACACCCATCAACTGAAAAACTTTTATCAGATGGAATATTTTTTAAAGGTGTGTAATTACTATTGTAACTCTTTTGGTGTAACTTGATCCAACGTTGTGTGTGTGTGTGTGTGTGTGCATGTGTGTACGTTGTGTGTGTGTGTGTTGGTGTGTGTGTGATTATCTTTCTTATTTAATAATACTTTACTATATCGGTTAACGGGTATGGAAAAAGCTAAAAATATATCAAGGGCCAAAAAGTTTAGTAACAAATATTACAATTATATACAGGAAAATAAAATTACACAAATCTTAAATTATAATAACTATGTTAATACACATAAATAATATTACATTAAGGTTGGAGTACCTTTTGTATCATTGAATGAAATCATCTTACTTAGCAAAAATAAAAATACACACATGTAATATAAATAAATAAATATATTTTAATGAGATAATTGTAACATATAAAGTAGTCATGTATATATAGTAATTAAATAATACATTTTCTTAATATAATAGTTATAATAAAATACAAAATCTAACTATATATTTATTGTAATATATATTTATAATTTATTATTATTATGATTATTTTTATAGTTTGGGGTAATAACTTTGGCTTAGCCTAACTATATCCATGTTAATATGCCAATTGTGTTGAGTAAAGATCATTTTTATTTCTCATAATATAAGGGTTCCTAGAGTGGTGACATGTTTTAGAATTTTATATACCCAAAACCATATTGATGAAATTCTTCATTTCTTTTGAAAATGGAGAAGAACGCTAAGTCTGTGTGAGAGATGTGAGGCATGAGCCACTCGCTATATGTTTTTCTACCCATTATAATATTAGAATTAAATGAGGAAAAATATTACATGAAGTGTTTTGCATAAAACTAAAATTTTAGGAAATATAGTGTATTTTCACATAACAATGGGGTAAATAAAAATTTCCATAACGTTGTGAGAATTTAAAATTCTAGCCAACTCAAGAAGTAGTTTGCTGATAGAGAAAAACAAGAGATTTTTTAATTTTTTTTTTATAATTGCATCTAGAAAGGTTGTGTGGTTTGAATCATTTAGATCGTATGTAGTGCATTTCGATGGAATTTTTTCTAGTTAACAATAAAAACAATTTAAAATTGTAACAAAAAACCAGCCTAAAAAACAAATGTCAAGAATAAGAATACCTTATGAAAAGCCACGGTAACAAACTAGCTTCAGTGGAATAGTAAGAAAGAGATTACATATTTCAAATTTAAAATCCTAAGGAATTTCTCAAAATTTCATCCCCAATCAATCATAAAACGAACATGTAGTGTGCAGGTTAAAAAAATGAAAGTGAAAAGCGTTTAAGGTTAGGTAGTGAATAAGAATAGATATCTAAGCCGATTGGGTCTAGGCTTTACATACATCCTAGTAAAACTCGGAATATGAAAACTCCTCTTTTCCTTGACACCAGAGAAGAGTCAAAGACCTCTAAACAAAAAACATAGTAACTTAGAATTTAAAAGTTCTTTTTGAAAAAACTTTTACCAGTTGGAATATTATTAAAGGTGTGTAATTATTAGTGTAACTCATTCGGTGTATCTTGATCCAACGTTGTATGTGTACGTGCATGTGCATGTAATCTCTTTCTTACTATCCATGAAGCTAGTTAGTTACGACTATCAACAAGGTATTATTATTCTCGTACATTTGTTTTTCGTCATGGTTTGTTGATTACAATTTTAAATTTTTTTAGTTTTAATTAAAAATATTCCATCCAAATGCACTCCATACGATCTAAACGAATAAAAAAAACCAACCTTTCTAGATGTGGTTGTATAAAATGTTTCCTTTGTTTTTCTCTTTAGGCAAATTACTTCTTCGGTTATGAACTCTAGCAATAATCGGCTAGAATTTCCAATTATAAAAATATTATGGCAACTTTTATGTACTCTGTTATTCTCTACTTCCTTAACATTCAACGGATCAAACAACTGATCATTAAATTCTCAATTTGTACAATAGATCATCTTATTAAATTACATGTTTCTAGAACTTACTCTGCATGTATAACACAATAGAATCTGTAGGAGTTAAGTTATAGAAATTCAAAAAATAAGTTGAAAATTTAGTCTAAAGTTTATACATCCTTAGTTTGCTTAATTCATAATGTTAATAATGCCAATTGAATCGCATGTTTTCTCGTAATAGTGCATTACTTATTGATAAATCGGGCAACCAACTAGCAAGTTGCATTTATTTTCTTATGAGAGTTATTTATGTAATGTTATCTACAATTCCCACTTGGTAAGCTCCATTGGCAGCTGAAGTTGAGAACCACATCAGATGGTAGAGTGGGGGCAACAACTACTGTTTACGTCACTAGTATCTTGGATTATTTGACTGTTGAAGTACTAGAGCTAGCTGGAAATGCTTGAAAGGATTTAAAAGTCAAGCTTAAGGTGGTTGTCGATTATGGATGAACTTGATCTTCTGCTTCTCAAATTTATATGGTACTATATGATATCAAGAATCACTTTCCACCACATGATATATATATTGATTTAAATGGATATTATCATTTCAAGTGGTGGAAACTGATTCATGATATGATACTATCACCAATTAACAATACTATCATCTTAATTTGCCAAGCATAAGATCAAATTCATCATAAATAATCAACAAAATCCTTAAGCTTGACTTTTAAATCCTTGCAAGAATTTCCAGTTAGCTCTAGTACTTCAGCAATCAAATACTCTAAGATACCCAGCGACGTAAACAATAGTTGTTGCTCCCACTCTAATATCTGATGTGGTTCTCGACTTCAATCGCCGATGAACCTTACCAAGTTGGAGTTCTAGATCACATTATATGAGAAACTCGACAAGAAAATAACTTTGTAACTTACAAGTTGGTTGCACGAGTTATCAATTATTATTGCACTATTACAGAGAAAATATGCGATTCGATGGAATTTTCTACATTATCATAAAAACTAACTAAGAAAAATAACGTTAGACAAAAACTTCAACTAATTTCTTGAATTTCGATAACTTAACTCATATATATATTCTGTTGTTCGATACTGATTAGGGTAAGCTCTAGAAACATGTAAATAAATAATCTAACCTATTGTACAAATTGAGAATTCAATGATCATTTGTTTGAACTGTTGAATGGTAAAGAAATTGAGAATAATGGGGTAAATAAAAATTGCCATAACTTTGTTAGAATTGAAAATTTGAGCCGATTGTTGTTAAAATTGATAACCCAAGAAGTAGTTTGTTGATAGAGAAAAAAAGAGAATTTGTTTTATATAATTGCATCTAGAAATGTTGGTTTGTTTGATTCATTTAGATCGTATGGAGTGCATTTCAAAGGAAATTTTTGCAGGTTAGCAGTAAAAACAATTTAAAATTGTAACCAACAAACCAGCATGAAAAACAAATGTCTAGAAAAACAAATGTCAATAATAAGAATAATAATACAAATGTCAAGAATAAGAATACCTTAAAATTGTACAAAATTTTGTCCTCAATCAAAAATAAAACAAACATGCAGTGGATAGGTTAAAATAATGAAAGTGAAAAGTGGTTAGGATTAGATTGGGGTTAAGAATAGATATATAAGTCTATTAATTAGTTCTAGGTTCTACTTACCTACCAGTTAAATTCAGAATTAGTGTGTGTGTGTGTGTGTGTGTGTGTTTCTTATTCATTGAGATGTAGGAATCAAACCTTATATGGGACCCATGGCAACAGGCTCATCCTACTTTTTGCTATAAGCTGTACCTGCTTGTATTTCAGTATCTTGAGTACAAAGCCACAT
Source organism: Oxytropis ochrocephala (assembly GCA_020916435.1). Taxonomy (NCBI): domain Eukaryota; kingdom Viridiplantae; phylum Streptophyta; class Magnoliopsida; order Fabales; family Fabaceae; genus Oxytropis; species Oxytropis ochrocephala. The sequence continues at coordinate 55,652,964 of CM037094.1, forward strand.
ACGAGCTCCTTTAAATGAATTTCTTATCACAGATGAAAACCTCCCCATGATCGACATCGAACACCTTTGTAGATGCTTGATGATTTGTGAGGCTTTCGATTGAAATAAGGCCAAGGTTGGATGTTACTTTTCTCACAACTGATATCAACTTGAGTTGGAAGTGATGACACTTTACTTTTCCTTTCTTACAATTTCCTCCATCTTTTTGAGTTGAAATTTTAATCTACAACCCAAAAATAAAATCAAGAAAGGGAATGAGCCTTCAATAAGATTTATGAGTTTTAAAACAGATATAAATCCAAAGACGCACAACAAGTACTTTCTTCACCCTAATAATAGTTTTTATGTTGGCAAAGAGAAAGAAGGTAGACTCGTTAAAACCTCATCATGTAAAGTTTCTGAGGTAAAAAATAAAAAAATATTATCTAAATTTAAATATTAATAAATGCAAATTATCGATTTTAAAATTAGTCTCTGCAGTTGCGCGAGGAGGATATCCGGTTTATTCTAAAAAATATTCGATTTTAAAATTATCAATTTGTTCATAAAATAAATAATAATTTGACTTTAACGATGATGCAAAATATGTGTAACACATGTATGGTTCAATTGTCGTTATTGTTTTGTAATTTAAAAATAACGTCTTGATTTAAACATAACTATTGTGTCTATCTAGTAGTAATAATAATAATAATAATAATAATAATAATAATAATAATAATAATAATAATAATAATAATAATAATAATATTGTTGCAGCATGCAAAGGTCAAAAAATGAATGGAGTTCGAGTAAGTGAGAACACTGGAAAGAGACAGTGAAAAAAGTCATAGATCTTAGACCTATATACTTTCAGAACCACACCACAACAATTGTTTTCAAAATAAAACAGAAGAGATTACTTGGACGTGTCGCGGATTAGATCGCTCTCTTTTTCACATTTCATGGCACTGTTCAAAATTGTGCAAGCAGACTATCAACCACGTACGACGTCCCTAGGGAAAAAAGCCCAATCAGAGGTGATACGAAAGATCACTGCACTGTGAAAATTTTCTCACAAACTACACTCTCAATATAGTTTTGTAAACCACTCTTTAGAGAAGAAACTTGGAAATGCTTCAAGTTTCGAGAGAAGAAGAAAAGTTTTAGAGGGAAGAGAGAAGAAACTTGGAAATGTTTCAAGTTTCGGTGTGAGTAATAAAGTGAGGAGAGATCACTTTTTATAGGCATGTTGGAGCAAATATCCGTTGGGTAATTAATGCAAAACGTATTGACTTGGTTAAAGCGCGTTGACTTGGACTAATAATAATTACTTCTCTCATTTTCAAAAAAAAAAATATTCTCCTCAAAATTATATTTTACGTTACTTTGACTTATAAATTTTCTTTATTTGATTCCATATATATTAATTTCCTCTTTTGAAAGATATTAAATTCAATAAATAAATGTTATTTAATTTCCGTCAAAAAAATTTTGTTCAAGTTTCATAGTATTTATGAAATAAATTTTATTTCTATTTATATTATATTCCTTTTTGTAAATAAACTTTCTGTATATATTATATTCCTCTTTCAAATTACCTTATTTATGCATTTAATTTAAATTTAAAATTTATTAGTATTTGTCTTATTTGATATATATTATAAACTTTATATAAATATATATATATATATATATATATATATATATATCTATATATATATATATATATTATATTCCTATTTTGTTATTTCTGTTAAAAAAGTTTGTTATTTATTTAAATTGACTCGATAATAATCTTGATTGTGGATAGAAAGAAATGTATCATAAGAATTTTAAGCAATTCAAATCAAATTATTCTCACAAAAGAGAATGATTCTAATTAAATAAACTTTATCTTTTTTGACAAAATTATATAAACTTTATTTATTGTTATAAAATTGATAGTTTACATAGAGATTCAGTTCTCCTCCATCTATTCGCGAAAAAATATTTTTGCTTCACGAAAAAATAAATCAATTAAGAGAAAGTTATATACATTTTTCCTAGAGAAAGTGACTACAAAATAAATATTTTTATAATTTACTAGCATTTTTTTGGTAAAAACAGGATATCTTCAGCGTGCAACTACTGAGACTAATCCTTCATGCTGGGTAGAACCACAATGCGCGACAAACCTCTCCCTCAAAAGATTTAACACTGCTGCATGCCCAAGGTTAAATTCGAAACCAGGACCTTGGTTAAGCTGGTAGAGACCCCTATCATCTGATCCAAGTGCTATTGGGTATAATTTATTAGATACCGTTAGTAAGGTATTTTCACTTAGTCTCTTGACATTAAAACAATTAATTAGTTTCCTCCACTAAATAACAAATATGAAAGAACCTTGATTGCATTAATCAATAGTTTTATATTAATTATTACTTTTAAATACGTCAGGATTTTCTTTACAGCTTGCAGATGTATCTGTGTAGGATACTCCATGTATCACTAACCGGAGCTTATAGCAAACATAAAATCTAGAGGTGTTGCGATTAGGTACATCAAGCTACCTATCATCTCTTTTGTAGTTGGTGGCATCCACCAATTCTCCTTTTCCTTCTTTAGACAATTTACAACAACGAACAATTGGGCATTTCACAGGATTTAAGTTCTTGGAGCTTGTTTAAGCCCATATAGGGCTTTGTTCAGTTTATAGAATCTGTGTTCTTCTCCCTTTTCACATAGGCTGGAGGTTGATAACCATAGACATTTTCCTTGATCTCACCATGGAGGAAGGCGCTTTTGACATCAAGCTAGTATACTCTCCAGCCTTTAATGGCAGCCAATGCAACAAGAGTCCTTATAGTGTCCCACCTTGCAACCGGGGCAAAGACTTCACTATAATCTATGCCCAGTTTCTGACTGTATCCCTTAGCTACCAGTCTGGCTTTGTATTTCTCAATTGCTCCTCTTTCATTGTATTTAGTTTTAAAAATCCACTTTACCCCAATAGGCTTGGACTCAGCAGGAAGAATAGTCAGTGTTCACGTGTTGTTTCTTTCTATGGATTTCCTTTCAAGATCCATTGATTTCTTCCATTTATCCTCTTTGAAAGCTTCATCTACACTTGTAGGGTCTTCTAGTTGTGTGCCAATAGTCACATTCAGTTCATCCAATTCCACTTCATGAGTGATATAGTCACCCAGATAGACTGGTTTCCTCTTAATCCCCCCTTTGTTGAGAAGTCTCAGTTTCATTTGTATCCGCTACGGTGGTTGCATCTGCTACTGTGGTTGCATTTTGAGTCTGATCATCGATTCTGCAAAGAGTTCCAAATCATTTTCTTGAGCTTCAGGGACTTCATTATCACAGTTTTGATCTAGGTTTTGAGTTTCAGTGACTTCAGACTCACCCAAGTCAAGTAAATTTCCCTGGTTTCTGTGTCTCATCCCATTTCCACCCCTCATTCTCAGCAAATACTACATCTATGCTAGTGAGAACCTTTTTGGTATTTGGATCAAGTAGCCTATAAGCTTTTGATTCCTCACTCACACCCAAAAAGACACACTTTATGCTATTGTTGTCAAGGTTTGTTCTTTGATTGTTTGGAATGTGTGCATATCCAACACAACCAAAGATTTTGAAATGATGAACCGAGGGCTTGACTCCACTCAAATCTTCAATGGGAGTCATATCCTTAACTACAATCGTAGGACCATTGTTCTGTATATATACTGACCACCTCAATGCTTCTGCCCAATATGCCTTAGGAACCTGTCTCTCTGCCAGCATGTTGCGCACCATGTTCAAGATGATTCTGTTCTTCCTCTCTGCCAATTTGAGTTGGAAATTAGGGTAATTCTCGTGTATCGATTTGGGGCCAATTTGCACTATATATGTACAACATGAATACAATTCTCAGATACAAGAAGAACAAACTCTCCAACGGAGTCTAACAGAATTACAACAACAATAACAAACAAAACAAAAATACAAAGTAATTGAACTGAGCCACTAAACACACAACAGGCCCAACTACTAAAGACACCCCAAATTAACTACATAAAGCCCTATCATTTAGCATCAAAATTGGTATCAAACATTCATCAAGTAATAAGTTCAAAAATCCATTTGCAGCACATTCAACACTTAATTCAAGCATTCTAACAATCATAAACTCAATCAATGCACATGCAACTCTTTATACTCGAGCATATCAATTCTAGTGAAACAATCATCAAAAGAACACTCTTAAAACAAAGAACCTATTTGATGAACTTTGAACACTACAATTTCCCCATCTCTCCTAGACATTCGAACTCGAGCATATCTAAGACACAATGTTGGTTCCCAAAGCCCTAAAGGAGTAATGTTGAAGCCCCCTTTTGGTCCTCACAGCTCTCCTTTGGTGGAAATTTGAACATGCAAGCTTCAAAACCAGCAGACCAATTCGATTTGGAATTGATTGGGAAAGTGGACATTTCTGGTTGTACGAGTGAACAATGTGATGAAGAAGAATAATGAAGGTGAGATGAAGTTATGTTTTCACTTGGGTGAGAAAGAAATCGCAATGGCTATGGGTTTTTCCCTTTTTTCCTCTCTTCTTTCTTCGATCTTCGAATCTCTTTTCCCCTCTCTCTAAACTCACTTCTAATTTCTGAAAAGTGAAAGTGAGGTATTGTTCACCTTGTGGTGTTTAAACAAAAGGGTTGTGCCTTAATGTTCTATTTGGGCCTTATTGTTCACACCTATTCTTTTTACATGTTTTAACACCCTAAGCTCTTTCAAAATTCACTAAAACAGAAAAAGAGAATGGGGCATTGTGAGAATATGTGTATTTGGTTGGGGTTCAGCTCAAGGCATGTTAAGTGAGTGGGAAATTCCTAATTTACCCTTGCACTAAAAGCACCCCTCTATTCACTTATGACTATCCATTGCAATTTAATTTAACTAACCAACAAATACCCCATCAACTCATTTAATTATTCACACAATAATCTTATATCATCAAAAATTAACTCAATTAGATAGCGCTTAAGTTAAATAATTCCAGTTGTACCCCTAGTTTATTCGCACCCCGTTATTTACTTATAAGCCACACAATTTTTAATTCGACAAGCACATAATACATTCAATTATTAATTCAACCGATTGTCAAACAACTTGTTTAGTAATGATTTATTCTAATCACCACTAATCATTCAAACAAGAACCTAGTAACTTGGGGATGTTACACACACACACACACACACACACACACACACACACATATATATATATATAAATATATATATTAAGTTTAATAAGTTAAATTAGAACTACTACCCACTCTATACACAAACCAACTCCAGGATAAGCTCTTGATGCGAACCACAATGGAATCAATAGTAGTTTCCTCATTCCAAAAAACGAGCCCCTTTCGGGACAACCAAATACACAAACAAGTCGTGACCCAGATCAAATATTTGATTTTCTTCGACTTCAACCCCTTGAAAAGATTGCCAGACCCACAGATATTATCTAGAATAGACGTGCCTTCAAGATGCTGAACCCCCAGCCCATCGAAAACACGAGACCAAGTGTCATGAGCGAAACAATAATTCAAAAACAGATGGAGAATGTCTTCACGATGATCTAAACAAAACAGACACCCATCAGCTAAAAAACTTTTATCAGATGGAATATCTTTAAAGGTGTGTAATTATTATTGTAACTCTTTTGGTGTAACTTGATCCAACGATGTGTGTGTGTGTGTGCGTGTGTGTGCGTTTTGTGTGTGTGTGTGTGTGTGATTGTGTTTCTTATTGAATACTTTACTATATCGGTTAAATGGTATGGAAAAAGCCAAAAATATATCAAGGGGAAAAAAGTTTAGTAACAAACATTACATTTTTATACAGGAAAATAAAATTACACAAATCTTAAATTATAATAACTATGTTAATACACATAAATAATATTACATTTAGGTTGGAGTACCTTTGTAACATTGAATGAAATCATTTTACTTAGCAAAAATAAAAATACACACATGTAATACAAATAAATAAATATATTTTAATGACATAATTGTAACATATAAAGTAGTCATGTATATATAGTAATTAAATAATACATTTTCTTAAGATAATAGTTATAATATAATACAAAATCTAACTATATAGTTATTGTAATATATAAATTTATAATTTATTATTATTATGATTATTTTTATAGTTTGGGGCAATAACTTTGGCTTAGCCTAACTATATCCATGTTAATATGCGAATTGTGTTGAGTAAAGATCATCTTTATTTCTCATTATATAAGGGTTCCTAGAGTGGTGACATGTTTTAGAATTTTATATACCCAAAACCATATTGATAAAATTCTTCATTTATTTTGAAAATGGAGAAGAACGGTAAGTCTGTGTGAGAGATGTGAGGCATGAGGCATGAGCCACTCGCTATATATTTTTCTACCCATTATAAGATTATGATTAAATGAGGTAAAATATTACATGAAGTGTTTTGCATAAAACTAAAATTTTAGGAAATATAGTGTATTTTCACATAACATGAATAACACAACACAACACAACACAACACGAATCACTCATAAAATTGCAGGTTCACTTTCATTATTTTTAAACCCGCGCAGTACATGTTCGTTTTTATTTTATTTTATTGAGGACAACATTCTGTGCAATACCTTGGTGTTTAAAATTTGAAATACGTAATCTCTTTCTTACTATTCCACTGAAGCCAGTTAGTTATCTGACTATTCACAAGGTACTCTTATTCTAGTCATTTGTTTTTCATCTTGGATTGTTGATTACAATTATAATTTTTTTTAGCGTTAAATAAAAAATATTCCATCAAAATGCACTCCATACGATCTAAACGAATGAAAAATACCAATCTTTCTAGATGTAGTTGTATAAAATGTTTCTTTTGTTTTTCTCAATAGGTAAATTACTTCTTCGGTTATGAACTCTAGCAATAATCGGCTCGACTTTCAAATTGTTAGAAAATTATGGCAACTTTTGTAACATCCCGGTTTTTGTGTAGACTTCAAAACAGAACATTACTTTCTAGCCTTTCAGAGATGCATTTTTTACAGATTTATATACTACATAAATGATAAATCAATTATGAATAAGCTGGAATGATCAATTTTCATTAAAATTATATCGTCGCGATGTATAAACAAATTCTCACAAGATCATTTAATTCCAGTCACAATTAAACCTACGGAAATCCAGTGCATAAATTCCTAATACAAAGGTGACACGGTATAAAACCGATACAATAACCAATACTACAAAGCTTTAGCAACCACGGGCTAATCTTTCTTAGAACCTTGATACTCAACTCGAAAACCTTGGCTTGGTGCATGAGCTCCTCTATCAATATCTATGTATCAGAAAAACAATCAACATAAATGGTGAGATTATAAATCTCAGTGAGTTCTACCGAGACCCCTTACTACACTCACGGTTCAATTATGATTCTTTTTATCATAGTCCAAGTCTTGAAGACTATGTACAAACCTCTTTCATTATTCTAGCGGGCAAACCTTATGGGGACTAGATCGATGGATCATAACTCCCCTCTCACTACTATGCTAAGCTCCTAGGGTCGTCACCCTCTTAAGTCTGTTTGACTTGATATTCCAATACATTTAACTTTTATGAACTTATCGTTCGTTCTTTATCATGTTGTAACATTAGCACTCGGAATTACTAACAATTCATGAGACAACAAGCTAATTAGGTAATTTTTGGCCTTCGATGTTTCCCTATTGAGTATCGTTTCCAAAATATTCCTATCAATTGCTTGAAGTAGGTAATTTTTGGCCTTCATTAGCTTTTGATTAGATCTTGAGTTGCGTTTTCTGATAGAGTTGGGATGCCTTTCTCAACGATGGTCCAATACTCCTTCGATCGGAGCAAATTTTCCATGAGCATGGACCAATGCTCGAAGTGCCCATCAAATTTCGGAATGGCAGGCTGCACTAAGACAAAATTAGGGTAATTCTTGTGTATTGATTTGGGGCCAATTTGCACTATATATGTACAGCATGAATACAATTCTCAGATACAAGAAGAACAAACTCTCCAACTGAGCCTAACAAATTACAACAACAATAACATACAAACAAAAATACAAAGTAATTGGACTGAGCCACTATACACACAACAGGCCGAACTACTAAAGACACCCCATATTAACTACATTCATCAAGTAATAAGTTCAAAATCCATTTGCAAACACATTCAACACTTAATTCAAGCTTCAAAACCAGCAGACCAATTCAATTTGGAGTTGATTGGGAAAGTGGACATTTATGGTTCTACGAGTGAACTATGTGATGAAGGAGAATAATGGAGGTGAGATGAAGTTAAGTTTTCACTTGGGTGAGAAAGAAATGGCAATGGCTATGGGTTTTTCCACTTTTTCCTCTCTTCTTTCTTCGATCTTCGAATCTCTTTCCCCTCTCTCTAAACTCCTAATTTCTGAAAAAGTGAAAGTAAGGAAGTATTGTTCAGCTTATGGTGTTTAAACTAAAGGGTTGGGCCTTAATGTTCTATTTGGGCCTTATTGTTACTACTCACACCTATTCTTTTTACATGTTGTAACACCCTATGTTCTTTCAAAATTCACTAAAACAGAAAAAGAGAATGGGGCTCTGGGAGAATGTGTGTATTTGGTTGGGGTTCAGCTCAAGGCGTGTTAAGTGAGTGGGAAATTCCTAATTTACCCTTGCACTAAAAGCACCCCTCTATTCACTTATGCACTATCCATTGCAATTTAATTTAACTAACCAAAAAATACCCCATGAACTCATTTAATTATTCACACAATAATCTTATATCATCAAAAATTAACTCAATTAGATAGCGCTTAAGTTAACTAACCTATCAAAGTGAAATTCCAGTTGTACCCGTAGTTTATTCGCACCCCGTTATTTACTTATACGCCACACAATTTTTAATTCGGCAAGCACATAATACATTCAATTATTAATTCAACCGATTGTTAAACAACTTGTTTAGTAATGATTTATTCTAATCACCACTAATCATTCAAACAAGAACCTAGTAACTTGGGGATGTTACACAGACACACACACACACATGATATATATATATATATATATATATATATATATATATATATATATATATATATATATATATATATATATATATATATATATTAAGTTTAATAAGTTAAATTAGAACTACTACCCCCTCTATACACTAACCAACTCCAAGATAAGCTCTTGATGCAAACCACAATGGAATCGATAGTAGTTTCTCACTCAAAAACGAGCCCCTTACGGGACAACCAAATACACAAACAAGTTGTGACCCAGATCAAGTATTTGATTTTCTTCGACTTCATCCCCTTGAAAAGCTTGCTAGATCCACGCATATTATCTAGAATAGACGTGCCTTCAAGATGTTGAACCACCAGCCCATCGCAAACACGAGACCAAGTGTCATGAGCGAAACAATAATTTAGAAACAGATGGAGAATGTCTTCATGATGATCTAAACCAAACAGACACCCATCAACTTAAAACTTTTATCAGATGGAATATTTTTAAAGGTGTGTAATTTTTATTGTAACTCTTTTGGTGTAACTTGATCCAACGTTGTGTGTGTGTGCATGTGTGTACGTTGTGTGTATGTGTATGTGTGTGTGTGTGTGTGTGTGTGTGTGATTATCTTTATTATTGAATACTTTACTATATCGGTTAACGGGTATGGAAAAAGCTAAAAATATATCAAGGGCCAAAAAGTTTAGTAACAAATATTACAATTATATACAGGAAAATAAAATTACACAAATCGTAAATTATAATAACTATGTTAATACACATAAATAATATTACATTTAGGTTGGAGTACCTTTTGTATCATTGAATGAAATCATTTTACTTAGCAAAATAAAAATACACACATGTAATACAAATAAATAAATATATTTTAATGAGATAATTGTAACATATAAAGTAGTCATGTATATATAGTAATTAAATAATACATTTTCTTAATATAATAGTTATAATATAATACAAAATCTAACTATATATTTATTGTAATATATATTTATAATTTATTATTATTATTATGATTATTTTTATAGTTTGGGGCAATAACTTTGGCTTAGCCTAACTATATCCATGTTAATATGCCAATTGTGTTGAGTAAAGATCATTTTTATTTCTCATAATATAAGGGTTCCTAGAGTGGTGACATGTTTTAGAATTTTATATACCCATAACCATATTGATGAAATTCTTCATTTCTTATGAAAATGGAGAAGAACGCTAAGTCTGTGTGAGAGTTGTGAGACGTGAGCCACTCGCTATATGCTTTTCTACCCATTATAAGATTAGAATTAAATGAGGAAAAATATTACATGAAGTGTTTTGCATAAAACTAAAATTTTAGGAAATAAAGTGTATTTTCACATAACAATGGGGTAAATAAAAATTTCCATAACGTTGGGAGAATTTAAAATTCTAGCCAACTCAGAAGTTGTTTGCTGATGGAGAAAAACAAGAGAATTTTTAATTTTTTTTTATAATTGCATCTAGAAAGGTTGTGTGGTTTGAATCATTTAGATCGTATGTAGTGCATTTGATGGAATTTTTTCAAGTTAACAATAAAAACAATTTAAAATTGTAACAAAAAACCAGCCTAAAAAACAAATGTCAAGAATAAGAATACCTTATGAAAATTCACGGTAACAAACTAGCTTCAGTGGAATAGTATGAAAGAGATTACATATTTCAAATTTAAAACCCTATGGAATTGCCCAAAATTTCTTCCCCAATCAAACATAAAACGAACATGCATGTAGTGTGCAGGTTAAAAAAATGAAAGTGAAAAGCGTTTAAGGTTAGGTAGTGAATAAGAATAGATATCTAAGCCGATTGGGTCTAGGCTTTACATACCTCCTAGTAAAACTCGGAATATGAAAACTTCTCTTTTCCTTGACACCAGAGAAGAGTCAAAGACCTTTAAAACAAAAACATAGTAACTTAGAATTTAAAAGTTCTTTTTGAAAAAACTTTTACCAGTTGGAATATTATTAGAGGTGTGTAATTTTTAGAGTAACTCATTCGGTGTATCTTGATCCAACGCTGTATGTGTACGTGCATGTGCATGTAATCTCTTTCTTACTATCCACTGAAGCTAGTTAGTTACCTGACTATCAACAAGGTATTATTATTCTATACATTTGTTTTTCATCATGGTTTGTTGATTGGGATTTTAAATTTTTTTAGTGTTAATTAAAAATATTCCATCGAAATGCACTCCATACGATCTAAACTAATAAAAAAACCAACCTTTCTAGATGTGGTTGTATAAAATGTTTTTGTTTGTTTTTCTCTTTAGGCAAATTACTTCTTCGGTTATGAACTCTAGCTATAATCGGCTAGAATTTCCAATTATAAGAAAATTATGGCAACTTTTATGTACTCTATTATTCTCTACTTCCTTAACATTCAACGGATCACACAACTGATCATTGAATTCTCAATTTGTACAATAGATCAGCTTATTAAATTACATGTTTCTAGAACTTACTCTGCATGTATAACACAATAGAATCTGTAGGAGTTATTAATCCATTGAGGCCATAAAAGAGATGATAGAGTTCCAAGAATAAGTTTCAATTGAAAGAGATAAAATTGGAAAAATAAACTCTCTATGTTTTGATTGATGGTACAATGGTATTATATACAAGTGTTTAACTATAGTTAACTTTAGTTAATTGTAGTAGAAAATCAACTACACATGTAACAACTTCTAAACTAACCTAGTTAAGTCAGTTAGACATTAACTAACTTCTAAACTAATATAGTTAAGTTAGTTAGACACTAACTAATTTTCTAATTCCTAATACTCCCCCTCAAGTTGGAAGAGAGATGTCAAGATCTCCCAACTTGGAGATGAGATGCTAATACAAAGTCAACCACAGATCCAAATATACAACAAAAGCTTCATCCTCAACAATGCAACCATGTAAAATAGCACCATGACCCAATGCACTGACTTACAAAACACCATGGTTGTAGCTCTTATTCGACCAGGAAAGATTTCTCGTGCAAACACATACAGTCTTCTTTGTATACCAGAAAATGGTTGTAGCTCTTATTTGAAATTCCACCAGACATGTCACTTCCAAATGCAAGAGCTGAACCAGAAAATTCTTCAAGATGGACCCTTCTTATGTGTACTTTTTCTGTTGCCCTTCCATAAGCTATACCATGACGTTTGTCCCAAAAAATCTTTCAGAGTAGAAAACCCAAAAAATATCATATACACAAATAGGCAAAAGAGGAGCATTGCGCAAATCTTGATGTTTGGAAGTCGGACATTGCTTACAAATGCAATGCATATATATATGCCCAACAAATTGTTCAGTATCCAAACAAGCCAAGCAACAACTATAAAAGAGCATGCAAACATTAGCATTCCTTGGATTCATGAAGAGCAACAGCGTTAAACAAGGAGACAAGCAAAAAATGTTGGACTATATGATAACCTTAGAGGGGGGGTGAATAAGGTTATATTTTAAAAATGAAATCTTTTTTATTTTCGAAATATTAACGATGCAAGTTAAAATCAAATGCGGAAAATAAGATTTAAACTATATGCAACACCTAAGCAAGCTATAACAATGGCAGAAACAATTCCAGTGATATTGAAGTTTAAGCGTGATAATATCAACTACAATGACAGTTAACAATTATAAAGAAAATGCAAAGTAAAGATAAGGGAAAGAAGTACACCGTGATTTTAGCGAGGTTGGGATAAAAGCCCTACTCCTCGGCCTCGGCTTTGCAACCTTTGGACTTTGGTAATCACCACTATATTGTGAAGATACTTCTTCAATGTTTACAAGCAAGCAACTTCAAATACAGCAAACCTCTCAATTTTCCCCAAATTGAGAACCCAAGCTCCCCGCTAAGGATTTCACCAATTCAATCTCCCCGATTGAATGACTCAAGAACGCTATCCCAGTGATTTCACAAACAATTCAATCTCCCGATTGAATTACCCTGCAGTTCGAACTCCCGTGATTTCACAGCAAACAAGAATAGCAATCTTACAGATCAAACTATGATCCAATCACTCAAACAATATGATTCAGCAGTTGAGAGAGATGATGTGATTTGAACCTTGAATTTGAAGAACAATAGAAGATGATTTCTATGAATGATCAGTTCTTCAAAAACTTTTTCTTTTTTTTTTTTTTTTTGGTTTGACGGCTGCTTTGTTTTTCACGATCAAATGATTTGTCAAAAGGGTTCTGTTCTTTTTATCGTGAAAACCCTAGAGCCTTTTATAGAGAATATGACAATATGACCGTTGAAAATGATTCCTAGCTTTTGTAAATCGCTTCATTTGTTTTCAAAACTAGATGTGCAAATCGATTTGTGACTTTGTAAAATGATAGGAACCAAATCGATTTGTTTCTTTTATAACATGGATGTGCAAATCGATTTGTAACCTTTAGTATGAATGAAGAAATCGATTTCTTGCTTTATGACAAACAAGTCATGAATCGATTCTTTGCCTTTTTCAAAACAAACTCTTCCAAGACCAACTTATAAGTGGGAAATCGATTTCTTTCTTCCAAGGGAGGAGGCAAATCGATTTGTAGCTTTAAAATACAAAGGTAAATCGATTTTTGGCTTTAGAGAACAAAGAGAAATCGATTTATGGCTTTAACAACAAGTAGAAACCGATTTCTAGATTCATGTACAAAATTCTTTACTTCAAAAACAAATTCTTTTAAAACTTTTCTTTAAAAACAACAAATCATGATTCAAACTATTAATTTAAAACAACTTGTGTCTAATCTAATAAATCATGATTTTATAGAAAACATTTTTCCAAGACAGTTCTATTTTAAAAGATCATCTCTCAACTACAGCAACCATAAAGTTTAAGTAGAAGAGACCTTACATGTGTCTTAAGCAAAGCGAATAACAAATAAGTCCTCGGATGGATTTGGTCCTTGCTCGCTTCACCTTTAAGCTTCTATCCTTTAACTTGACACGCCAAGCTCCTTTGATCATATCTATGTGCATTGTTCAAATTTCTGCGCTTAGACTCACTGTAACCATTAGTAAACATATTGTAATTTGTTATCATACAAAACAAAGAGTGTTTGACCTTGGTTCAACAAACTCCCCTTTTGATGATAACAAATTACCTTATGCATAGGGAGGCGATAAACAAGAAATAACGGCATAAGCTCCCCCTAAGCATAAGCATTAAGAAAATAAACAACTTACATGCAAGCGAACCAGACATAATGAGTTAAATAAACAAACAAAGATGACAAAGAAGACTTTTCTCCCCTTTGTTTTCATCAAAAGGAAGACACACAAGACATGTAGCATATAATATAACAAGCACATAGCACCTCAAAATACATCACATAATCACAGACTAGAAAAATCAAGCATACCTAGCTCTCTTGGATTTTACAAAATTGAGCTTCAAATTTAAAGGTTTTGTGAAGATGTCCGCTACTTGGTCATCAAGTGCCTACAAATTTTAATTCTATGCTCCCCTAGAAACATGATCTCTAATAAAATGATGTCTAATTTCTATATACTTAGTTCTAGAGTGTTGGATGGGGTTCTTAGCAATATTAATGGCACTAGTATTATCACAAAGAACAGTACATTTTCATATAACAAACCAAAATCCTCCAAAGTCTGTTTCATCCACAAAACTTGTGCAACGCAATTTCCAACCGCCACATATTCTGGCTTCAGCGGTGGACAAAGCAACACTGCTCGCTTTTTACTAGACCGGGAAGTTAAACAAGGTCCTAAGAAATGACAGTTCCACTAGTGCTTTTTCTATCTAAGGTACAACCAAGCAAAATCAAGATCGTAGAAAATCCAACCAAATCAAAGTGACTCGATTTGGGTACCACAATCCAAACTCCGCTGTTCCCTTCACATATCTAAGAATCCGTTTCTGACTTTTAAATGTGATTCTTTTGGACATGCTTGAAATCGAGCACACAGCACACAAAGAAACATAATATCGTGTCGGGAAGCGCTTAAATATAAAAGACTACCGATCATACCTCGATACATTGTTTCATTTACGGTTTACCTTGTTCATCCTTGTCCAATTTGGTCATGATCGCCATTGGAGTGCCAATTGCCTTTGCATCACTCATGCCAAATTTCTTTAGTAACTCCTTTGAGAACTTATTTTGGTGATGAATATTCCATCTTTCATTTGTTTCACTTGAAGTCCCAAAAGAAGTTTAACTCCCCATCATGCTCATTTCAAACTCACTAGTCATCATGTCGAGAAAACTCCTTGCACAATTCATCATTAGTAGATCCAAATATAATATCATCAACATAAATTTGAACTACAATGAGATGTTTGCCTTTGGTTTTAAGGAATAAGGTAGAATCAATCTTACCCTTCTTGAAACCATTTGCAATTAAATGTTTGCTTAATCTCTCATACCAAGCTCTAGGGGCTTGTTTCAATCCATAAAGGGCTTTGTCAAGTTTAAAAACATGATTTGGATTTTCAAAATCTTCAAAACACGGGGTTGTTTTACATATACTTCCTCTTCTAAAAATCCGTTGAGGAAGGCACTTTTGACATCCATTTGGTGTAGTTTGAAATCCATGTGACTAGCAAAGGCTAGTATAATACGAATGGATTCCAACCTAGCCCACTGGAGCAAAAGTTTCTTCAAAATCCACCCCTTCAATTTGATTATAACCTTGAACAACTAAACGACTTTTGTTTAATAAAATAACACCATTTTCATCAAGTTTGTTGCGAAAAACCCATTTAGTTCCAATAATAGTTCTATCAAGCGGGTTTTTCGACTAAATGCCAAACTTTGTTTCGTTCAAATTGTTCGAGTTCTTTTGCATTGACACAACCCATTACGGATCACCTAGAGCTTCTTTTATGTTACTCGGGAGGCTGTTTGAGAGACAAAGGCACTATGAAAGCATAAAAGATTTAGAGAAGAACGAGTTGTTACCCCCTTTGATGGACTACCAATAATTTGCTCCATGGGATGATCTCGAACTCGATTTCCAAGCTTTAGGCAAGTCATCATGCGTTCTCCCATAGAGATGATCGTCGGTGTCTTGGGGCTCTCGCCCAATTCAACTGTTTCTTGAGGTTACGCTTGCATCTCCTTTTCTTTGATACTTTCACCGTTAGGTTCAGCATTCTTCTTTTGACCACTTCAACTACCTCATCCTCATCATCAACTTTTTTTGCAAAGGGTTAGTCTCATCAAAAGAAACATGAATAGATTCTTGCAAACATTTATCAACTTTATTGTAAACGATGTAAGCTTTACTATGACTAGAATAACCCATAAAAATACCTTCCGTTGATTTTGCATCAAACTTACCCAACTTATCCTTTGTATTTAAAATGTAGCACTTACTTCCAAAAACTTTGAAGTATGAAATATTTGGAGTTCTACCATTCCACAATTCATAAGGAGTCTTGTTGAGAGATGGCCTTAGATAGACTCGATTTAGCACATGACATGCTGTATCAACTGCGTGACCCCAAAAATATTTAGGAAGATTGTGCTCATTTAGCATTGTTCTACACATCTCTTGTATGGTCCTGTTTTTTCTTTCCACCGCGCCGTTTTGTTGAGGAGTCCTTGGAGCTGAGAAATTGTGATCAACACCATGCTTTTCACACCAAGTTTTGAATGATGAGTTTTCGAATTCTCCTCCATGATCGCTTCTAATTTCCTTGATAGCTAAGTTTTTCTCATTCTGTAACTTTCTGCACAACTTAGCAAACTTGTTGAAAGCATCACTTTTATTAGCAAGTAAAATAGTCCAAGTGTATCTAGAATAATCATCAACAATTACAAACACATACTTGGCTCCTCCTAGACTTACAACATCAATTTCACCAAATAAATCAAGATGCAACAATTCAAGCACATTTTTGGTAGAAATAACAGGTTTTGATTTGAAAGAAGTTTTATGCATTTTACCCAATTGACATGCATCACATAATTGACCTTTTTCATACTTAAGTTTGGGTAAACCTCTAACATGTTCATTTGCACATAATTTAGATAGAAGTTCCATACTAGCATGTCCTAAGCGTCTATGCCACACATCCACATCATCAAGTAAAGAAGGCATGCATACAATATCATCACCAACCGTGTCAAAATCAACATAATAAACATTGTTTTCACAAAAACCGACAATGTGAAAGTTAGAAGCTTCATGCACGATAAGACATTTATCTTTTGAGAAATAAACATCAAAGTCATTATCACATAGTTGACTTACACTTAGTAAATTAAATTTAACACCATCAACTAGTAAAGCATTTCTAATTTTGATTGTGTTTTCCTTACCCACACAACCTTTACCTATTACACGAGCAGTTTCATTATTGGCAAACTTCACAGATCCACTAGCCTTGTTGCTTAACTTCAAGAATAGTGAAGCATCACCAGTCATATGCCTTGAACACCCACTGTCAACCATCCATACATTTCCCTTTTTGGATAGTCTACGCACCTACAAAGGAAAAATCAAACACTAGTGCGAGGTACCCAAATTTTGTTGGGTCCATGGAGGTTAGTTCTCAAGGGGTTTGTTTTCACAATCCACCTTGGTTTCTTGCAAGCAGGTATAAGATTGCCAAGCTCACATAGTTTGCGAATAGGACATCTAAGAGAATAATGATTTCCTTTTTGACAATAAGTGCAAGAGAATGAACTACGTGTCTTACTTGAAGAAGCAAACTACAAATACCATATCCCTTTTAAATTTGGGGAGCTGGACTCACCTTTATAACCAATACCTCTCCTATCAACATATTCATGTTGAGAGTGAAGTAACTTGGTCAAGGTATTTTCACCAACCTCAAACCTTTTAAAGAATCTTTTAAATTTTCATTTTCGATCTTGATTTTTCAAAAATTTGTTTAAGCTCTAGAAATTCAAGGTTGAAAGGTTTGGCATTTTGTAGCTCCTTTTTCAATCTAGCTATCTCATTCTCAAGCGCCTCGATTTGAGTAGACATGCTTTTGTTGCTCTTTTTCAAATTCATAGTTTTTATCAAAAGATTTTCATGTTCAATATAAAGAGCCTCAAAAGCCTCACTCACATTTTGACAACTACTATCATCATCACAAGAATCATCAGAATCAGAAAAAGAAGGATTAGAATTTGTTACCTTAGTTGAGTCACTCGCCATGAGACACGCAAGCTTTGAAGCAATCACTTCATCATCAGTTTCATCGCCATCGCTACTTTGAGATTGTCCCATGTATCATCGGAGAGAGAGTAATCGCAAGACCAACAACGTTAGCAACTTCCTCTTCTTCTTCTATTTCACCCTCAGTTTCTGTGTCATCCCATGTAGCCTTCATTGCTTTCTTCTTTGGGTATTTGTTCTTAAGTTTTGGACAATTAACCTTGAGATGACCCGGTTTGTTGCATTCAAAACATCTTGGTTGGTCGTCTCCTTTCTCATGACTATCACCTTTGTTATACCCGGATTTCTTTGAAAAATCACCTTTCCTAAACTTGTTGAACTTCATGAATTTTTTGAATTTTTTAGCAAGCATAACCATGTCTTCTTCATCAGATTCATCATCAGATTCAACCACTTTCTTTCCTGATTTAGAAGACTTTCCGGCGCATGCAAGAGCAAGAGACCTCTTTTCTTTTACCGCTTCCTTTTTCCGGGTTTTCTTAGCACCCAACACCACTTCAAATGCTAGAAGAGACCCAATTAAATCTTGATAGGAAGAGTACCAATATCCTTAGCTTGGTGATAGCACATGTCTTAGGAAAAATTCACCGACCAACGACGCAAGTATCTTTCCATTCAAGTCCTTTGTAGAATACTTTTTACCAAGTGCTCTCAAGTTGTTAACAATTAAATTCAGCCTCTGGTGCATGGCAGCAACAGTTTCACCTTCCTTCATCTTGAAAGCTTCATACTCAGAAGTAAGAACTCGGATTTTTGTATCTTTTACTTGGCTTGTACCTACATGAGTAGCTTCCAGACAGTCCCAAATTTCCTTTGCTGTTTGACATCCTTTCACCCTTCCATATTCTTCTACACATAGAGATAGGTGAAGAATATTCATTGCTTTGGCATTGAGAGATATTTTTTCTAGTTCAGACTTTCTCAATTCACTCAAGTCAATGGTATAGATGTCTTCAACAGTACTTTTTTCCGCTTTTACGGTTGCTTGAGTTTTTGTGGAATCACCAACATCAACATCACCTGGTTTTGTAATTTTGATCCTCATTGGAGTGAGCGGTCCATCAACAATAATCCTCCACAGTGTAAAATCTATAGCCTGCACATGACATTTCATTCGACTACTCCAGTAGTCGTAGTTAGTTCCATCAAATAAAGGTGGCCTATTAAAGGACATCCCCTCTTTCATAAAAGAACCCATAATCAAAAATTGCGAGATGTTAAGCTCTATATGCAATTTCTAGCTCGATACCAATTGTTGGACTATATGATAACCTTAGAGGGGGTGAATAAGGTTATATTTTAAAAATGAAATCTTTTTTATTTTCGAAATATTAACGATGCAAGTTAAAATCAAATGCGGAAAATAAGATTTAAACTATATGCAACACCTAAGCAAGCTATAACAATGGCAGAAACAATTCCAGTGATATTGAAGTTTAAGCGTGATAATATCAACTACAATGACAGTTAACAATTATAAAGAAAATGCAAAGTAAAGATAAGGGAAAGAAGTACACCGTGATTTTAGCGAGGTTCGGGATAAAAGCCCTACTCCTCGGCCTCCGGCTTTGCAACCTTTGGACTTTGGTAATCACCACTATATTGTGAAGATACTTCTTCAATGTTTACAAGCAAGCAACTTCAAATACAGCAAACCTCTCAATTTTCCCCAAATTGAGAACCCAAGCTCCCCGCTAAGAATTCAATCTCCCCGATTGAATGACTCAAGAACGCTATCCCAGGATTTCACAAACAATTCAATCTCCCTGATTGAATTACCCCAGAGTTCGAACTCCCAGGATTTCACAGCAAACAAGAATAGCAATCTTACAGATCAAACTATGATCCAATCACTCAAACAATATGATTCAGCAGTTGAGAGAGATGATGTGATTTGAACCTTGAATTTGAAGAACAATAGAAGATGATTTCTATGAATGATCAGTTCTTCAAAAACTTTTTCTTTTTTTTTTTTTTTTTGGTTTGACGGCTGCTTTGTTTTTCACGATCAAATGATTTGTCAAAAGGGTTCTGTTCTTTTTATCGTGAAAACCCTAGAGCCTTTTATAGAGAATATGACAATATGACCGTTGAAAATGATTCCTAGCTTTTGTAAATCGCTTCATTTGTTTTCAAAACTAGATGTGCAAATCGATTTGTGACTTTGTAAAATGATAGGAACCAAATCGATTTGTTTCTTTTATAACATGGATGTGCAAATCGATTTGTAACCTTTAGTATGAATGAAGAAATCGATTTCTTGCTTTATGACAAACAAGTCATGAATCGATTCTTTGCCTTTTTCAAAACAAACTCTTCCAAGACCAACTTATAAGTGGGAAATCGATTTCTTTCTTCCAAGGGAGGAGGCAAATCGATTTGTAGCTTTAAAATACAAAGGCAAATCGATTTTTGGCTTTAGAGAACAAAGAGAAATCGATTTATGGCTTTAACAACAAGTAGAAACCGATTTCTAGATTCATGTACAAAATTCTTTACTTCAAAAACAAATTCTTTTAAAACTTTTCTTTAAAAACAACAAATCATGATTCAAACTATTAATTTAAAACAACTTGTGTCTAATCTAATAAATCATGATTTTATAGAAAACATTTTTCCAAGACAGTTCTATTTTAAAAGATCATCTCTCAACTACAGCAACCATAAAGTTTAAGTAGAAGAGACCTTACATGTGTCTTAAGCAAAGCGAATAACAAATAAGTCCTCGGATGGATTTGGTCCTTGCTCGCTTCACCTTTAAGCTTCTATCCTTTAACTTGACACGCCAAGCTCCTTTGATCATATCTATGTGCATTGTTCAGCCCTGCGCTTAGACTCACTGTAACCATTAGTAAACATATTGTAATTTGTTATCATACAAAACAAAGAGTGTTTGACCTTGGTTCAACAAACTCCCCCTTTTTGATGATAACAAATTACCTTATGCATAGGGAGGCGATAAACAAGAAATAACGACATAAGCTCCCCCTAAGCATAAGCATTAAGAAAATAAACAACTTACATGCAAGCGAACCAGACATAATGAGTTAAATAAACAAACAGCATGACAGCAAGACTTTTCTCCCCCTTTGTTTTCATCAAAAAGGAAGACACACAAGACATGTAGCATATAATATAACAAGCACATAGCACCTCAAAAATACATCACATAATCACAGACTAGAAAAATCAAGCATACCTAGCTCTCTTCGGATTTTACAAAATTGAGCTTCAGCTAAAGATTTTGTGAAGATGTCCGCTACTTGGTCATCAGTGCCTACAAATTTTAATTCTATGCTCCCCCTAGAAACATGATCTCTAATAAAATGATGTCTAATTTCTATATGCTTAGTTCTAGAGTGTTGGATGGGGTTCTTAGCAATATTAATGGCACTAGTATTATCACAAAGAACAGGTACATTTTCATATAACAAACCAAAATCCTCCAAAGTCTGTTTCATCCACAAAACTTGTGCAACGCAATTTCCAACCGCCACATATTCGGCTTCAATGTGGACAAAGCAACAACTGCTCGCTTTTTACTAGACCGGGAAGTTAAACAAGGTCCTAAGAAATGACAGTTCCACTAGTGCTTTTTCTATCTAAGGTACAACCAAAGAAAAATCAAGATCGTAAAATCCAACCAAATCAAAGTGACTCGATTTGGGTACCACAATCCAAACTCCGTGGTTCCCTTCACATATCTAAGAATCCGTTTACTGACTTTTAAATGTGATTCTTTTGGACATGCTTGAAATCGAGCAGCACACAGCACACAAAGAAACATAATATCAGTCGGGAAGCGCTTAAATATAAAAGACTACCGATCATACCTCGATACATTGTTTCATTTAACGGTTTACCTTGTTCATCCTTGTCCAATTTGGTCGCAGATCGCCATTGGAGTGCCAATTGCCTTTGCATCACTCATGCCAAATTTCTTTAGTAACTCCTTTGAGAACTTATTTTTGGTGATGAATATTCCATCTTTCATTTGTTTCACTTGAAGTCCCAAAAGAAGTTTAACTCCCCATCATGCTCATTTCAAACTCACTAGTCATCATGTCGAGAAAACTCCTTGCACAATTCATCATTAGTAGATCCAAATATAATATCATCAACATAAATTTGAACTACAATGAGATGTTTGCTTTTGGTTTTAAGGAATAAGGTAGAATCAATCTTACCCTTCTTGAAACCATTTGCAATTAAATGTTTGCTTAATCTCTCATACCAAGCTCTAGGGCTTGTTTCAATCCATAAAGGGCTTTGTCAAGTTTAAAAACATGATTTGGATTTTCAAAATCTTCAAAACACGGGGTTGTTTTACATATACTTCCTCTTCTAAAAATCCGTTGAGGAAGGCACTTTTGACATCCATTTGGTGTAGTTTGAAATCCATGTGACTAGCAAAGGCTAGTATAATACGAATGGATTCCAACCTAGCCACTGGAGCAAAAGTTTCTTCAAAATCCACCCCTTCAATTTGATTATAACCTTGAACAACTAAACGACTTTTGTTTAATAAAATAACACCATTTTCATCAAGTTTGTTGCGAAAAACCCATTTAGTTCCAATAATAGTTCTATCAACAGGTTTTTCGACTAAATGCCAAACTTTGTTTCGTTCAAATTGTTCGAGTTCTTTTTGCATTGACACAACCCATTCTGGATCACCTAGAGCTTCTTTTATGTTACTGGGAACTGTTTGAGAGACAAAGGCACTATGAAAGCATAAAAGATTTAGAGAAGAACGAGTCGTTCCTTTGATGGACTACCAATAATTTGCTCCATGGGATGATCTCGAACTGATTTCCAAGCTTTAGGCAAGTCATCATGCGTTCTCCCATAGAGATGATCGTCAGTGTCTTGGGGCTCTCGTTCCAATTCAACTGTTTCTTGAGGTTCTGCTTGCATCTCCTTTTCTTTGATACTTTCACTGTTAGGTTCAGGCATTCTTCTTTTGACCACTTCAACTACCTCATCCTCATCATCAACTTTCTTTGCAAAGGGGTTAGTCTCATCAAAAGAAACATGAATAGATTCTTGCAAACATTTATCAACTTTATTGTAAACGATGTAAGCTTTACTATGACTAGAATAACCCATAAAAATACCTTCCGTTGATTTTGCATCAAACTTACCCAACTTATCCTTTGTATTTAAAATGTAGCACTTACTTCCAAAAACTTTGAAGTATGAAATATTTGGAGTTCTACCATTCCACAATTCATAAGGAGTCTTGTTGAGAGATGGCCTTAGATAGACTCGATTTAGCACATGACATGTTTGATCAATCTGCGTGACCCCAAAAATATTTAGGAAGATTGTGCTCATTTAGCATTGTTCTACACATCTCTTGTATGGTCCTGTTTTTCTTTCCACCACGCCGCTTTGTTGAGGAGTCCTTGGAGCTGAGAAATTGTGATCAACACCATGCTTTTCACACCAAGTTTTGAATGATGAGTTTTCGAATTCTCCTCCATGATCGCTTCTAATTTCCTTGATAGCTAAGTTTTTCTCATTCTCAGAAACTTTTCGCACAACTTAGCAAACTTGTTGAAAGCATCACTTTTATTAGCAAGTAAAATAGTCCAAGTGTATCTAGAATAATCATCAACAATTACAAACACATACTTGGCTCCTCCTAGACTTACAACATCAATTTCACCAAATAAATCAAGATGCAACAATTCAAGCACATTTTTGGTAGAAATAAACAGTTTTGATTTGAAAGAAGTTTTATGCATTTTACCCAATTGACATGCATCACATAATTGACCTTTTCATACTTAAGTTTGGGTAAACCTCTAACATGTTCATTTGCACATAATTTAGATAGAAGTTCCATACTAGCATGTCCTAAGCGTCTATGCCACACATCCACATCATCAAGTAAAGAAGGCATGCATACAATATCATCACCAACAGTGTCAAAATCAACATAATAAACATTGTTTTCAAAAACCGACAATGTGAAAGTTAGAAGCTTCATGCACGATAAGACATTTATCTTTTGAGAAATAAACATCAAAGTCATTATCACATAGTTGACTTACACTTAGTAAATTAAATTTAACACCATCAACTAGTAAAGCATTTCTAATTTTGATTGTGTTTTCCTTACCCACACAACCTTTACCTATTACACGAGCAGTTTCATTATTGGCAAACTTCACAGATCCACTAGCCTTGTTGCTTAACTTCAAGAATAGTGAAGCATCACCAGTCATATGCCTTGAACACCCACTCGTCAACCATCCATACATTTCCTTTTTGGATAGTCTACGCACCTACAAAGGAAAAATCAAACACTAGTGCGAGGTACCCAAATTTTGTTGGGTCCATGGAGGTTAGTTCTCAAGGGGTTTGTTTTCACAATCCACCTTGGTTTCTTGCAAGGTGTATAAGATTGCCAAGCTCACATAGTTTGCGAATAGGACATCTAAGAGAATAATGATTTCCTTTTTGACAATAAGTGCAAGAGAATGAACTACGTGTCTTACTTGAAGAAGCAAAACTACAAATACCATATCCCTTTTAAATTTGGGGAGCTGGACTCACCTTTATAACTAATACCTCTCCTATCAACATATTCATGTTGAG
Source organism: Oxytropis ochrocephala (assembly GCA_020916435.1). NCBI lineage: Eukaryota > Viridiplantae > Streptophyta > Magnoliopsida > Fabales > Fabaceae > Oxytropis > Oxytropis ochrocephala. The sequence continues at coordinate 55,677,813 of CM037094.1, forward strand.
AGTGAAGTAACTTGGTCAAGGTATTTTCACCAACCTCAAACCTTTTTAAAGAATCTTTTAAATTTTCATTTTCGATCTTGATTTTTCAAAAATTTGTTTAAGCTCTAGAAATTCAAGGTTGAAAGGTTTGGCATTTTGTAGCTCCTTTTTCAATCTAGCTATCTCATTCTCAAGCGCCTCGATTTGAGTAGACATGCTTTTGTTGCTCTTTTTCAAATTCATAGTTTTTATCAAAAGATTTTCATGTTCAATATAAAGAGCCTCAAAAGCCTCACTCACATTTTGACAACTACTATCATCATCACAAGAATCATCGAATCGAAAAAGAAGGATTAGAATTTGTTACCTTAGTTGAGTCACTCGCCATGAGACACGCAAGCTTTGAAGCAATCACTTCATCATCGGTTTCATCATCCATCGCTTGAGATTGTCCCATGTATCATCGGGAGAGTGTCTTGCAAGACCAACAACGTTAGCAACTTCTCTTCTTCTTCTCGTTTCACCCTCGATTCTGTGTCATCCCATGTAGCCTTCATTGCTTTCTTCTTTGGGTATTTGTTCTTAAGTTTTGGACAATTAACCTTGAGATGACCCGGTTTGTTGCATTCAAAACATCTTGGTTGGTCGTCTCCTTTCTCATGACTATCACCTTTGTTATACCCGGATTTCTTTGAAAAATCACCTTTCCTAAACTTGTTGAACTTCATGAATTTTTTGAATTTTTAGCAAGCATAACCATGTCTTCTTCATCGATTCATCATCGATTCAACCACTTTCTTTCCTGATTTAGAAGACTTTCCAGCCGCAAGAGCAAGAGACCTCTTTTCTTTTACCGCTTCCTTTTCCTGGGTTTTCTTAGCACCCAACACCACTTCAAATGCTAGAAGAGACCCAATTAAATCTTTGATAGGAAGAGTACCAATATCCTTAGCTTCGGTGATAGCACATGTCTTAGGAAAAATTCACCACCAACGACGCAAGTATCTTTCCATTCAAGTCCTTTGTAGAATACTTTTTACCAAGTGCTCTCAAGTTGTTAACAATTAAATTCAGCCTACGGTGCATGGTAAAGAATGAGCTTTCACCTTCCTTCATCTTGAAAGCTTCATACTCAGAAGTAAGTTGAAAATATAGTCTAAAGTTTTGCTTCTGTCCTTAGTTTGCTTCATTCATAATGTTAATAATGCCAATTGAATTGCATGTTTTCTCTGTAATAGTGCATTAATTATTGATAAATCAAGCAACCAACTAGCAAGTTGCATTTATTTTCTTATGAGAGTTATTTATGTGATGATAAATCAAGCAACCAACTAGCAAGTTGCATTTATTTTTGTTAACACAATTCCCACTTAGCAACTATGGAAAAAGCCAAAAATATATCAAGGGGCAAAAAGTTTAGTAACAAATAATACATTTATATACAGAAAAATAAAATTACACAAATCTTAAATTATAATAACTATGTTAATACACATAAATAATATTACATTTAGATTGGAGAACCTAGTATCATTGAATGAAATCATTTTACTTAGCAAAAATAAAAATACACACATGTAATATAAATAAATAAATAAATATATTTTAATGAGATAATTGTAACATAAAGTAGTCATGTATATATAGTAATTAAATAATATATTTTCTTAAGATAATAGTTATAATATAATATAAAATCTAACTATATGTTTATTGTAATATATATTTATAATTTATTATGATTATGATTATTTTTATAGTTTGGGGCAATAACTTTGGCTTAGCCTAACTATATCCATGTTAATATGCCAATTGTGTTGAGTAAAGATCATTTTTATTTCTCATAATATAAGGCTTCCTAGAGTGGTGACATGTTTTAGAATTTTATATACCCAAAACCATATTGATGAAATTCTTCATTTCTTTTGAAAATGGAGAAGAACGCTAAGTCTGTGTGAGAGATGTGAGGCATCAGCCACTCGCTATATATTTTTCTACCCATTTTAAGATTAGGATTAAATGACGAAAAATATTACGTGAAGTGTTTTGCATAAAACTAAAATTTTAGGAAATATAGTGTATTTTCACATAACAATGGGGTAAATAAAAATTTCCATAACGTTGTGAGAATTTAAAATTCTAGCCAACTCAGAAGTAGTTTGCTGATGGAGAAAAACAAGAAAGAGATCGTATGTAGTAAGAAAGTAATTGCATCTAGAAAGGTTGTGTGGTTAGAATCATTTAGATTGTATGTAGTGCATTTCGTTGGAATTTTTTTCTAGTTAACAATTTAAAATTGTAACAAACAAACCAGCCTAAAAAACAAATGTCAATAAGAATACCTTATGAAAAGTCATGGTAACTAACTAGCTTCAGTGGAATAGTAAGAAAGAGATTACATATTTCAAATTTAAAACCCTAAGGAATTGCCCAAAATTTCTTCCCCAATCAAACATAAAACGAACATGTAGTGTGCAGGTTAAAAAAATAAAAGTGGAAAGCGGTTAGGGTTAGGTAGTGAATAAGAATAGATATCTAAGTCGATTGGGTCTAGGTTTTACATACCTCCTAGTAAAACTCGGAATATGTAAACTCCTTTTTTCCTTGACACCAGAGAAGAGTCAAAGACCTCTATACCAAAAAATAGTAACTTAATTAGAATTTAAAAATTGTTTTTGAAATAACTTTTGTCAGTTGGAATATTATTAAAGGTGTGTAATTATTAGTGTAACTCATTCGGTTTATCTTTATCCAACGTTGTATGTGTACGTGCATGTGCATGTAATCTTTTTCTTACTATCCACTGAAGCTAGTTAGTTACCTGACTATCAATAAGGTATTATTATTCCATACATTTGTTTTTCGTCATGGTTTGTTGATTACAATTTTAAATTTTTTTAGTGTTAACAAAAAATATTCTATCGAAATACACTCCATACGATCTAAAAGAATAAAAAAACCAACCTTTTTAGATGTGGTTTAGGCAAATTACTTCTTCGGTTATGAACTCTAGCAATAATCGGCTAGAATTTCCAATTATAAGAAAATTATGGCAACTTTTATGTACTCCGTTATTCTCTACTTCCTTAACATTCAACGGATCAAACAACTAATCATTGAATTCTCAATTTGTACAATAGATTTGCTTAATAATTACATGTTTCTAGAACTTACTCTGCATGTATAACACAATAGAATCTGTAGGAGTTAAGTTATAGAAATTCAAAAAATCAGTTGAAAATTTAGTCTAAAGTTTTGCTTCTGTCCTTAGTTGGCTTCATTGATAATGTTAATAATGTCAATTGAACTGCATGTTTTCTCTGTAATAGTGCATTAATTATTGATAAATTAGGCAACCAACTAGCAAGTTAAATTTATTTTCTTATGAGAGTTATTTATGTAATATTATCTACAATTCCCACTTGGTAAGTTCCATCGGCAGCTGAAGTCGAGAACCACATCAGATGGTAGAGTGAGGGCAACAACTACTGTTTATGTCACTGGTATCTTGGAGTATTTGACAGCTGAAGTAGCTGGAAATGCTTGAAAGGATTTAAAAGTCAAGCTTAAGGTGGTTGTTGATTATGGATGAACTTGATCTTATGCTTCTCAAATTAATATGGTACTATATGATATCAAGAATCACTTTCCACCACATGAAATATATTGAATTAAATGGATATTATTATTGCAAGTGGTGGAAATTGATTCATGATATGATACTATCACGAATTAACAATACTATCATATTAATTTGACAAGCACAAGATCAAATTCATCATAAATAATCAACAAAATCCTTAAGCTTGACTTTTAAATCCTTGCAAGAATTTCCAGCTAGTTCTAGTACTTCAGCAGTCAAATACTCTAAGATACCAGCGACGTAAACAGTTGTTGCTCCCACTCTAATATCTGATGTGGTTCTCGACTTCAACTGCCGATGAACCCTACCAAGTTGGAATTGTAGATCACATTATATGAGAAACCCTCACAAGAAAATAACATGTAACGTACAAGTTGGTTGCCTGAGTTATCAATTATTATTGCACTATTAACGAGAAAATATGCAGTTCAGTTGGAATTTTCAACACTATCATAAAAACTAACTAAGAAAAATAAAATTAGACAAAAATTTCAACTAATTTACTGAATTTCGATAACTTAACTCCTATGTATTCTGTAGTATGATACAGTTAGGGTGAGCTCTAGAAACATGTAAATAAATAAGCTAACCTATTGTACAAATTGAGAATTCAATGATCATTTGATTGAACTGTTGAATGGTAAAGAAATTGAGATTAATGCGGTAAAAAAATTTGTCATAACTTTGTTAGAATTAAAAAATTTAGATGATTGTTGTTACAATTTATAACCCAAGAAGTAGTTTGTTGATAGAGAAAAATAAGAGAATTTCTTTTATATAACTACATCTAGAAATGTTGGTTTGTTTGATTCATTTAGATCGTATGGAGTGCATTTCTATGGAAATTTTTGCAGGTTAGAAGAAAAATAATTTAAAATTGCAACCAACAAACCAACATGAAAAACAAATGTCAAGTAAAACAAATGTCAAGAATAAGAATAATAATACAAATGTCAAGAATAAGAATACCTTAAAATTGCACAAAATTTTGTCCTCAATCAAAAATAAAACAAACATGCAGTGGATAGGTTAAAATAATTGAAAAGTGTTTAGGATTAGGTTGGGGTTAAGAATAGATATATAAGCCTATAGGTTAGGTTTTACTTACTTCCCAGTTAAACTCGGAATTAGTAAACTCCTCTTTTCCTTGATTTCAAAGAAGAGTCAAAGACAACTATACCAAAAATATAGTAACTTAAAATTTATAAGTTGTTTTTGAAAAACTGTTTATTAGATGGAATGTTATTAAATGTGTTTAATTATTAGTGTAACTCTTTCCGTGTAACTTTATCCCACGTTGGGTGTGTACGTGTATGTGTGTGTGTTTCTTATTCATTGAGATGTAGGAATCAAACCTTATATGGGACCCATGGCATCATGCTCATCCCACTTTTTGCTATAAGTTGTACCTTTCCTGTATTTCAGATGAAAACCTCCCCATGGTCGACACCGAACACTTTTGTAGATGCTTGATGATTTGTGAGGCTTTCAATTGAAATAATGCCAATGTTCGATGTTACTTTTCTCACCACTGATATCAACTTGAGTTGGAAGTGATGGCACTTTACTTTTCCTTTCCATCTTTTTGAGTTGAAATTTTAATCTACAACCCAAAAATAAAATCAGGAAAGAGAATGAGCCTTCAATAAGATTTATGAGTTTTAAAACAGATATAAATCCAAAGACGCACAACAAGTACTTTCCTTCACCCTAATAATAGTTTTTATGTTGGCAAAGAGAAAGAAGGTAGACTCGTTAAAACCTTATCATGTAAAGTTTCTGAGGTAAAAAATAAAAAATTATTATCTAATTTTAAATAATAATAAATTCAAATTATCGATTTTAAAATTATCAATTTGTTCATAAAATAAATAATAACTTGACTTTTACGATGATGCAAAATATGTGTCACACATGACACATGTATGGTTCAATTGCCGTTATTTGTTTTATAATTTAAAAATAACCTCTTGATTAAAACATAACTATTGTTGTCAAGTTTTAAATTGTTCATTGATTGTTTGGAATGTGCACATATCCAACACAACCAAATATTTTGTAATGATGAACTGAGGGCTTGACTCCACTCAAATACTTCTGAATCTCTTAAACACACCAAAGACCTCATACTTCTAAGCTAGGAAGTAGACCCAAGTTCTTATGCTAAACTCATCAATGAAGGTCAGAAAATATCTCTTGTGTCTATTGGATTATGGTTTGAGAGTTCCACACACATCTTCACGAACCAATTGAAGCTTCTGGTTGTCCCTCAAGGATGCATCTTTGGGAAAGCTATCTCTATGTTTCTTTCCCACCAAACAGTGTTCACATGTCTCAACAGATTCTTCTAGTGTAGGCAAGCCCTTCACCATCCGTTTCTGTATAAACAATCTCAGACCCTTAGTGTAACATCCTCATATTTCTATCTAGTAAAAATATTAAAGTGCACCGTTTAGCATACATCAGAGATAAATTCCTAATTATGATATACAGCTTTACAAGAATAGCGGAAACGATTACATAACTTAAAACAAATTCAAGTCATAATCGGATACAAAGATAACAAGGGAAAAACATAAATAACAAGAGAAGAACTAAATCTTCAATTTCCTTCTCGTGCACGCCATCTACTCGTGCCATAAATGAACTTATTTCCCTGTTTCTCTGTAAAACAACAACATATGATAGGGTGAGATAACATATCTCAGTGAGTCTTATCGTGGCCCCTTACCTATCACTCGGTCCATTTTTAAAAATTTTATAAACTTCGTGATTTAATTAATAAACCACGTGCATTATCAATTGCACAATACCGACTGCCCTCCGACTAATTCTGGTAAATAGTGCAATCATAACTTCCTAGCAATTGTACCATACCGACTGCCCCTCCGACTAATCTCGGTAATAGTACAATCATAACTTCATAGCATAACACCGACTGCCCTTCGACTAATCCCGGTGAACCCCCTTCCCAATAGGACTTTTCTTAATGGTAAAATTTTATAGGGCCTAGGTTTAGGGCTCATGACTTCCCCACCTAGTATGCTAGCAAAAACAGGGTCGTCACCCCGACTCGATATAATTCATATATCACACCCGCATTGGGGCGTTTCATATATTCGATATAATTTATATACCGAATCTAATTCAATCTATGATATGTTATAATCACATATTATCATAAGTATAAACTCATGAAATCAGTTCAGTCAACATTTAAGTTACAACACATTTGGTTCCCATACGTACTCTAGATTTTACGGTTTTTCGAAATATTTATAACATTAACCGTTTAATTCAAAACAACTTTGAACATGCATCAAAACAATGACAATCAATCCATAATAGTCACAATTGGTTGGGAAAAGGATTAGAGGAGGTTTGGAGTCGAAAGGAGCGTCGAAACGAAGAATCGGAACTCGGGAATAAACTTGGCTTGTTTTTGTTTCGTTTCGCTCTCCGTCCGTATTCCAACTGTGTTCCAATCCAATTACAACCTACAAACAGAACTTATGAAACCAATTTCCAGAACAAACCACATCAATCACAAACAATCACATCAAGTAATTCATTTCGAGAATCGGAATGACACAAACCGCTATTTTAAAACACGACATGAGTGCAGAGTTTCCTACAGCAGTGCACTTACTTCGGCGAATTATTTAAAATAGCAAACGACATCGGATTTCAACAAAAGACCACTCATTGGAAAGCTCTCTGAGTGTAGTTTCTACATATGATTTTCATTTTAAAAAGAAGCTATCTTAATGAAATTTGGTGAAACCAGTGCCTATTCCGTAGGTAATTAAGTCTAATTTCCAATGAATCAATTATTATGTAAAACGGAGTTCAATTGAGAACACAATACCTGAAACACGGAACCTATACCCAGTTAAATTCCAGAAATTTGACCTAACTTTGGAGACTCATAACTCGAGCTACACAACTCCAAATTGAACCAAACTAGTGCCAAAACGACCGGCGTTAAGTCTAATTTCAAAAACAATCAGACACATAATTTTTGGACAAACAGAACATTCCCAGTTTCAAGAAAACCGAACCTGTGTCCAGAATTTCCAAATCAGTGAGTTTGTGACCAATTTGCGGGTTTTGCGACTCAAAATTTACGTGACGAATGCAATTTCAACGATAATGAAATCACACACAGTCAACACACATAAAATAAAACCCTAAGCGAGTAAAACTCACCAATCGTGATGAAAATCACGAAACACCAAAACTTTCCGAAGCTCACAATCCCAAACTTCACGAACTCGCTCCGAAACCGAACCCAACCTCTTCCAAACAGCCCCCAACGAAAACCAGCAGCTCAACCCTTTTCTCCTACCACTCCAATCGACTCAAATCAACAGTGTAGATGGTACTGAGGGTTCTAAATTGATTGTTGAGCTTCCCACACCAAAAGCAAGCCTTTAATGTCACCAAAACTCCATTTATAGGGAGAGATAGTTAACAAAACTGGTATCAATAGGTAGATCGTGAAAAATAGAGAAGAATGGCACAAGAATCACTTACAAACATTGAGAATCCATGGAGAACCTTCTCTTCTTCTTCTTCTTCTTCTTCTTCTTCTTCTCTCGCCAACTTCTCTCTCTTTCTCTCAACTCCTCTCTTTTTTTTCTTTCTTACTTTCTGCCGTGTTCTCTCTCTCCCTATATCTCTCTTTTCTTTTTTTCTTTTCTTTCTTTTCCTTCTTTCTTTCTTTCCTTTTTCTCTCTCTTACTTTCCCTTTCTTTTTATTTCACACAAGTGAGGAAAGAGAGAGTATTTAGATGTTTTTGTGTCTTGGAGCTCATTTAGTGTGAGTGGTATAAAGACTAAAATACCCTTAGTGTCATTTCCACTCAATTATGCATTTAAATTATATACTCAAGCAATTAAAATTGCTTTCGCGACAACCTCATATATGCGACTTGATTTATTACCTACTCGAGTAATAAATCACTTGTTAATTTCTTAATTCGAAATTAACGAAATTAGGGATGTTACAATCACCAACTTGGGAATTTTGTCCTCAAAATTGAACAAACATACCTTAGTCCGCATATCGTCCTCCCATTCCCACACACCACTTTAACAATTGGAACCGTTCTCGTCCGAAACGTTTTCTCTCTATGTTCTATGATATAACTTGGATAAGGTTGTAATGACAAATCCAGTCAAAGATCAATCGTTTCTAACTCAACGGTTGACTTGGATCGGAAAGGTACTTCCTCAATTAGTATACAAGAAACACTTCATGTAGATTGGGCAATACAGAAGGTACAACAATATGGTAAGCCATTACCCAACACGCTCGATACTTTGGAAAGATCCAATATACCGAAAACTGAGTTTTCTTCGTCTGCAATGCTCTTCCGGTACAATGGTTGATGAAACTCTTACAATATAAGATTACCAGATTCACATCCTAATGATCTTCTCCTTAGGCCAGCATAATCCCTTTTTGCATCTCTGAGCTATTCATCAGTTCTCACTATATACATAGAATTTTCCAATTCCTAATTATGAGTCAGATAATTCTCCTCATGAGGCGTCTCTTACATGGATGCATCAACTACCACTTGTTGATGCAACATCATAACACATCCCAAACCTTTTTGAGGCGTCACTGTACATTTGAAATTCCAGAGACGGTTACAGAAAAATTTGGATAAGAGCAGAAGTCGATCTCTTTTACAACTCTAGAGGAAACATTCTTCACAATTAGAATCCCATTCAAACGGCTAACATTTACAAGTTAACCAAGTGAGTAGAAAAACTACTGCCACTCCTGACTGGGATATCACATGTCCCAGATACTTCACTACAAACATCCTAAAATCACACTTCAAGGGTTTAGCATACCACTTCTTCTCTCAGAGTACATTCAGAACAATGTGGAGATGCTGATCATGATCCACAATGGTCTTAGCGTACACCAAGATGTTATCAGTGAAAATTTCAACAACTAGTCTAAGTACGGGTAGAAACCTCGGCTCATGTAATCTATGAATACCTCATGAGCATTAGTTAGACCAAAGGGCATCACTACTCACTCGTAATGTGCATATCTAGTATGGAAAGCGGAATATCTAAAGCCCTAACCTTAATCCGACAATAGTCCGTCCTTAGACCAATTTTGAAAACAATGATGCACCTCGAACCTGATCAACTAAATCTTAGATTCTTGGCAAAGGGTACTTATTCCTAATAGTAACTTTGTTCAACTGGCGGTAATCCATACACAACCTCTGTTCCCGTTTTTATTTTCAACAAGTAACACAAGAGCACCCCAACTTGTAGTAAACAAGGGAACATTACCTTTCGGTCTTATTAGATACAATACTATTAGAATTTCGGGTTAAACTCTGTCACTACTGTGTTCATGACTAACTCACAAATGGGTAAAGTTTGTGGAAAAATTTCTTGAACCTTTGAATATAAGATAGTTTTATTACATACCCATAGGAGTTACTTTCTTCGCTAACCCGAAATACTAACAAGGAGTATCTTCAAACCTCATGACTTAGTCTTTGAATTCAATTCCTAAATCTGAAAAGTCTCATGTAGGTGTATGGCTTTTCAGAACCTATAAGTCAACCGACTATTTCAAAACCAACCATTCTCTTGGACTGAGTCTACTATTCATTCACTTAGGTATGACATCTAAACTATAATGATCTCTCGCTTGACACATAACTGCTTTCCTAGCTGAGTCGGACTTACTAGAAAATTTTGAAGTTCGTTCTATCACACTGCATTGTTGACTACTCTAAGTGGAACGTTCATATTTGGATTAATCACGGAGTTGAGCTAGTTATTATAACATCAAAGAAATAATCAAAATAGAAGGATTCTTCCACGGAATCAAACGGGCACAAGATAATGCATCCGGCGTTGATTCTGAGAACAATTCTCACTATTTTACTCATTCCTTTGGTCCCACAATTTGTCAAACTCCACGATTCTCCAAACATAACCATAACCCCTAACATATCCATTCGGTAGGGAACATGTCTTGCCTATCGAGAAGTAAGGTGTTTAACACTTAGTTGATTCAATCTTCCTATAGGACAACACCGCTTCCAATACTTTAAGTCATTGAAAGTTCTACCCTTGTAGTATACTAGTGCAATACTTCATTGTCGTTGGCTTTTGAAAACTCCATTGACTGCTGAGGTACATAGCTACTAATGACCATTTCCAAGAAACAAACTTCTTGGAAACTGCAATGGTTATCATTCTAAACTGGTGTCTAGGTATCTAATATTAATTACTGGGAGTCCTCTTTCAACATCTCAGGCCTCTAATGAAGTTATGTTCTACAACCACTTAGGTGAGGTAGAAGTACATTTCATAATACAACTGAAAACCGGGTTCACAAACTACTCAGATGTGTAGACATTCTCGTTAGCTTTCAAACACATCTCGGAACATGAAAATCGGAGTTCCGGATTAGAAGTTATGAATAAAACAAGTCGGAGAACTAGCGAAAATTCCTCACAGACCGAGACTGGCTTGCTCATAATCTCTAGAGTAATAATAAGGTTATTTCGGTTAACATCACCTACTGATATAATCTTGAATGGGAATTGGTTCAGAAACCGTGATCGGGAACTGACTCCATCAACATTTGGTTCCTCGCCAATACTGAGATTGCACTACAGTTTTCTAAGTCAAGTCAATAGCATTCTGAAATATGGCTTTGAGGAAAAAGGAACCTGATCAATACTTGCAGTTATCTAAAAGAATGTCTCTAACTGCGACATAAGTTTGGGTTTACTCTAAGCATAAGGTAAGGTTATTGTAACACCGTATTTCGGTAACTGATAGGCTGACTAATCAACGGTCAGGATTTCGGGGTTTCAGTTAATCTTAACAGATCTTATGATACTGACATTATTACTGCCCAAAGGCTTTGCTTAATTGTAGTTCCATGTAGAACCTACAATAGCATCCGCTGCAATTCTACAATTGCACCGAGTTCATTGACTGTACAGTCGCCCATAGTTTCCTTGAACCAATCTGGCTGCCCATTGTTTGCTTAAGAACACCATCTGTAGCCATCTGCTTCCGCTACGTGCTCTGATAACCCGAGAAGGCTAGAATTCCTATGGTTGAGAGTTTGGACATTTTTGGGGCTGAGGCAACTAACTGTCATCATTCTCGGTAATTCACATGAAACATTGAGTGGATCCTGACTCAATACTTCACATAATATACTGAAAGGTTTTGACATTTACTTGTCTAAGTCCCTAGCTGACTCTATCTAACCTCTTGACCATATATAAGGTCTCTATGTCCGACTAGCCTGAACTGCTCTGATACCAAAATGTAACACCCTCATATTTCTATCTAGTAGAAATATTAAAGTGCACCGTTTAGCATACATCAGAGATAAATTCCTAATTATGATATACAGCTTTACAAGAATAGCGGAAACGATTACATAACTTAAAACAAATTCAAGTCATAATCGGATACAAAGATAACAAGGGAAAAACATAAATAACAAGAGAAGAACTAAATCTTCAATTTCCTTCTCGTGCACGCCATCTACTCGTGCCATAAAGGAACTTCTTTCCCCGTTTCTCTGTAAAACAACAACATATGATAGGGTGAGATAACATATCTCAGTGAGTCTTACCGTGTCCCCTTACCTATCACTCGGTCCATTTTTAAAAATCTTATTAACTTCGTGATTTAATTAATAAACCACGTGCATTATCAATTGCACAATACCGATCGCCTCCGACTAATCCGTGAAGCAAATGCAATCATAACTTCCTAGCAATTGTACCATACCGACGCCTCCGACTAATCCCGTGAATGAAGACAATCATAACTTCATAGCATAACACCGACTGCCCTCCGACTAATCCTGGTGAACCCCCTTCCCAATAGGACTTTGCCTAATGGTAAAATTTTATAGGGCCTAGGTTTAGGGCTCATGACTTCCCCGCCTAGTATGCTAGCAAAAACAGGGTCGTCACCCCGACTCGATATAGTTCATATATCACACCCGCATTGGGGCGTTTCATATATGCGATATAATTTATATACCGAATCTAATTCAATCTATGATATGTTATAATCACATATGATATGTTATAATCACATATTATCATAAGTATAAACTCATGAAATCAGTCCAATCAACATTTAAGTTACAACACATTTGGTTCCCACATGTACTCTAGGTTTTACGGTTTTTCGAAATATTTATAACATTAACCGTTTAATTCAAAACAACTTTGAACATGCATCAAAACAATGACAATATCAATCCATAATAATTACAATTGGTTGGGAAAAGGATTAGAGGAAGTTTGTAGTCGAAAGGAGCGTCGAAACGAAGAATCGGAACTCGGGAATAAACTTGGCTTGTTTTTGTTTCGTTTGCTCTCCGTCTATATTCAAACAGTGTTCCAATCCAATTACAACCTACAAACATAACTTATGACACCAATTTCCAGAACAAACCACATTAATCACAAACAATCACATCAAGTAATTCATTTCGAGAATCGGAATGACACAAGCCGCTATTTTAATACACGACATGAGTGTAGAGTTTCCTACAGTAGTGCACCTACTTCGGCGAATTACTTAAAATAGCAAACGACATCGAATTTCTACAAAAGACCACTCATTGGAAAGCTCTCTGAGTGTAGTTTCTACATATGATTTTTATGTTTCAAAAGAAGCATCCAGTTGATACAGGTTTTCAAAATACTACACTGAGGTACCAAAACTGGATAGAACTCTTTTCCCAACTTGAAACTCAATTTTCTTTCTAATTTCTTAATGAAATTTGGTGAAACCAGTTCCTATTCCGTAGGTAGTTAAGTCTACTTTGCAATGAAACAAGAATCATTCAAAACGGAGTTCAATTGAGAACACAAGACCTGAAACACTGAACCTATACCCAGTTAAATTCCAGAAATTTGACCTAAATTTGGAGACTCATAACTCGAGCTACACAATTCTAAATTGAACCAAACCAGTGCCAAAACGACCGGAGTTAAGTCTAATTTCAAAAACAATCAGAAACATAATTTTTGGACTAACAGAACATTCCCAGTTTCAAGAAAACCGAACCTGTGTCCAGAATTGCCAAATCAGTGAGTTTGTGACCAATTTGCGGGTTTTGCGACTCAAAATTTACGCGACGAATGCAATTTCAACGATAACAGAAATCACACAGTCAACACACATAAAATAAAACCCTAAGCGAGTAAAACTCATCAATCGTGATGAAAATCACGAAACACCAAAACTTTCCGAAGCTTACAATCCCAAACTTCACGAACTCGCTCCGAAACCGAACCCTACCTCTTCCAAACAGCCCCCAACGAAAACCAGCAGCTCAACCCTTTTCTCCTACCACTCCAATCGACTCAAATCAATAGTGTAGATGGTACTGAGGGTTTTAAATTGATTGTTGAGCTTCCCACACCAAAAGCAAGCCTTTAATGTCACCAAAACTCCATTTCTCAACACTTGAGCTTTGGAGCTTCAAAAATGGTGAAATGGAATATAGGGAGAGATAGTTAACAAAACTGGTATCAATAGGTAGATCGTGAAAAATGGAGAAGAATGGCACAAGAAACCAAAACTCCATTTCTCAACACTTGAGCTTTGGAGCTTCAAAAATGGTGAAATGGAATATAGGGAGAGATAGTTAACAAAACTGGTATCAATAGGTAGATCGTGAAAAATGGAGAAGAATGGCACAAGAATCACTTACAAACATTGAGAATTCATGGAGAACCTTCTCCTCTTCTTCTTCTTCTTCTTCTTCTTCTTCTTCTTCTTCTTCTTCTTCTTCTTCTTCTTCTTCTTCTCTCGCCAACTTCTTCTTCTTCTTCTTCTTCTTCTTCTTCTTCTCTCGCCAACTTCTCTCTCTTTCTCTCAACTCCTCTCTTTTTTTTTCTTTCTTTCTTTCTGCCGTGTTCTCTCTCTCTCTCTCTCTCTCTATATATATCTCTCTTTTCTTTTTTTCTTTTCTTTCTTTTCCTTCTTTCTTTCTTTCATTTTTCTCTCTTACTTTCCCTTTCTTTTTATTTCACAGAAGTGAGGAATGAGAGTATTTGGATGTTTTTGTGTCTTGGAGCTCATTTAGTGTGAGTGGTATAAAGACTAAAATACCCTTAGTGTTCTAATTTCCTCTCAATTATGCATTTAAAGTATATACTCAAGCCATTAAAATTGCTTTCGCGACAACCTCATATCTGCGACTTGATTTATTACCTACTCGAGTAATAAATCACTCGTTAATTTCGTAATTCGAAATTAACGATATTAGGGATGTTACACTTAGAACCAAGGTGGCCATATATTGCATGCCACAATTGAGTTAATTCTTCACCAGCAACCTTAAAACAGCTAGGGAGCATAACAATTGCTTCAACTCTAAACATTCTATTAGAAGACATATGTTAGATTGAATAATCAAACCTCTTTTCTTGTGGTATACTTTGCAGGTATTATTTTTTAAGACCACAGTCAAACTTTTTTCTTGCAATTGGCCTAGACTAATAAAATTGTTCCTTATATTTGGAATGTAGTAGACTCAAGTGATTATCAACACATTTCCATCTATTTGTAGCTTAATATCACCTTTTCCTTTAACTAAAATTCTTGAATCACCACCTTATTTCACATAGACATTGAATTTTTCATCAAGATTGTAAAACCATTCTTTAATTCCACACGTATGATTGCTACATCTTGAGTCTTGAAAACCATACCTTACATGGGCAAGATTAAGGTTCTTGACCTTGAGGTGTAGCTTCAGTGATTTGGGCCATCAACAACAATGGTTCTTCATCATCTTCTTCGTACTCAGTGTAGTTAGCCTTTTCCTCCCAATTAGGGTTCTGTCTACCTCGTGCACGACCTCCTCTTTTTCCTCCTCTGACTGCGCCTCTATTGTTTCCACGCGATTTTTCAAAACTAGTCACTTTCAAACCTTGTTCCTCTTCCTTTTGTTCTTGCAATCGTTGTTCATGCACCAACAACAAACTTTGCATTTCATCGATGGTTAGGGTTTAAACATTGCTTGACAATTCGATCCCACATACCACGTAATTGAATTTGGGCACCCAAGAACAAAGCATCTTTTCAACTACATTGCCTTGACCAATTTTATCTCCATGAGTCTTCATATTTCCCACAGTTGTGAGCAATCTTGCGAAGTATTCATATACAGTTTCACATTCTTTCATTTTCAGAGATTCAAATTCACCACGGAGGGTTTGCAATTGGGAGTGTTTGACTTTGGTTGAACCTTGGTACTTTTACTTCAGTGAATCCCAAATTGCATTCAATGTTTCCCTGTTGAGTATCGTTTCCAAAATATTCCTATCAATTTCTTGAAATAGGTAATTTTTGGCCTTCAAATCTTTCTATTTTGATTTTTCATTAGCTTTTGATTAGATCTTGAGTTGCGTTTTCTGATAGAGCCGGGATACCTTTCTCAACGATTGACCAATGCTCGAAGTGCCCATCAAATTTTGGAATGGCAGGCTGCACAAATTCTTTGATTTCCATCATGGATCTTTCTTTGATTATGCTTGATTTCTTCTTCGCCAATCGTCACACTTCACACAAAAGAACTGTTGTTCTTTGATATTCGGACCCCTCTGGAGCTCTGATACTAGATGTTAAGACAAAATTAGGGTAATTCTTGTGTATTGATTTGGGGCCAATTTGCACTATATATGTTCAACATGAATACAATTCTCAGATACAAAAAGAACAAACTCTCCAACTGAGTCTAATATAGAATTACAACAACAATGACAAACGAAACAAAAATACAATGTAATTGGACTGAGCCACTATACACACAACAGACCCAACTACTAAAGACACCCCATATTAACTACATACAGCCCTATCATTTAGCATCAAAATTGGTATCAAATATTCATCAAGTAATAAGTTCAAAAATCCATTTGCAGCACATTCAACACTTAATTCAAGCATTCCAACAATCATAAACTTAATCAATGCACATGCAACTCTTTATACTCGAGCATCTCTTTATACTCGAGCATATCTATTCTAGTGAAACAATCATCAACAGAACACTCCTAAAACAAAGAACCTATTTGATGAACTTTGAACACTACAAGTTCCACATCTCTCCTAGACATTCGAACTCCTAGTTTCCACAAGCTTCAAGATGAACTCTAAGCCACAATCTTGGTTCCCAAAGCCCTAATGGAGTAATGTTGAAGCCCCCTTTTGGTCCTCACAACTCTCCTTCGGTGGAAATTTGAACATGCAAGCTTCAAAACCAGCAGACATTTATGGTTCTACGAGTGAACTATGTGATGAAGAAGAATAATGGAGGTGAGATGAAGTTAAGTTTTCACTTGGGTGAGAAAGAAATGGCAAAGGCTATGGGTTTTTCCCCCTTTTTCCTCTCTTCTTTCTTCGATCTTTGAAACTATTTTCCCCTCTCTCTAGCTAAACTCACTTCTAATTTCAGAAAAAGTGAAAGTGAGGAATTATTGTTCAGCTTGTGGTGTTTAAACTAAAGGGTTGGGCCTTAATGTTCTATTTGGGCCTTATTGTTACTACTCACACCTATTCTTTTTACATGTTGTAACACCCTATGTTCTTTCAAAATTTACTAAAACAGAAAACGAGAATGGGGCATTGTGAGAATGTGTGTATTTGGTTGGGGTTCAGCTCAAGGCGTGTTAAGTGAGTGGGAAATTCCTAATTTACCCTTGCACTAAAGGCAGCCCTCTATTCACTTATGCGCTATCCATTGCAATTTAATTTAACTAACCAACAAATACCCCATCAACTCATTTAATTATTCACACAATAATCTTATATCATCAAAAATTAACTCAATTGGATAGCACTTAAGTGAACTAACCTATCAAAGTGAAATTCCGGTTGTACCCCTAGGTTATTCGCACCCCATTGTTTACTTATACGCCACACAAATTTAATTCGGCAAGCACATAATACATTCAATTATTAATTCAACCGATTATCAAACAACTTGTTTAGTAATGATTTATTCAAATCACCAATAATCATTAACAAGAAACTAGTAACTTGGGGATGTTACACAGACACACACACACAGACATATATATATATATATATATATATTAAGTTTAATAAGTTAAATTAGAACTACTACCCCCTCTATACACGAACCAACTCCAAGATAAGCTCTTGATGCGAACCACAATGGAATCGATAGTAGTTTCCTCACTCTGAAATACGAGCCCCTTACGGGACAACCAAATACACAAACAAGTTGTGACCCAGATCTAGTTTTTGATTTTCTTTGACTTCATCCCCTTGCAAAGCTTGCCAGACCCACACATATTATCTAGAATAGACGTGCCTTCAAGATGTTGAACCCCCAGCCCATCGCAAACACGAGACCAAGTGTCATGAGCGAAACAATAATTCAGAAACAGATGGAGAATGTCTTCACGATGATCTAAACAAAACAGACACCCATCAACTGAAAAACTTTTATCAGATGGAATATTTTTAAAGGTGTGTAGTTATTATTGTAACTCTTTTGGTGTAACTTGATCCAACGTTGTGTGTGTGTGTGTGCGTGTGTGTGCGTTGTGTGTGTGTGTGTGTGTGTGTGATTGTCTTTCTTATTGAATATTTTACTATATCGGTTAACTGGTATGGAAAAAGCCAAAAATATATCAAAGGGCAAAAAGTTTAGTAACAAATATTACATTTATATATAGGAAAATAAAATTACACAAATCTTAAATTATAATAACTATGTTAATACACATAAATAATATTACATTTAGGTTGGAGTACCTTTTGTATCATTGAATGAAATCATTTTGATTAGCAAAAATTAAAATATACACATGTAATATAAATAAATAAATATATTTTAATGAGATAATTGTAACATATAAAGTAGTCGTGCATATATAGTAATTAAATAATACATTTTCTTAAGATAATAGTTATAATATAATACAAAATCTAACTATATATTTATTGTAATATATATTTATAATTTATTATTATTATTATTATTATTATTTATTATTATTATTATTATTATTATTTATAGTTTGGGGCAATAACTTTGGCTTAGCCTAACTATATCCATGTTAATATGCCAATTGTGTTGAGTAAGTATATATCATCTTTATTTCTCATAATATAAGGGTTCCTAGAGTGGTGACATGTTTTAGAATTTTATATACCCAAAACCATATTGATGAAATTCTTCATTTCTTTTGAAAATGGAGAAGAACGTACGCTAAGTCTGTGTGAGAGATGTGAGGCATGAGCCACTCGCTATATATTTTTCTACCCATTATAAGATTAGGATTAAATGAGGAAAAATATTACATGAAGTGTTTTGCATAAAAATAAAATTTTAGGAAATATAGTGTATTTTCACATAACAATGGGGTAAATAAAAATTTCCATAAGGTTGTGAGAATTTAAATTTCTAGCCAACTCAAGAAGTAGTTTACTGATGGAGAAAAATAAGAGAATTTTTTTTTATAATTGCATCTAGAAAGGTTGTGTGGTTTGAATCATTTAGATCGTATGTAGTGCATTTTGATGGAATTTTTTTCTAGTTAACAATAAAAACAATTTAAAATTGTAACAAACAAACCAGCCTAAAAAACAAATATAAAACGAATATGTAGTGTGCAGGTTAAAAAATTGAAAGTGAAAAGCGGTTAGGGTTAGGTAGTGAATAAGAATAGATATATAAGCCGATTGGGTCTAGGCTTTACATACCTCCTAGTAAAACTCGGAATATGTAAACTCCTCTTTTCCTTGACACCAGAGAAGAGTCAAAAACCTCTATACCAAAAACATAGTAACTTGGAATTTAAAAGTTTTTTTTGAAAAAACTTTTATCAGTTGGAATATTATTAAAGGTGTGTAATTATTAGTGTAACTCATTCGGTGTATCTTGATCCAACGTTGTATGTGTACGTGCATGTGCATGTAATCTCTTTCTTACTATCCACTAAAGCTATCAACAAGGTATTATTATTCTATACATTTGTTTTTCGTCATGGTTTGTTGATTACAATTATAAATTTTTTTAGTGATAACTAAAAATTTCCATCGAAATGCACTCCATACATTCTAAACGAATAAAAAAAAACCAACCTTTCTAGATGTGGTTGTATAAAATGTTTCCTGTTATGAATATTATTGGTGTGGATGCCCATCTTCTCCCATCTTCTCATTACTCCCTTGTAGTGGCTTTTTATTAGTGACCTCTCACTTGCCAATTCTCACCCTATAAATAGGGTTCTCCCTTATGTATAGAGATAGACTTGAAGAGAATAGAAAAAGCTCATATTATTCATATTATGTTCTTGTCCTTGTAGCTTCTTCTTCATCTTTCTCTTTACTTTTTATCTCTTGTTTTATAACACGTTATCAGTACGAGGCTCTAACAACATAATTATTGGTACTACTTTGCATTTGTGCATGAATAGGATACAAAAGTATAATTTTTGTCCATGCTCAGATTTTATAATAATGCCAGCGATACATTTTCCTTACATTTTCCTTAGTTTTCTTATCTAGAAATCTAGCTTCATCCATTTATAATAACGCCTAGCATATTTACGTGATCCCAGATTTATAGATTGCACAAATAGATTGCACAGATTTATAGATTAAGTTTTTGTTATGTGATCAACCTTGTGGTCAGTAACTACTTTGATAGATATTTATTTACAAATCACTGATTTTGATAGCTAGACATTGAGTAGTATTCCCTGGTACATTGAGTAGTATCATCCACATCAGATCATATCTGTATTTTACCCATTTTGATAGATATTTACAAATCACTGATAATTTTTTTTTGTGTGTCCATTACTTGCCATGAGCTCTAGATGCCGAAATTCATTTGAATACAGAAGCAATGATAATATGTGCTTTAAACCTTTCAACTTTTCAGCTTGCAGAATTGCAAACTGGATCATATTGTATTTCATTTCTTTTTATGTTTTTAAATCATGTTAGTATTTTATATTTATTGTATAGAAATTTTATTTGGCAACCACAGTTATCGTGTTTTCTATTCTTGATGAATTACCGGATAATTTAACAATATTCAAGAATCCCTATTTGATTGCATAGAGACAACTATATCATGTTTGTCTATTTTTGATGAATTTCAGAAGGATTGCACAAATAACAAAGTATTGAAGCATCCTGTAGGATTGCCCAAAGTGTGAAAGTTTGAGATATAAGTTCTTGAAGAACTGAAAAAAATGTTCATGCATCTATGAAAGATTGCTCAAAGCATGATTTTTTTTTGTCATCGCTTAGATTTGAGAGTTAGTTCATGGAGAACAAATGAAATATGATTTTCCTTGATTATTGTTTATGATAGAGTTCTTGAACAACCAAACCTTTAGACCAAAATTATAATCTAAAAGATCTATTTGATCTTAGTATGTTGAATCAAAGAAATATTAGAGAAATTTTATTTTACTTGAATATGCTCCTGGAGTAGCAAAATGAGAAAATATTTTTAATAATATTTTGAATCAAGATTATGTGATATTGTGATTGAAAGAATAATCACAAACAACTCAATGTATTGAACTTCATTTCTAGAAGAGAATGAATTAAATTAAATGTTTGAGTTACAACAAAAGTCGTGGTTATGATCATTGGTAAAATAAAGGTCACCATTATTCTTTATAAAAGATTTCTTTGAATCTTTTTAACCACAAAAATATGAAAGATTTGTGGTCGAGTTACTGAAGAACTACACAATTAGAACGTGAATGAAATTTGTAAGACACTACTAGAAAAAAGGCTTTTTATATCGGTTAAAAAAGGCTTTTCATATCGGTTCCGTAACCGATATAGATAAAGGGGATATTAAAAACAGGCGCTTTCTATATCGGTTCTTTAACCGATATGGAAAATGTTTTTTATATCGGTTCCCAGTTGAACCGTTATGGAAAGTCAGTTTTTAAACCTATAAAACGCTTTTTTTATATCGGTTTCTTAGTTGAACCGATATTGAAAATCACTTTTTATATCGGTTATTTAAAGGAACCGATATGAAAAGTCTTTTTTTTTTAAAAAAAAAGAAAAAATTCCTCAATTGGATATACAGCAAACAACAAAATCACAACAAATACAATATTTATATAAAAATACAAAGATCTCAAATTATACTCAATATCCATATCCAAATACAAAAAACGAATCTAATACACACTCTATATTTTACTAACCACTAAAAAGCATTGGATAACTAACTCAGCTACCAGTAAATCAGTATGCCAACTAAACTCATCCTATAATTACTAGGGATAATCCTATAATATATATAAATTAAAGTGAGAAAATGGGGAAAAATTAAGTTGACTCAAAGCTAAAAATAAGATCTCTTTCATGTTCAGTTACAGTAAGCCCTTCATTTTGGGCCTCAGATCTATTTCATTTACTATATAATAACCTTTGCAAGAAACAAAAAAGAGAGGAAATACAATTATGTTCCATGACAGAAAAAGAGAAGCTAAACCTCCATACAACAAAACATGAGAAACAAGAGAAAAGTTTCGATGGTATTTGTGATGACCAAACAAACACAAGGGGCATCAATGGAATGTACTTGGTATTTGGTTCTATTCTATCCATGCGAGATGAACACTTTGAGGAAGAAGATTGTATCTAATATTTAGCTCTTCAAATATTTTCTTTAGTTCCATCACAAGTTCACTTCTCCTTTTGGTCTTCTCACCAAACTCTTGAAAGTTCATTGTGTGAGTAATAAAAAGACCCATCTTAATCTTATTTACATCCTCAATCTCCGTCACTACTAAGCCCATAGTAGGATGCCAGTATTGTTTGAGAACTCCACCTTGTCACCCATATTTGGACTTCTGTAATAATTACTTGGTTTTGTGGCCAGGACCGAGTTTGGATAGTACACCTTTTCATTATTAAGCTTCAAGAATACTGTTGTCAATATATTCATTTCTTCAACCAATAGTTTATCGGTTAAATGGAAGGCATTAATAAGAAAATCTCAAACAATGATATTAAATTTGGCTGTTGTGAATTACCTCAACACCGTCTATAACACATCGATCACCAACGTCAAATGGATGCATTACAAACACGAAAATGATAGCTTCAAATAAAAACCATCTCCTTATTTCAACACAATAAAAGCTTTAAATTGGAAGGTAACATTACCGTGATGTTCAACATCTTCCGAAGCTTCCTCCTCATACAGCAAGTATAGCAACAGCAGGATAAAACTAATGAATAGGCCAGCAAGTCATTACATACTTCTGCAGAAGCTGAAGAAACAGAAAATTGAAGTTAAAGCGGCAAAGACACGATGTGTTCTAAACCTTCGGTTAAGTTGATAAAGACTATTACTGATTTATCGCTTTAGATTGCGCGACAAAGTCATGGCAACCATGAACAACACTTTATCTGAGGTGAAAAATCTAAACCAAATGCATATAATATTATGATCTTAAAATAAACTAGATCAAGTCAAATGTTAACCTTATTAGCAAAAAATAAACGCAAAGCGAAAGCAGTAATTGAGATATAGATTCATCATTTAAAGCTAACACACTAGTGTTATCGGTAACTTACATATTGGCCTATTAGTTGCAACAAAGAGCAATCTTTGAAAATGTTCCACAAGGAAAGAAGCATGTCTTTACACTGCAAATTAAAATATTTACTTATTACTTAAGATGAAGAAAGTAACTACGATATACTTATAGTATAAGTATATAACCCTATGAGGTGAAGAAAGTAACTATTCTTTTATTGTTGGCAAAACTAAAGAGAATCAAATTAACAACAGGTCCTTCTTGTTGTCAAATTATGGGTTTCTTCGTTTTTGGTTTCTGGGTTTCTTCATCTCTCGTTTCGGGTTTCAATCGAATAGGGAGAGAGCTTAGAGTGCTAGTCGTGAGGGTTTCGTTGAGAGAGAGCGAGGTTGTGAGAGGGTTTTGTTGGAGAGAGCGAGGTTGTGAGAGGGTTTTGTTGGATGAGCGTTTTCACTTCTTTTTCTTTAGTATATTAGCGCTTTTCTATCTTGCGGTTATAGCATAAACCCGATATACAATTTAACAACTTACTCAGAAGCACTTATCCAATTATATTAGCCAATGAATAAAACCCACATTAAAAAGTTGAAATCTTCATAAAAAGAGAATTTCCTTAGCACAACACAAATGCAAAGAAAGTACATAACTAAAAATATGATATAACACAAACCTCACCATTAATTATTGTAGCATCATCGTTGGCTCAAAGAAACGATCACCGAAAGTTTCACCATTGATATGATATCGAGCCAACACGCTTTTGCATCATTTTCCGGTAGCTATCCCTTTCCTCTAACACACAAAAGAAACAATTAAGGATACCAAGCAGAAATAAAACATTGGTAAATATGAAGATTTGTTTTTGCTCCAAAGTCTACATGATATAAATTTGAATTTTTATTCAGGTAATCAAAGAGTCCATTGGTTTACGTGACAAGTAATCTTCTCACCATGGCATGACTTATAAAGAGGCTTGCTTTAACATGCAGACCAAACCTGATATGGTTTGACTATACTATAAAGTTGGCAACATCAAATTTCAATATGCACTTAATAAAAATTGCAAGCAATAGTTTTGTGCCTATGATCCAATCTAGGTTGCTTCAAGTTCAGCCACCATAGAGATTATGATAAGTAGTACTGGTATACCTCATTTTTCCGCTGTCCCTTCTTAGCCTCCTCTTCAGCACTTCAGTTCCAGCCCCCTTCTGGGTTAATAACCTCCCTTCCCTCATGAAATCTTGTCAGCAACACAAACTTTTCAACAAAATTAATCTTATCAACTCATGAAACTGAATCACACCAACACAAGCTTCAAAGAAACAAATCAATTGATTAAAAACCACAAATCTAATAATGTTGAAACTTAAAAATTATTAAATCATACATCAAACAGAGTAAAACAACCATAAATAATACAATAAAAAGAAAATATATCATAATGCATCAATCAAACAAATAATTTTAATGTAAGATGATAATAATCCAAAACATATTATTAAAGGGTAGATCGATGATCTTGAGAGAAACTCTCATAATCGAATTGCAAATAAGAAATATGAAAAGAGATAAATTTAACAACAAAACTGATACATTCTAGGGCAGAAATTAGGGGAAACTTGAAATAGAGAAGATAAAGTTATTAACTAGCAAGTAGTAGAGGCACGATGCTCGCAGGGAGAGGGAAGCACGACCGCGAAGAACGGAGAAGCAGCGCAGGGTGGAGACGACAGAAAACTCAGAACGACAAAGCTGAGATCGAGAGGGCGTAACAGTAGCGTAAAAGAAACTGGCAAAAAATAAATTCTAAATATTTAACTTAAATGAAAGATCAAAGCTGACCTGAGAATGCCAAAAAAAATCTTGAAGCGAAACCAAACTCATTCCTCTTGAGCTTCCGATTTCACAAAGCAGAAACGAGACCAAACAAAATCTTGGAGCGAGATTGGGGTTTCTGGGTTTCTGGGCATCAATCGAGGGTTTATGGGTTTCTTCGTTTTTGGTTTCTGGGTTTCTTCATCTCTCGTTTCGGGTTTCAATCGAATAGGGAGAGAGCTTAGAGTGCTAGTCGTGAGGGTTTCGTTGAGAGAGAGCGAGGTTGTGAGAGGGTTTTGTTGGAGAGAGCGAGGTTGTGAGAGGGTTTTGTTGGATGAGCGTTTTCACTTCTTTTTCTTTAGTATATTAGCGTTTTCTATAACGGTTATAGCATAAACCCGATATGAAAGACTTAAATTAGCGTTTTCTATATCGGTTTGAGAGGCAACAGATATAAATATTGTAAAAATAATTACAAAACTGCCACCGCGTCATTTTTAATATCAGGTCCTTTTTAACCGATATGAATTGTTGATATAAAATGCATTTTTTCCACTAGTGAGATCTACTTGATCTTAGTATATTTTGAAACAAGGAAAAATGAGAAAAATAAGTAAAGTCTCACAATTATGCTCTTGAAGTAGCAAAATTGAGAAAATACTTTCAAGAATATTTTGAAAGTTTTGTAACATAATTTGATTGAACAAAAGAGTGGTTGTTCATTAAAATGTGAAATGTCACATAAAATTTAACTTTATTCCCAAAATTGAATGATTCATACTAAAATTTTAGAGTGTGCCAAGTATTATATATTGTTATACCATTCATATTGTAGAATATCATCATCATAATTTGTGTTTATATCCTTTGCTACTCCTGATGATAACGGTGTTGCAATTCTCTTCTCAAAAATATAATGATGAAGTAACATGTTTTGACACAGTTAATTTCTTTAATTTTTTTTTAATAAAAGTGTTATTTGTGGTAATGACATTTGTTATTCCTAATAATGATTTAGTGTTTTGGGATTATTGAAAAATGTAAATTATTTTCTTTCTCACGCTTGGAATTCCATATAAACTTATTAAAGGAAAAGATGTGTATCGCTAATTCTTTATTTGTAAATAGTCAGTTATGTTATATGCATAAGTTAAAAGTTTTATATTTTTCTACTTAAGTCATCAAAGTTTAATACAATTTGTTTCATTCTCATCTTAAATATATGTGAGAGTCATTAAAATTATACTGTGGCAAACCAGAAGTTTGCTATCCACTTATAAAAAAATAAAATGTTGTTTTAAACCTGAAGTTTAATTGTCTAAATATAATTGTGTGCACTATCTAGTTATGACCAGAAGTCATAAGGTGACGTATCTTATTATAAAGTTGCAACCAAAAGTTTGTGAATGTAATTGAATGCTCCAGAAGAGCTGATTTGTTACGTAGCATGAAGAACAAAGTTTTTACACTTTAATGTCATATTATATTCTCTTAAGTCTCATAGAAACTAATTGAGTCTCAAGGGTATTCATCTAAGCGGATATATATCAAAAGAAATCTCCAATGTCTGTATATCATGAGACTTACCTTAAACCTGAAGTTTATGGATTATAATAAGTTTGTCGTTGGCAAGACCGGTTGGGCCATCCCGGCCGGGTCTTTATGATGCGAAAAATAGTTAAGAATTTTTTTTTTTTTTGAGAACTTTTTTTGAATATAGCCCGTAGATTCTTCAATTCATTAACTTTTGTGTATTACCGATTCCCAAAGGAAGTAGAGAATTTGAGGGAATAAGTCTCTCACATTTCTACAATGTGCTTAAGGTGATGTTTGTATTCAAATACGCCGATCAGATGGACCATTTAGATATTTTCTTATTTTAATTGATGCATCAACTAAATGGCTACATAAATATAATTGTCATCAACTCACAACCAGAAGTTTGTGAGATTCTTTGCTCAACTAATTCGAGTAAGAGCTGATCATTATGTGAATTATCTTGAAAGCATCTGATAAGTATTTTATGACTGTTAGAATTTATATTGAACATCACAAAGCTTATGTTCACTCATAAAATGGTCTTGAAGAACCATTCATTAGACATCTAAAGTCAAATATATGACCAACACTTATGAGATGAAACTTCCAATTTCAACTTGGGAACACGCAATCTTGTAGAGAGAGACTTTGATACGCATCAAGCCAACACGTTATTATATGTAATTTCTCGCCTTTACAATTGATTTGGTCAATGACCTAATATTCTCCATCTGAGATATTTTTATGTGTTGTGCATGGTATAGTCAATCCATCACAACGTAACAAGATGGATCCTTAAAGAATGTTGGGAATATATGAGTATATGAATCTCCATCCATGATAAAATATGTTGAGCCAACACCGGAGATGTATTTATAGCTCAGTCAACTGATTATCATTTTTATGAATTAGCTTTCCCAACATTAGGGGGAGAGATAAGCAGCTGGAAATGAGTATTATTTGAAATAAATTATTATTATCTCATGTTGATCCTCCTAGAAACCAATGTTAACCAGAAGTTCAAAGAATAACTCATTTGCAAAATTTAGCAAATTATTCACCAGCTGCAATACTCAAATATAAATTGATGTCCCTGTTGACACTCAAAGATTGCAAATGAATCTAAACCATGCATGAAGCGTGTAGATTGGTCGGTTCCAATGAATAAAATCCTCTAACAAGAAATTGAGCTTAAAAGCAAGATGGCCCAAAAGAGGATATGGAAGCTCAAAAAGAGTAATTTGACATACACAACGTTTGGCCAAAATAGAAAAGCTCAATTGAAGCGCACTAAGCTCGCTTTGCAAAGCAAAATGTTTTTGGACGCTAGTTTGTACACCTGAAGATGTAAAGCTAGTTAGGTTTGTTGTTCAAGAGTACTCGCACAAACCTAACATTGATTTTGAAGATAAATTTACCTGCAGTGAATGCAAGTAATTTTTAATACTTAGTTAGTCTAGTAGCACATAATGGCTATATTTACATATTATGGATGTGTTACAACTTAATTGTATAGCTAATTTGATATTGATAATTAAAACATCCCTGAAGGATTTAATTTTTCGAGACATATTGTTCAGACTCTTGAGATGATTATTCAAATATAATTAGTCTCTCCATGAGATAATATAATTTGAACGCATGAGGTATAATCATCTCAATTCATATTCTAAAATTGTGATATCAAAGTGACATCACTTGTCCATATAATTTTATGAAAATATTAAGAAGTGAATTTTCTATAGTTTTCTATTATTGGAACTTTTGAAGAGCTTTCCAAAATCATAATGGATTTTTGAGGTTGAACACTGTAATTGATGTCTACATGAAAATCCCAGAAGGATTCAAAATATAAATAAATATATTCAACTTTTGAAAAACAAAGTCTCATCTTGATTTGGAGACCGAACAATTAGCTATAACAAATATCTCGGTCCGAAAACTATAAAAGCGCATAAACATATTACAAACCAAAAGCATCGAGAAAAAGGGGTAAGATGGATATTTTATGTTTGACTATTGTAATGAATGAATTATTTTATGTATGTTACACAAATTAACCATGCAGATTCAAAGTAATTTTCTGATCTAGATCAAGTCAGATTGCAAGTCAGATATTATATATGTGGTGACATTGGAATATATTAGATCTACAAAAGAATATATGGTTCTTGCTTCTTCATTTCATGCTCAAATGCCAACAATTCAATGAAGAAGTTCTGAAGATAATACTGACCGCAAAGCTCCATTAAAACTGGATATATCACAAGTGGCAGAGTAGAGTAGATTGCTTCATATCCACTCAAGGATAAAATCAAGATGTTGGAATTTATATTCTTAAGTAACACATCAAACAGGGGGAGAAAAACTGCACTCTTTTTTCCTTTGCCATGGTTTTGTCCCACTGGGTTTTTCTGGAAAGGTTTTTAACGAGGCAGTTTCCACTGAAAGAATATTGAACTCTTTTTCCTTCACTAGATATTTTTTCCCACTGGGTTTTTTCTAGTAAGGTTTTAATGAGGCATATCCTAGGTGGACATCCAAGGGGGAGTGTTATGAATATTATTGGTGTGGATGCCCATCTTCCCATCTTCTCATTACTCCCTTGTAGTGGCTTTTTATTAGTGACCTCTCACTTGCCAATTCTCACCCTATAAATAGGGTTCTCCCTTATGTATAGAGATAGACTTGAAGAGAATAGAAAAAGCTCATATTATTCATATTATGTTCTTGTCCTTGTAGCTTCTTCTTCATCTTTCTCTTTACTTTTTATCTCTTGTTTTATAACATTTCCTTTGTTTTTCTCTATAGGAAAATTACTTCTTCGGTTATGAACTCTAGCAATAATCGGCTAGAATTTCCATTTATAAGAAAATATGGCAACTTTTATGTACTCCGTTATTCTCTACTTCCTTACCATTCAACGGATCAAACAATTGATCATTGAATTCTCAATTTCTACAATAGATTAGCTTATTAATTTACATGTCTAGAATTTACTCTGCATGTATAACACAATAGAATCTGTTGGAGTTAAGTTATAGAAAAATTCAAAAAATTAGTTGAAAATTTAGTCTAAAATTTTGCTTCTGTCCTTTGTTGCTTCATTGATAATAATAATAATAATGCCAATTGAACTGCATGTTTTCTATGTAATAGTGCATTAATTATTGATAAATCAGGCAACCAACTAGCAAGTTGCATTTATTTTCTTATGAGAGTTATTTATGTAAAGTTATCTACAATTCCCACTAGGTAAGGTCCAACGGCAGCTGAAGTCGAGAACCACATCAGATGGTAGAGTGGGGGCATCAACTATTGTTTACGTCACTAGTATCTTGGATTATTTGACTGTTGAAGTACTAGAGCTAGCTGGAAATGCTTGAAAGGATTTAAAAGTCAAGCTTAAGGTGGTTGTCGATTATGGATGAACTTGATCTTATGCTTCTCAAATTAATATGGTACTATATGATATGAAGAATCACTTTCCACCACATGAAATATATTGAATTAAATGGATATTATCATTTCAAGTGGTGGAAACTGATTCATGATATGATACTATTACCAATTAACAATACTATCATATTAATTTGACAAGCATAAGATCAAATTCATCATAAATAATCAACAAAATCCTTAAGTTTGACTTTTAAATCCTTGCAAGAATTTCCAGCTAGCTCTAGTACTTCAGCAAGAAAAAACTCTAAGACGACGTAAACAGTAGTTGTTGCCCCTGTAACATCCCTTTTCTACCCCTTAATTTACACGTCATTATCAGAGTAATTTCATTTTCAAAAATATAAATTTATTTGATAGAAAAGGAAATGCCACATCGTCATAAGTAAAAACTCATCGTCTGCACCATCAAAGTTTGTGCAACAACGCAATCGTCACAAAACTTAAATTTCAAAATAATCTTATCACAATGAAATAAACGATGACTCACTAGTCCACTCAAACACGTCTCATAATCATCAAAATAAATAATTCATACAGATTAATTGATTCATTAACAAATCCGACTACGCCCTAGGTGCTACAAAGATCAGAGCGACTCGACAACCTCCCAACAGCGACTAATAAAGAAGCGCAGAACCTTCACTCGCGGTCACTGCAGCGTTGCCACAATAGAGCAACATTCCAAGCGAGAAGGGTGAGTCTTCAAACAAGATAAGAGCATAAATAATAATCAATATATTAAAGGACAATATCTATAACTACCACAAAGACACTTAACGTCGCATTACAACCATCACAGAACAACATCGACAACCAACATCAAAACACATCAAAACAACTACATCATTTAAATGCACATATATGAAAATGCAACCCACGTCGTAGGGCATATGCATGAGGTACCATCGTCGCAAAAAATACAATCGCCGCTTATCGTCGCTTTGAGCATAGCTCGTACCGCGCAGCCCATATCGTCGCCGAATGCGTTATGGTATGTATGAGACTCTATGCATCACTCATCAAATCAATCAACGTAAATCAACAATTACACATCACCACACAACTTTCCCCCAACGCCGCTTTTGGCCATACCCGCCCCAAAATGTCATTATCATCGCTTTTATATCATCCTCATAAACATCATCATCATCGCCGCAATTGTATCATTATCATGAACATCATCATTATCATCGCAACCATAAAACACTCATAGAGTGTATTCGTCATAGTCATCAAAATCATATATATATATATATATATATATATATATATATATATATATATATATCACATCATCATAATCACTCATAGAGTGAACTCGTCATATTCGTCAAAACCATCTAGCAAACATCATCACAGTCATACTTTTTCTCATCATCATTGAGCATATATAGATATATTTTCAGTTGTCTTTTAGCTTAGTGTGTTATATGTAACACCCCAAAATAATTCAATTAATTAACTTAGTTGAGTTATTAAGGGTTTGCAACATTTAACTTTTAAGTCAAGTAATTCATTAAGTGAGTGTTAAGCATGTGTTACTTTTTAGGAAAATGTCTAAGTTAGGAAAGGGTGTGGGTAGAAGAAGCCCACGGCCTAATAAGGCCAAGGCCCATTTAAGTCCCTTAGGACATGTTAAATTGTGCCTTCGTAGGAGACAATTTACATTGTGCCAAAATAGTCAAAGTTACCAAATTAAGAAAGTAGAGAGAAGTGAGACTTAGAGAGAAGGAAGAGAACCGAAGGGAGAACCAAGAGAAAAAGGGAAGAGTGAGCTGAATCTTGAAGGATTGCTAGAAGTGCTAGTGAAGAGGGTGTGTCTACTGGTTGTGATCAAAGTTAGGGGCTCTTTTAATCCTTGTAATGTTTTGTGTTTGGTAGTATTTTGGTGTGAGTGGTTCGATCACCTTGCATGTGTGTTTTATGTGTTGTTCATAACATGTTTTCTTTGTGTTTTTGCTCTTTTTGTGATTTGTGGTGAAGTACGATGGTGGATCGGTTGGGAAAGAGAGAGGAGTGTAACACTCTCTGCTGTGTGTGTACGAAGGAGCATTGCATGGTGAGGCATCGGAGGGTGAATCGGCGAGTGTGAAGAAAATGAGAGTGCATGTAGAGTTAGGGAGAGGATCGGAGGCGATGGAGTGAGTATCCGAGTGTGCATGAGTGTGGTATGCTTTGGAAATGGGTTGCATGTTGGGTTTAAGTAAAGAAACAGAGTAAAAGAAGTAAAATGGGAGTTAAGCGCTTTATTACGCTACAGAAACCAAGTACCCTTCACTTAGAGTGAGAGAAACCAAGTTGAGGAAGTCAACGCCTAGAGTGTCTTGGTGTTGAGAGTGCTTTGGTGAGTTTGAGGGAGAGTATGTGTCCAAATACCATTAGCGAGGGGTAAGGGCGCATAAACCGAAGTGTAGGTGTTTCGCCTTAAGGTTACCGAGGTGTAGAGGGAGTGAACCAAAGTCCTCAGGCCGAGGTAGCGTCACCGAGGTGAAACGCCCAAATGCCTAAGTGTAGGTGAACTGAACCAGGGAATGCCGTGAAGTGAATCCCCATGAGTTAGACGATTTTAGTGTAAGGGAGCGCGTAATTGTGAGTATGTCACCGAAGTGAGGGTTTGAGTGTAACATGCCGAGGTGCCAAAGCTGAGCTAGGTGCCGAGGTGATGTAGAATACATAGTGTGCCGAAGTGATGTTAGGCGCCAATGTTGCCTAGGACATTGTGGGACGCCACTGTGAGTGCTATTTTAGCACCAAATGTGCATAAGTAAGGGAGCGATAGAGTCCATTTTGGTCCTTAGGTGACATTTTGGTCCCTAAGTGTCGTTGCGGTCCTCGGTGTGACAATTAGTCCACCATGGAGTGCCGAGGTGATTGAGAGGTCGGTTGTAGGTCCTAGGGTGATTCTACCGGGTGTAGTAGGGTCGACCTTAGCCTTCGTGATGATGTCTCAGATGGTGTGGGCGTCGGTGTGAGCGACTTGAGTAGAGCAGCGGAGAAGAACGACGAGTAGAACGGCGAGTAACGACGGTGAACAGCGGTGTAAGCATTCACATGCGTTATGTTTGATTGGTGTGTGATTGCATTTGTCATGAAGTCACATGTTCATGTGCATATTACGACGGAGGAGGTTTCGGCCTCGATGTGGTAGGACTTCGGTCTCCATATCAAATAACGACGAGTAAATAACGACGGAGAGAGCCGATAAAGCTAAATAACGACGGAGAGCCGATAGGCTAAATAACGACAGTGGAGGTACCTTATTGCATAATGCCACGTGGTCAAGTTGCATACATGCATACATTTCATAATTTAATGTGTTTTTGGTGATTGATAATTGTTGTGGTTATTTGAACTATCGGTGAGTGGTCAGATTATTGAACCGAGGTGCTTTAGTGCTATCTCTAACCTTAAGCTTCTTCACATTTTATTACTTGTGTTAAGAGACTCACCCTAGCCGCTTTTATGTTGCTTCTCATGTCGGCAACTTGCGGTACACATGAGTGATAGTTGTGCCTAGCTCAAGTCGGTTGTGTCTGCGCTTCTGGTCGTGTAACATTGGGTTGGGGCGAGTAGATTTTAGTGCTTCTTATGCCGATCTTGTGTACTTTTCTCGCTAGATAGTCTTTTGAACTAAAACTATCACATTTTGTTGTAACTTTTACTATGTATTATGACTTGATGTCTTATCGCCGAGGTGCCTTATGTTATGGGCTTAGACCCTTTTGCCGATGTGATGCGCATGATTACATGTTTAGTATAATCTTTGTGCAAACTGTTTGAACTTAATTGAATTTCTGTTTTCCTTTTAAATCACCAAATGTAGCCTCTCTTTGAGTGGAATTTTGAAACTCGATTTTAATTTAGTAGATCGAATTGATTAGATAAGGGGTGTTACATTGTTGGTATCGAGCATAAGTTCGGTCTTGTCCGACCAAGTATTGAGTCTAAGTGTCTTAGGGCTCGAGTCTTATGCTCGTTCTAAACCGATTCTTGATTGTGTAATCGGTGAAGTAAGAATGGCTAGAAGAGTGGAAGAGATGATGTTGTTATAGCCGATGCGTTGGAGGCGATGGCAAATGCTATGGGAATCGACCTCAGCGAGAATGCCGATGATGCCGGAGCTCGTGAGGCTCGCTACTTTCCGGAGGAGAATCCTTCTACCTTCAAGGGAGGTATGATCCCGATGGGGCTCTAGCATGGTTGAAAGAAATAGAGAGAATATTTGAGTGATGGATTGCATCGATGAGCAAAAAGTGAGGTTTGGGACTCATATGCTCGCCGAGGAAGCCGACGATCGGTGGCTTGGAGTTCTTCCAAGATTGGAAGTCGCAGAGAGGAGGAGATCACATGGGAGAATTTTAAGAAAGAGTTCATGAGGAAGTACTACCCTCAAGATTTGAGAGGAAAGAAAGAGATGGAATTCTTGGAGCTCCAACAAGGTAACATGACCGTGTCGGAGTATGTTGCCAAGTTTTCCGAGTGATAAAGTTTTACCCCATTACATGGACCGATTGTAGAGTTCTCCAAGTGTATCAAGTTTGAGAACGGTTTGAAGCCCGAGATCAAGCGGTGCAATTGGGTATCAAAGGATAAGGGTGTATTCCGAGTTGGTGGACGGTTGTAGAATTTATGAAGAAGATAGTGTGGCTACTAGCCGAAGCTGGGAAAGATAAGAAGACTTTTCAACCTCGCATGCGTTGGAAACCTTACGACCATTCCGGTGGTAGAGGCGGGGAATTCCGCAAGGAGAGGAAAGCCTAGTAGGGAGACGCTCGCGCTATTCGACTGTTACAAGTGTGGATTGCCTGGCACAAGGCGAAGGAGTGCAAGGTCGAGGTGAAGAGGTGTTATAGATGTGGCAAGGAGGGCCACCTATCTGCCGAGTGTGGGCGAAAGGAGATAGTCTGTTTCGATTGTGGAGAGATGGGGCACATCGGTCCCAAGTGTCCAAAGCCAAAGCAAGAGAGAGGCGTGGGGAAAGTGTTTGCATTAGCCGGGTCCGAGGTAGAGAACGAAATCGCAGTGCACGTGTTATATCAACGGTGTTCCTCTAGTTGCAATTGTAGATCTTGGCGCAACTCATTCCTTCATTTCTCGCCATGTGTGCTAATAGACCGAGTTTAGTGTTGTCTTCATTGGTAAGGAGATGGTCATTGACACTTCGGCTAAGGGTTGATGACTACCTCTCCGTATGTTCGAAGTGCCCACCGATCGCATTCGGCAGGACTTCACCGTTAACTTAATTTGTTTACCACTGTAGAGGAATGGACGTCATCCTTGGTATGGGTGGTTGGTAGACAACCATGTTCATATCAATTCTTGCTGAGAGAGATCGGTTAGTTTTCCCGCTACCGAGGTGAAGGAATCGGCTTTACTTCCGCTAGACAAGTGCGCAAGTTGTTAGGAGAAGGGGTTACTCTGTTTGCATTATGGGCGTCATTAATGTGAGAGAATCAAGTCAAGATTGAAGATCCGCCGGTGGTTAGAGAGTTTGCCGAGGTGTTTCTGAAGAAATTCCCGATGTGCCACCCGAGAGAGAGATCGAGTTCACCATAGAATTGATTCTGGAACAAGACCAGGTGTCTATGGCACCTTATAGGATGTCTGCATCCGAGCCGTGTCGAGTCAAGAAAGCAGTTGGAAGAATTGCTAGAAAGGAAATTCGTGAGACCGAAGCGTATCACCGTGGGGAGCACTTTGTGTTGTTGCTAGTGAAGAAGAAAGATGGAAGCATGAGGTTGTGTGTGGACTATGAGCACGGTTGAACAAGGTTACAATTAAGAACAAGTATCCACTACCAAGAATTGACGATTTGATGGATCAATTAGTGGGTGCTCAGGTATTTCCCAAGATTTATTTGAGGTCGGGCTACCATCAAATCAAAGTGAAGGACGAAGACGCACTCAAAAGGCGGCTTTTAGAACTCGGTATGGACACTACGAGTACTTAGTAATGCCATTCGGTGTCACTAATGCTCCGGGGTATTCATGGAGTATATGAATCGTATTTTCCATGAGTACTTAGATCGGTTTGTGGTAGTGTTCATAGACGATATCTTGGTCTACTCCAAGTCGGCAGAAGAGCATGCCGAACACTTAAGGGTAGTCTTTGAAGGTTACAAGGAGAAGAAGTCGTATGCGAAGCTATCCAAGTGTGAGTTTTGGTTGAGGAAGTGAGTTTCCTAGGCCATGTGATTTCCAAAGAATGGGATTGCAGTGGACCCTTCAAAGATTGAAGGCGTGTTGAAGTGGGAGACACCAAGTCGACCACCAAGTGAGGAGCTTCATGGGATTAGCCGGTTACACTACGTAAGATTCATTGAGGGTTTCTCCAAATTGGCGTTGCCATTAACCCAATTGACATGTAAAGATAGGGCTTTCGTATGGGATGACCGATGCGAAGAGAGTTTCCAAGAGTTGAAGAGGAGATTGACAACGCCGCCGATCTTGACGTTGCCTAATCCGGAGGATCCTTTTGTGATCTATTGTGATGCATCTAAGTTAGGTTTGGGCTGTGTCTTTGATGCAAGAAGGTAAAGTAGTGGCGCACGCTTCAAGGCAATCAAGACTCATGAGAAGAATTACCCCACTCATGATTTAGAGCTAGTTGCCGTAGTGTTTGCATTGAAGATATGGAGGCATTACCTTTATGGTTCGAGGTTCGAGGTGTTTAGTGATCACAAGAGTTTCTGAAGACTTGTTTGATCGGAAGGAATTGAATATGAGGCGAGAGGAGATGGTTGGAGTTATTGAAGGACTATGACTTGATCCGAACTATCACCCAGGGAAGGCCAATGTTGTAGGCCGATGCTGTTGAGTAGGAAATCTCTGCATATGTCATCGATGATGGTAAAGGAGCTGGAATTGATTGAACAGTTTAGAGATTTGAGCCTAGTATGTGAAGTAACACCTCGGAGTGTTAAGTTGGGGATGCTGAAGATCACCAATGAGTTCATGGTTAGTATAAGGGAAGCACAGAAGGTTGATGTGAAGCTGGTTGATATGTTTGTGAGAGTTGGCCGAGCTGATAACAAAGATTTTGAGTTGGATGCGCAAGGATTGTTGAGGTTCAGAGGTCGGATATGTATACCGATGATGAGTAGATCAAGAAGGCAGTGCGAGGAGTGTCACGAAGTCGGTTGAGTATCCATCCAGGAGCTACGAAGATGTATCAAGACTTGAAGAAATTATTCTGGTGGCAAGGAATGAAGAAGGATGTGGCTCGTTTCGTCTATGCTTGTTTGACTTGCCAGAAGTCAAAGGTGGAGCACCAGAAGCCGGCAGGGTTGATGCAACCGTTGCATATTCCTGAATGGAAGTGGGACAGCATTTCCATGGACTTTGTAACCGGGTTGCCGAGGACAACAAGAGGGTTTGACACCATTTGGGTGATTGTTGATAGGCTGACAAAGTCATCACACTTTATTCCTATTAACATCACACGTAAGGCCGAGGTTAGCGAAATTTATATCAATGTCACTTTGTGAAGCTTCATGGAATCCCTTTGAGTATTGTATCGCAGCAGAGATCCAAGGTTTACTTCGAATTT
Source organism: Oxytropis ochrocephala (assembly GCA_020916435.1). Classification (NCBI taxonomy): domain Eukaryota; kingdom Viridiplantae; phylum Streptophyta; class Magnoliopsida; order Fabales; family Fabaceae; genus Oxytropis; species Oxytropis ochrocephala. Next base: position 55,715,409 of record CM037094.1, read on the forward strand.
TGGAAGAGTTTGCAAGAGGCGTTGGGTTCCAAGTTGCGTTTGAGCTCGTGATACCATCCTCGGATCGATGGTCAATCCGAGAGGACTATCCAAATCCTTAGAAGTTGAGAGCTTGTGTGCTTGAGCAAAGAGGTGCGTGGGATTCAGTATCACCATTGATAGAATTCACTTACAACAATGATCATCATTCAAGTATTGGAATGGCACCATTTGAAGCATTGTATGGCCGTAGGTGTAGGACTCCACTATGTTGGCATGAAACAGAGAGAGGGTTGTGTTAGGACCAGAGTTGGTTTGAGAGACTACCGAGAAGGTTAAGATGATCGAGAGAGAAGATGAGGCGCCACAAAGCGCATGAAGAGTTACCATGACAAAAGGAGGAAAGACTTAGAATTTCAAGCCGGCGACCATGTATTCTTAGAGTCACCCCGTGGATCGAGTTGGACGAGCTCGAGGTCCAAGAAATCGTCACCTCGTTTCATTGGACCCTATCAAATCTTGGAGAGAGTTGGGAAGGTGGCGCATCGAATTGCATTGCCACCCAATCTGTCAAATTTGCACGATGTGTTCCATGTGTCTCAACCGAGGAAGTATGTCCACGATCCGCCCCATGTCATTCAAATGGATGATGTGCAAGTGAGAGACGACCTCTTTGTGGAGACAATGCCGATCAGAATTGAAGACCGAGAAGTAAAGACCCTTAGGGGAAAAGAAATCAAGTTGGTGAAGGTGGTTTGGGTAGGAGCTGCTGGTGAGCATGCTACTTGGGAGCTAGAGAGCAAGATGAAGGAAGTCTATTCCGAAATTTGTTTGATTGAGGTAAGATTCCGAGGACGTAATCTCCTAAGTAGGGGAGGGTTGTAACACCCCAAAATAATTCAATTAATTAACTTAGTTGAGTTATTAGGGTTTGCAACATTTTACTTTTAAGTCAAGTAATTCATTAAGTGAGTGTTAAGCATGTGTTACTTTTTAGGAAAATGTCTAAGTTAGGAAAGGGTGTGGGTAGAAGAAGCCCACGGCCTAATAAGGCCAAGGCCCATTTAAGTCCCTTAAGACATGTTAAATGGTGCCTTCGTAGGAGACCATTTACATTGTGCCAAAATAGTCAAAGTTACCAAATTAAGAAAGTAGAGAGAAGTGAGACTTAGAGAGAAGGAAGAGAACCGAAGGGAGAACCAAGAGAAAAAGGGAAGAGTGAGCTGAATCTTGAAGGATTCCTAGACTAGTGAAGAGGGTGTGTCTACGGTTGTGATCAGGTTAGGGGGCTCTTTTAATCCTTGTAATGTTTTGTGTTTGGTAATATTTTGGTGTGAGTGGTTCTGATCACTTTGCATGTGTGTTTTATGTGTTGTTCATAACATGTTTTGCTGTGTTTTTGCTCTTGCTGTGATTTGTGGTGAAGTACGATGGTGGATCGGTTGGGAAAGAGAGAGGAGTGTAACACTCTCTGTTCTGTGTGGTACGAAGGGAGCATTTCATGGGGAGGCATCAGAAGGTGAATCAGCGTAGTGTGAAGAAAATGAGAGTGCATGTAGAGTTAGGGAGAGGATCGGAGACGATGGAGTGAGTATCCGAGTGTGAATGAGTGTGGTATGCTGGAAATGGGTTGCATGTTGGGTTTAAGTAAAGAAACAGAGTAAAAGAAGTAAAATGGGAGTTAAGCGCCTTTATTACGCGCGTGGAAACCGAAGTACCCCTTCACCAGAGTGAGAGAAACCGAAGTTGAGGAAGTCAACGCCTAGAGTGTCTTGGTGTTGAGAGTGCGTTGGTGAGTTTGAGGAGAGTATGTGTCCAAATACCATTAGCGAGCGGGGGTAAGGCGCATAAACCGAAGTGTAGGTGTTTCGCCTTAAGGTTACCGAGGTGTAGAGGAGTGAACCAAGTCCTCAAAGCCGAGGTAGCGCCACCGAGGTGAAACGCCCAAATGCCTAAGTGTAGGTGAACTAAACCAGGGAATGCCGAGAAGTGAATCCCCATGAGTTAGGACGATTTTAGTGTAAGGGAGCGCGTAATTGTGAGTATGTCACCAAGTGAGGGTTTGAGTGTAACATGCGGAGGTGCCAAAGTTGAGCTAGGTGCCGAGGTGATGTAGAATACCGAGTTGGAGTAGTTAATCGAGGTACACACATAGTGTGCCGAAGTGATGTTAGGCGCCAATGTTGCCTAGCACATTTGTGGGACGCCTTTGTGAGTGCTATTTTAGCACCAAATGTGCATAAGTAAAGGAGCGATAGAGTCCATTTTGGTCCTTAGGTGACATTTTGGTCCCTAAGTGTAGTTGCGGTCCTCGGTGTGACAATTAGTCCACCATGGAGTGCCGAGGTGATTCGAGAGGTCGGTTGTAGGTCCTAGGATGATTCTACCGGTGTAGTAGGTCGACCTTAGCACCGTGATGATGTCTAGATGGTGTGGACGTCGGTGCAGAGCGACGGAGTAGAACGACGAGTAACGGCGGTGTGAACGGCGGTGTAAGCATTCACATGCGTTATGTTTGATTGGTGTGTGATTGCATTTGTCATGAAGTCACATGTTCATGTGCATATTACGACGGAGGAGGTTTCGGCCTCGATGTGGTAGGACTTCGGTCTCCATATCAAATAACGACGGAGTAAATAACGACGGAGAGAGCCGATAAAGCTAAATAACGACGGTGGAGGTACCTCATTGCATAATGCCCTCGTGGTCAAGTTGCATACATGCATACATTTCATAATTTAATGTGTTTTTGAGGTGATTGATAATTGTTGTGGTTATTTGAACTATTAGTGAGTGGCTGTATTAGCTGAACCGAGGTGCTTTAGTGCTATCTCTAACCTTAAGCTTCTTCACATTTTATTACTTGTGTTAAGAGACTCACCCAAGCTGCTTTTATGTTGCTTCTCATGTCGGCAACTTGCGGTACACATGAGTGATAGTTGTGCCTAGCTCAAGTCGGTTGTGTGTCTGCTCTGGTGGTCGTGTAACACCGGGTTGGGGCCGAGTAGATTTTAGTGCTTCTTATGCCGATCTTGTGTACTTTTCGCTAGATAGTCTTTTGAACTAAAACTATCACATTTTGTTGTAACTTTTTACTATGTATTATGACTTGATGTCTTACTGGCCGAGGTGCCTTATGTTATGGGCTTAGACCCTTTTGCCGATGTGATGCGCATGATTACATGTTTAGTATAATGCTGTGCAACTGTTTGAACTTAATTGAATTTCTGTTTTCCTTTTTAAATCACCAAATGTAGCCCTCCTTTGAGTGGAATTTTGAAACTCTGATTTTAATTTAGTAGATCGAATTGATTAGATAAGGGGGTGTTACATTATAAAATAGTGAATTGATTGACTATGGGATTACTCAGGTAACTGATACTACTTGCAACAGGCATTGGCCACCTTTGCAAGACTCTCAGTGATGCCCTTGTAAATACACCAGCGAAAGAAATTCTGACCTTAGTGGTAAACCACAATCTAGCCATAGTCAATTAGCACACTAGTAGTATAACGTTTCACCGAGACTCATTTATATAAACATAGCATCACAAATTTTTATTTGTATTAACGGCAACACAAAACGGTTTACTCTGCCTTAAAAATAGAATATTCAGTTAGGCCTCTGAATAAGCTTTCCAACGCATCTTAGAACACCTCAATCGGGTTCCCGGTTCGCAAGATATCAATTTTTTTCAAAAACATTACAACACTTTACTTTTAGGCACACAGCAGCATTTCATTCGTATAACAGCTACCACAAAACATTTTATTTTGCCTTAAAAATAGAATATTCAGTTAGGCCTCTGAATAAGCTTTCCACCGCATCTTAGAACACTTCAATCGGGTTCCGGTTCGCAAGATATCAATTTTTCAAAACGTGACAAAGACTTTAAAGAAAAAGCGGTGAAAAGCGGTGAAAGCTTGATGAGTGACTCGCGCTCCGAGCGCGAGCCGAGCGCGACTCAGGGCGCGATTGGGCAAGGAAATCAGGCTGTTGCGCAAAGACACTTGCGCTGGAGCACAACTTAAGCGCAAGTGAGGCGCGATTGGGCAAGCGCCAGAAACATCAAATTGTGCGAGAAAATTCAGATCTTCAACACCAAAAACACATTTTATTCACCAAATCACTCATCACCTCATCACTAAGGGTTCATCAAGAACAATTAACATTTTATCAACAACATCAAAGTCATCAATTCGGATCACAAACATCAAAATTCAGCAATCATCTCAATAATTCCTCAAAGAACATCAACAATCATCAATTTTATATTACAACATCAAAATTCATCCATAAATCATTCAATTCTTCAACCACTCATTAGACACCAAACATTAACGAATCATCAACAGCAAACATCAATAAATCCTCGACAACAAACATCACAACTCATCTTAAATTCACAACAACACCAAAAATCCAACAAAATAATTAAACGTAATAACTAATACCGCCTAGGTGTCATAGGACTACCCTCCCATATCTTGACCATTATATAAACCCTTATAATGCGAGACTCCCTTACCTCGAATACGTAAGCTCCGTAGAAGGCGTGATGAGAGCACCGACGAGTAGCTACAGCAACACGACGATCTCCTCTTCTCTTTCTCTCCCTTCCCTTTGCGCCAACTCCTTCTCCTCCTTCTCTCTCTCTCTCTCTCTTTGTTTTTTCCTAGCTAGTCGTCTCTCCCTCTCCCTCTCGCACGCTCCCTCTCTTCCTTTCTTCTTTTCTTTTCTTTCTCTCGAAGTTTCTAATAACTAACCCTAGCTTAAGTCATGGGTTCTCTTACTTGGGCCCTTCTCACCACCCGGTTGATTACTAACGCTACTCCTTTTTCCTAGTTAGATTACCACTCACTTCTTTACTATTCACCACTCTTCCTTTAAGTTAATTACTCTATTATTATTTTAAAACAACCCACCAAACACTACTTAATTAATTAATTAAATAAACGTTTTGAATTATTTTTGGGGCGTTACAGCCCCCACTCTAATATCTGATGTGGTTCTCAACTTCAACTGCCGATGACCCTACCAAGTTGGAATTGTAGATCACATTATATGAGAAACTCTCACAAGAAAATAACATGTAACCTACAAGTTGGTTGCCCGAGTTATCAATTATTATTGCACTATTATAGAGAAAATATGCAGTTCAATTGGAATTTTCAACACTATCATAAAAACTAACTAAGAAAGAATAACTTTAGAAAAAAAATTCAACTAATTTACTGAATTTCGATAACTTAACTCCTATGTATTCTGTTGTATGATACAGTTAGGGTAAGCTCTAGAAACATGTAAGTAAATAAGCAAACCTATTGTACAAATTGAGAATTCAATGATCATTTGTTTGAACTGTTGAATGGTAAAGAAATTGAGAATAATGGGGTAAATAAAAATTGCCATAACTTTGTTAGAATTAAAAATTCGAGCCGATTGTTGTTACAATTGATAACCCAAGAAGTAGTTTGTTGATAGAGAAAAATAAGAGAATTTGTTTTATATAATTGCATCTAGAAATGTTGGTTTGTTTGATTCATTTAGATTGTATGGAGTGCATTTCGAGGAAATTTTTTGCAGGTTAGCAGTAAAAACAATTTAAAATTGTAACCAACAAACCAACATTAAAAACAAATGTCAAGAAAAAAAAAGTCAAGAATAAGAATAATAATACAAATGTCAAGAATAAGAATACCTTAAAATTGCACAAAATTTTGTCCTCGATCAAAAATAAAGCAAACATGCAGTGGAGAGGTTAAAATAATGAAAATGAAAAGTGGTTAGGATTAGATTGGGGTTAAGAATAGATATATAAGCCTATTGGTTCTAGGTTTTACTTACCTCCCAGTTAAACTCAGAATTAGTAAACTCCTCTTTTCCTTGATTCCAAAGTAGAGTCAAAGCAACTATGCCAAAAATATAGTAACTTAAAATTTATAAGTTTTTTTTTGAAAAACCTTTTATCAGATGGAATGTTATTAAATGTGTTTAATTATTAGTATAACTCTTTCTGTGTAACTTTATCCCACGTTGGGTGTGTATGTGTGTGTGTGTGTGTGTGTGTTTCTTATTCATTGAGATGTAGGAATCAAACCTTATATGGGACCCATGGCATCAGGCTAATCCCACTTTTTGCTATAAGCTGTACCTGCCTATATTTTAGTATCATGAGTACAAACACTACAAAAAAAATGTGATTTAGCGACGCAGGATTCCCTCACTAAAGCACAAAAATCCCTCGCTAATGTACTTTAGCGAGGGAATTAGCGAGGAGCCAAATCCCTCGCTAAAATGCTCCTCGCTAAATTTAGCGAGGGTATTAGTGAGGGAATTATAGCGAGGGAATTAGCGAGGGAAATTAGCGAGGGAATTAGCGAGGGAATTAGTGAGGAATTAGCGAGGGATTTAGCGAGGGAAATTAGCGAGGGAATTAGCGAGGGATTTGTTTATGCTATTAGCGAGGGATTTTGTGATGATTAGCGAGGGATTTTTTAAGTTTTTTTTTAATTTTTTTTTAAGATTCCTACTTTTTTGCTTATCTTATAAATATGCAACTTCATATTTCTAAAATAGTCAAATAAAATCCATAATCAAATCTAAAATGTACATAATCTAAATAATCCAAATCGAAAGCAACAACATAATCCAAATGGACAATAATAACATAATCCAAATCAATAGGGGGAAGAGGGATGATCAGGATGATCAGACTCTGTTTGATCAGACGACTCATGTGGCCTCAAGCTGTTAAAGAAAGCGAACAACCTCTCCTGCTCACGTTGCATCCTCAACTGGTTTGCTTGCATCTCTGCAATAGTCTGATCCTTCCTCTGCTGCTCAGCCATAAAATGCTCTACCTGCTGCTTGAGATGTTGTGTCTCAGCTGATGAAGCATGGGAACTACTAGACCTAGTGTCATAGTGATCAGCAAATTTCACAAGTCTCGCCAAGGGCCCCGCACCATACAGTCGATTTTTATTTGACTTGCCTACTGCCTTCTTCCAGTTTTTGTTTGCCAAAGCCATCATCTCAGGGGAAAGTGGACCAAGTGAGTCAGGGTTCCAGCTCCCCTGAGTAGGCTCAAACATCAACTCAGCATGTTTCTCCTACATTGCATAACCACAAAACATAATGATAATTAGGTCTCCATTAATTAAGAAAAGAGCTAAATACAATAGAAATCAAGTTGCATAATTACCTGAGTCATTTTAGCGCGCTCATCAACAAACTGGTTGTTATCCTTCCTCAAATGAGTGGCTCTATGCAGCTCAGGAATAGTGAGAGGGCGACCAGCCTTCCTAGACTGTAAAAATGAAACAAATTTCAATTTATATGTAAACTAAAAAGTAAAAACAAAATTTTAAAATAGCTTACCAGTCTATTAGCATGATGAGGCGGGTTGACGGAGCCAAGGTAGTGAAGCGAGCCACCCTTTCCTGATGCCCTATTCTGCTTGGCTTTTTCAGCTTTCCCTTTCCATGTGTCTTTTTCCCATTCAGCCTTGTATTGTTTCCAAACATCTTCACTCATATACTTTGGGCATTCATTTTTGGCTCTCAATTTGTAACACCAGTCTGATAATTGCTTGGACATTCTAATCCAAAAAACCCTCTTGACCTCCTCCTCATCTTCAGGTTTCCAAGCCACTATGGTCTATATTAAACAAAATCAAAACACGTATTAGTGAATATATTAACCATTAAACAATACATTAAAATCAACAACATAAGAAATGACATAATTAATACTTACCAAGAACACTCTGAAACACTCTTTCTCCATATCCTCAGAGATGGATGTCAACTTTTCACGAAACTCTGTCAAATAATATTTCTTAATCACTTGAGTGACCGCTTGTGAAAAAAGTGTTCAATTTAAGAAACCTACATATTGAAATTGTTGCAAAATTAACAACCATATATATGCATCAAACCATGAATTTAAATTAAGTAAAAGGAAAAACAATACTTACACATCGCCACAGGGCCTGATGACTTTGCGACATCAAGCATCTTTGTGGTCGACAACAACCTCTTCCTCTCGATGATGCGTCGTCAATATCACCACCATCGGCCGTCAATATCACCACCATCGTCAATATCACCACCATCGTGGTCGCATCATCTCATGCAGTGAGGATGGACCTCAGGTGTAGGCATTGATAGGCCAAATTGTGAACTCATATACCCAGGATGTTGCATAGGTGGGCCCATAGGATGCTGATGTGGGCCCACATATCCAGGAGGTGTGGCTATAGGATGCTGATGTGGGCCCACATATCCAGGTGGTGTGGCCATAGGATGCTGATGTGGGCCTCGAAATACCCATAGGATGCTGATGTCTGGCTATATGCAGATGATGTGCTAGATGAAGAGATAGGATACCAATTAGCTCCAGTGGGAGAATCACCATGCGGTGGGCCAACTGGAGCAGAATGAGAAGTCCCAGATCCTCCAACAATAGTGGTGGTATGAGGCAGCATCGAATAATTCTCACTAGGCATCTCTTGAGTTGGGCGATGCTTCCTACTTTGTGGTTTGTTTTTCCCCTTAGCTCTCTGTGGGTTAGAACCTCCTCCTGGATCCATATCTATGGAAAACGAAACACATCATGGTATATATCTTTAAAATTACATGAACAAGCAACTAGATCTAGGGATTTAAAGACGAAAACATAATGGTATATATAAATTTAAAGACAACAATAACAATAGGTCCATAGAATTAATACTATTCAAACTAATAGAACCATGGAATTAATACTATTCAAACTAATAACAACAATAGATCCATGGAGTTAATACTATTCAAACTAATCAAATTCTTCATATTCTTCATCTTCTTCTTCTTGTTCCTCTTCTTCATATTCTCTAATTTCTTCTTCTAATACCGGTTCAACTTCTTCAACATGGTCTCGATCATCACATAAGGTATTGATTGGTTCAACTTCAATTACCTCATTGACACCTGACATTTCATCCACTTGATAAGCAACCTCATCCTCCACATCAGTGGCTTCAATGTGACCCCGTGGTTTTGTCTTAATTGCAACACACCATCCTCTCATGAGTTGATGGGTATGGAACATAATACACACTGCCTAACATTTTCAGGCATGATAAAAGGATCATAAAGCTTATACCTCTTATCCATTTGAATGTCGACCGTATTACATTTTGGATTCAATTTCGTTCCTTTAACTGATGGATCAAACCAACTGCAATAAAACAAAACTATTCTCTTTTCATAGTCTAAATACAAGTATTCAAGCTCATATATGCGTTGGATGACACCGTAGTAGTCATCTTCACCTCCTCCTGTTTCCCCTTTAACATATACACCACTATTAATGGTTTGTTTTCCCTCACTCCATGATTGAGTGTCAAATTTATAACCGTTAACGAGGTACGTGTGCCACTCACTAACTTCACGAAAAGGACCATTAGCTAAGTTCCTCAAGTGTATGATTAGGGGAGTTGGTTCCGCTTCATAAACCTAATTAATCACATATGGAAAAAAAATAAGTAATGTCTCATATCTACTTTAAACGTTTGGCATTAAAATATTATTTTATTTACTTACTCTAGCCTTAAACCAGATTGGAAAACTTTCATGTATACGAACAGAAGATTCTTCGGTCGGTATACCCTCAATTTGTAAGAATGCGCTGAAATGGTGTAATTGAAAGTTGATCAAACCATGATTTAACTTCATACTCTAAAGGTGTAAAGATTAAAGACTAAACTGAAAGCATACTTACTCAACATGTGGTTTAACTTCAGTGCAATTGATCAAGACATGAACATGTGCTGATGTCCACTCCTTTTGTGATAACCAATGAGTCTTCTTCTTTCCCGAGGGGCGACCGGGTTTGTTAAACACGGATAAAGTGAGCGAGTCTCTATCTTCTTCAACCTCTATTTCGTTTCTATTATTTGTTGACAACATAAAGTTGTTGAAATAATGAGAACAAAAATAAATGGTTTCACGGTGCAAGTAAGCTGCACAGATAGATCCTTCGACTCTAGCTTTATTCTTCACAGATCGTTTATAATCTCCCATTAATCTAAACGTATGGAGGAAGTGGAGTTAATTAAACAAATAGTCATACTAAATATGCAATTTAGTTAAAATGTTGAAATTATTAATTACCTCTCAAATGGATACATCCACCTATAATGAACGGGTCCACCAAGCATTGCTTCATATGCAAGGTGAACCGGAAGATGCTCCATCGAATCAAAGAAACTAGGAGCAAGTATTCTCTCCAACTTACAGATAATGAAAGGAATATTTTGCTCCATCTTAATAAGATCATTCTTTCTCAGTGTTGAAGAACATATATTCTTAAAAAATTGGCTCACTTCAGTTAGTGGTTCCAAAACACACTTTGGCAATGAGTTGAAAGCAATTGGAAGTAAACACTCCATGAATACATGACAAAATGACTTTTCATCCCATGAATCTTCCCGGTATTCACATCTGCACATCTTGCAAGATTAGAAGAATAGCCATCTGGCATCCTCAATCCTTTCAACCATCGACAAACATCTTTTGCTTCTTCGGGTGTTAGACAATAATTGGCTTTGGGTTTTAGCATTTTGCCATTAGCCAATGGCACCAAATTCAAATTAGATCGAATGTTGGCATTGCTACAGTATAGAGCGGCATCTAATCTAGCCTTATTGTTGTCTTTGGTTCTATCTTTCACATTCATCACAGTAGTGTAAAATATGTTGTCAAAGAAATTCTTCTCAGTGTGCATAACATCGAGATTGTGTCTCAATAGATTATCTTTCCAATATGGGAGATTCCAAAATATGCTTCTTTTTGTCCAGTTATGATCCAGTCCATATCCATCCACTCGGGGGAGCTCACCTACCTCTGTGGCTTGTGGCAAATTCATAACTCTACTCCATATTTCATCTGATGTCAACAAAGGCGGCGGGCCATCTCTTTCACCCCTTTCTTGAATGCCCTCGTGTTCTTTCTAAACACATGATCTGGCAGTAAGAATCTACGATGCGAGTCAAACCAAGAACTCTTTCCCCCGTACTTCAGCGTAAACGCTTTTGTGTGTTCCATGCAGTGGGGGCATGCTAATTTACCATGAGTCCCCCAACCCGACAACATACCAAAAGCTGGGAAGTCATTAATTGTCCACATCAATGCCGCTCTCATCAAAAAAATCTTCTTTTTTGCTGCATCATATGTCCAAACACCCTTCCACAATCTCTTGAGATCATCAATTACAAGTTCCAAAAAGATATCTATGTTAGCTTTTGGATTTTTTGGACCAGGTATCAGACAAGTCAAAAACATAAACGGTTTAGTCATGCACATCTCAGGAGGAAGTTTGTAAGGGGTAACAATGACCGGCCAACAAGAGTAGGGAGAAGATGATGCTTGGATATATGGAGTAAATCCATCAGAGCACAAGCCAAGTCGAATATTTCGTGGGTCTGAGGCAAAATCCGGATGGACTCGATCAAAGTGTTCCACGCCTCACCATCAGATGGATGGCGTAAAATATCTGAGGTATGTCTATTCTCATAATGCCAAGTCATTTTCTTCGCAATTTCAGCCGATGCAAACATTCTTTGCAACCTTGGAACAATAGGCAAATAGAACATCGACCTTACAGGAATGGGTTTATAGTTACCTTTTTCTCCTTTACGAACATGATACCTCGACTTTCCACAGAATCTGCACGCTTGTAGCGCCGCATCGGTTTTACCAAATTCGTTGTCGTAAAACAACATGTGCCCATCCTCACAATAGACAATCTTCTTATATTCCAATCCCAACTTTGAAACTAACATTTTTGCTTCATAATAACTTTTTGGCAAATTATCCTTATTAGGTGTCCCGTTCAACATCATTTGAGTCACAAAATTTAAACCCAATTCAGAAATATTGCTCATGGACTTGAGAGCTAAAAGCTTCACATGTAACACCCCAATTCTACCCGACTATTTTATTAAAAATCAGAGTGCGAAATTTTTAACAAAGCATACATTGGAGCGTCACATTTCAACATTTAAATTTTCAACAACGTGTAATCAATAAAACATTCAAAGTCAACAACGTAATTCTCCATTTAATAACCACGAGATACGTAGCACATCATAAGGATTCAACAAATCGCAGCGGAGCAAAATAAACTCTCATAAAACATCATCTCGACACCAACGGTTTCGGTAAAATACAAATCCAGAAAACATTCAAATAATAGAGAAATAGTCTATATGATAAAACGTCTAATAAATAGTGTTCGTTTCCCCCCCAAGTGCTACGTATCAGAGCAAGACGACACGACTCAGCTACTAAAGGGAAATCCTGGTCTTCACTGGTAACTACCTGCACGTTACTGACATCGAGGTAACATTTTAAATGCAGAATGGGTGAGTCTAACAGTATAAAAGAATGCATAATAAGTAACATATTAGAGTCAAAACAACTATAATTACTACATTTCAACAACTTCATTATACTTCAACAGCATCACACAGCAACAACATCATTACACCGCAGTGTCAATGTACTACAACAACAAGCAACCACAAACTAACGACAACGCCGTGACATGAAAAATGGATGAGAAGCAACCCACAACACGGGTATATGCATGTGGTACCAATCAAGATAAACAACCTTTGTGGCTTCAACAACAACAGACCGCAGCCTACATCAATGTGCTATGCATATGCTATGTATGGACACCATGTGCGACGTAATCGGAACAACATTTCAAACAACATGCACAGCGACATCATCAACAACAACACTTGGTCACATTTGACCCAACAACACAACATAGGATTTTGGTCTCATAGACCCAACAACAACAAAATACAATCCTTGGTCTCATTGACTCAACAACAACAATATAAAATTCTTGCTCTCATTGACCCAACCACAACAATATAAAATTCTTGCTCTCATTGACCCAACCACAACAACATAAAATTCTAACCTTAGGGACTCAACAACAACCACATTAAATTTTAGCCTCATAATATAAAATTCTAGCCTTAGAGACTCAACAACAACAACATTTATTTTAGCCTTATGATATAAAATTCTAGCCTTAGAGACTCAACAACAACAATATTTGTTTTAGCCTTATGATATAAAATTCTAGCCTTAGAGACTCAACAACAACAACATTTAATCACGTTTGACACAACAATAACAACATTAATCTTTTTCGTCTTGTTAGACACAACCAAACAACCGGCACTAAGGTAGCACAAAGTGGCGCCAAGTGACACATAAAACGAGACAAAACAGCACCTAAGACAGCACATATAACAGCAGAACACCAGCGCTAAAATAGCAGCCATACCGCACTAAAAACAAAGAAAGCAATTACAAAGACAAAACAACAAAGTGATTACTGACAAAAAAACAAAAGCATTTGGCGCAAACAACAGCATTTACAGCACAAACATCAGCATTTACAAAGACAAAAACAAAGCAAACATTTACTGGTAGCAAACAAAGCAAACATTTACAAAGACAAAAACAAAGCAAACATTTGCAAAAGACAAAAAAACAGCAGCAGTAACAACATTAAAACAGCAGCAATAGAATGGCGCCTACTAGCACCCAATCTCATTTTTCTCAGTCTTTAGCATCATACAATCATCAAACATAAAATTCTATCATTCATGCATTTCAACGAACATCTAGCATGCTTATCCAACTTCACTCACGCAATTCATCAAACCCTTGGTGAACAATAATTCACCATCAACTCAATCATACGCAAACAACATCTAAGACAAATTTAACAACATATTCATAACCATATTTCATTCAAATCTTTCAATCAAATATCTCATATGCATCATATATCCTAATCTCCCCTATGAAACCCATTATACACCCCTTTATGCTATAAACCCACCCTTACCTTAAGAACTAGATGGAGATTAAACACCTTCTAAGCAACTATTCTCTTCCTTCTCCCTTGAAATCGCGATTTCCTTCCCTTCTCTTCTCCTTGCCGTCGCGCCTCTCTTCTTTCCCTCCTCCTCTTGCGTTTTCTTTCTTTCTTTCTCAATTGTGTCTAAGACACTAACCCTAGAGCTTAAATATTATGGGTTCTAGTGTCTTGGGCTCTCTTTACTACTTAGTTAATTACTAACACTACTCCCTTTTTAATTAAACCACCACTCCTTCATTTACCACACACCACCCCTTAATTAAAACACCATGTATTTATTTTATTATAACCAACCAACATAACACCTAATTTATTTAATCTTCTATTTAATTTATTTAAATATGGCTAACCAACGTAACACCTAAGTAATTTAATTAGATGAGTACTTAAATTATTTTGGGGCGTTACATCACACACGTAGATAATTTTGACTCTGGCGAGCCTTCAAACAACGGTGTATTTGCCTCTTTTAACACACAATAAAATCTTTGTGCTTCTTCATTTGGAGCTTCATCATGATCATCATATTGAGGCTCATCAAATGGTACATTCACCCCAAGACCATCACAAATCATGTTTTCCATCGACTGCAATTGCTCATTAGCTGGAACACGAAAACTAGAACTACTTGAATCCCCTAAGTCAAAATTTGGAAGTCGTTCTCCATGGTCCTCCCAAATAAAATAATTTGGCTTAAACCCGTTATGATACAAGTGCTCCCTAATTTCATCATCAGTACTAATAGGTACACACTTGCAATTAAGGCATGAACATGTAACCCCTCCTTCATTTTTAGCCTTCTCATGTTGCCACGCTACCCATAAAAACTCTTCAACCCCTTTAACAAAAGTTTCTTTCAAAAAAGATCTTCCCGGATATAACCTATCATACACCCAACCACGATTTAATTGATTCCAATTCATCTACACACATTTAAAAAAGCGAGTTAGATTCCCATAAAAATTCCCAACATATAATATATCAAGTTAGTGGCATCGATATTATCTCGGTGGAAATGATTTCGAGCCGAATATGGGGGTCTAGGACAACACAAAACCCTTTTCCATCCAAGTAGTGAAGAAAGTTATTTCGAACTCCTAACCTTACCATTGTTAGAATTGTCTCGCAATTATCTCAATGGAGATGATTTCGAGCAAAATATGAGGGTGAGGGACACAACCTCACCCTTTTCCATCAACAACACTCAATAAAAACATCTGATATAGTCATCTAACCTAGGGTTCATCAAACAACAAAACAACTAACAAACATACACTTTACAACAATTATCAATTCCAATTTAACAAACATACACTTCTCATTTAACATCTCCAACAACATACACTTATCATACATTATTATTCAACATAATACCAATCCTAAACACTAATATCAATCAAATTTATAAAGAAAAATAATATTTCAATCAACTTCAAATCAAATTTCAATCAAATTCCTAAACACTATTATTACTTTCTAAATAAAAATCATTCCTAAACACTATTATTACTAATAATATCAATTTCTAAACATCTCAAAAATCATACCTAAACACAAATATCAATATTAATCCTAAATACACTAAAATCAAATCAACTTCTGAAAACCAATCCTACCCACTAAAATCAAAAATAAAGAAAAACTAACCGTTTTGAGTCAAGAATCAAACGGTCTTTTGGAGTTTCGATGACGATGTGCACTCCGGTGCAGTGGTGAGAAACAAAATGTGGCTGTAGGGGAGGAAAAAAAGAAAAACCATTAG
Organism: Oxytropis ochrocephala; assembly: GCA_020916435.1. NCBI lineage: Eukaryota > Viridiplantae > Streptophyta > Magnoliopsida > Fabales > Fabaceae > Oxytropis > Oxytropis ochrocephala. The sequence goes on from CM037094.1 coordinate 55,731,107, forward strand.
AGAGAAATAGAGAGGAATTTCAGAGAATAGAGAAAGAGAGAGAAGAGTGAGAAAAAACAAACCTTAGTGATGGTGGTGGTGGTGGCGTGGACGATGGTGGAGGAGAAAATAAGGAGATATGGGGGGTAGTGGTGTTAGAGGCGTAGATGAGGAAGAGGAGAGAAATCGGTGAACAAGAGAAATGAGAGGGAAGAGGAAAAAAATCATCGGTTACATAAAACATTTAGCGAGGGAATTTTTAGTTTTAGCGACGGAATTTAATGAATTAGCGAGGGAATATGTGAATCAGACTGTCGTGTCAGAACAGTCAGATTTAGCGACGGAATTTAAAAATAAACAGTTGTGGGTTACAGCTGTCGCTGATTTAGCGACAGAAGTTAATGATTCACCGCCTCTTTAGCGGCGGGCATATCCATCGCTAATTCCCTCTGTAATTGATTTTTAGCGATCCACCTAAATTCCCTCACTAATTTCCCTCGCTAATACTGTTTTTTTTTGTAGTGAAAGCCACATACGATACGAGCTCCTATAAATGAATTTCTTATCTCAAATGAAAACCTCCCCAGGGTCGACATCGAACACCTTTGTAGATGATTGATGATTTGTGAGGCTTTAGATTAAAATAAGGCCAAGGTTGGATGTTACTTTTCTCACCACTGATATCAACTTGAGTTGGAAGTGATGACACTTTACTTTTCCTTTCTTACAATTTCCTCCATCTTTTTGAGTTGAAATTTTAATCTACAACCCAAAAATAAAATCAGGAAAGGGAATGAGCTTTCAATAAGATTTATGAGTTTTAAAACAGATATAAATCCAAAGACGCACAAAAAGTACTTTCCTTCACCCTAAGAGAAAGAAGGTAGACTCGTTAAAACCTTATCATGTAAAGTTTCTGAGGTAAAAAATAAAAAATTATTATCTAAATTTAAATATTAATAAATTCAAATTATCGATTTTAAAATTATCAATTTGTTCAAAAAATAAAATAATAATTTTACTTTTACGATGATGCAAAATATGTGTAACACTTGTATGGTTCAATTGCCGTTATTGTTTTATAATTTCAAAAAACCTCTTGATTAAAACATAACTATTGTGTCTATCTAGTAGTAGTAGTAGTAATAATAATAATAATAATAATAATAATAATAATAATAATTATAATAATAATAATAACAATAATAATAATAATGATAATAATAATAATATGGTTGCAGCATGCAAAGTCAAAAAATGAATGGAGTTCGAGTAAGTGAGAACACTGGAAAGAGACGGTGAAAAAAGTCATAGATCTTAGTACTATATACTTTCAGAACCACATCATATGGTATATTTCTACTGGTAATATTGTTATTACAAAATGGTTTTCAAAATAAAACCGAATAGATTACTTGGACGTGTCGCGGATTAGATCGCTCTCTTTCTCACATTTCATGGCACTGTTCAAAATTGTGCAAGCGGACTATCAACCACGACGTCCCTTGGGAAAAAAAGCCCAATCAGAGGTGATACGAAAGATCACTGCACTGTGAAAATTTTCTCTAAAAATACACTGTCAATATAGTTATGTAAACCACCCTTTAGAGAAGAAACTTGGAAATGCTTCAAGTTTCGAGAGAAGAAGAAAAGTTTTAGAGGAAGAGAGAAGAAACTTGGCATGTTTCAAGTTTCGGTGTGAGTAATAAAGTGAGGAGAGATCACTTTTTATAGGCATGTTGGAGCAAATATCCGTTGGGTAATTAATGCAAAACGTGCTGACTTGGTTAAAGCGCGTTGACTTGGACTAATAATAATTACTCCTACAAAACAACTCTTCTCTCATTTTCAAAAAAACATGTTCTCCTCAAAATTATATTTTACGTTACTTTGACTTATAATTTTTTTTTGATTCCATATATATTAATTTCCTCTTTTGATAGATATTAAATTCAATAAATAAATGTTATTTAATTTCCGTCAAAAATTTTTTGTTTAAGTTTTATAGTATTTATGAAAAAAAAATTGTTTCTATTTATATTATATTCCTTTTAGTAAATAAATTTTCTGTATATATTATATTGCTCTTTCAAATTACCTTATTTATGCATTAAATTTAAATTTAAAATTTATTAGTATTTGTTGTATTTGATATATATTCCTCTTTTGTTATTTCCTGGTAAAAAAAAGTATGTTATTTATTTAAATTGACTACTGATAATACTGATTGTGGATAGAAAGAAATGTATCATAAGCTTTTTAAGCAATTCAAATCAAATTATTCTCACAAAAGAGAATGATTCTAATTATAAACTTTTTTTTTGACAAAATTATATAAACTTTATTTATTGTTATAAAATTGATAGTTTACATAGAGACTCAAATCTCCTCCATCTATTCGCGAAAAAATATTTTTGCTTCACGAAAAAATAAATCAATTAAGAGAAAGTTATATACAATTTTCCTAGAGAAAGTGACTAGAAAATAAATATTTTTATAATTTACTAGCTTTTTTTGGTAAAAACTGGATATCTTCAGCGCGCAACTACCGAGACTAATCCTTCAAGCCGCGTAGAACAACAATGCGCGGCAAAGCTCTCCCTCAAGAGATTTAACACTGCTGCATGCCCAAGTTTAAATTCGAAACCATGACCTTGGTTAAGCTGGTAGAGACCCCTATCATCTGATCCAAGTGCTATTGGGTATAATTTATTAGATACCGTTGGTAAGGTATTTTCACTTAGTCTCTCGACATTAAAACAATTAATTACTTTCCTCCACTAAATAACAAATTTGAAAGAACCTTGATTGCATTAATCAATAATTTTATATTAATTTTGCTTTTAAATACGTCAGAAATTTCTTTACATCTTGCAGATGTAACTATGTAGGATACTCCATGTATCTGCCAACCAGGCTTATAGCAAACATAAAATCTAGAGGTGTTACAGTTAGGTACATCAAGCTAACTATCACCTGTTTGTAGCTGGTGGCATCCACCAATTCTCCTTTTACTTCTTTAGACAATTTACAACTACGAACAATTGGGCATTTCACAGGATTTACATTCTGAATTTGAAACCTTTCTGGTAACTCTTTGGCATACTTGGAATGACATATAATGGTTCCATTGTCACTTTGAGTGATTTCAACTCCTAGGAAGCAACTCATCTTTCATAGGTCACTCATATCAAACTCCTTCATCATGGAGTTCTTAAACTCCAAAGATAATTTGCTGTCATTGCTTGTGTAGATGGGACCATCTACATACAAGCTAACTATGATAATGCTGCTGGAAGGTATGTTCTTGATGAAGAGAGTATGCTTACAGTGGCATTTCCCAAAGCCTTCCTTTTCAAAATAAGCTTCAATACGATTGTACCAAGCTCTTGGAGCTTGTTTAAGCCCATACAGGGCTTTGTTCAATTTATAGAATTTGTGTTCTTCTCCATTTTTCACATAGGCTAGAGGTTGATAACCATAGATATTTTCCTTGATCTCACCATGAAGGAAGGCGCTTTTGACATCAAGCTAGTATAATCTCCAGCCTTTAATGGCAGCCAATGCAACAAGGGTCCTTATAATGTCCCACCTAGCAACCGAGGTAAAGACTTCACTATAATATATGCCCAGTTTCTGAGTGTATCCCTTAGCTACCAGTCTGGCTTTGTATTTCTCAATTGTTGCGCTTTCATTGTATTTAGTTTTAAAAATCCACTTTACCCCAATAGGCTTGGACTCTGCAGGAAGATTAGTCAGTGTTCACGTGTTGTTTCTTTCTATGGATTCCATTTCAAGATCAGTTGATTTCTTCCATTGATCCTCTTTGAACGCTTCATCTACACTTGTAGGGTCTTCTGGTTGTGTGCCAATAGCCATATTCAGTTCATCCAATTCATATTCATCAGTGATATAGTCACCCAGATAGACTGATTTCCTCTTAATCCTCCCTTTTCTGAGAAGTCTCAGTTTCATTTGTATCAGCTACAAGTGTTGCTTCTGCTACTGTGGTTGCATTTTGAGTCTGATCATCAGTTGCAGCATGTTCCAAATCATTTTCTTGAGCTTCATGGACTTCATTATCACAAGTAGGTTCGATAACTTAACTCCTATGTATTCTGTTGTTTGATACAGTTAGGGTAAGCTCTAGAAACATGTAATAAATAAGCTAACCTATTGTACAAATTGAGAATTCAATGATCATTTGTTTGAACTGTTGAATGGTAAAGAAATTGAGAATAATGGGGTAAATAAAAATTCCCATAAGTTTGTTAGAATTGAAAATTCAAGCCTGTTGTTGTTACAATTGATAACCCAATAAGTAGTTTGTTGATAGAGAAAAATAAGAGAATTTGTTTTTGCATCTATAAATGTTGGTTTGTTTGATTCATTTAGATCATATGGAGTGCATTTCGATGGAATTTTTTGCAGGTTAGCAGTAAAAACAATTTAAAATTGTAACCAACAAACCAGCATGAAAAATAAATGTCAAGAAAAACAAATGTCAAGAATAAGATTTGGAGTTGATTGGAAATTTTTGAACATGCAAGCTTCAAAACCAACAGACCAATTCGATTTGGAGTTGATTGGGAAAGTGGACATTTCCGGTTCTACGAGTGAACTATGTGATGAAGAAGAATAATGGAGGTGAGATGAAGTTAAGTTTTCACTTGGGTGAGAAAGAAATGGCAATGGCTATGCGTTTTTCCCCTTTTTCCTCTCTTCTTTCTTCGATCTTCGAATCTCTTTTCCTCTCTCTCTAAACTCACTTCTAATTTCTGAAAAAGTGAAAGTGAGGAAGTATTGTTCAGCTTGTGGTGTTTAAACTAAAGGGTTGGGCCTTAATGTTCTATTTGGGCCTTATTGTTACTACTCACACCTATTCTTTTTACATGTTGTAACACCCTATGTTCTTTCAAAATTCACTAAAACAGAAAAAGAGAATAGGGCATTGTGAGAATGTGTGTATTAGGTTGGGGTTCAGCTCAAGGCGTGTTAAGTGAGTGGGAAATTCCTAATTTACTCTTGCACTAAAAGCACCCCTCTATTCTCTTATGCACTATCCATTGCAATTTAATTTAACTAACCAACAAATACCCCATCAACTCATTTAACTATTCACACAATAATCTTATATCATCAAAAATTAACTCAATTGGATAGCCCTTAAGTGAACTAACTTATCAAAGTGAAATTCCGGTTGTACCCCTAGGTTATTCGCACCCCATTATTTACTTATACGCCACACAAATTTAATTCGGCAAGCACATAATACATTCAATTATTAATTCAACCGATTATCAAACAACTTGTTTAGTAATGATTTATTCAAATCACCAGTAATCATTCAAACAATAACCGAGTAACTTGGGGATGTTACACACACACACACACACACACACACACACACACACACACATATATATATATATATATATATATATATATATATATATATTAAGTTTAATAAGTTAAATTAGAACTACTACCCCCTCTATACACGAACCAACTCCAGTATCAGCTCTTGATGCGTACCACAATGGAATCGTTAGTGTTGAAATGAAAATCTCTTTCCATGTTTTGATGATACAAACTTAAAGTAATGAGTTAAGTTTTCTAAAAACTTATTATGATTTAACAAGTTTCAATCAAGTGTGTAAAAGAACAGGAAATAAGTTTCATAGTAAAAATCTTGGTTCTACAAATAAACCAAGTGTTTTTCAAAGTACAAATGTGCCAAAATTAAGAAGGTTACCAAAAGAAGGTTGCCTTAGAGAAGGTTGTCTGTAGAAGGTTAAACAGAGTCAAAAGAAAGTTTGACTTTCTACAGAAGGTTGACTGAAAGTCAAACAGAAGGTTGACCAATAGTCAACAAAAAGTTTGATTGAAGTCAAAAGAAGGTTGACCCATTCTAAGATATTGTAAAGAAGGTTGTTTGTTGAAGAAGGTTAAAATGAATTCAAGCTTCTGTTTCTGGAAACACATTCTTTTCTGATTCTATGATCCAATGCGCATCAAATATGTATCCTATGTAAAGAGGATCTCCTTGATTATTCTTTGTACCTTAAAAACATGTTTGTTCATGTTAAGGAGGCTTGAGAAACTTCATATAAAAGCATGTAAACTGCCCCATAGTACATAAATAGGTCATGGAATGTCAGAAAGTATGAAAGGGAGTACGGTGGCTGTCATAGAAGGTCTGTCATGACAGCTAAAGCACCAAAATATGTTGAAGAAGGTTGATGGGCTACAACTAAAGCACAAAGTCATCCTTTCCTATCTATAACCCTAGAACAACTTTCCAACGGCTATCTTCGACATCTCAACGGCTATATTCAAGCTTCAAAGTCTATATAAAGGTTGTTCTTCACAATTACAACTCATGAGATTTGATTGGAATCTTCACAAGTCAAGCTTCTTAAAGTAATCCGACCTTCTCATCCACACTCAAAGCTACTTCAAGTTCTATTTTGGGAATACTGTCTTGAGTGTGTGTTAGCTTGTTTTGCTCTTACAAATACCTTGTATTTATCTATCAACAAGCTTCTAAATCACCCCAAACCCAAACCCCTTATTGTAAGATATATTGTATAAGTTTCACAACAAACTGCCTAGTGAGAGGTGAGTGGTGTTGGTGATCCTACTTGACAGAAACACCTTTAGGAAACTAGAAGAGAATTTTCTAGTAGGTAGAGACAGCTTGGTGAAGTTGTGTAAGTGAGCACTTGTCTTTTGTGTGTTGATCAAAAGAGAGTGGTGGTCAAAGTCTTTTGTTGAGCAAAAACAAGTGTAAAATCTATTTGGAGAATAGTGGGAACCCTCACGTGGACGTGGGGAGAGGAGTAGCCAAAGTTTAGTGAACCTCTACAACTCTACTGTGTCATTATCTGCTTTTCCTATTATTTGCTTTAACTGATTTACACTTATCACGGATTTCAAACACTACAGAAGGTTAAATAATTCAACCTTCTTTAGACAAGCTTTTAACTGAACTTCAAAATCTTTAGTACTTATTTGAAAACAACACTCTTTCTTTAAGAAAAAAGATATCTGAAATCATCATAGTTTATTGTCTTTCATGATTATAATAATTACTTGTTGTTTGTGGAACTAACATTCAACCTTCTTATATCCAAGTTTATCTTGAGAACCACTTAAGAAGGATGCAGGAATTAAAATTTAAAAAGGTTACACAATTCAATCCCCCCTTTCTTGTGCAACTTAGTCACTTCAGATAGTAGTTTCCTCACTCCGAAAAACGAGCCCCTTACGGGACAACTAAATACCCAAACAAGTTGTATCCCAGATCAAGTATTTGATTTTCTTCGACTTCATCCCCTTGAAAAGCTTGCCAGACCCACACATATTATCTAGAATAGACGTGCCTTCAAGATGTTGAACCCCCAGCCCATCGCAAACACGAGACCAGGCCAAGTGTCATGAGCGAAACAATAATTGAAACAGGATGGAGAATGTCTTCACGATGATCTAAACAAAATAGACACCTATCAACTGAAAAACTTTTATCAGATGGAATATTTTTAAAGGTGTGTAATTATTATTGTAACTCTTTTGGTGTAACTTGATCCAACGTTGTGTGTGTGTGCGCGTGTGTCTGCGTTGTGTGTGTGTGTGTGTGTGTCTTTCTTATTGAATACTTTACTATATCGGTTAACTGGTATGGAAAAGCCAATAATATATCAAGGGGCAAAAAGTTTAGTAAAAAATATTACATTTATATACAGGAAAATAAAATTACACAAATCTTAAATTATAATAACTATGTTCATACACATAAATAATATTACATTTAGGTTGGACTACCTTTTGTATCATTGAATGAAATCATTTTACTTAGCAAAAATAAAAATACACACATGTAATGTAAATAAATAAATATATTTTAATGAGATAATTGTAACATATAAAGTAGTCATGTATATATAGTAATTAAATAATACATTTTCTTAAGATAATATATAGTTATAATATAATACAAAATCTAACTATATATTTATTGTAATATATATTTATAATTTATTATTATTATTATTATGATTATTTTTATTGTTTGGGGCAATAACTTTGGTTTAGCCTAACTATATCCTTGTTAATATGCCAATTGTGTTGAGTAAAGATCATCTTTATTTCCCATAATATAAGGGTTCCTAGAGTGGTGACATGTTTTAGAATTTTATATACCCAAAACCATATTGATGAAATTCTTCATTTCTTTTGAAAATGGTGACGAACGCTAAGTCTGTGTGAGAGATGTGAGGTTTGAGCCACCCGCTATATAATTATCTACCCATTATAAGATTAGGATTAAATGAGGAATAATATTAAATGAAGTGTTTTGCATAAAACTAAAATTTTAGGAAATATACTGTATTTTCACATAACAATGGGGTAAATAAAAATTTCCATAACGTTGTGGGAATTTAAAATTCTAGCCAACTCAAGAAGTAGTTTGCTGATGGAGAAAAATAAGAGATTTTTTTTTTATAATTGCATCTAGAAAGGTTGTGTGGTTTGAATCATTTAGATCTTATGTAGTGCATTTCGATGGAATTTTTTTTAGTTAACAATAAAATCAATTTAAAATTGTAACAAAAAACCAGCCTAAAAAACAAATGTCAAGAATAAGAGTACCTTATGAAAAGTCATGGTAACTAACTAGCTTCAGTGGAATAGTAAGAAAGAGATTACATATTTCATATTTAAAACCCTAAGGAATTGCCCAAAATTTCTTCCCCAATCAAACATAAAACGAACATGTAGTGTGCAGGTTAAAAAAATGAATGTGAAAAGCGGTTAGGGTTAGGTAGTGAATAAGAATAGATATCTAAGCCGATTGGGTCTAGGCTTTACATACCTCTTAGTAAAACTCGGAATATGTACACTCCTCTTTTCCTTGACACCAGAGAAGAGTCAAAGACCTCTAAACCAAAAACATAGTAACTTAGAATCTAAAAGTTGTTTTTGAAAAAACTTTTATCAGTTTGAATATTATTAAAGGTGTGTAATTATTAGTGTAACTCATTCGGTGTATCTTGATCCAACGTTGTATGTGTACGTGCATGTGAATGTAATCTCTTTCTTACTATCCACTAAAGCTAGTTAGTTACCTGACTATCAACAAGGTACTATTATTCCATAAATTTGTTCTTCGTCATGGTTTGTTGATTACAATTTTAAATTTTTTTAGTGTTAACTAAAAATATTCTATCGAAATGCACTCCATATGATCTAAAAGAATAAAAAAAATGAACCTTTCTAGATGTGGTTGTATAAAATGTTTCCTTTGTTTTTCTCTTTAGGCAAATTACTTCTTCGGTTATGAACTCTAGCAATAATCGGCTAGAATTTACAATAATAAGAAAATTATGGAAACTTTTATGTACTCCGTTATTCTCTACTTCCTTACCTTTTAACGGATCAAACAACTGATCATTGAATTCTCAATTTGTACAATAGATTAGCTTATTAATTTACATGTTTCTAGAACTTACTCTGCATGTATAACACAATAGAATCTGTAGGAGTTAAGTTATAGAAATTCAAAAAATAAGTTGAAAATTTAGTCTAAAGTTTTGCTTCTATCCTTAGTTTGCTTCATTGATAATGTTAATAATGCCAATTGAACTACATGTTTTCTCTGTAATAGTGCATTAATTATTGATAACTCAGGCAACCAACTAGCAAGTTGCATTTATTTTCTTATGAGAGTTATTTATGTAATGTTATCTACAATTTCCACTTGGTAAGGTCCATTGACAGCTGAAGTCGAGAACCACATCAGATGGTAGAGTGGGGGCAACAACTACTGTTTACGTCACTGGTATCTTGGAGTATTTGACTGCTGAAGTACTAGAGCTAGTTGGAAATGCTTGAAAGGATTTAAAAGTCAAGCTTAAGGTGGTTGTTGATTACAGATGAACTTGATCTTATGCTTCTCAACTTAATATGGTACTATATGATATCAAGAATCACTTTCCACCACATGAAATATATTGAATTAAATGGATTTTTTCATTTCAAGTGGTGGAAACTGATTCATGATATGATACTATCACCAATTAACAATACTATCATATTAATTTGACAAGCATAAGATCAAATTCATCATAAATAATCAACAAAATCTTTAAGCTTGACTTTTAAATCCTTGCAAGAATTTCCAGCTAGCTCTAGTACTTCAGCAGTCAAATACTCTAAGATATTATCGACGTAAATAGTAGTTGTTGCTTCCACTCTAATATCTGATGTGGTTCTCGACTTCAATTGCCGATGAATCTTACCAAGTTGGAATTGTAGATCACATTATATGAGAAACTCTCACAAGAAAATAACATGTAAGTTACAAGTTGGTTGCCTGAGTTATCAATTATTATTGCATTATTACAGGGAAAATATGCAGTTCAGCTGTAATTTTCAACACTATCATAAAAACTAAGTAAGAAAAATAACTTTAGACAAAAATTTAAACTAATTTACTGAATTTTGATAACTTAACTCCTATGTATTCTGTTGTATGATACAGTTAGGGTAAGCTCTAGAAACATGTAAATAATTAAGCTAACCTAGTGTACAAATTGAGAATTCAATGATCATTTGTTTGAACTGTTGAATGGTAAAGAAATTGAGAATAATGGGTTAAAGAAAAATTGCCATAACTTTGTTATAATTGAAAATTCGAGCCGATCGTTGTTACAATTAATAACCCAACAGAAAAATTTGTTTTATATAATTGCATCTAGAAATGATGGTTTGTTTGATTCATTTAGATTGTATGGAGTGCATTTCAATGGAAATTTTTGTAGGTTAGTAGTAAAAACAATTTAAAATTGTAACCAACAAACCAACATGAAAAACAAATGTCAAATTTAAAATTATAACCAACAAACCAGCATGATAACCCAAAAAGTAGTTTGTTGAAACACTTATTATTTGCAGGGTGGTAAATGGATAATGAGCATATTTGCAGGGGGGTAAATAGATAATGAGGATATTTGCAGGGGGGTAACATATATTTACGCAGGGGGGTAAATGGATAATGAACTTATTTGTAGGGGGTAACATATATTTACACTTAATGCTATTAACAAAATCTAACAGCAGGGGGATAACTAGAAATAATTTATATTTGCAAGGTCTTTTTTAAAAGTTTTATTTTTACAGGGGGGTTGGATAATTGGTATATATGCATGGGGTAACATATATTTAAGCCTAAGAATAACAAAACAAATGTCAAGAATAAGAATACCTTAAAATTGCACAAAATTTTGTCCTCAATCAAAAATTAAACAAACATGCTGTGGATAGGTTAAAATAATGATAGTGAAAAGTGGTTAGGATTAGATTGGGGTTAAGAATAGATATATAAACTATTGGTTCTAGGTTTTACTTACATCCCAGTTAAACTCGGAATTAGTAAACTCCTCTTTTCCTTGATTCCAAAGCAGAGTTACATCCCAATTAAACTCGGAATTAGTAAACTCCTCTTTTCCTTGATTTCAAAGCAGAGTCAAAGACAACTATACCAAAAATATAGTAACTTAAAATTTATAAGTTGTTTTTGAAAAACCGTTTATCAGATGGAATGTTATTAAATGTTTTCAATTATTTTTGTAACTCTTTCCGTGTAACTTTATCCCACGTTGGGTGTGTACGTGTATGTGTGTGTTTCTTATTCATTGAGATGTAGGAATCGAACCTTATATGGGACCCATGGCATCAGGCTCATCCCACTTTTTGCTATAAATTTGCACTCACTGTATTTCAGTATCATGAGTACAAAGTCACATACGAGCTCCTTTCAATGAATTTCTTATCTCAGATGAAAACCTCCCCATGGTCGACATCGAACACCTTTGTAGATGCTTGATGATTTGTGAGGCTTTCGATTGAAATAAGGCCAAGGTTGGATATTACTTTTCTCACCACAATTTCCTCCATCTTTTTGAGTTGAAATTTTAATCTACAACCCAAAAATAAAATCAAGAAAGGGAATGAGCCTTTAATAAGATTTATGAGTTTTAAAACAGATATAAATCCAAAGACGCACAACAACAACTTTCCTTCACCCTAATAATAGTTTTTATGTTGGCAAAGAGAAAGAAAGTAGACTCGTTAAAACCTTATCATGTAAAGTTTTTGAGGTAAAAAATAAAAAATTATTATCTAAATTTAAATATTAATAAATTCAAATTATCGATTTTAAAATTATCAATTTGTTCATAAAATAAATAATAATTTGACTTTAACTATGTTGCAAAATATGTGTAACACATGTTGTCGTTATTCTTTTATAATTTAAAAATAACCTCTTGATTAAAACATAACTATTGTGTCTATCTAGTAGTAGTAATAATAATAATAATAATAATAATAATAATAATAATAATAGTAATAATAATAATAATAATAATAATAATAACAATAATAATAATAATATGGTTGCTGCATGCAAAGGTCAAAAAATGAATGGAGTTCGAGTAAGTGAGAACACTGGAAAGAGACAGTGAAAAAAGTCATAGATCTTAGACCTATATACTTTCAGATCCACGCCACAACATATGGTATATTTTTACTTGTAATATTGATATCACAAAATTGTTTTCAAAATAAAACAGAAGAGATTACTTGGACGTGTCGCGGATTAGATCGCTCTCTTTCACACATTTCATGGCACTGTTCAAAATTGTGCAAGCAGACTATCAACCACGACGTCCCTAGGGAAAAAAAAGCCCAATCAGAGGTGATACGAAAGATCACTACACTGTGAAAATTTTCTCTAAAAATAAACTCTCAATATAGTTATGTAAACCACTCTTTAGAGAAACTTGGAAATGCTTCAAGTTTCGAGAGAAGAAGAAAAGTTTTAGAAGGAAGAGAGAAGAAACTTGGAAATGTTTCAAGTTTCGCTGTGAGTAATAAAGTGAGGAGAGATCACTTTTTATAGGCATGTTGAAGCAAATAACCGTTGGGTAATAAATGCAAAACGTGTTGACTTGGTTAAAGCGCGTTGACTTGGACTAATAATACAAAACAACTCTGCTCTCATTTTCAAAATAAAAATATTCTCCTCAAAATTATATTTTACGTTACTTTGACTTATAAATTTTCTTTATTTGATTCCGTATATATTAATTTCCTCTTTTGATAGATATTAAATTCAATAAATAAATGTTATTTAATTTCCGTCAAAAATTTTTTGTTTAAGTTTTATAGTATTTATGAAATAAATTTTATTTCTATTTATATTATTTTCCTTTTAGTAAATAAACTTTCTGTATATATTATATTCCTCTTTCAAATTACCTTATTTATGCATTTAATTTAAATTTAAAATTTATTAGTATTTGATGTTTTTGATATATATTATAAACTTATATATATTTACCTTATATATATATATATATATATATTATTCCTCGTTTGTTATTTCCTGTTAAAAAAAGTTTGTTATTTATTTAAATTGACTACTGATAATACTGCTTGTGGATAGAAAGAAATGTATCATAAGCTTTTTAAGCAATTCAAATCAAATTATTCTCACAAAAGAGAATGATTCTAATTATATAAACTTTATTTATTGTTATAAAATTGATAGTTTACATAGAGACTCAGATCTCCTCCATCTATTCGCGAAAAAATATTTTTGCTTCACGAAAAAATAAATCAATTAAGAGAAAGTTATATACATTTTTCCTAGAGAAAGTGACTAGAAAATAAATATTTTTATAATTTACTAGCTTTTTTTGGTAAAACCTGGATATCTTCAGTGCGCAACTACCGAGACTAATCCTTCATGCCGGATAGAACCACAATGTGCGACAAAACTCTCCCTCAAAATATTTAACACTGCTGCATGCCCAAGGTTAAATTCGAAACCAGGACTAGCTAGTAGAGACCCCTATCATCTGATCCAAGTGCTATTGGGAATAATTTATTAGGTACCCTTGGTAAGCTATTTTCACTTAGTCTCTCGACATTAAAACAATTAATTACTTTCCACCACTAAATAACAAATATGAAAGAACCTTGATTGCATTAATCAATAGTTTTATATTAATTATTACTTTTAAATACGTCAGGATTTTCTTTACAGCTTGCAGATGTATCTGTGTAGGATACTCCATGTATCTGTCAACTAGGCTTATAGCAAACATAAAATCTAGAGGTGTTGCAGTTAGGTACATCAAGCTACCTATCATCTGTTTGTAGCTGGTGGCATCCACCAATTCTCCTTTTCCTTCTTTAGACAATTTACAACTACGAACAATTGGGCATTTCACAGGATTTACATTCTGCATTTGAAACCTTTCAAGTAACTCTTTGGCATACTTGGAATGACATATAAATGTTCCATTGTCACTTTGAGTGATTTCAACTCCTAGGAAGCAACTCAACTTTCATAGGTCACTCATGTCAAACTCCTTCATCAAGGAGTTCTTAAACTCCAAAGATAATTTGCTGTCATTGCTTGTGTAGATGAGATCATCTACATACAAGCTAACTATGATAATGCTGCTGGCAGGTATGTTCTTGATGAAGAGAGTATGGTCATAGCGGCTTTTCCCAAAGCATTCCCTTTCAAAATAAGCTTCAATACGATTGTACCAAGCTCTTGCAGCTTGTTTTAATCCCATACAGGGCTTTGTTTAGTTTATAGAATTTGTGTTCTTCTCCCTTTTTCACATAGGCTGGAGGTTGACAACCATAAGCATTTTCCTTGATCTAACCATGGAGGAAGGCGCTTTTGACATCAAGCTGGTATACTCTCCAGCGTTTAATGGCAGCCAATGCAACAAGAGTCCTTATAGTGTCCCACCTAGCAACTGGGGCAAAGACTTCACTATAATATATGCCCAGTTTCTGACTGTATCCCTGAGCTTCCAGTCTGGCTTTGTATTTCTCAATTACTCCTCTTTCATTGTATTTAGTTTTAAAAATCCACTTTACCCCAATAGGCTTGGACTCTGCAGGAAGATTAGTCAGTGTTCACGTGTTGTTTCTTTCTATGGATTCCATTTCAAGATCCATTGATTTCTTCCATTTATCCTCTTTAAAAGCTTCATCTACACTTGTAGGGTCTTTTGGTTGTGTGCCAATAGCCATATTCAGCTCATCCAATTCCTCTTCATCAGTGATACAGTCACCCAGATAGACTGGTTTCCTCTTAATCCTCCTTTTGCTGAGAAGTCTCAGTTTCATTTGTATCAGCTACAATGGATGCATCTTCTACTGTGGCTGCATTTTGAGTCTGATCATCAGTTGCAACAGGTTCCAAATCATTTTCTTGAGCTTCATGGACTTCATTATCATAGTTTTGATCTTGGTTTTGAGTTTCAGTGACTTTAGACTTACTCAAGTCAAGTAAATTTCCCCTGGTTTCTGGTGCCTCATCCCATATCCACCCCTCCTTCTCAGCAAATACTACATCTATGCTAGTGAGAACCTTTATGGTATTTGGATCAAGCAGCCTATAAGCTTTTGATTCCTCACTCACACTCAAAAAGGCACACTTTATGCTATTGTTTTCAAGTTTGTTTCTTTGATTGTTTGGAATGTGCACATATCCAACAAAACCAAAGATTTTGAAATGATGATCTGAGGGCTTGACTCCAATCGGAGTCATATTCTTAACTGCAATCGTAGGACCTCTGTTCTGTATATAGACTGACCACCTCAATGCTTCTGCCAAATATGCCTTAGGAACCTGTCTCTCTGCTAGCATGCTGCACACCATGTTCAAGATGATTTTGTTCTTCCTCTCTGCAACACTATTTTGTTGTGGTGTGTATGCTGCAGTCAACTGTCTCTGAATGCCATTCTTGTTGTAGTACTCATTGAACTCTATTGAGGTGAATTCTCTACCTCTGCCTGTTCTAAGACAAATGATGGAGTTCCCACTCTCATTTTCCACCATACTTCTGAATCTCTAAAACACACCAAAGACCTCATACTTCTCAGCTAGGAAGTAGACCCAAGTTCTTCTACTGAACTCATCAATGAAGGTCAGAAAATATCTCTTGTGTCTATTGCATTACGGTTTGAGAATTCCACACACATCTTCACGAACCAATTGAAGCTTCTGGTTGTCCCTCAAGGATGCAGCTTTGGGAAAGCTATCTCTATGTTGCTATCCGACCAAGCAGTGTTCACATGTCTCAACAGATTATTCTAGTGTAAGCAAGCCCTTCACCATCCATATCTTGCATGCCACAATTAAGTTAATTCTTCACTTGCAACCTTAAAACAACTTGGGAGCATAACAATTGCTTCAACTCTAAACATTATATTAGAAGACATGTTAGATTGAATAATCAAACCTCTTTTCTTGTGGTATACTTTACAGGTATTATTTTTTAAGACCACAGTCAAACTTTTTTCTTGCAATTGGCCTAGACTAATCAAACTGTTCCTTAGATTTGGAATGTAATAGACTCAAAGTGATTATCGGCACATTTCCATCTATTTTTAGCTTAATATCACCTTTTCCTTTAACTAAAATTCTTGAATCACCACCCAATTTCACAGAGACATTGAATTTTCATCAAGATTGTAAAACCGTTCTTTAATTCCACACATATGATTGCCAAATTTTGAGTCTAGAAAACCATACCTTACATGGGCAAGATTCGGGTTCTTGAGCTTGAGGAGTAGCCGGTGATTTGCGCCATCAACAAAGAATGGTTCTTCATCATCTTCTTCGTACTCAGCGTAGTTAGCCTTGTCCTCCCAATTGGGGCACTCTGACTGGTAGTGACCCAATTTACCAAAGTTGTAGCACTCAATGTTACTCTTGTTAGGGTTCTGTCTACCTCGTCCACGACCCCCCCTTGTTCCTCCTCGGGCTGCGCCTCTAATGTTTCCACGCCCTCTACCACTTTCAAACCCTGTTCCTCTTCCTTTCGTTCTTGCAATAGTTGTTCATGCACCAACAACAAACTTTGCACTTCATCGATGGTTAGGGTTTCAACATTGCATGACAATTTGATCCCACATACCACGTAATTGAATTTGGGCACCAAAGAACAAAGCGTCTTTTCAACTACCTTGGCCTGATCAATTTTATCTCCATGAGTCTTCATATTTCACACAATTGCGAGCAATCTTGCGAAGTATTCATATACCCTCTCACTTTCTTTCATTTTCAGAGCTTCAAATTCATCACGTAGGGTTTGCAATTGGGAGCGTTTAACTTTGGTTGAACCTTGGTACTTTTGCTTCAGTGAATCCCAAATTGCCTTCGATGTTTTCGTGTTGAGTATCGTTTCGAAAATATTCCTATCAATTGCTTGAAATAGGTAATTTTGGCCTTCAAATCTTTCTATTTTGCTTCTTCATTAGCTTTTGATTAGATCTTGAGTTGCCGTTTTCTGATAGAGTCGGGATGCCTTTCTCAACGATTGACCAATGCTCGAAGTGCCCATCAAATTTCGGTATGGCAAGCTGCACAAATTCTTTGATTTCCATCATGGATCTTTCTTCGATTATGCTTGATTTCTTCTTCGCCAATCATCACACTTCACACAAAAGAACTGTTGTTCTTTGATATCCGGACCCCTCTAGAGCTCTGACACTAGATGTTAAGACAAAATTAGGGTAATTCTTGTGTATTGATTTGGGGCTAATTTGGACTATATATGTAAAACATGAATACAATTCTCACATACAAGAAGAACAAACTCTCCAACTGAGTCTAACAGAATTACAACAACACTAACAATCAAAACAAAAATACAAAGTAATTGGACTGAGCCACTAAACACACAACAGGCCCAACTACTAAAGACACCCCATATTAACTACATAAAGCCCTATCATTTAGCATCAAAATTGGTATCAAACATTCATCAAGTAATAAATTCAAAAATCCATTTGCAGCACATTCAACACTTAATTCAAGCATTCCAACAATCATAAACTCAATCAATGCACATTCAATTCTTTATACTCGAGCATATCTATTCTAGTGAAACAATCATCAAAAGAACACTCTTAAAACAAATAACCTATTTGATGAATTTTGAACACTACAAGTTCCCCATCTCTCCTAGACATTCGAACTCGAGCATATCTAAGACACAATGTTGGTTCCCAAAGCCCTAAAGGAGTAATGTTGAAGCCCCATTTTGGTCCTCACAGCTCTCCATTGGTGGAAATTTGAATTCAAAACCAGCAGACCAATTCAATTTGGAGTTGATTGGGAAAGTGGACATTTCTGGTTGTACGAGTGAACTATGTGATGAAGAAGAATAATGGAGGTGAGATGAAGTTAAGTTTTCACCTTTTTCTTCTCTTCTTTCTTCGATCTTCGAATCTCTTTTCCCCTCTCTCTAAACTCACTTCTAATTTCTGAAAAAGTGAAAGTGAGGAAGTATTGTTCGGCTTGTGGTGTTTAAACTAAAGGGTTGGGCCTTAATGTTCTATTTGGGCCTTATTGTTACTACTCACACCTATTCTTTATACATGTTGTAACACCCTATGCTCTTTCAAAATTCACTAAAACAAAAAAAGAGAATGGGGCATTATAAGAATGTGTGTATTTGGTTGGGGTTCAGCTAAAGGCGTGTTAAGTGAGTGGGAAATTCCTAATTTACCCTTGTAATAAAGCACGCCTCTATTCACTTATGCACTATCCATTGCAATTTAATTTAACTTAACTAACCAACAAATACCCATCTACTCATTTAATTATTCACACAATAATCTTATATCATCAAAAATAAACTCAATTGGATAGCGCTTAAGTGAACTAACCTATCAAAGTGAAATTCCGGTTGTACCCCTAGGTTATTCGCACCCCATTATTTACTTATACGCCACACAAATTTAATTCGGCAAGCACATAATACATTCAATTATTAATTCAACCGATTATCAAACAACTTGTTTAGTAATGATTTATTCAAATCACCACTAATCATTCAAACAAGAACCTAGTAACTTGGGGATGTTACACAACACACACACACACACACACACACACACACACACACACACACACACACACACACACACACACACACACACACACATATATATATATATATATATATATATATATTAAGTTTAATAAGTTAAATTTGAACTACTACCCCTCTATACACAAACCAACTCTAGGATAAGCGCTTGATGCGAACCACAATGGAATCGATAGTAGTTTCCTCATTCCGAAAAACGAGCCCCTTACGGGACAACCAAATACACAAACAAGTTGTGACCCAGATCAAGTATTTGATTTTCTTCGACTTCATCCCCTTGAAATGCTTGCCAGACCCACACGTATTTTCTAGAATAGATGTGCCTTCAAGATGTTGAACCCCCAGCCCATCGCAAACACGAGACCAAGTGTCATGAGCGAAACAATAATATTCAGAAACAGATGGAGAATGTCTTCACGATGATCTAAACAAAACAGACACCCATCAGCTGAAAAACTTTTATCAGATGGAATATTTCTAAAGTTGTGTAATTATTACTGTAACTCTTTTGGTGTAACTTGATCCAACGTTGTGTGTGTGTGTGTGTGTGTGTGTGTGCGCGCGTTAGTGTGCATTTTGTGTGTGTGTGTGCGTGTTGTGTGTGTGTGTGTGTGTGTGTTTCTTATTGAATACTTTACCATATCGGTTACCTGGTATGGAAAAAGCCAAAAATATATTAAGGGGCAAAAAGTTTAGTAACAAATATTACATTTTTATACAAGAAAAAAAATTACACAAATCTTAAATTATAATAACTATGTTAATACACATAAATAATATTACATTTAGGTTGGTCAAAAAAAATATTACATTTAGGTTGGAGTATGTTACACCCCCTTATATCTAATGCTAATTTCAATGAATTAAAAATCAGAGTTTTTCAAAATCTTTCCACGCACCTCAAAGAGGGTGGTACATTTAGTGAAAAAAACGTCAAACATATTTAAAAATCCAAACTCATCAAACATATAAAATACTTATCATAGTCACGTGGGTTTAGACCCTCAAAACAACCTGTTTAGCGTTTACAGTAATCCATCAAAGCAGTTTTATAAAGACAACGGAAATAAAAGCGAGTTCACATACTCAATGCATAGTTCAAAATCGGTTTAAATACATAACCATAATATCATAATACTAAGATCCCATCCCGGTGTTACTATCGAGTGACTCAATAGAACCCAAGAGGCATGGCACCATCACTCGGAATCACTGTTTGTCGCCACGAGAGAGCAGCAACAAGAAATGCTAGGGTGAGTCTCTTTACATAAATAATAATGAGTAAAATAAGCCTTATAATAAGAATTAGCTAGCAACAACAATTCACAGAAAACAAGGCATTTACCATTCACATGAGATATCAAACAAGCAACCATAACAGATTAATTGGACATTAACAAGAATCTCAAGAATGTATGATTATATGCATGTATGCAACATGCATGTGGATCCATATTCACCTCACCACCCCGTCGGGTATTTCATCACCACCCCGTCGGGTATTTCATCACCTGTTGGCGAAGCCCTCATCACTGCTTGGCGAAGCCATGCATATGAGTCATGTGACATTATGACAATGCATCACACCACATTAAGCACACCGCATCAATTATTAATTACCACTTCACTAATTATCAAACACCACCTCATCAATTGTTTACCATCACCTCACCAATGGTTTACTATCACCTCACCAATTGTTTACCATCACCTCACCAATTATTTACCATCACCTCGTCAATTGTTGGTCACTAATTCATCAATTATTAGTTAACTCTCACCTAAGGACCATAACCACCCCATAGGGTCATTCTCCTCACTTGAGGACCATTTTGACACGCCAAGAATTAATTTAGGGACTTAGGAATTTATTTGACACGTTGAGACTAATTAGACGCTAAGGGATTATTTTGTCACGCCAAGGATTAATTTAATTCTTAGGGACTAATTTGTCACACCAAGGATTAAATTAATTCTTAGGGACTAAACCATCACTTAGACATATTTTGGGCACCTAGACACTAAGGGGCAGCCGGTTTGGCGCCCCACCTAGCACCCCACACACCTCACAGCGCCATTTTCTTGGGCATTTGGCGCCTCTCCTTCAACTCACCAACTCAACAATTTAAACATAGTCTTTACTCAACAATTCAATTCTCAATTTAATAACACTCATCTAAACAATTAATCAACATCATTTAATACTCAGTCATTAATTCATCATTACATCATCAATCAATGCACCGTCTTTGAATTACCAACATCAACGTCACTTAATACATCGTCATTTAATTCACCAATAACAATTATATCAATATTAACATCATAGACTAAACTGTCAAATAGGGACTAAATTGACATAAAGGGGCTAAATCAGTAATTATATATATTCAGCAACATTATACAGCACATTAAACAGCACTTAAACACTTCCAGCACATTAAACAGCATTTTAGACAGCACTTAAACACTTCCAGCACATTAAACAGCATTTTCGACAGCACTTAAACACTTCCAGCACATTAAACAGCATTTTCGCGAAGACTTAGAACACATCCAAAGCACATTAAACAGCACATTCAGCAGCACTTTGACAATATAGATTCACCCAAATAAATTCAACACAACATCAATCAAAAGATAACATAAAAATCAACCAATCAAATTATTCCTAGGCTATTCCACACATAACACATATCTTACAACTTATTATAGATGTAAATGAGAGCCCCCTAACCTTGGGTGAGCTAGAACCTCCAAGCAAACACCAAAAATCACCAAAACAAGACCCCCACCTTGATTTCCAGCCCCAAACCGAAATGCTACCTATCTTGGGTGAAAAGTGGAAATTTAAAATAGTGAGAATGAGCCTATGGAACTCATGGAAATGGAACATGGAAGGAAATGATGAAGATTGAGACCAAGTTCTCCTTACCTAGAGTCAAAGGGAATAAAACCCCATTAAGGGCCAAGGTGAGCTTTGAACATGGGATTAGAAGAGAGGAAATCAAAACACCATAATGGAGAAGAATTGAACACCAAAAGGCTTCCTAGCCTTCCCACTTGAAAACCCACACATTCAAGTTTCCTCCCATCCCTCCCCTCATTTTGCATCACACCCTTCCTTCACTCCCTCTATTTCATTTCTTTCTTCCTGCGTTCCTTTTCGGTAGTAGTTTCTCTCTCAATTCCCTTCATTTCAATCATCATTTTAACCCTAAGCCCAATAAATTTGGGCCTTAATACTTACACCTCATTTTTACCATCACCACTTCTAACACTTAAACACCTCCTAACTAATAGTAATAAGTTCTAACTTAATTATTCCACTTAATTAAATTAGACCCCCCATTTATTTACTACACCTCACTCTTTAAATAACTTGATTACCTTATTATTATTTAAATATGGCCCACTAACATATTGTTTACTTAAATTAGTCATAATCACTTAATTATGTAAGTTAAATAATCACCTAAATAAATTAGTTAAATACTCACCTAATTAATTTTTGGGGTGTTACAACTCTCCCCCACTTAGAATATTTTCGTCCTCTAAAATCACGCTAATCTCAACAACAAGATGAATCTAGTTCGCACTTACTCTCTTGAAACTTACACGATTTAAATCCTAATGTTAACCCCGGTACCTCCACCTACAACCCCTTTCAAAGTTCTATTCTTAGTGCGTGAAACACTAACGTATGCGTCTACTTCTCCTCATGGGTCTCAACCTCATATATTGACTCTACAAACTTAGGTTACATAAGCTGTGTACTTTCATTCTAAGCATAAATCGCCACTACAGTTCGGGAATGACACACAATTCACGCGATAGCGTCTCCCCACTTGGCTCTTGCCCGAACGCTCATCCCCTTTCCACCGAAACATCATACGGCTTCCCACTAAACCGAGAACTCCTCTCTCCCCTTCACTATCTTATATGAACGATTGCTATCCCCTCGAAATCTACGCTAAACTCATGAAATCAACATCCACTCTTCTTATCTCCGCTAACCGTTATCATCCAAGTCCTATCATTACGCAATGGATCAAACACTCTTACCTATATTCTTACTCCCCAATTTGGTATTCTAACCCGTAGGTTGTCACAATTCTACCCGACTACCCAACACAAGGAACAACAACAATTATGGCGGAGGCCCAACAACCTAACAACCGTGATTAACACAATAATACCAACCATCAAGAATAATCTATCATATATCCACACCATTCACATCAACAGATTAACACGATCATAATAACAAAATTTCAAGTTCGACCTATTTTACAATTAATCATTTCATTCTACGCTCAAATTATTCTTTTTAACTCGGGTGCAGAAAATTCTGCAACTATGCGCCTACTTCGCGAATTAATTGAAATAGTAAACGGCCTCGGATTTCGACAAATAAATACTCGTTGGAAAGCCACGGATGTGTAGTTTCTGAAAATATCTTTAAAGTTTCAAAACGATGAGCCAATTAGTACAGTTTTTAGAAACAACCCAAACAGTTTTCAGACTTGACAAATTCTGCCCTCCTATTTCATTTCACGCTAAACTGACTTAAACTTAACCGAACGAGACAAAACTTCAGCCCGAACAAAAACACTTTGAGGGTAGTTTCTAATGGAAAAGAATCGTTCAAAACGGAGTTCGTTTGTGGACATAAAACTCGCAAAAACTGAACCTACCCACAGTTGATTCTAGAAATTTGACTCGACTTTGGAGATCCATAACCTGGAGCTACGCAACTCCGAATTTAACGAAACTAGTGCCGAAACGACCGGCTTTAAGTCTATTTTCAAAACACTCAACCCCATAATTTTTGACTCAACCAAACAGTACCAGTTCTCAAAAGACTGAACAGTGTCCAGATTGTTTTCCAGAATTTTAACCTAACTTGTTTCACCTATAACTTAAGTTCTACAACTCCGAATTCAACCTAATCAGTGGCAAATTAACAAGCATTCAATCAAGTTTTGAAATGACAAGCCACATAATTTTTCGATTAGTAAAATGTTCTCAGTTTCTGAAATACTATACTCATGTCAGAACATTTCAAACAAAGTGCATTCAACAACACAAACAACCATAATATTTCAGCCACCATTACTAATAATCCTACACCGAGTTTTATAAAAACAGCATTTTCAGAGAGTTCGCAACAGTATGCATAGCTTTACCGGTCCCCATGAATCCCGACTTAAGACATTGATTCTGACATCATTCCTACTCTTAAGTTATATAACAATCATGTTTTCGTTCTAAGCACAAAATCTTAAGCAAGTAAAACTCATTATGATCAATTACCAAAAACCAATTATAATTATCACATTGAACATGTATCAAAATTTCTAACGAAAATTCGAATGAGTTTCCTCTCGAAATATGGACATTCCAAAAATTACTTTTACCTGCATAACCAGTCCAGGACACCAATTTTAAAACTATTGAAGGGTTCTCACTCGATACTCGATATTACAATCAACCAATAAATTCACTATAACATAGCAAACGTTATCGGAATTAAACAAACAAATATTCACTAGAAACTTTAGAGTGTCTAGTTTCTGGATATAATTTTTGTCTATTTGTTTATGTAGCCAAAAAGTGCCGTTTCAAAACAAAGTATAGTAGTCCAGAAACAGGGCAGCAACTGTTGCCCAACTTGAAATTTTCTTATTTTAATTCTCGATCAAATGAAGCAAAACAAACGTTCCAATTGAAGAAAACGAGTCTAGTTTCTAATGAGACAGAAATCATTTCAAACAGATATTCTAACACATATTTTACATACAATTAAGGCATAATTTCACCCATTCACTCCAGCACAATCGAGTTTCAAAATCGCAAACCAAAACATGCTCAAAAACTGTAAAATTTCCAATTTCGTGAAATTTGCATTTTGTCCATAACTAAACTTCCCATCACATTAAATAAACACATGACAACACATAAACACACAACACATTTTAAAATTCTCTAAACGTGAGTAAAACTCACCTTTTTGTACCAAAAGATTTTATCTCGTCAAACCATGTAACTATCGTAAGACCTCGTCATTTTCAAACAACATCAATCCATGACCTAATCGGTCCTAAAGCTAAAATCATATCACATTTTGAAATAAGAATCAGAAAACAATTCGGAAATGTAATTCAACACTAACCCTTCCCGTTACTTTCACTCCTAATAGCACAAAAATTTTCCGAGTACCGCTTTTCCGTAAACCACAGAATCCTCAGTTTTGTCAAAAAGGAAACTACACGGGAACCCCGACCTCACTATCACTCGAGCATGCAACAACTACCTATTAGTTCAAAGTTTAACTTCCGACATACGCTAAGAAGGTAAGGAAATTAATTATTAAATTTGACAAAACACATCATGCTCACGAAACAAGTCAAATAGAAACATTGAAAATATTGAAACTTCAAGTCATGCAACCTTAATTGAGATAACGAAAATATAGCATTACACACTATTTCATTTTGACATAAAATCTTCGAAACAATTAAGCACAAGTCAGATCAAATTCCTATTCAACACAGCAACGATTAACCTCTAGTAGAAATGTCAATCAAGCGCAATAATATTCAACAAACAATCCTGCAATTATTGTCTAGTGTATAATTTACTAAGATTAGGTTGTATAAGGTACTCTCTATATCCTAACAAACCAATCAAGCAGTCAATTGAATTAAAATTAGCGCGTGCATCCAAAGTGAGTAATAACCTTGAGTTATTGTCGCCTCTTTCATTGGGAATGAGTGATTGGGGTGATCAGTCCCTCCTACTCATGCAACCAACTAATTAAGGTCACAAAAACTACTTCCTTTCAAATTTAGAACTACCGCATTAAAAGACTTTTAACGCGGTCTCGAGTGCGAAGGCGTCGTCACGACTTTCACTCCTTTGACGTCGTTAGAACTCTTTTAATCACACATAACCTAGTAATACAACAATAGTCACAAACAGACAAGGTCGATGCCACAACCAACAGTTTTACAGTTCAATCACATATACCTCACTAATTCAATATAACTCTCAATCGTAATCCAGCAAATAAGTCGCAAGGCACGTCAATGAATTAGCAAACCAACAAAGTTACTTGATAATAGACAAAGAACATAATTTATGATTTAGAACGAGTACCAAGACTCGAGGGTTAACAGACTCGACAACTTGGCCGGACGGACCGAACTGCTCTGATACCACTAATGTAACACCCCCTTATATCTAATGCTAATTTCAATGAATTAAAAATCAGAGTTTTTCAAAATCTTTCCACGCACCTCAAAGAGGGTGGTACATTTAGTGAAAAAACGTCAAACATATTTAAAAATCCAAACTCATCAAACATATAAAATACTTATCATAGTCACGTGGGTTTAGACCCTCAAAACAACCTGTTTAGCGTTACTGAGAATCCATCAAACAAGCGGTTTATAAAGACTAACGGAAATAAAGCGAAGTTCACATACTCAATGCATAGTTCAAAATCGGTTTAAATACATAACCATAATATCATAATACTAAGATCCCATCCCGGTGTTACTATCAGAGCTGACTCAATAGAACCCAAGAGGCATGGCACCATCACTCGGAATCACCTGTTTGTCGCCACGAGAGCAGGCAACAAGAAATGCTAGGGTGAGTCTCTTTACATAAATAATAACAGGTAAAATAAGCCTTATAATAAGAATTAGCTAGCAACAACAATTCACAGAAAACAAGGCATTTACCATTCACATGAGATATCAAACAAGCAACCATAACATTAATTGGACATTAACAAGAATCTCAAGAATGTATGATTATATGCATGTATGCAACATGCATGTGGATCCATATTCACCTCACCACCCCGTCGGGTATTTCATCACCACCCCGTCGGGTATTTCATCACCGTTGGTGAAGCCCTCATCACTGTTTGGCCGAAGCCATGCATATGAGTCATGTGACATTATGACAATGCATCACACCACATTAAGCACACCGCATCAATTATTAATTACCACTTCACTAATTATCAAACACCACCTCATCAATTGTTTACCATCACCTCACCAATGGTTTACTATCACCTCACCAATTGTTTACCATCACCTCACCAATTATTTACCATCACCTCGTCAATTGTTGGTCACTAATTCATCAATTATTAGTTAACTCTCACCTAAGGACCATAACCACCCCATAGGGTCATTCTCCTCACTTGAGGACCATTTTGACACGCCAAGAATTAATTTAGGGACTTAGGAATTTATTTGACACGTTGAGACTAATTAGACGCTAAGGGATTATTTTGTCACGCCAAGGATTAATTTAATTCTTAGGGACTAATTTGTCACACCAAGGATTAAATTAATTCTTAGGGACTAAACCATCACTTAGACATATTTTGGGCACCTAGACACTAAGGGGCAGCCGGGTTTGGCGCCCCACCTAGCACCCCACACACCTACAGCGCCATTTTCTTGGGCATTTGGCGCCTCTCCTTCAACTCACCAACTCAACAATTTTAAACATAGTCTTTACTCAACAATTCAATTCTCAATTTAATAACACTCATCTAAACAATTAATCAACATCATTTAATACTACCATTAATTCATCATTACATCATCAATCAATACACCGTCTTTGAATTACCAACATCAACGTCACTTAATACATCGTCATTTAATTCACCAATAACAATTTTATCAATATTAACATCATAGACTAAATCACAAATAGGGACTAAATTGACATAAAGGGGCTAAATCAAGTAATTATACATATTCAGCAACATTATACAGCACATTAAACAACACTTAAACACTTCCAGCACATTAAACAGCATTTTAGACAGCACTTAAACACTTCCAGCACATTAAACAGCATTTTCGACAGCACTTAAACACTTCCAGCACATTAAACAGCATTTTCGACAAAGACTTAGAACACATCCAGCACATTAAACAGCACATTCAGCAGCACTTTGACAATATAGATTCACCCAAATAAATTCAACACAACATCAATCAAAAGATAACATAAAAATCAACCAATCAAATTATTCCTAGGCTATTCCACACATAACACATATCTTACAACTTATTATAGATGTAAATGAGAGCCCCTAACCTTGGGTGAGCTAGAACCTCCAAGCAAACACCAAAAATCACCAAAACAAGACCCCACCTTGATTTCCAGCCCCAAACCGAAATGCTACCTATCTTGGGTGAAAAGTGGAAATTTAAAATAGTGAGAATGAGCCTATGGAACTCATGGAAATGGAACATGGAAGGAAATGATGAAGATTGAGACCAAGTTCTCCTTACCTAGAGTCAAAGGGAATAAAACCCCATTAAGGGCCAAGGTGAGCTTTGAACATGGGATTAGAAGAGAGGAAATCAAAACACCATAATGGAGAAGAATTGAACACCAAAAGGCTTCCTAGCCTTCCCACTTGAAAACCCACACATTCAAGTTTCCTCCCATCCCTCCCTCACGTTTGCATCACACCCTTCCTTCACTCCCTCTATTTCATTTCTTTCTTCTGCGTTCCTTTTCCAAAATTGTAAGCTTCTCTCTCAATTCCCTTCATTTCAATCATCATTTTAACCCTAAGCCCAATAAATTTGGGCCTTAATACTTACACCTCATTTTTACCATCACCACTTCTAACACTTAAACACCTCCTAACTAATAGTAATAAGTTCTAACTTAATTATTCCACTTAATTAAATTAGACCCCCCATTTATTTACTACACCTCACTCTTTAAATAACTTGATTACCTTATTATTATTTAAATATGGCCCACTAACATATTGTTTACTTAAATTAGTCATAATCACTTAATTATGTAAGTTAAATAATCACCTAAATAAATTAGTTAAATACTCACCTAATTAATTTTTGGGGTGTTACAGAGTACCTTTTGTTTCATTGAATGAAATCATTTTACTTAGCCAAAATAAAAATACACACATGTAATATAAATAAATAAATATATTTTAATGAGATAATTGTAACATATAAAGTAGTCATATATTTATAGTAATTAAATAATACTTTTTCTTAAGATAATAGTTATAATATAATACAAAATCTAACTATATATTTATTGTAATATATATATATATATATATAATTTATTATTTTTATGATAATTTTTATAGTTTGGGGCAATAACTTTGGCTTAGCCTAACTATATCCATGTTAATATGCCAATTGTGTTGAGTAAAGATCATCTTTATTTCTCATAATATAAGGGTTCCTAGAGTGGTGACATATTTTAGAATTTTATATACCCAAAACCATATTGATGAAATTCTCCATTATTTTGAAAATGGAGAAAAACGCTAAGTCTGTGTGAGAGATGTGAGGCATGATCCACTCGCTATATATTTTTCTACCCATTATAAGATTTGGATTAAGTGAGGAAAAATATTACATGAAGTGTTTTGCATAAAACTAAATTTTTAGGAAATATAGTGTATTTTCACATAACATGAATAACACAACACAACATGAATCACTCATAAAATTGCAGGTTCACTTTCATTGTTTTTAAACCCGCACAGTACCTGTTCATTTTTTATTTTATTTTATTGAGGACAATATTTTGTGCAATACCTTCACTAGTGCAAAAATAACTTTAGACAGCACCATTTAGCATCGGTTGTTTAAACAGCCGATGCTAAATGTAGACGTGGTGGCAATTTTGAAATTAAATTGAAGTTTTCAATTTTCACGCTTACATATAGCATCGGTTGTCTAAACAACCGATACTAAATGTGTGTCTCTAACACATTTAGTATCGGATTTTTAGTCAACCGATACTAAAGGACATCTAATTTAACACATTTAGTATCGGGTTTTTAGTTACCGATACTAAAGGTAATCTAATTTTTCTTCCTCACACACTCTCCTCACTCACATTACAGAACGCTCTCTCGCGTTCTCAACTTCGCGTTCTCAAATCTCTGGCTCTCTGAACTCTCTCGCTACCTCTTCCTCGCAAATCTCCTTCTTCCTCGCAATGATGCCCTCTTCCTTGCAAACCTTCCATCTCTGCACTTGCAGTCAGTGTCACATTTGGTCGTGCTTTTCTCCTCCGTCGTCGCATCGCATGTGACTGTTCTCTGCCATCAATGCTCCATCTCGAAACGTTATTTTCTCCTCCTCTAGTTTTGTGTTCTCCAGTCGTTGCGTGTATACTCTTCTGCCGCCCTTCTCCATGCTCCGCCGTCGTCGCTTTCTCCGTCGTCGTCTCCGACTTCTTCTCTGTCAGTCGCTGATGCTTTTCACGGTTCAAGGTGAAATTTCGTTTTCCTTCTACTTCTTCTTTTCATTTTTGTTTTCCATCTTTTTCAATTCGTTTTTCTTCTTCAGTTCGTTTTCATTCTCTCTCCTTTTTCTTGATTTCGAGTTTTAGGGTTTGTGTGATTGGGAATTAGGAATTGGGAATTTGGGTAGTGCCGTAGTGGGTGGGGTGGGTATTAGAGTGATTGTTTCTACAACAATGAGCTTTCGTCTTAGAAATCGCTAGCTAGCATGTAATGGTGATGGCTTTACAAAGTAGTCTTGTTTATCCTTTTGTTTGTTATTTAGAGCATGTGGTTCTAATTGGGAATTTGACAGGTTCACTACTTTGTGATGTCTTTAGAGCATTAGAGCATTCATGTGGTTCTAATTCTGAATTGGTACGTTGGGATAGTGGAACAACCCTGTGTCTTAATAATTGGTTGAGAAATCTGGTTTTGTTTGTAATTTATGTGTTAGTAACATAATTGGTTGATAAATCCATTACCCTGTGTGTATCTGCATTGGCAAGTCATGGGATTGAGCAAATTCCAAACTTTGAAAGAGACATAGTCAATGATGATTATGAATACCCTGAAAAACAGCCTATGGTTGAAGTTTTTATAACTTATATGGTTGAAGTTTATAATGTTGGAGTTTTTAAGTACTTGCCTGGCCGATTATTTTGTTGATTTCTCTAGTATTAATATTAGTGTGTCAAGTGAAATAGTGAATTAGTCTTTAGCACGGTGTACTTTAGGATATGAAGAGTAATCATTGAATGACATTGGCAGCATGATTATGCAAACAACGAGTGTTTTATCTGGTTGATGAAATTTGAGCATATTATCACTTAGTTATTTATTTTGAGGATTGTATTATAGTGTAAATGTGTAGCCATTCATTTTCTATTCTTCACTTTATTGTCTTCGATACTTTTCAAGATCTAAATGAAACTTGTACTTGTCCCACTATTGCTGTGGATTATTAGTCATGGATGATGTTCCGGGGTGTATCAGAAATAACAGGAGGTGCAATTAGAAACAGGCCAGCGGCCCATACTAGCGAGACGGCCCAAGCCTGTGGCTTGGAGCGCAATTCTCGGCAACCAGCCGGATTTCTCGCAACGGTCAGGTCGCCCCAGTGGTATAAGTACCACCTCCATCCACAGTATCAGGTACGTTTTCCTACCCAGTGATACCTCGCTCGCTAGCACACCTCTGACTAGAGCGTCGGAGTGTCTTTGCAGGTACCACCCGAGGTGCTCTCAAGACCCGTCCTTATCCCTCATCAACGACCGGACGAAGGAGCAACGAACGACATCCACACTTGGTGATCAAGTTACGATCATTTGGCGACCACAGTGGGAGGCCCGAGCGCTATCCTACCTTCAAGATGGCCACGAAGAGAATTACTGCGCGGGCATCAACGCAGCACGACCCTACCGGCCAAGACGCTCATTCGCAGCAGACCCCGGAGGGCATGCCAGTAACTGTTCATGAATCCCAAGGCAATCCTCGCCAAGACCCCTCGGTTCAGGGTGGTGGAGGTCCGGTCTTGGAACAAGTGCAGCAGCTGATGCCACATCAGCAAATCCCGGCCGAGCTGGCGGAAGCCAGGATCATGGAGCCCTACTGCGAGCACGTTACCCGGCCGTTCTCCAATTGCTCCAAAGTAAAAATCAACTCATAGCCGATCAGGATTTATCGATCGATATCTCGGCGAGAGAGGTCCATGCCACCACAATGGACGGACCACGAGAGCCTCCGCCCAAACTCGCCGCCTTCGCGAAGAGCGTAACCCCCTCGAAGGAACATTCGCCATCGAGGAAGCACCTCTCGCCACTCTCATTTCGAAGAGTTCGGGCACGCAGATCGCCTCGCCGCAGAACTTCGCGATCGCCGCTCCCCTCACACGACTACGATTATTCGACTCACTCTACCATCCCGAGTCGGACCGCTCATCTACGAGGTATTCTTCGTGCGAATCCTCCGGCTCCAGGCGTTCTAGAAGTCGTTCGTGGGACCCCTATGACGAGTTGAACGAGTATCGCAATGGGGAAATTAGAGATGTTTCAGGCGGCCGAGGAAACATCACTCCATTCGAAGTAGAGGCCGATCGCCCCAAGTGCCTCCTATGTACGGACATCCCGTCGGCGGAGGATTCTATGGGATGCCGACCGGCGAGGCGTACCTCACTATGCAGCCCTTTGGGCCAAGTGACTTTCCGACCAGCCATGGCCCCTCCACAAGGGAGATTAGGCGCTATCGTATCCCTAGGGATCTCAGGAAGCCTCCCAACCTCAACAAATTCGACGGGCGGGATGATCCTGACAAACACATCAGGTACTTCAACAACTACTGTAGCTACAAGGAGTTGGGTTCCACAATGAAGTGCCGTTTGTTTCCTCAGTCGCTCGACGGACGGGCGCTAGAATGGTGGGAGTCACTGCGACCGAACACTATTTCTTCTTGGGAAGGCCTGATCAGAGTCTTCTTGGCAAACTACACCGCCAAACGTTGCCAATACCGCTATGAGGAACACTTGGACACGGTCATCCAAGGTGACAACGAACCGTTAAGGCAATACATAGACCGCTTCAATACTGAGGCCGATACTATTCACGACCTGACAGACAAGGACAAGCGGAAGTACCTCAAGCGGGGCATCAGGCCGGACCATAGGTTCGCTGAAGAGTTCACGTTGAACCACTACTCCGACCTCAGTACGTTCCTTCGCAAAGCCAACGACCACATGGCTTACGAGGAAACTCTTGCTGCAAGAAAGGCCGCCCGAGTGCGACTTAGGGAAGACCAGAGCTAACCGTTCAACGCTCAAGAAAATCACTGTGACAACAAGTCGGAGTTCCGGCCTAAGAAGTATGAGCACCGGACGAGGCTCAATACTCCCATAGCCCAAATATTTTCTGAGTGTCAGAACAATGAATTCGTTGATGTCAAGCGGCCTGATCCATTGGTACTCAAGAAGGGTGCCCAGGCAACCAAGAGGTATTGCCGGTACCATAAGAGCAAGGGGCACGACACGAATGACTGCATGGCCCTAAAGGATGACATAGAAGATCTCATTCAAAAGGGAAAGTTAAAGCAGTATGTCCGGGCTGAAGGTGCCGAGCGGACTGAAGAAAAAACCGGGGGGAACCCCCCAATCAAAAGGCAAAGCCAGCACCGCAACAAACATAGAAGCAATCGCGGACAAGGACACCTTCGAAGAGGACGTCCGGCTATCCAAAGGCCGCAGGGTGGCCATGGTCATACAAGGTGGGAACCCTTTGGAGAAAAGGGAATCAAAGAAGGCTATGAAGAGAAAATGGAACGATCTTATGATGGTTGGATCAACATCTGCAGAACGACCGGCTTCGAATAGGCCGCCCATTTCTTTTAGAGATGAAGACTTGTTGGATGGGAGGTCCAATAGCTACGTTCCGTTGGTAGTCAGGGTGGTCATGGCTAACACTGAAGTCCGCCGAATTCTTGTCGACCAAGGCAGTTCGGCGGACATTATGTTCGAAGAATTAATCGACAAGCTTAATGTAGATCAAAGTGAGATCATCCCACAGGCCGATCCAACTCCACTAACAAGGTTTAACGGGGCAGTCGCCTACCCCTTGGGAACGATAGAACTCATGGTTACTTTTGGAGATGACACAGGAGCGAGCACCCAATATCGGACGGTCAAGACGACATTCCTGTTCCTACCAATCTAGTCCTGCTACCAGTGCATCATAGGTCGGCCGACCCTTGGAAAGTTGGAGGTCGTGGCCTCCACAGTCCACCTAAAGATGAAGTTCTACAGCAAGGACGGTCAAGTTGTGACCCTGATGGCCGACATGGAGGCAGCCAAGCGGAGCCATTACTTGTACCAAGACATCTGCGACAAGCAAGATAAGGATACCTACCCGCGGAGTCTTGAGGAAAGACACCAATTTAACCTTGCTGACCTGGACGCCCTGTATGATCCTGATAGCGACCTAGAGGACGATGATGATGATTTAGCCCGTGAGCTAAAAAACAGATGAAAAGGCTCGAGCCACACGGAGAACTGATTGACGTCCAACTGGGGGAAGACCCAGAAAAGACGGTCAAACTTGGAAGCGGCCTACCTGAGCAAGTCGAGCAAGATCTTATAGCCTGTGTCAGGGACTACGCAGATTTGTTTGCATGGCAGGCATCAGACATGCCTGGGATTCCAATAGAGATTGCATGTCATCAACTCTCAGTGGATGAAACAGCCAGGCCGGTCGCCTAGAGAAGGCGAACTCAGAATATGGAGAAAGCTCAAGCAGCAGCGCAGGCCGTTGACGACCTGATTCGAGCCAATTTTATTGAAGAAATCAAGTACACGACCTGGCTGTCCAACGTCGTGTTAGTAAAGAAGAAGAATGGCAAGTGGCACATGTGCGTCGACTACACAGATCTGAACAAGGCATGCCCGAAGGATGCCTTCCCGGTGCCGAGCATCGACAAGCTGGTCGATGGGCATCGGGCTACAAATTGCTATCGTTCCTGGATGCCTATTCTCGGTACAACCAAATTACGATGTATCCTCCAGACCGTCATAAGACTGCATTTATGATCGACCAAAGGAACTTCCAATACAAGGTTATGCCATTCGGCCTGAAAAACGCTGGGGCGACCTACCAGTGAATGATGAACAAGATATTCAAAGCTCCTTAAGCTTTCGCTCGGCCGCATCCCTCTCTGCCTCGACACCTGAAATGGAAAGTAAACGTCAGCGGACGAACATGATATATACGGCCGAGATGTCAGCAGAATGCGCAACTTACGTGCTTGCTTAGTTTTCAAATCCTTCATGACCTTACTGGCAGACTTGCACAGGTCACCACAGAAATCCAGGGGATCCTTCTTGAAATTTACTACATCCTCATCAGTAAAGTCTTCTATCTCGAAAAGAGGAGACTCGACCCGGTTTTACTCCTCTCTCCTAGGGCGCTTGATTGGGGTGCGACCATCCTTGCCATGGGGGCCGCCTCCGGCACTTCTGTCAGGCCGAGGTGTGTTCTGGCGTTGCTGAGCATTGGAGGCAGGAGGTTTCTTTTGCCCGCTGGAGGTGACGAGCTTCTCAAGGCTAAGCCAGTCTGAGCCTGACATTTTCAAAGTTTTTCCTGCAAAAGACAAAGGGGTGTTAGCCGGCCGACCAAAGAAAAAGAATCAAAAATAATAAGGCAAATTCACCGACCGAGCTCGGACAGCAGATTATCCCCTTCAGACAGCAAAAGGGTCGACGGGGATGTCTCCTCAGATTCTCATGGCGGCGAGGCGGACAAACCCGTAATCATCCCCAAGGTAGCAGTGTCTTCTTCGTCCAGAGTTGACACAGTGAACGTATACTCGCCCGGCTTTTGAGTAAAATGAGCCGCCCGCCAGGTGAGTGTGAAGAAGGGCACCCCGGCCGTGCCGTCTGGGAAGACCTGCACGACGTCCTTAGCGGCATTCACATCGGGAATGACCCCGGAAATCGATTCTTCCAACCGCCCGGCAAGGAGTCGAGTAAGCCTCAAGAACTTAAGTGGGAACGCTTCGATTTTTGAAGAACACTTGTTCTTTGCGGGCCATGTTGGTGTCGTACTCTCCATGCCAGCTTAACTCAAACAAAGTGAGAAAAAGTTGGGTCGATACCCTTCGCTCCAACCGGTTGCAGAGATGCTCGAACGCCTTCATGAAACCCCATCCGTTTGGGTGGATTTGAGATGGGGCGACACCCAAGTAGGTGAGGATGTCCCGCTGGAACGCAGTGAAAGGGGGGATGACCCCCATCTTCTAAAAATCGACCCGATGCATGGTAAACTTCGCGTTGGAAGAAACGGTCGCAATGTTCTCATCGTCCCTCATGCTCTTCACTTTCCACCCCGGCTTGGTGAAGAGGGCCTGCAGGTCGTCTAAGCAAGGATGGTCCAGGCCGATAAAACTCTTGAAGGCCCTCATCTTCTCGGACACCCAGGAAATGTCCTCTTCGTCAATGACCGTAGTTGGCTCGGCATCTCCCTCCGCCCGTTCGCCAGCATCTATGTTTGGGTCGGCATCTTGCTCCATTCGTTCACCAGCCTGCTCAACACCATCGCCTACATAATCTTTTCGGCCGGAAACCTCTCCAACGGCCGCCCGGTCTTCATAATGGATCGGTTCGGGTTCCCGGATCGGCGCCCAAATCGACATTACTTCATCATGAAGACTCCCGTGCGACCGAGTGACGCCGGCCATCTCTTCGTCACCAACGACGTCGACCAAATGGTCGCTTCCTTCGTCATCCCGCACGGTTGATTGAGGTGGTGGCGGGGGGGTCCACGACTCCGTTGAAGTAGATAATGAAATACTATCGCTTGAATCAGAGCTGGATGGTGAAGCGCCCGCAGGAGAACGCCTTTGTACTTCAAAGACCTGGGAGGGCCCGGACGACCCTCCGGACGACCCCGATTCGGCCCGCTCTGCCTCTTGTGAAGGCTGCGCCATCTTATAGGCAAGACTTTGTAGGGGGCACCAGATATCCGAGTGGTTTGCTTTGTTCTAGCCAGATCCACCTATGAAAGGGAAATTACGTCAGGTCGACTGAGCCAGCGCGCTCGAGAAAAGGGGGCGGCTTGGTCGTCCCCCGACCGGACGCCTCCCCTTTCACGAGGCGTGGGAACTACTCTAAAGCGAAGAAGCTAAAGGAAAGAAGTAAAACGTGGAAACTAAAGTAAATAAAGAGAGCTGAAAGGAGCGGCTTACCTGGAGAGAAGTAACTGGAGAAGGAAGGAGCGGACAGGACTCGCGCGCACAGTTCTTCAGGTCGCTTGCAGAAGGCTCGGTCGGCAACAGAGATGTGAGTTTCGAGTGTAGAAGTCGTGCTAACCAAATGCCCTATTTATAGAAGGGCCCACTAGGCGAAACGACGCGAAGCGACTGCTCGCGTTTCCCCCATCCGTTGCATGGGGAATCCCAAAACGTGCCTCGAGACACGCAAAGGTCACCTCATTCATTGCGCATTAATGGCAGGGTCGAAGCCCAAACGCCACGCGCGACCGGACAACACGTGCGGCAGCGACCGCCCATTTCTAATGAAGACGCCTTGATAGGTCAACCCACCGGGGGGCAGCGATTCAAGCCTCAGCCCGCCCTGAAGCGACCTAGGCTTGGGGGGCAACTATTCCGGGGTGTATCAGAAATAACAGGAGGTGCAATTAGAAACAGGCCAACGACCCATACCAGCGAGACGGCCCAAGCCCGTGGCTTGAGCGCACTTTCGCGACCGCCGGATTTCCGCAACGGTCGTCGCCCCAAAGTGGTATAAGTACCACCTCCATCCACAGTATCAGGTACGTTTTCCTACCCAGTGATACCTCGCTCGCTAGCACACCTCTGACTAGAGCGTCGGAGTGTCTTTGCAGGTACCACCCGAGGTGCTCTCAAGACCGGTCCTTATCCTTCATCAACGACTGGACGAAGGAGCAACGAACGACATCCACACTTGGTGATCAAGGTACGATCAGATGATCTGTTTGACCATTGTGTTTGATATGTTAAATGTGAAATTTTTTATTCTTATGCATTCCATTTGTCCCACTATTGCTGTGGATTATTAGTCATGGATGATCTGTTTGACCATTGTGTTTGATATGTTTCGTCCATTTGAAGGGGAGATTATTACGGCAAAACTTCTTTCTTCTGATGCTAATGGGTTACGCTGTATGTATTCATTTTTCAGCTAGTTCCTTAATTGTAATCTTCACCCAAGATTCATGAATTAGTTCCAAATATTCCATATATGATAGTTAAAAGATGCTACACGATCAATTGATTGAGCTCATGGCACAAAATATGAAGTTTTCTTTCATGCTTCTTAGGTGTCCATTTCTCATTTATTTTGTATTGAGATATGGCTTTAGAATTTCGCTACTCCGGCAAAATAAAATTTGTGGTTAATATGCTGCCCTAATGTCTATGCTCTTACTTTTTTACTCACTTGGAGAAAAGGAGTATCATTCAGAACCTAAAATGAGGCGGTGTTGATTTAATTTATGCTTAAATCTTCTCCAGACAGAATAGTGTGACCCTCCAAGTTGAATTGTTATGTATTATGAATTTAATTTTGGTGTCTTCATATTCAGTTTATGTTATGTCACTGACATTAACCTATTATCTGCATCATACAACAGAACTATCCAATATCCACTTCCACTGATTAGTAATGTTGAATCTGTAATTTGTAGTACCCCTTGGATTCTTTGAGGACATTTATATATGTTCCTACTCATGAACGCTCCCTAAAACACTTTGTGGCCGAACCAATAAATAGGTAAAATTGCTTCTATCTACATGTACTTTTGGAATGAACCTTGAACGTAAAACAAAAGCATTTTATATTAGATCTTTTCTTTTTTCATTAGAATTCACTTTCATTTTGAATGTTGTCAAGCATCATGCTTATATGCTTTAATGAAAACTACAACACAAAAGGCATATGGTTCTGGGATTATGAAGAAGGAGGATCATTTCCTATTGATAGCACTGAGGAGGTTAATTAGACTATTTTCCTTATTATCTTTATGGTATGCTAGCTTGGGGAATGGAAGAACAAACTAAATTTTAGTTATCAATATGGCAGATTAGATTTCGAGTTCAAAGTGTGAATTACCCACCATGCTAATAGTCAAAGTAGCTTCAGGGTAAGTGTTAGATATGATATTCTCTTTTTCTTTTGAGTAATCTTTTGGTTATCTTGGTGCTTGTTTTGGGTTTAATCGTCGCCCTCAAAAGTCTGTCTCTCAATTTCTTCTTCTTGAGTTTGTTTGGTATCTTTTTGTTGCAAATTGTTGTTTCATATATTTGAGTTAGTTGCATGTGCTTGATAATTAGTACTCTATGTATGAAATTCATAACTCTGCCATTAAAGTTCTTGTTTGTTAGCCATAGGATCCTAGTAATCGTTGTTAACAAATTGTATCATTTCTTTGATAGCTTTATATTTTTATATCATAATGGATCTTTGTTCTTAAATATTCTAAGATACCTAGGCGTAAAAGATACTTCTGTGCCAAACCAGCTATACTAGATGATGTTATCTGAGCCTTGAGCTAGCCAACTTAAAAGCTAAGAAAATTTGGATGATATTATTCTTATTACTATAGTACCCTTTATTTGTTGCTCTTGTTCCGCTTTTTATGTATTTATTATCTCTCCCTGTGTTATGGTGGCTTTGGTGAGATGCTTCTACTTCTAACTAACCCTTGTGATCCTCATGTTCTCCTTTGGAATCTATTCTCACTCTCTGATTCGGTGGGTTGGTGTATATGGACATTGTGTTAGTCCTTGCAATAGCTCAAAGACTCAACATGAGCTCTTAATAGTGGTCTTGTATAAGTTTACTAAGTACTCTAGAATCTAGGTGCTAGTCTTTCAGTTATAACAATATTTGTAGATTTTTTGTAAGAAACTTGTAAATGTTATAGGATTAATAACTTGTATTGTATGATATTAAATTTCAATAGAATTTGAAGTACTTTTATGAATTTATTCTTTGTCTGAAATAACTTTGTATATCGGATTTTATAAATTGGCAATTGATATCTATTAATAGTGCCAATTAATTATTTTTTTATTTAAAAATAGACATTTAGCATCGGTTGTTTCAAACACCTGATGCTAAATATCACTTTTCAAGACATTTAGCATCGGTTGTTTTGAACAGCCGATGCTAAATGTCACTTTTCAGAACATTTAGCATCGGTTATTTGAACCACCGATGCTAAAAGTCACTAAGAATAGACCTTTAGCAACGGTTGTTTAGATGACCGATACTAATAGTATGTTTCCAAGACATAAAAAATACCAAACAAACGTCATTTAGCATCGATTTTTTGAAAATCTGATGCTAAAAGTCACATTTAGTATCGGTTATTTAACCGATACTAAATGTCAGACATTTAGTATCGGTCGAATTAGCATCGATAGATAACCAATGCTAAATGTGCAAAATAACCGATGCTAAATGTGCAAAATAACCGATGCTAAATGTCTTTTCTGCACTAGTGCTTGGTGTTTAAAATTTGAAATACGTAATCTCTTTCTTACTATTCCACTGAAGCCAGTTAGTTATCTGAATATTCCCAAGGTAATCTTATTCTAGTCATTTGTTTTTCATCTTGCTTGGACTGAATGACCAAGATTGTGCCCGCTTCAAGGAAGAACCCTTCGAGGTTATGGCTGAAGCAATGAAGGCCGCAGGTGTGCTTTTCAAAAAATACCAAGAGGAAGAGGCCGATCGTCTGGAAGGTAGGCGGCTTGTAAATAAATATTCGTATCTTGAAGACCAGCTTGTAGATAAAAAATTTAAACTGAAATCTGCCTTATCTATGCTCTTAGAGATAAGGGGAGAAAGGGACGCGCTGCGCAAGAAGATGGCCGAGCTAGAGCAGCAGATCAGCTCGATCGCTGCTAATGAGAAGAAACTTCAGGATGCGGAAACCAATCTGACAGCCGCGGTGACGGCGCGAACAGAGGCTGAAGCTGCAAAGGATATTGCGTTGGCTGAGAAGGTTGCGACCGAGCAAGAGAAAGAACACCTGACCAACAAGAACAAGGAACTCTTTGTTCAGGTCACTTCTTTAAAGGCCGACCTGACTATTGTTGAGTAGGATAGGGATAAGTACAAGAGTCGTTTCAAGGAAGCGGTTAGTAAGGCTTTGGCGGCGGCCGAGTACCAATTCGAGAACGCCATCAACCAGGTCAAGCTTGTCCATCTCGACCTTGTGATTGATGAGGAGATAGTGAAAAGTGCCCACTGCGTGGTTGACCACGAGATTGTGCGTCCCCGGAAAGTTGAAAAGGGAAAGGTCGTCCACGAACGGGCTGTTATTTTTGGCGCTGGTCCCCCTTCATGAATTCTATTAATTTCCTGTTTTGTGCCCGCCTGCGAGCGTTGGAATCTTTGTAATTTCTAAGTACTTTTACTCCGCCTTCGAGCGGATGAATATTTCGGGCGCTCGGCTTCGACCGGGCGTCTTTATTTTGTAATTAAAACAACACTTGTGTTCTTTTGACTTTGAAAGCAATTTCTCTTTTTAGTCGTTTTATATCTTGCTTGCATGCATGTCCGCTTATTAGTTTGCGCGCGCGTAGATATTTTTTGTGAGCCGCTACACTCAGCGGCTCTCATTGGGCCATTTGATGGTGCTCGTTTGGGCCATACGATGGCACTCGTAAAATTTTGTGGGCCACCACGCTCGACGGCTCTCGTTGGGCCATTTGATGGCGCTCGTTGTAGGCCGCTCGGCGGCCTACGCTCGTTTTGTGGGTCATTCTTTGATCCTTGGGCCATTCGATGGCACTCGTTTGGGCCGTTCGACTGCTCTCGTTATAGGCCAACTTGGTGATCTTACGATCGCTCTACTGCTACTCGCATGATGAGCGGCCAGGCATACATTATTGCATGAAAAAGTAAAGTACCAGTGCGATTTTTAAAGGTCGGGCCTCAATAAAAAACCCAGTGGGAAAAAGAGTGCCCGCCTGATATTCATTCATTGATATATCGTTCATTACAAGGTGGTTGTACTAGACGTAGTACTTCCTAAGCTTATCCATGTTCCATGTTCTGGGGATGGTTGATCCCTCCATGGTCTCTAATTCATAGGCCCCCTTGCTGGTCTTATTGACGACCCGGTATGGCCCATCCCAATTAGGGGTGAGCTTTCCTTGACGAGCGTTCTTGTTACCAACCTCTACACGCCTAAGGACGAGCTGCCCGATGGGGAAGTCCCTTTTCTGAACACAAGCGTTATACCTAGCAGCGACCTTCTGTTTTATCAACTGTTCTCTAAGTGATGATTGGGTGCGCAGTTCTTCGATCAGGTCTAACTCTTCTCGTATAGTCTGGTCGTTGTCGACCAACGTTGGGGGGTTGGCCGTCCTCCAGCTTAGCTCGCCCATTTCTATGGGGATGACAGCATCAGTTCCGTAGACAAGTCTGAACGGCGACTCTTCGATCGATGAATGGGGGGTCGTCCTATATGCCCAGAGGATGGATTGCAGCTTCTCGGCCCAGTTTCCTTTGGCTTCGTCTAGCCTTCTATTCAAACCACGCAGAATGACCCATTTGGCCGCCTCAGCTTGGCCGTTCGTCTGTGGGTGCTCGACCGAAGTAAAACGCTGTTTTACTCCTAGGCCGACCAACATTTCCCCGAATCTCTTATCTACAAACTGAGTCCCATTGTCCTTTATCAGCTGTTGGGGGACTCCAAATCGAGCTAGCACATTCCGGCCGAAGAACTTGCTTACTTTCGCCGCAGTTATGGTCGCTAAAGGCTCGGCCTCAATCCACTTAGTGAAATAATCTACTGCCACGATAAAAAACTTGAATTGGCCTGGAGATGGTGGAAACGGTCCCAGCAAATCCACCCCCCACCAGGCGAACGATCAAGGTGAGGTGAGACTTTGTAGTTCTGAAGAAGGTGCGACGTGAACATCTGCATGTACTTGACACTTATTACATTTCTGGACCAACTTCTTCGCGTCTTCATCCATAGTCGGTCAGTAATAGCCGGCTCTGAGGGCCTTCTTCGCTATGGAGTGACCTCCCTAATGGCTGCCACGTACACCCTCATGAATGTCCCTCAAAACGTGGTCAGCTTTGACCGACAATAAGCATCTTAGTAGTGGGGATGAAAAACCTCTTCTATACAATTTCCCTTCAATCACTGAATACATTGTAGACCGCAGCCTCAGCGATTTGGCCTGCTTTGGGTCACTCGGTTCTTCTCCTGCCAGGATGTAACGTAATATTGGAGCGATCCAGTCCTCCTCTATGTCGATAGAGAGAACGACCAAAGGTTGACTTGGATCAAATTTCTGTGATTCTCAAGGGTTTTTGTGCTGGCCAACTTCGAAAGGATGTCCGCCCGCACATTCTCGGTCCTCGGCACGTGTTTTACCTATGCCCGGTCGAATTGCCGGAGTAGTTGTTGTGTGTAAATGGTAGTGCAAGTATACACTGTCTAAACAAGTAATAAAGTGTAAGTGAGATCGTTCCCACAATGAATTAAGCTTAACTTTGAGAGTTTAATTTGATTAACAATTTATTGAGGAAAGTAAATGACACACAAATTTTGGGTAACATGAACAGTAGTGAAAAGTAAAAAGTAATGGGAAATCAGTGATGAGAACAAGCTGAGATGCATTCACTTCAGTAGCTTCATTAATATGCAATTAAGTGTATGTTTAATGTTGCAGCATTAGGTGCTGCAGCAATAAGACGTTATTCTCTCGAATACTTCACACTAGGTTTCCTTGCAAGAGTTTATCTCTAAACCCTAAAGAAGTACCTCCTAGGCTGCTTGAGCACCGGCAGTAATCACCTTATGGGTTATGCTCTCCTATCTCTAGGGTTAAGCAAGGAACATCAAGATCTCTCGTTAATGTCCACTACCCATATTACCTTGTGAGATTAATTTACAAACCATCTCTGAATTTATAAATGCTATTTAGAATAGACGGCCAATCCTACTCTAAAATGAAAATATTGTCAAACACAAGGTAAAATGCACAACATTAAACATACTTCATTAATCACATAATAAATCTAGCTACATCAGATCCAGCATCTCAACTATGAGTATTTAGCTCATATTGAGCTTGCAAAACATGGAAAATAACTTAAACAAAAGAGTAGAAGTCATATTACAAATTTCAAGGTAAGAAATGATACTATAAAGAGAGAACAGTAAAGGAGCTCCAATGGTTACAATGGAGATCTGATCCAGCTCTTCTAGTAGAAATCCACCAAGAGAGAAATGTAATTCCAGTGATGCTGTCGCAATGGTCTC
Organism: Oxytropis ochrocephala; assembly: GCA_020916435.1. NCBI lineage: Eukaryota > Viridiplantae > Streptophyta > Magnoliopsida > Fabales > Fabaceae > Oxytropis > Oxytropis ochrocephala. The sequence continues at coordinate 55,775,218 of CM037094.1, forward strand.
AGCAATGGAAATGGTTGATGAACTTGCACGCTAAGAAAGAGCTATCTAAACTTCCCTCTGACGGGAGGACCTCGGCAGTTCTCCCAAATGAGGAATAGAAGCTGCTTATATAGTGTCTCCTTGCACGCAACCCTAGAAAATATCTTCTTTGGGAAATGCGTCCTAAGTTAAAGGGCAATTGTGGGAAATCCTTCTTGCATCATATCTTTCTGTGCCATCCAGCTCTGACACCTGTCCTTGCCACACTTTCTGTGTTTTCCGCATTTCCCTGAGCTTTCTCTCTCATCTAGCGCATTTTCACTATTGCGCACGCACCTGTTGCTGCAGCACTTAAACAAAACACAATTAAAAGCACAAAGGGCATAAATATGCCCAATTCAACCAAAATCAGTCCTGCACCATTAATTCTAACCTAAACACTTATTTACAAACTAATTCACACAACATGCTAATAAATTCACTTAAAAACAAGCTTAGAAAGCAAGTAATAACCATCATAAATGAGGGTTATCACACCCCCAAACTTGAACCGTTGCTTGTCCTCAAGCAATGACACTTGACATAGGCAAGCACAACTATAAACAAGCAATCATAATCATTGAATTAATTTAAATATGAAGCACAAAGAAGAATTAAGTTGAGCATCAACTTTCAGATTATCACTCAATTGCATACCTTCTAAATAATGAGTTCCATAGCCTACTCCTGCTCAATTAGTGTGTGTGTGTGTGTGTGACACTTAACTCAGTTTAGATCATAGCAAAGTTCAAGATTTCTTTTTGCACCTACATTCAGACTTAAATTTAAACATCTAAAACTATGTGCACATAACCCAACATTACTGCAGCAGGGGTTCTGCAGCACTGCATTCCTTCAAGCTTTGCCTTAATATATCTCAGAGCACCCCCAAACTTAGTTTCTTATGCTGCCCTAAGTTTTTAGTAGAAATTTAGCAATTCCCTAGGTCTACCAGCACTAGCCTAGTTTCAAATCATCTTTAATTCACTAAGTTCCTTCCTAAGTTCAAGCTTAAGTGTAGGAGCAAAAGTAAAATAGTTCACTCACCAAACAGGGGCACTATTCACTCAATTGCTCAACTCTACTTCTAAAATTTTTAAAATTCACTACTTTGATTGCCATTAAACAGAGTACAAAGCCTATGTATAGCAATAGCTCCCCCCCCCCCCCCCCCACCACACTTACACTACAAAAAAACAGGTGATTAGCGAGGGACGTTGCGAGGGAATATTAGGTCCCTCGCAAACTCAGTAATTAGCGACGGAATTTCGGGTCCTCGCTAATTTCGCAAGACACACACTTCAAGACACTTAGCGGACGGAATTTACGGGTCCTCGCTAATTTCGACCTTGACAAGACACTTTGCGATGACGCTCGGACAATTGACAAGACACTTTACAGATTAGCGACGGAATTAGTGGGTCCTCGCTAATTCCTCGCAAACTTGTCATATTTTTTTAATATTAATCCAACCACCTCTTCTTCTCTCTCATTTACACTCTTTTTCTCTCTTCTTCTCTCTTCTTCTCTTCTTCTCTCTTCTTCTCTTCCACTCTCTTATTTTCTTCTCTTCCACCACCACACCACCACCACCAACCACCACTCTCTTCTTCTCTTTTCACTCCACTCTCTCTTATCCACTCTCTCTTCTTCTCTTTTATTCTCTTCCACCACCACCACCACCACCACTCTCTTTTATTCTCTTCCACCACCACCACCACCACCTCTACGACACCACCACCACCACACAATAATAATAACAACAATAATACTAATAATAATAATAATAACACTAATACTAATACTAATACTAATACTAATAATAATAATACTAATAATAATAATAACAGTAATACTAATACTAATAATAATAATAATACTAATAATAATAATAATAATAAACTCAGATTGAGAAGCGTGTCAGTCAGACTCGGGAAGCGTGTTGTCAGCATTAGCGACGGAATTAGCGAGGATCTGCCCCGCTAATTCATCGATCGACACAATTTCCTCGCTAAGCGCATTAGCGAGGAGGGAATTAGCGACCGAACTGGTCCCTCGCTAATTCCCTCGCTAATGGCAATTAGCGAGGGAATTGGTCATGTTAGCGACTGAATATTCCCTCGCTAATCACCTGTTTTTTTGTAGTGTTAGAACTGTGCAGTGTCGTCACTGCAAAATAGACTAAGGGGAGAGCTATAGGATAACAACAAAACAACAAATACAGGAGCAAACTAACAAGCATACTAACTAACACAACTGTTGAGTGCTAACACAGACAGGGGCACTCAACAGGTTTATTCGAAACAGAAACAACTAACACAGAAACAAAATACTAGAACAGAAATTGAAACACAAGCAAAAAATAGAAAACAGAAGAGATTAAGGTGCAGGAGTTCCTGGTTTTGTTCTGTGGCTTGCTCTAACTGCAGGACCCTTGCTTTGTTAATTTCCAGAGGCTTTTGATGATTGAGCCCGAGAGGTTTTTGGAACATCCGAGGGTTTCGTTCTTACGCATCGGTGGATTCTTTGCAAAGACCGATCCTGTATTCGCAATAACTTGGGACCAAAGATCAAAAACATTTGCCTTCTTGTGGGCAAGCATTCCAAAGCCTCTTTGGCTCTTTTGTCAGCTTCATCCCTCGTTTTCTCAGCAGCTTCCCTTGCCAGAGCCTTATTGGCAGCAGCATTGCCAATCCCTGCATGACAGCAGCAATTACAGAGTTGTCCTCTTGCTCCTTCTGCACTGAGCTCCCTTCCGCGTTGATTTCAGCTTCCTCGTACACTTTCTCAACCTTCCTCTTCTTAGCGGCTCTCTTTGTCCATATCTTCTTAGGTGAGACCAACAAATCAGAACTTGCTGCAGCATTGTCAATTGTTGCAGCATCAACAGTAGCAGTAGAAGAGGGCACATCAGGGGTTGGTGGGATAACAGGGGTTTGGGTAGGTGTTTGTGGGGGGTTTTGGGTTTGTGATGGAGGTGTAGGTGGTTTGGATGTAGTGGGGGTAATATCAGGTTGTGGTGAGTTTGGTAGTTGGGTTTCAGATGGAATGGTGGTGGTAATAGGTTGGTGAACTAGCATGGCTCCCTTGGAGTTGTCAAAGTTTGGGTCAACCTCAAAGTCAGAAGAGGCATCAGAACTGTTCTCCTCTTCAATTTGCTCTTCCTGCTCCGAGGAATCAGGGTCCTCCTCATCACTCTCCTTGTTCAACTCTTCAATCACCTCCTTGTTCATCTCTTTCTCTTCTTTACTCAAAGATTCATCATCAGACTCTAAAATTTCCTCTTCCTCCACAAGCTCACTCTGTTTCTTCTTTCCTTTCTTTAATTATTGCCTTTTCCTCTTTTTCTCAACCAGCACCTCTTCCTCAATGTTTACATTGGCTTCATCTTCATACACTTATGGATCTGCAACCTCTTCCTCGAGCACCCATTCTAGAAATGCTGGTGCTTCCACATCAGATAGTTCTTTCAAATTGGCAGCCAACACAGCACCAATCCAATCAATTGTCTTTACGCATAAACTCCCCGAGATAATAAGGCACACAAGAGCATGAATTGCATGCGGCATGGTGTGATCACCGAGATCTTTGCAAAGAACCTTCTTCATTTTCAAAACAGTTGGAAAGGCATTTACAGGGTAACTCTTTCTTTCTCCTTTGATTTCCACGCCAGCATTGATACACAAGGTTGTTATGAAACAAGGGAAAAACAGATAGCCAGCGGTCTTACCCTTACACACCAAGATTTCTCTACTGATAAGCCTTCCCACATCCACATTCTTCTTGCTCAGAATAGCATCCAATAGCATCATGCGCTTCTTCTCAACATTAGTAGTGTGGGAGGTAGGCAGCAAGGATTTCTTCACAAAGTTGAACCACACTTGAGCCTCAGGGTGAGATTACCACAAAGTTCCAGGCACAAAAATGTTCTTCTTGACTCCGTCCATCTCTCTCTTCCTCCATTTGGCCACATTGTTAGTGAAGGCCAAGCTATGAAAATCCAACCCATAGTTAGCATTGATTCCTAGAGAGTCGAATTCCACAGCCACTCCACGCACTTTGGAGATGAATTTCTGCTTGCCATCTTTAGGAGGGACGATTCCTTCGTAGAACTCGCGAACAATAGAAGGGTAGAAGAACAAGGGTTGTTGAATCAGCTTTTCCCAACCTAATGCGGTGACAATAGATGTGAACGCATCAGGGGATCCTTTTAACTCGAACCCACGCTCCGCTCAGAAATTCATATTCTGGAACTTCTCAGATGCATCCCCTTCTTAGTTTCTGGTATTCTTCCTTCGCATTTGGCTTGATTCTCCACGCCCAGGGTTTGATTGGTGCTTTCCAGAGGATTTGAGAGCGCTTGATTTTGATCTTGCCATGGTGATTGAAATCGAGAGTAGGAAGGAATTGGTAGGTTTTGAGAACAGTTTGAATGGGGGAAATTTCAGATTAGGGATTTTGGAGAGTTAGTTGCACTTGATAGAGAGAGCGTGGTGAGAGAAGTGATGGAGGGTGGTTATAAGTAAGGTGATGGGACGGTTTTATGGGGAAAAGGAATTGGCGCTTTTAATTCAAAAGTAGCTGTTGGTTTAATGGTTGAGTGGACGGCTAGGATTGGAATTTGGGGCGGTTAATGACTTGGATTTGACTACTCACTCATGGCGCATCAGGCCTTGGTAAAATAACTTCCATTATTTTTTTTTCCTCAACTGCTACTCATTATTGCAGCAACAATGCTGAAGGCATTGTAGCAGCACTGATTGTTGTCACACCCTCAAACTTCAAATTACCAACCTATTTCCTTGCAAAACAACATGAAACAACAACAACAACACTAGTTTATTAGATTAAAAACCCTGGGCTGCCTCCTAGTAGCGTTTGGTTTAAGAATCCTCAGCCTGACTATCCTCCAAGATTAGAGGTCTTGCACATCAGTGGTGATTTTGCTCCTCACCACTAGTTCACCATAGTACTTCTTCACCCTTTGACCATTCACCTTGAAGTGTTGCTTTCTCTCATCACAATACAAATCCACAGCACCATGAGGGTACACCTTTTCAATTTTGAAAGGTCCAGACCACCTAAACTTGAGTTTCCCAGGGAACAACTTGAGTCATGAATTGTATAGTAACACTTGGTCACCTTCCTTCAGCTCCCTTTTCTGGATCCTCTTGTCATGCCAAGCTTTGGTCTTAGCCTTGTACAATTCAGCACTTTCATAGGCAAAATGCCTCATTTCCTCTAACTCATTCAGTTGCAATAGCCTAGCTTCCCTTGCCTTAGCATAATCAAAATTGAGCTTTTTGATTGCCCAATGAGATTTGTATTGCAGCTCTAAAGGCAGGTGGCAAGCTTTGCCATAAACCAATCTGTAGGGAGACATCCCAAAGGAGTCTTGAAAGTAGTTCTGTAGGCCCATAAAGCATCATCTAAATGAGTAGACCACTCCTTTCTTGTAGGCCCTTCCATCTTCTCTAGAATTCTCTTGATCTCTCTATTTGATAACTCAGCTTGGCCACTAGTTTGGGGATGATACGATGTAGCAATTTTATGCTTGACCCCATACTTGGCTAAGAGAGTTTCAATCAATTTGTTGCAGAAATGAGATCCTTCATCACTAATTATAGCCCTAGGAGTACCGAACCTTTTAAAGATATTCTTTTGCAAGAATTTGCTAACAGACTTAGCATCATTGTTAGGTAAAGCCACAGCTTCAACCCCCTTTAACACATAATCCATAAAATCCATGCCCCAAACATCAAAGAGTTCAATCTCTAGAATGTTGGTTAATGGCATTTCTTGCTTATTGGAGATGTTCCCACTCCTTTGGCAATTATCACATTGTTTAACAAACTCATGGGCATCCTTGAAAATGGTAGGCCAGTAGTAACCAGATTGCAGCACCTTTGCTGCTGTTCTCATACCTCCAAAGTGTCCTCCATGTGTTGCAGCATGGCATTGCTGCAACACTTTTTGCTGTTCTTCATCAGCCACACATCTTCTAAACAATTGATCAGGGCACTTCTTGTAAAGAAAGGGTTCATCCTAGAAATATTGCTTGACAACATGGAAAAACCTCTTCCTTTGTTGGTAGTTCATATCACAGGGAACCACCTTGCTAACAAGAAAATTGACAATATCAATATACCACAGTGCTGCAGCACTTACAGCCAGTAAGTGCTCATCAGGAAAATGTTCTTTGATTTCACCAAATGTACCTGCACTTTCATTTTCCAATCTAGACAAATGATCAACAACTTGGTTCTCCACCCCCTTTTTATCTTTAATCTCAAGATCAAATTCTTGAAGGAGGAGAACCCATCTTATTAGCCTAGGCTTTGCATCTTTTTTAGCAATCAAATACTTAATTGCAGAGTGATTAGTGTAAACAATTACCTTTGTGCCAACTAAGTATGATCTAAACTTATCAAATGCAAAAACCACACCTAACAATTCTTTTTCAGTAGTAGTGTAATTCAATTGAGCATCTACAAGTGTTTTACTAGCATAATAAATAGAATGAAAGACTTTTCCATACCTTTGGCCAAGGACAGCTCCTATGGCATAGTCACTAGCATCACACATGAGCTCAAAAGGTTTGCTTCAGTCCGGAGTCACAATCACGCAGTGCGAATCGGGCATTCTGCAATTTTCGAAATGTGCGGCCAAAGAGACAGCCTCACTAAAGACAAATGGAGTGTCAGGCTGCAGCAATTGACACAGAGGCTTAGATATTTTGGAGAAGTCCTTGATGAATCTTCTATAGAACCCAACATGCCCAAGGAAACTTGTGACACCTTTCACATTGGTTGGAGGATGCATCTTCTCAATAACTTCCACCTTAGCTTTATCAACCTCAATACCTCTCTTAGAAATCTTGTGACCCAACACATTACCTTCTTGGACCATGAAATGGCATTTTCCCAATTTAAAGTTGGTTTCTTCACCTCTATCCAGAATTTTCTCTAAATTATCAAGACACAGTTCGAATGTTTCCCCAAAGACAGAGAAATCATCCATAAACACCTCCATAGATTTTTCAATAAACTCAGAGTAAATGGACATCATACACCTTTGAAATGTTGTTCGCGCATTGCACAACCCAAGTGGCATTCTCCTAAAAGCAAAAGTACCATAGGGACAAGTGAAAGTAGTCTTTTCTTTGATCTTGAGCACTATGGCTATTTGATTGTAGCAGAGTAACCATCCAAAAGCAATAGAACTCCTTACCAAGCAAGTCTATCCAAAGATTTGATCAATAAAGGGCAAAGGGAAATGATCTTTTCTTGTGGCCTTGTTGAGCTTCCTATAATCCATGCAAATCCTCCAACCAGTTACTGTTCTTGTAGGAATAAGCTCATTCTTCTCATTGGCAACCACTGTGACCCCTCCTTTCTTTGGAACACACTGCACAAGGCTCACCCATGCACTATCAGATATAGGATACACAATGCCAGCATCAAGCCACTTTCAGATATAGGATACACAATCACCCATGCACTATCTTTGGAACACACTGCACAAGGCTCACCCATGCACTATCAGATATAGGACACACAAAGTCAGCAGGAAAAACAAATTTATCTACCTTTATCAGCACATCCTCAATGATTCCTTCAGGATAAGCAATAGATCTATCTGCAAGTGGAGAGTGACTGTTGTAGGCCTTGCAACACCTATACCCCGCTGAGTAAATATAGACTTAGGCATCAAATTGATGCTTGCACCTAAGTCACAAAGAGCTCTACCAGTATAGGTTTCTCCAATAGAACAAGGAATGGTGAAACTGCCTCGATCCTTCAATTTGCTTGGAATCTTACTCTGCATGATCATACTGCACTCCGCAGTCATAGCCACTGTTTCAAACTCACCAAGTCTCCTCCTTTTGGTTAAGACATCTTTCATAAACTTTGCATAGTTAGGCATTTGTTGGAGGGCCTCAACCAAAGGAACATTGATGTGAAGTTGCTTTAACACCTCTAAGAACTTGCCAAATTGCTTGTCTTGCTGTGCCTTCTTCAATCTCTGTGGGAATGGTGGAGGAGGCACATCTTGATCAAGCACAGGTGGTGGCACTGGTGTTGCATCGAATCGCAGCATGAGTTCTTTGTCGATCTGCCTTACTCTTTTTCATTTTTTCATTTTTTCAGGATCTTTTTCTTTTCTTTTTTCACCACCACCTATATCAAGTGATGTGTAACACCTTCTTTTCTCTACGGTAATTTAATTTAAAAATCGGAGTTCAAAAATCGTTTTCTCTTTTGTAATACAATCCTCAAGGGAATGCTACGTTCACCAAAAACATGACTTTGATCTAGTCAACAATACTTTTCAACTAATAAATATAATTGCGTGATACATAGCACGACTTTAATGGGGCGAACCCTCAAAACACGGGTTCTTAAGCAAGTCTTACATTACTAAATTACAGTTCAACAACTATAATTAAAACAACTACTAGAATACTCGTCCCCCCAGTGCTACGTATCAGAGCAAGACTCCACAACCAGGCTGAGGAAGGAAGACCTTCACTCGGAATCACCTGCACGTTGCCGACATAAGAAGCAACATAGAAAGCAGAAGGGTGAGTCTCTAACACATATAATAAAATGTATGATAAACATTATGTTAGAGAAAACAACTAGAAACACCTCGGCTCAATAAACAACACACAACATCAAGTTATAACACATCAACTCAAAATCAACAATAAACATCACCAATCACATGAGTGTATGCATGAATGCAACCCAACACCAAGGGTATAATGCATGTGGTACCACCATCGTCGTTATTTTGCCTTTCGGGCACAAACGTCGCTTTGAGCATAGCTCCAAGACCGCAGCCTTCGTCGCAATAATGCATATGGCATGCATGAGACACCATGTTCATCACCTCGGAAAACAATCAACAACAACAATAGCCTTTCGGTGCAAACGTCGCTTTGAACATAGCTCCAAGACCGCAGCCTTCATCGCAATTCACCAAGACATCGTCAATAGCTCTATGGCTAACATCACTACATCGGTCACTAGCTCTATGGCTACATCAACACATCGGTCACTTAGACAACAAAATCAATAGCTCTATGGCTAACATCAAACCTCAATCTATAGCTCTATGGCTAACGTCAAACTCACCGGACTCATCGACACCAAAAGTAGTGGACTACACTGTCACTATGATAACTCTATTTTATATAGAGTATTTCATATGTATAAAATTAGTTAATTGCTCTCTTTCAAATAATAATAAAGAGTTTATATAGTATTTAGTGTGATATATGATAACTTGAGTGATTTGAATGGTTATAGTTGTTATTAGGCCATTTTGGATATATTGTGGTATGTTTGATATTTTTGTTCGGTCTGCGATCTCACAGATGCTTTCTGCATCAATGCTCCTGCATTGATCCTGCATCAAATCTGCACTACTTGGTGAATGAGCAGCTAGCTTCATGTGCATCCACTTGCAATTGTTGACCTCATGCTTGGTCCCCTAAAGCAGAACCACTTTATATAGTAGGCGCCTACCATTCACACATAGCTATAGGGTTAGCTTTGAAGAGTCATCAACATAGGGACACATGTTCATACATCATTGGACCTTCCTATAAAAGGACCTCTCTTGAAGGCTATAAAAGGACCTCACATCTTCATTTGGAAATATATCACAATCCATAAGTTAGATCAAAATTTCAATATACATAGTTAGTTTCTATTTTATAAGAGGGAAAGGAAGGAATTAACAAATCCTCCTTAACTCGATTTCATAGTGTTTGTATAGTGCTAAGGAGTAATGCAAGTGCATTACAAGGAGAATTCATACAAAGGGCTTCAACTTGTGTAACTTCTATCTTGTTGTTTCTCTTTTGTGATTTCAATTATATAAACATGGTCTATTCAGTTTATATATACCTTGCAATGTCTATTGTTAGCTAAATCTTTCTTAGTTGGAATGTTCTAATCATTTAATGAGCTTTTAAGTAAGTATGATGCATGTATGTATGTTTGTACTTTAGTTCTTGCTTGATAATGTTTTCAACACTTATTTTGGGGATTGATCAACTTAGAATAAGTAAATTTGTAAGAGCAGACATGGCTTACAATTAAGAACTCAAGAACTAATATGGGTAAGTGTTTTACATAAAGGAAACTTTGTGAAAACCATGCTAAGTCCTAGACATAGGATAGTATAGTCCATAGGGTGAAACTGTGGGTACTTTCAAAGGCAAGAGTGAACTTATTTAAAGCATGCCTAGACATAGGAGCTTATAATGAAACTCTGAAGAAAAGTGACTGAAATGTACATAACTAATGCAACAGCATTCAGTGCAGCTGCATCACATACTGCATCAAACACTTAAAAGTAAATTACTTGAGGAAGACATTCCAACTAACTTCTCTCATTTGCATTATCAACACTTATACTTTGCTTTATTATATAACTTAGTTGTGATCACATAAACTCCAATATTATTTGTTACTTAGTTATCTTACACTTTGTTACTTTATATTGTATTTTAAAAGTGAGTTTTTCAATCTCTGCGGGTTCGATCTTTTTACTACTTGTTTTTGGACTGTGTATACTTGCACACAAGTGTATTTTCCATACACCAAGTTTTTGGCGCTGTTGCCGGGGATTGAAGTAAATTCTTTTTAAAATTCTGATATATAGTAATTTAGTGTTGTATATAATTCAGTATTTGTAGTTTTGTCATCTAAGTACATGGTGCTTTAGTATATGTACAGGACCAGAAACAGAACACCAGAATATAGCTTAGATCTAGAAATAGAAAGAAGATTCAGGAGATTGCTAAGACTCCAAAAGCAAAATCAACAAGTCTGCAACATGTCTTTTAGTGAAGAACAAAGCTCAAGGCCACACTCAGTGAGAGGAGGCCCTAGTTCACAGCATGCTACTGAAGAAGTTAATAGAGAAAATCTCATCCACATGGATCACATAGGTATGATTAATGATAGAGATAGACCTATGAGGGATTATGCTCAATTTGATCATCAAAACATGCAAACTAGCATATCTAGACCTCATATTGATGCCATGCATTTTGAATTTAAGCCTATGATGTTTCAAATGCTTCAAACTATTGGTCAATTTGGAGGATCTCCTCATGAAGATCCTCATTTGCATTTAAGGCAATTTCTAGAAGTATGTAGTAATTTTATCATACCTGGTGTTAGTGAAGATGCATTTAGATTAAGGTTATTTCCTTATTCCTTGAAAGATAGAGCTAAGGCTTGGCTAAATTCTTTAGAGCCTAACTCTATCCATTCATGGAATGAAATGGCTGAAAAAAATTTAGTAAAATATTTCCCACCTATCAAAAATGCCAGAATGAGAACTGATATTACTTCTTTTAGACAAAAGAGTTTGAATCTTTATTTGAAGCATAGGAAAGATGGAAGGAACTTTTAAGAAAATGTCCTCATCATGGTTTACCTGTTATTATTCAAATGGAAACATTTTATAATGGTTTAGAACCTCAAACCAGAATAATGCTTGATGCATCATCTGGTGGAGTGTTATTAAATCTGTCATACAATGAAGCATGTCAATTAATTGATAAAATAGCAGCTAATAGCTCTAGTTGGCCTACTGAGAGGGTAAATGCCCAAAAGAAACCATCAGGGGTACATGAAGTTAATGATATATCTGCCCTATCTGCTCAAGTAGCCACTCTAGCTAATTTGATGAAAAACTTCACTTCGCAATGCTATCATGCATCTAATGCGTTGCATCACCGCACAACATCCGTAGCTTGAAGAGAGAACAAGTACCTCCAGGCACACCTAGTTGTGTGTAATGTGGAGGAGGTCACTTGTATGATGAATGTTCTAGCAACCCTATCTCTGTAAATTATGTAGGTTATAATAGGAATAACAACCCTACCAGGATTCCCAGCTCAGAACAGGTCACTTGATGGAGCAACAATAGTGCACCTGCACCTAGAACTGCACCAACTACACCACCAGGATTCCCAGCTCAGAATAACCAAAGAAACTCTCAACCTACCACTGAGAATTCTCTAGAATCCATGCTTAAAGCATTCATAGGTGAATCTAGAACTGCTAGACAAGCTCAAGATGCTTCCATTAAGAATTTAGAGAATCAAGTTGGTCAATTAGCCACAGCTCTGTATCAAAGGCCACAAGGTGCCTTACCTTCAAATACAGAAGCTACTCCTTCCCAAAACCAAGGAAAGGAACAAGTTAAGGCTAGTTCTTTGAGAAGTGGTAAGGATCTTGTAGAGTTAACTGAGAAGGAAAGTGTAGAAAAGGGAGAAAAAGCTAAAAATTAAAAAGAAACCAATGCAGAAGCATCTAGTGCTCCTGCATCACAAGAAGTTCAAGTTCCAATACCTAAGTTAGTACCTGAATACCCTCCTCCTCCTTATCCTCAAAGACTGAAAAAAGCTCATGAGGAGAAGCAGTTTGGTAAATTCTTAGAGGTACTAAAATAATTACACATCAATGTTCCCTTAGTAGAAGCACTCCAACAAATGCCAAACTATGCAAAGTTTATGAAGGATGTGCTTACTAAGAGAAGAAGATTAGGAGAGTTTGAAACAGTTGCCATGACAGAAGATTGTAGTTTGCTTATGCAAAATAAGATTCCTAGGAAATTGAAGGATCCAGGTGGTTTTACAATTCCATTTTCTATAGGAAAATCCTATACTGGTAAAGCTTTATGTGATTTGGGTGCAAGCATCAACTTGATGCCTAAATCTATTTTTGACCAGTTAGAAATTGGAAATGCAAAACCAACCACTGTGACACTTCAATTAGCTGACAGATCAATAGCCTATCCTGAAGGTATCATAGAAGACATCCTAGTCAAGGTAGATAAATTTGTATTCCCTGTAGATTTTGTTATCCGTGACTTTGATGCAGATAAGGAAGTGATTATTATCCTAGGTAGACCATTCTTAGCAACTGGTAAAACCATAATTGATGTGGAGAAAGGTGAACTCACTATGAGAGTAAATGATCAAGAGATAAAATTCAATGTTATGAATGCTATGAAGTATCCTTCAGAGAATACAGAAGAGTGTTCATCCTTATTCTCTCTAGATCAATTGGTAGAAAAACAATTTTACAAGCAGTATGATCACCTAGCCAATGCAGATGCATTAGATGCAGCAGCATTGCTAGATGATGAAATACTAGAAAAGAAAAATCTGCCAATAGAAAATTCTTGTAAGGAGGTATGGGCTAGAACTTATGAACCACTCAATCTTGAGGATCCAATTCTCAAGAAGAGTTTACCCTCAATAGAACAACCTCCTAAGTTAGAATTAAAGATACTGCCTGAACACCTTAAGTATGCTTTCTTAGGAACAAATGAGACTTTACCTGTTATCATTGCTTCTGATTTAACATCAAAACAGGAGAGTGATCTCATTAGTACTCTAAAGAAGCATACCAAAGCTATAGGTTGGCAAATGGCAGTTATCAAAGGAATTAGTCCTTCTATATGCATGCATAGAGTCATTTTGGAAGAAAATTCCAAAAATAGCATAGAGAGTCAAAGAAGACTAAATCCTATTATGAAAGAGGTTGTGAAAAAAGGAAATCATTAAGTGGCTAGATCTTTGGAATCATATACTCATATCGCATGCTGCTTGGGTAAGCCCTGCCCAATGTGTACCAAAGAAAGGGGTGTGTGACAAGAATAGCCAATGAAAAGAATGAGTTGATACCAACTAGAACTGTCACAGGGTGGAGAATATGTATGGATTACAGAAAACTCAACAAAGCTACCAAAAAGGATCACTTTCCTTTACCATTCATAGACCAAATGTTAGATAGACTAGCAGGGAAAGAATTTTATTGTTTCCTAGATGGCTACTCAGGCTATAATCAAATAGCCATTGAGCCTAAGGATCAACACAAAACCACCTTTACATGCCCTTATGGAACCTTTACTTTTAGAAGGATGCCATTTGGCTTATGTAATGCACCTGCTACATTCCAAAGATGCATGATGTCTATATTCTCAGATTTCATTGAGCAATCAATGGAAGTATTCATGGATGATTTCTCTATCTTTGGAGAAACATTTCAAGTTTGTTTAGAAAACTTGGAACAAATTCTCAAGAGATGTGAAGAAACAAATTTAGTATTGAACTGGGAAAAGTGCCATTTCATGGTACAAGAAGGCATTGTGCTAGGACATAGGATTTCAAATAAAGGTCTAGAGGTAGACAAAGCTAAAGTTGATGTCATTGAGAATCTACCACCACCAAATACAGTTAAAGGTATCAGGAGCTTCTTAGGCCATGCTGGTTTCTATAGAAGGTTTATCAAAGATTTTTCAAAAATCTCAAAACCATTATGTATGCTTTTGCAACATGATGTAGCATTCAACTTTGATGACTCTTGTATAGAAGCTTTTGAAAAGCTTAAAAAGGCATTGGTATCTGCACCAGTGATAGTAACCAGATTGGAGCAGGCTATTTGAATTAATGTGTGATGCTAGTGACTTTGCAGTAGGAGCAGTCCTGGGGCAAAGGTATGAAAAGGTTTTTCATTCCATTTATTATGCTAGCAAGACATTAATTGAAGCTCAAGTGAACTACACAGTCACTGAAAAGGAATTATTAGCTGTGGTATTTGCATTTGAAAAATTTAGATTTTACTTAGTTGGCACTAAGATTATTGTTTATACTGATCATTCTGCCATTAAGTATCTAATTTCAAAGAAGGATGCAAAACCAAGGCTGATAAGATGGATTCTACTCCTACAAGAATTTGATTTCGAAATAAGAGACAAGAAAGGAGTAGAGAATCAAGTAGCAGACCATTTATCAAGGATTGAAGGAGAATCACTTGGTACACAAGGAGAAGAAATCAAGGAGAGCTTTCCTGATGAGAAACTATTGGCAATCACCGTCAATGCAAAACATGAAACTGCATTTGCTATAAGCAATGCAGGAGCATCAAATGCATCTGCACCATGGTTTGCTGATATTGTAAATTTCCTTGCAAGCAGAGTAGTACCAGTGAATAAGACATATCAACAAAGGAGAAGATTCTTCCACATAGTCAAGCAATACTATTGGGATGATCCATTCCTTTACAAGATGTGCCCTGATCAATTAATGAGGAAATGCATCCCTGAAGAGGAGCAACAAGCAGTGCTTCTGCACCTTATGGAGGACACTTTGGAAGCACTAGAACAAAGCGACTAAGGTATTCTGACAAGTTATTTTTGGCCTACTTTATTTAAAGATGCTTATTTTATGGTCAAATACTGTGATAAATGTCAAAGAGATGGAAATATCTCTGATAAGCATGAAATGCCTAGAACCAATATTTTAGAAATTGAATTATTTGATGTTTGGGGCATGGATTTCATGGGACCTTTTCTACCCTCTTTTGGCAATTTATATATCTTAGTAGTTGTTGATTATATGTCCAAATGGGTAGAAGCAGTAGCATTACCTAACAATGATGCTAAATCAGTGAGTAAGTTTCTTCAAAGAAATATATTCACTAGATTTGGAACTCCTAGAGCTATCATTAATGATGAAGGTTCACACTTTTGCAATAAGATCATAGAAAACTTTCTAGCTAAGTTTGGAGTTAAGCATAAGATAGCTACAGCTTACCATCCTCAAACTAGTGGACAAGCAGAATTATCCAATAGGGAAATTAAGAGAATGCTAGAAAAAATGGTTAGTCCAAATAGGAAAGATTGGTCTTTACATTTGGATGATGCTTTATGGGCATATAGAACAGCATTCAAAACACCCTTAGGAATGTCCCCTTACAAATTAGTCTATGGAAAAGCATGTCATTTACCTGTGGAATTGGAAAACAAATCCTATTGGGCTATCAAGAAGCTCAATTTCAATCTAAACAAGGCAGGTAAAAAGAGAATGTTAGAGCTTGTTGAGCTAGAAGAAATTAGGCAAACCTCTTATGAGAATGCTGAAATCTACAAAGCTAAGACTAAGATATGGCATGACAAGAAAATTCACAGAAGAGAACTAAGAGAAAGAGGATTAGTTCTGTTGTACAACTCTAGGTTGAAGCTATTTCCTGGTAAACTAAGATCAAGGTGGTCAGGACCATTTAAGTTGATGAAGGTTTATCCACATGGAGCAGTAGATTTATTAGATAAAACATCAAATACTGTCTTCAAGGTGAATGGTCAGAGAGTTAAGATGTACTATGGTGAACATGTGGTGAGAGACAAAACCACCACCCATTTACAAAATCTCTAAGTGAAAAGAGGTAGTCAGGCTGACAAGACTCTTAAAACAAGCGCTTAATGGGAGGCAACCCATCATTTTTAAGTATTTTTGTGCAATTTTATGTTTTTAGTTGTTTTGCAGAAATGCAGGATACCAATGCAGCTGCATCAAGTTCACCTGCATTACAGAAGAAATTGCCCTGCATCAAAAGTCTCAAAAATTTGAAGAATGCGATTAAGTGTGAGTCTTAAGGCATCAGGAAGATCAAAGGGAAGTTAAGCAAGATTAATGAAGTGTTAGTAGCCAAGGATGACACATGGCGTGATGCATGTGCAACACGCAAGGCATAACGGCTACCTACAAACTCCACTTCCTTCTCCCTGAAACATAAAGCCTTAATCTTATTACCATTACCCCTTCTTTGCAAAACCTCACAAATCTCTCTCATTCGAGAAACAATTACTCTTCACATTCTCATCTCCATTTTTAATCAAAAACAATCAAAGACCTAGAAATTGAACAATCAAAATGGTGAAGAAGCAATCAGCACAGAAATCATCAAGCAAGCAGACCAAGACTCCCCAGAAAGAGAAGAAAGTCATGCATGCAGGATCATCATCAAGTAAGAAAGGTAAAGCCAAAAAATCAGCATCAAGAACCGATGACAATGCTCATTTCTGGAAAATGCATCTACTACCCGAGAGAGGGTATGATTTGAAGAAGGCTAGCCCATCATTCATGTCAACAGTGGCCAATCTCAACTGGGATCACTTCGTTCTTCCAAGAGGAGGCTACATTGAAGTTTGGTGAGAGAATTCTATGCTGGTATCACACCACAAGAAGGAACAGAGCATTCCTACACTTCCATGGTGAGAGGTAAACTTGTACACTTTCATGCAAAGAAATTGAATGAACAATATATGCTGAAATATAATGGGATTGAATTTGAAAACAAAGTGGCTAAGGCTTTTAAGAAAGAAGTGGAGGAAGTGAGAAGTAGGATTGCAATATCAGGATCTGTTTGGGAAAAATTCACACCTAATGAAATCAAACTTAGAAGTAATTATTTGATTGATGCATTAGGAAATTGGCATTTGTTCATAGTCACTTCAATTCTGCCTACATCACACACATATGCAATGACCAAAGAGAGATTGATCTTGTTAGATACAATTCTCTCCGAAGGGAATGTTGACATAGGTAGATTGATAGCTAGGGAAATTCTTGCATGCACAACCAAATCAAAGGGATATCTGTTTTTCCCTTGTCTTATTACTGAGTTGTGTATGAAAGAAGGTGTTCCTATAGCTTCCAATGAACAAAGAAAATTCCCACCTGGTAATCTGAATGCTGAAATGAAAGAGAGACTGAGAAATGTAAGAGGCCCTGCACCTGCAATGCAAGAGCATTACATGCAGAAGCAGATTGCAGTCTGGAAGTTCTTGAATGACCAACATGATTGGCTTCAATTAGTTTTTGATAAGATATTTGATCTTGTGGGCCAAGTTAATGCCCCAGAATTTCCAAGTTGGGTACCAAAGTCAAGGAGAAGAAGAAGAGGAAGAGAAAGAGGCTGAGGAAGAAGAGAAAGGAAAGGAGAAAAAGGAAGGACCTAGTACCAAGAAAAAGGTGACTAGGAAGCAAGCAAAAGGAAAGAAGAAGGTTGTGGTAGAACCTGTTGTTGAAGAATTATATGATTCAGACACTGAGGATGAGGAATTAGAAAAGGAAATGGATAAAGAAGTGGAAGAAGAGGAGGAAGAGAGTGATGATGAAATTGATGGTGAAGAAGAGGAGCATGCTAGAGGAGTGAGTTTAGAAGAAATAGCTAGGCAAAAATATGCCAAAACCTCAGCATCAACCCAACAAGAAACCCCTCATACATCACCAATTGTCAAAACACCAATCATCTCACCAACCAAGAATCATCTTCTATCCCAAAATCACCATTACCCTCCCTCAATGATCCACCAGTCCTATCACCACCACAAACAACCCCTCCACCACCCTCTCCAAGGAATGAACCTGAGAAAACACCTCACACAGAACAAACCATCTCTGAGCCTAGCCCTGCCAGACCAGAAACAGAACAACAAGTACCTTCTGACCCAAGCAACATTACTACTAATGTTATTTCTGCTCTTGAGAAAGAATTTGTGCAGGAAAGAGAAGAAGAAGGACTTGACAAAGAAGACAAAGGAGAAGAATCATCTGCTAAGGAGCATGTAGCTCAATCTGAAGAGATGCAGAGTGATGCTCCTGCATCACTTGCTGCTGCAACAGGCAACAACAAAGCATGATGAGGCAACAATCAAGCTTGTTCTGGAACAAATGGCTCAACAGAATAGAGATGCATTGCACAACACTCAGAAATTCTTCAAGAAACCTGCAGGAAGGCAAACAAAATTGACACCTAAAAGGAAGCAACTTGATGCAGTCAGCACTGATGCACCTGCATCAGTTCAAGAAACAGTTCCTGCAACTATACCAGAGGAAGGAGGTGCATCTGCACCTACAGAAGAAACACCAACCAAGCCACCCAAAGAAAAGAAGCAGAAGGTGAAACACACTCCTCCTACCAGGCAGAGCACCAGAACCAGGAGTGGAGCCAAGAAATGAGTATCATTTACAAGTTTTCACCTACTACTACTATAGCTTGTGTTATTTCTATCCGAACTATTTCCCTGGTTATGTTTTTAATCCCTCTCCCCTATTTTGAACAAATATGGTTTGTATTTTCTGAACAAATTAGCAGTGTGGACACTGCTACCCCTTAAGTTTGGGGGGGGGGGTATTTATCTTGCATGTTATGTTTAAATTTGTTTGTTTTTATCTAGTATGTTGTGTGTTTAATTAAAAAAGTTTTATATAGTAAATATATATGTTTTAAAGTAGTTTATATTTTGTTTAAATATTAGATGTACTTAACAAAGTAGTATCTAAGTATTTTAGTAGAATGGATCAGTTTTTCAAAAATATGGTGAAAACCCTATGGATGGAATTTTAATGATGAAAAAGAGAAAGAGAAGCCTTATTTCTTAGAAAATAACCAAATTTATTTTTACTTCAACACTTCAAAACTGAGTTTGTGAAAAGAACCTTGCTATTTAAAGATCAATCTGATGCAAGGGGAATTTTTGGTAAGCTTAGTCAAAACAAAGCTTTAATAAAAAGATAGAAGAGCTTAAAGAATTAAGTTTGGGGGTGTTTTATGAAAACAAAGGTTGAATTTGAAAAGTATAAAGAGTAAACAATGCACAAAAAGAATACAAAAATGTGGACAAAAGATCAAAGATCAAAGCCATAGTGTCCTGAATCATTTGAAACTATACCTGTGCCTAAGTACATGAATGCATCTGGAGGTCAAAGACCTGTGCCATGCAGGAATAAATGTATCTGGAGGATAGTTCAAAAACTGAACCTGTGACAAAGTGCAAAGAAAAAATATATGCATATGGAGGTCAAAGACCTGTGCCAAAGTGCAATTGCATCTGGAGGTCAGTGAGGAAGGCAATATGAGCATCATCAGGTGAACATCAATGCAATCGATCAAGAAAAGCAAAAAGCAGAAAAAAAATCAATGCACAAAATCACTTCAAAGAAGTAATGCCTCTACTCAAAAGATCCACGCAAAAAATAGAAAAATGCATTGGGTCAAAAGCTTTGAAAGATTCAACCAAGCCCTTTGTTGTACTTAAAACTCCCCAACACTTGAGAAAATTTTGTGAGTCTAATCTCTCTTTTGAAAAATATTTTGGTGTGACCAAAGATGAACCAATCCTTTCAAAGGCTAGGAGAAAGTTTTCACTTAGTCTTGGAACCAATCTCAACTCAGTGGGTTCACACACACACAAAAGAGTTTGAATAGCTTTGGTAGTTTTGAAGAAATAAAGGCATAAGAAAGATTGCTGAGAAATGAAGTTCATAGGGAACTCCTCATGAAAATCCAAATATCAAGCTGATCTATCTTCTAGAAATTATAATTTTTAAATAGTTTGTCTTTGTCATTACTTGCGGACAAGCAATGGTTTAAGTTTGGGGGTGTGATAACTCTATTTTATATAGAGTATTTCATATGTTTAAACTTAGTAAATTGCTCTCTTTCAAGTAATAATAAAGAGTTTATATAGTATTTAGTGTGATATATGATAACTTGAGTGATTTGAATGGTTATAGTTGTTATTAGGCCATTTTGGATATATTGTGGTATGTTTGATATTTTTGTTCAGTGCAGTCCACTTGCAATTGTTGACCTCATGCTTGGTCCCCTAAAGCAGAACCACTTTATATAGTAGGCGCCTACCATTCACACATAGCTATAGGGATAACTTTGAAGAGTCATCAACATAGGGACACATGTTCTTACATCATTGGACCTCCCTATACATTTAGTGAAAGATTTCAACTTGGGATCAACCTCTGAAAAGCAACTACAGCTATAATCCACTCAAGATTACTTCAACATGAAGGAAGGAAGCACCTCTCTTGAAGGCTATAAAAGGACCTCACATCTTCATTTGGAAATATATCACAATCCATAAATTAGATCAAAATTTCAATATACATAGTTAGTTTCTATTTTATAAGAGGGAAAGGAAGGAATTAACAAATCCTCCTTAACTCGATTTCATAGTGTTTGTATAGTGCTAAGGAGTAATGCTAGTGCATTACAAGGATATATATACCTTGCAATGTCTATTGTTAGCTAAATCTTTCTTAGTTGGAATGTTCTAATCATTTAATGAGTTTTTAAGTAAGTATGATGCATGTATGTATGTTTGTACTTTAGTTCTTGCTTGATAATGTTTTCAACACTTATTTTGGGGATTGATCAACTTAGAATAAGTAAATTTGTAAGAGCAGACATGGCTTACAATTAAGAACTCAAGAACTAATATGGGTAAGTGTTTTACATAAAGGAAACTTTGTGAAAACCATGCTAAGTCCTAGACATAGGATAGTATAGTCCATAGGGTGAAACTTTGGGTACTTTCAAAGGCAAGAGTGAACTTATTTAAAGCATGGCTAGACATAGGAGTTTATAATGAAACTCTGAAGAAAAGTGACTGAAAGGCACATAACTAATGCAACAACATTCAGTGCAGCTGCATCACATACTACATCAAACACTTAAAAGTAAATTACTTGATGAAGACATTCCAACTAACTTCTCTCATTTGCATTATCAACACTTATACTTTGCTTTATTATCTAACTTAGTTGTGATCACATAAACTCCAATATTATTTGTTACTTAGTTACCTTACACTTTGTTACTTTATATTGTATTTTTAAAGTGAGTTTTTCAATCTCTGTGGGTTCGATCTTTTTACTACTTGTTTTTGGACTGTGTATACTTGCACACAAGTGTATTTTCCATACACCACACTACAAGGACCCAACCGTCACATAAGGACCAAAACGTCACCTGTAACACCCCATTTCTACCCGGCAATTTATAATAAAATCAGAGTTATAAAAATTTATTTCTTTAATTCATCCAAACGGGATGCTACACTTACTTCATGAAAACAACAACAAAATAAAACGAAGCATTTTAATCATAGAATACGTAACACCAAATCAAGTGGAAAAAGGATCCTCAAAAATAAATTATTTTAGTCCACGCACTGGAAACTTCATACATCACGCAGCGGAAATAAATACAGCCTCATCAATAACATAAAAACATCAAATATAGAGTTCAACAGCCAAAAGGACTAAACAACCATAATCCTAATCCCATCCCCTAGGTGCTACGTATCAGAGCAGACTGACTCGGGGAATGAAGGAAATATGCCTTCACTCATGGTTACCTGTGGTAAATAACAACAGAAAGGGGTGAGTCTCAAACTACATAATAAAGGTTATAATAAGCAGTAAATCAGTCCATAGCAGTTAATCAATCACAACATCACATATTATTTCCACAACAATCACATTCACTTCAAGTATCATTTATGGGAATGAATGCAATGTAATGCAGTCATGCATGTGGTACCATTCATCGTCAATAGTTTTAGCCCCCATGGCATCATCGTCAATAGGTGAGCTTTTTCATCGTCAATAGCTCTAGGCCGAAGCCTCTTCATCGTCAATAATCATCGTCAATAGATGCACATGTATGCATGAGACCCAATGAGCAACCAACAACCACATTCATGCATCATCAAAATCACATCACATATCATCATCAATTTTAGTTGGTCATTAGACCCATCGTCAATAACATCCTCATCATTTTTAGTTTTGGTCAATAGACCCATCGTCAATATTCATCATCGTCAATTCTTACATCATCCACTTTATCATTATAAATTATGTCACAAGGACTAAACCCCACTAGAGGACCAAAACCTCACTCAAGGACCAAAACACCACCTAGGGACCAAAACAACACACCTAGGACCAAAACACCACCTAGGGACCAAAACAACACACCTAGGACCAAAACATCACCTAGGGACCAAAACAGCACATAACACACAATTTGGCAACACCGGGCGCCAAAAACCCCACAAACTGGCGCCCCCCTGTGCAACACCAGCACACAGGCGCCAATATCCCCACACATTGGCGCCCCTTGTGCCACACCAGCACATAGGCACCAAAACACCAGCAAAATGGTGCCCAGTGCAATCTGAGCACACATAGCGCAAAAGACACAAAGAAATCTGGCGCCCGCAGGCAACACAACACACAGCGCTAAATCGGGTAAAGAATCGCGCTTTGGCAAAGAATCTCGGACTTAGACACAAACTAAGACACAAACTGAGACACTGTCTCAGACACAAGCGCACTCACAGGAGCCCTGGGCAGCACATTTGGCGCCCTGCCTAGACTGAGCAACAACACACAGCGCGCAGTGGCATCGATTTGGCGCCTATCTTTGCGCCACATGCACACACACAGCACAGGGCGCCATTTCCAGCAACATTTGGCGCCCCATGCACCTAGGGTTCCCTAAAACCCCAAATTTCTCAATTCCCCTCAGATCAATCATCAACAACAATCATAAAAACACTTCCTAATTCTTCTAACACTATCAATCAAACAATTTAACAATCAATCACATACAAATCGATTCATAAACAATTTCATAAATCATACAATCCTTCAATCATTCAAAACAACTCTAAAAACAAACCTAACATCAAGAACGTATCAAAACAATAAAATTAACATTCTAATTCTAACCTACAACCCATTATACCCCTTATTATAGAGCAAGACCCACCCTTACCTTGTATAAACCGAAGAGAAGTCCTTTCTACTGAGTCACCCACAAAACCACAGCAACAGTGAAGCTCTTCTCCTCCTTTCCTTGGTGCGATCAAGCTCTCTCCTTCTCTCTCCCTTGGTGCGCCGTTTTTCTCTTCTCTCTTCTCCTTTCTCTTTTCGTTTTCTTCCTTTCTTTTCCAAATGGTACGAATTGCACCAACCCTAGGAGCCTAAGTCATTGGGCTTGGGCTCTTGGGCCAATACTCGTCATCCCGGAATTACCGATACCATTCCTTTCAATTATAATTAAATTAACATAAATAATCTAATATAATTTAAAAATAATGCAACACTTTAAATAATTTAATCAAATAATTAATTAAATCATTTAGGGTGTTACATCACCTAAAGGCCAAACGTCACCTAAGGACCAACTGGCTTCACAATTCAACAACTTAGACGTACTCGGTACCCAAACAACACCCAAAATTGACCTGGCAGCAACCTGCGCTACACTGGCATCAAAACAGCACCTCGGCACACTCACACTACACCTCGGCACACACACACTACCCTTCGTCACACCACACTGCACTTTGGCGCACCACACTGCACCTCGGCACACACACACTACCCTTCGTTACACCACACTGCACTTTGGCGCACCACACTGCACCTCGACACACCTACACTACCCTTCGTCACACCACACTGAACTTTGGCGCACCACACTGCACCTCGGCACACCTACATACCCTTTGTCACACCACACTGCACTTTGGCGCACCACACTGCACCTCGGCACACCTACACTACCCTTCGTCACACCACACTACACTTTGGCGCACCACACTGCACCTCGGCACACCTACACTACCCTTCGTCACACCACACTTCTTCACATCCACACATCGACACCTACACTTCGTCACCTCTCCACTTCGACACCTACACTTCGACAATTACACTTCGTCACCTTTGCAACACTACACCTCGGTACCCATACTCTACACTTCGGCAACTACACGTCGACTCCCGTACGCTTACGCTTCGTCACGTCTACACGATGACACTTACACTCCAATACACCTACACCTCAACACATACACCTCGGTATATATACACTATACCTCGACAGCTTCACTTCGACTTAGATACACTACAGCTTGACAGCTTTACTTCGACTTATATACACTACACTTCAATACATCCATACCTCGACAACACTAGATTCGACATACCTATACTTCACTTCATTACATCCATACCTTGACAATACTAGATTCAGTTACACTCCCTCCCTTCACCATCACTCACCTCGGTTACTCTACTTCGATTACACTACCTCACTTGACCATCAATCACCTTGCCACACTTCCTCACTTAACCATTACTCACCTCGATACTACACTACCTCGGTCACACTACTTCACTTGACCATCAATCACCTTGCCACACTTCCTCACTTAACCATTACTCACCTCGGTACTACACTACCTCGGTTACACTACTTCACTTGACCATCACTCACCTTGCCACACTTCCTTACTTAACCATTACTCACCCTGGTACTACACTACCTCAGTTACACTACTTCACTTGACCATCACTCACCTTGCCACACTTCCTCACTTAACCATTACTCACCTCGGTACTACACTACCTCGGTAACACTCCTTCACTTGACCATCACTCACCTCGGTTATACTACCTCGGTTACACTACCTTTGACATCCATATACTAAACTTCGGTACTTCTACACTTCAGCACATACATACTTTGACGCACACATACTCACTTCAACACACCTACTCTTCTCGGCACACACATACTTCAACGCACATATACTACGACGCACACCCTTACGCTGACACAATTATGCTTCTCGGCACACCCTTACTTCAACTCATTATCCTTCGACGCACACACCTTCGACCTTCGCAAGCTACAACGCAGCTAACCCTCATCTTCCCTCTTTTCTTTGATTCTCATTCTATGATCAAACTTTAACAACAATTACTACAACACATATTCATTCGAATATTGTCCAACGCACATCAAATAACTACTAAGGTGACAACACCAAAAATGGCACTCTTGCGCCTAGGGTTTCTCAAACCCATTTTCTTTTCTAGGTCTTTCATATGACCAATCATCAACAACACATACACAC
Source organism: Oxytropis ochrocephala (assembly GCA_020916435.1). NCBI lineage: Eukaryota > Viridiplantae > Streptophyta > Magnoliopsida > Fabales > Fabaceae > Oxytropis > Oxytropis ochrocephala. Next base: position 55,800,850 of record CM037094.1, read on the forward strand.
ATCACAATTTCACCAAGTTGAAACAAAAACAACATCAATCATACAACAAGCAACACAACAACTCAACAATCATCCTAGAGTCTAACCCACACATAACACTCATCATATACTCTATTATAGGTGAAAGAGAGCCCCCTTACCTCAATAGATTGAAGAATAAGTACTCTCTCCACCAAGACTTCAAGATCCACCAACGATCAAGCTCCTCTTCCTTGAACTCTCCACGCCAACTCATCTCTTCTTCTTCTTCCTAGAGATGTCGCACCTCTCTCTCTACTCTTCCCATTTTACTCTTTGACTTTTCTTTGATTTTGGGTTGAAATGAATTCTCTCACCTTCGATACCTTCACTTATATCATGGGTATGGGCCTAACTATCATGGGCCTCTATTCACACCTCCTCCATTACTTGCACTACTCCCTCTTTTAATTAAATTACCACTCACTTTTTCCTAACCACCACTCCTCATTTACATCAAATACCCTATCAATATTTCAATATAACAAACCAATATACCACTTAATTAAATAAATGCTTGAATTGTTTTTGGGGCGTTATAACTCTCCCCCACTTAGAATATTTTCGTCCTCGAAAATCTCATCAATTGCATGAACACATCAATTCCATCAATCTTATTCCTGCTCCCAACTATCAACAATGCCTTCTTGTACACTAAGTACTAGGACATACACACCTCTCTACGCCCTTACCTTGTACCAAAACTCTATTCTCAGGGTCACCAAAGTCTCACTCGATTATCCAAACACCATTAATCTACCGTTAGGGAGCTACACTATAGCAATTACTTAAAGTACTAATGCTCATCTCTTAAGTCAATCTATATCCAAACTACGAACAGTGCTCTCCCCATCTCTGCATTCCTATTCCCCATACTGAATTCTAATCCTTTAATCACCAAAGTTACACACGACCACCCAGATCCTATATAGGTACTTATTCGACTACCATACTCTTAATAACAATTATTCTACCTCAGGTTTCCCAGAAACCGCATTTCTAAACTCTTTCCAAAAAGCATGCTTTATCACTTTGCATGAACTTCAAACTCAAAGTGTCGATCCTTATCTTTACATCTCCCTACTATCAACCCCCAAATCAAAAACACAAACATCCATAAGACACCTAATTATCTAAAAATTAAGAGTCAACCAAACTTGCACACACCACTCAATTAATCAAGTTGAAATTAGTACATATCCAAAATTTATAATAACTACGAGTTATTGTCGCCTCTTTCATTGGGGACGAGTTATTGGGGTGATCAGTCCCTCCTACTCACACAACCAATTAGTTAAGGTCACAAAACTACGTCTTCTCAAATTTACACCACTAAGAGACTTTTAACGCAGTCTAAAGTGCGAAGGCGTCGTCACGACTCCACTCTTTTGACGTCGTTAAAACCCTTCTAATCACACATACCTCAATAATACAAACAACGACCACAAACAACTACAAGCAATGCTACAACCATCGATTACTTATTTTAATTTCACCTATCTCAATGATACAATCAACGATGCATAAGCAACCAAACAAAATCTACAACAAAGTCTCTGTCGGAGATTGACAAGGGATCTCTGAGACACTACGACTGGACAACTTGGCCGGACAGACCGAACTGCTCTGATACCAACTTGTAACACCCCATTTTCTCTACGGTAATTTAATTTAAAAATCAGAGTTCAAAAATCGTTTTCTCTTTTGTAATACAATCCTCAAGGGAATGCTACGTTCACCAAAAACATGACTTTGATCTAGTCAACAATACTTTTCAACTAATAAATATAATTGTGTGATACATAACATGACTTTAATGGGGCGAACCCTCAAAACACCGGTTCTTAAGCAAGTCTTACAATACTAAATTACAGTTCAACAACTATAATTAAAAGAACTACTAGACTACTCGTCCCCCCAGTGCTACGTATCAGAAAAAAGACTCCACAACCAGACTGAGGAAGGAAGACTTTCACTCGGAATCACCTGCACGTTGCCGACATAAGAAGCAACATAAAAAGCAGAAGGGTGAGTCTCTAACACATATAATAAAATGTATGATAAACATTATGTTAGAGAAAACAACTAGAAACACCTCGGCTCAATAAACAACACACAACATCAAGTTATAACACATCAACTCAAAATCAACAATAAACATCACCAATCACATGAGTGTATGCATGAATGCAACCCAACACCAAGGGTATAATGCATGTGGTACCACCATCGTCGCTATTTTGCCTTTCAGGCACAAACGTCGCTTTGAGCATAGCTCCAAGACCGCAGCCTTCGTCGCAATAATGCATATGGCATGCATGAGACACCATGTTCATCACCTCAGAAAACAATCAACAACAACAATAGCCTTTCGGCGCAAACGTCGCTTTGAGCATAGCTCCAAGACCGCAACCTTCGTCGCAATTCACCAAGACATCGTCAATAGCTCTATGGCTAACATCACTACATCGATCACTAGCTCTATGGCTACATCAACACATCGGTCACTTCGACACCAAAATCAATAGCTCTATGGCTAACATCAAACCTCAATCTATAGCTCTATGGCTAACGTCAAACTCACCGGAATCATCGACACCAAAAGTAGTGGACTACACTGTCACTACAAGGACCCAACCGTCTCATAAGGACCAAAACGTCACCTAAGGGCCAAACGTCACCTAAGGACCAAACGTCACCTAAGGACCAACTGGCTTCACAATTCAACAACTTAGATATACTCGGCACCCAAACAGCACCCAAAATTGGCCTGGCAGCAACCTGCGCTACACTGGCATCAAAACAACACCTCGGGAAACTCACACTGCACCTCGACACACAAACACACTACCCTTCGTCACACCACACTGCACTTTGGCGCACCACACTGCACCTCGGCACACACACACTACCCTTCGTCACACCACTAAGCACTTTGGCGCACCACACTGCACCTCGGCACACCTACACTACCCTTCGTCACACCACACTGAACTTTGGCGCACCACACTGCACCTCGGCACACCTACACTACCCTTCGTCACACCACACTGCACTTTGGCGCACCACATTGCACCTCGGCACACCTACACTACCCTTCGTCACACCACACTTCTTCACATCCACACATCGACACCTACACTTCGTCACCTCTCCACTTCGCACCTACACTTCGACAATTACACTTCGTCACCACTGCAACACTACACCTCGGTACCCATACTCTACACTTCGGCAACTACACGTCGACTCCCATATGCTTACACGGCCACGCGTCTACATGACGACACTTACACTCCAATACACCTACACCTCAACACATACACCTCAAGATATATACACTATACCCGGCGATGCCTTCACTTCGACTTAGATACACACTGCACTGACAGCGACTTTACTTCGACTTATATACACTACACTTCAATACATCCATACCTCGACAACACTAGATTCGACATACCTATACTTCACTTCATTACATCCATACCTCGACAATACTAGATTCAGTTACAATCCCTCCCTTCACCATCACTCACCTCGGTTACTCTACCTCGATTACACTACCTCACTTGACCATAAATCACCTTGCCACACTTCCTCACTTAACCATTACTCACACCTGCACTACACTACCTCGGTTACACTACTTCACTTGACCATCAATCACCTTGCCACACTTCCTCACTTAACCATTACTCACCTCGGTACTACACTACCTCGGTTACACTACTTCACTTGACCATCACTCACCTTTGCACACTTCCTCACTTAACCATTACTCACCCCGGCACTACACTACCTCGGTTACACTACTTCACTTGACCATCACTTACCTTGCCACACTTCCTCACTTAACCATTACTCACCTCCGTACTACACTACCTCGGTTACACTACTTCACTCTGACCATCACTCACCCCGGTTATACTACCTCGGTTACACTACCTTTGACATCCATATACTACACTTCCGGTGACTTCTACACTTCAAAGACATACATACTTTGGCGCACACATACTCACTTCAACACACCTACTCTTCTCGGCACACACATACTTCAACGCACATATACTACGACGCACACCCACGCCACTGACACACTTATGCTTCTACACACCCTTACTTCAACTCACTATCCTTCGACGCACACACCTTCGACCTTCGCAAGCTAAAAACGCACCTAACCCTCATCTTCCCTCTTTTCTTTGATTCTCATACTATGATCAAACTTAAACAACAATTACTACAACACATATTCATTCGAATATTGTCCAACGCACATCAAATAACTACTAAGGTGACAACACCAAAAATGGCACTCTTGCGCCTAGGGTTTCTCAAACCCATTTTCTTTTCTAGGTCTTTCATATGACCAATCATCAACAACACATACACACATCACAATTTCACCAAGTTGAAACAAACACAACATCAATCACACAATAAGCAACACAACAACCCACACATAACACTCATCATATACTCTATTATAGGTGAAAGAGAGCCCCCTTACCTCAATAGATTGAAGAATAAGTACTGTCTCCACCAAGACTTCAAGATCCACCAACGATCAAGCTCCTCTTCCTTGAACTCTCCACGCCAACTCTTCTCTTCTTCTTCTTCCTAGAAATTTGTCGCTTTCTCTCTCTACTCTTCTCACTTTACTCTTTGACTTTTCTTTGATTTTAGGTTGAAATGAATTCTCTCACCTTCGATATCTTCACTTATATCATGGGTATGGGCCTCTATTCACACCTCCTCCATTACTTGCACTACTCCTCTTTTAATTAAATTACCACTCACTTTTTACTAACCACCACTCCTCATTTACATCAAATACCCTATCATTATTTCAATATAACTAACCAATATACCACTTAATTAAATAAATGCTTGAATTGTTTTTTGGGCGTTACATGATGGCCCACTCAAATCGCTCCACTCGTTTGAGATATAGCTTTACATTGCTCCTTCCCATAGAAGATGTAGCTTTAGTAGTAGAGGCAATGCTCCACTAGGTCTCTAGGTTAGAGCAAAGAGCTATTTGACCAAGTTGGGTTCTCTAGACTCTTGATTGCAGCTCCCTGTGTCAGATATTGAGTCTTTGCTTCATTCATGAAAGGCTTAAACATAGCCTCCATAGAGTTATCGATTGTAGGAGCAAACTTGCTTTGATCGAGAAAATCCCGGTGGCACAACAGTCTTTGGAGTAGTTGCTACAAAGCCAGTCTTTGCGCATTGTTATTCGCTCCACCGAAATTAGGATGGTTCTTCCACCCGAGATTGTAAGTATTTGAGTATAGATTATTACCTTTGTTGTACCCAACATAGTTGACTGAGATAGGATTCGCAGGACACTCATCATAAAGATGACCTCCCTCGCAGTAAACACAATTTGGAGAGGAACCACATGGAGGTGGCTCAATTTGCCGCTCTGATTCTTTGCGCAGTAGGTGTTCTTTGCAGCACTAGGTCTTTGTCATATTTTCGATTTGGTTGGAAAAGGAAGCCACTGAGCGGCAAGTCGGTGACCTCACTCACTTCATGTAAACCAAAGAACCTTCTTTTGAACACTTGACCTAGCAGTAGGCCATTGGTAGCTATTTGCAGCAATGTCTTCAATCAAATTGTAAGCATCATTGTAAGACCCATTCAGAAGAACTCCTCCAGATGAGGCATCGAGCATGAGCCTATTTTGAGGTTCCAATCCATTTTAGAAAGTATCAATTTGGATAATGATAGGAATACCATGGTGAGGACATTTTCTCAATAGTTCTTTGTATCTTTCCCATGCTTCAAACTGAGTTTCAAATTCATTTTGCTTGAAAGAGGTAATTTCATTTCTCATCCTGGCATTCTTGATTGGTGGAAAATATTTTGTCATAAATTTTTCAGCCATCTCATTCCAAGTAACAATAGAGTTATGCTCTAGTGAGTTAAGTCAGGCCTTGGCTCTATCTTTCAAGGAATAAGGGAACAATTTCAGTTTGAAAGCATCATTTGAAACACCAAGGAGAATGAAATTATTGCAAACTTCAACAAATTGTTTCAAATGCAGATGTGGGTCTTCAAGGGGACCTCCACCAAACTGCCCAATTGTTTGAAGCATCTGGAACATCATAGGCTTAAATTCAAAGTGAGTAGTAGCAATTTCTGGCCTCACTATGCCTGTTTGCATAGTTTGAGGGTCAAAAACTGCATAGTCCCTCATGGGTCTATCCCTATCATTAGCCATGCCTATAACTCCCATTTCAAGAACTTGTCTTCTGTAACCTCCATCCTCCTCACCTTGGATTGTATGAGGTGGTGTAGGTAGTAGAGTAGGATCACCACGTTAATTGTGAGGACTAGCCATAGCAAAGCGACTAGTCGCCCTAATTCAATAAGTCCCGGAGTACTGTGAACTCTTCTTAATCTTCTAAAATGTCTTTCTATCTCTGGGTGCAACTGGAATTCTGGTGTATTGCGCCTATTCCTGTGCATATGCTGCAGCAACAGATGTTGCAGCAATCTAATGTTGTAGCAATAGAAACAACACAAACAGAATTAGTAACAAAAGGCACTAAGTTGCTAACTAATTAAACAGTCTATTAAACTATAATTCCCCGGCAACGACGCCAAAAACTTGTTGTGTGTAAATGGTAGTGCAAGTTTACACTATCTAAACAAGTAATAAAGTGTAAGTGAGATCGTTCCCACGAGGAATTAAGCTTAACTTTTAGAGTTTAATTTGATTAAGAATTTAGTGAGGAAAGTAAATGACACACAAATTTTGGGTAACATGAACAGTAGTAAAAAGTAAAAAGTAATGGGAAATCGGTGATGAGAACAAGTCGAGATGCATTCACTCAAAGAGCTTCATTAATATGCAATTAAGTGTATGTTCGATCTTGTGAAGATTAGGTCTTTGTGACTTTTTAGGTCTTCAGCTAATAAGATGTTATTCTCTCGAATACTTCACACTAGGTTTCCTTGCAAGAGTTTATCTCTAAACCCTAAAGAAGTACCTCCTAAGTCGCATGAGCAGCATAGCGAGTTTCACCTTATGGGTTATGCTCTCCTATCTCTAAGGTTAAGCAAGGAACATCAAGATCTCTCGTTAATGTCCACTACCCATATTACCTTGTGAGATTAATTTACAAACCATCTCCGAATTTATAAATGCTATTTAGAATAGACGGCCAATCCTACTCTAAAATGAAAATATTGTCACACACAAGGTAAAATGCACAACATTAAACATATTCATTAATCACATAATAAATCAAGCTACATCGGATCAAAGATCTCAACTATGAGTATTTAGCTCATATTGAGCTTGCAAAACATGGAAAATAACTTAAACAAAAGAGTAGAAGTCATATTACAAATTTCAAGGTTAGAAATGATACTATAAATAGAGAACGAAGAAAGGAGCTCCAATGGTGACAATGGAGATCCGATCCATTTCTTCAAAGTAGAAATCCACCAAGAGAAATGTAATTCCAGTGATGCTGTCGCAATGGTCTCAACAATGGAAATGGTTGATGAACTTGCACGCTAAGAAGGAGCTATCTCTAAACATCCCTCTGACGGCAGGACGTCGGCAGTTCTCCCAAATGAGGAATAGAAGCTGCTTATATAGTGTCTCCTTACACGCAACCCTAGAAAATATCTTCTTTGGGAAATGCGTCCTAGGTTAAAGGGCAATTGTGGGAAATCCTTCTTGCATCATATCTTTTCGTGCCATCCAGCTCTGACACCTGTCCTTGCCTCACTTTCCGTGTTTTCCGCATTTGCCTGAGCTTTCTCTCTTATCTAGCGCATTTTCACTATTGCAAGACGCACTTTATTCGCAAAGACTTAAACAAAACACAATTAAAAGCACAAAGCAGAAGGGTGAGTCTCTAACACATATAATAAAATGTATGATAAACATTATGTTAGAGAAAACAACTAGAAACACCTCGGCTCAATAAACAACACACAACATCAAGTTATAACACATCAACTCAAAATCAACAATAAACATCACCAATCACATGAGTGTATGCATGAATGCAACCCAACACCAAGGGTATAATGCATGTGGTACCACCATCGTCGCTATTTTGCCTTTCAGGCACAAACGTCGCTTTGAGCATAGCTCCAAGACCGCAGCCTTCGTCGCAATAATGCATATGGCATGCATGAGACACCATGTTCATCACCTCGGAAAACAATCAACAACAACAATAGCCTTTCGGCGCAAACGTCGCTTTGAGCATAGCTCCAAGACCGCAACCTTCGTCGCAATTCACCAAGACATCGTCAATAGCTCTATGGCTAACATCACTACATCGATCACTAGCTCTATGGCTACATCAACACATCGGTCACTTCGACACCAAAATCAATAGCTCTATGGCTAACATCAAACCTCAATCTATAGCTCTATGGCTAACGTCAAACTCACCGGAATCATCGACACCAAAAGTAGTGGACTACACTGTCACTACAAGGACCCAACCGTCTCATAAGGACCAAAACGTCACCTAAGGGCCAAACGTCACCTAAGGACCAAACGTCACCTAAGGACCAACTGGCTTCACAATTCAACAACTTAGATATACTCGGCACCCAAACAGCACCCAAAATTGGCCTGGCAGCAACCTGCGCTACACTGGCATCAAAACAACACCTCGGGAAACTCACACTGCACCTCGACACACAAACACACTACCCTTCGTCACACCACACTGCACTTTGGCGCACCACACTGCACCTCGGCACACACACACTACCCTTCGTCACACCACTAAGCACTTTGGCGCACCACACTGCACCTCGGCACACCTACACTACCCTTCGTCACACCACACTGAACTTTGGCGCACCACACTGCACCTCGGCACACCTACACTACCCTTCGTCACACCACACTGCACTTTGGCGCACCACATTGCACCTCGGCACACCTACACTACCCTTCGTCACACCACACTTCTTCACATCCACACATCGACACCTACACTCCGTCACCTCTCCACTTCGCACCTACACTTCGACAATTACACTTCGTCACCACTGCAACACTACACCTCGGTACCCATACTCTACACTTCGGCAACTACACGTCGACTCCCATATGCTTACGCTTCGTCACGTCTACATGACGACACTTACACTCCAATACACCTACACCTCAACACATACACCTCAGTATATATACACTATACCTCGACAGCTTCACTTCGACTTAGATACACTACAGCTTGACAGCTTTACTTCGACTTATATACACTACACTTCAATACATCCATACCTCGACAACACTAGATTCGACATACCTATACTTCACTTCATTACATCCATACCTCGACAATACTAGATTCAGTTACAATCCCTCCCTTCACCATCACTCACCTCGGTTACTCTACCTCGATTACACTACCTCACTTGACCATAAATCACCTTGCCACACTTCCTCACTTAACCATTACTCACCTCGGTACTACACTACCTCGGTTACACTACTTCACTTGACCATCAATCACCTTGCCACACTTCCTCACTTAACCATTACTCACCTCGGTACTACACTACCTCGGTTACACTACTTCACTTGACCATCACTCACCTTTGCACACTTCCTCACTTAACCATTACTCACCTCGGTACTACACTACCTCGGTTACACTACTTCACTTGACCATCACTTACCTTGCCACACTTCCTCACTTAACCATTACTCACCTCTGTACTACACTACCTCGGTTACACTACTTCACTTGACCATCACTCACCTCGGTTATACTACCTCGGTTACACTACCTTTGACATCCATATACTACACTTCGGTACTTCTACACTTCAGCACATACATACTTTGACGCACACATACTCACTTCAACACACCTACTCTTCTCGGCACACACATACTTCAACGCACATATACTACGACGCACACCCTTACGCTGACACACTTATGCTTCTCGGCACACCCTTACTTCAACTCACTATCCTTCGACGCACACACCTTCGACCTTCGCAAGCTAAAAACGCACCTAACCCTCATCTTCCCTCTTTTCTTTGATTCTCATACTATGATCAAACTTAAACAACAATTACTACAACACATATTCATTCGAATATTGTCCAACGCACATCAAATAACTACTAAGGTGACAACACCAAAAATGGCACTCTTGCGCCTAGGGTTTCTCAAACCCATTTTCTTTTCTAGGTCTTTCATATGACCAATCATCAACAACACATACACACATCACAATTTCACCAAGTTGAAACAAACACAACATCAATCACACAATAAGCAACACAACAACCCACACATAACACTCATCATATACTCTATTATAGGTGAAAGAGAGCCCCCTTACCTCAATAGATTGAAGAATAAGTACTGTCTCCACCAAGACTTCAAGATCCACCAACGATCAAGCTCCTCTTCCTTGAACTCTCCACGCCAACTCTTCTCTTCTTCTTCTTCCTAGAGCTGTCGCACCTCTCTCTCTACTCTTCTCACTTTACTCTTTGACTTTTCTTTGATTTTAGGTTGAAATGAATTCTCTCACCTTCGATATCTTCACTTATATCATGGGTATGGGCCTCTATTCACACCTCCTCCATTACTTGCACTACTCCCTCTTTTAATTAAATTACCACTCACTTTTTACTAACCACCACTCCTCATTTACATCAAATACCCTATCATTATTTCAATATAACTAACCAATATACCACTTAATTAAATAAATGCTTGAATTGTTTTTGGGGCGTTACATGATGGCCCACTCAAATCGTTCCACTCGTTTGAGATATAGCTTTACATTGCTCCTTCCCCATAGAAGATGTAGCTTTAGTAGTAGAGGGCAATGCTCCACTAGGTCTCTAGGTTAGAGCAGTAGCTATTTGACCAAGTTGGTTCTCTAGACTCTTGATTGCAGCTCCCTGTGTCAGATATTGAGTCTTTGCTTCATTCATGAAAGGCTTAAACATAGCCTCCATAGAGTTATCAGTTGTAGGAGCAGCTTGCTTTGGTGAAGCGAGAAAATCTGGTGGCACAACAGTCTTTGGAGTAGTTGCTACAAAGAGTCTTTGCCGCATTATTCCGCTCCACACGAAATTAGGATGGTTCTTCCACCCAGGATTGTAAGTATTTGAGTATAGATTATTACCTTTGTTGTACCCAACATAGTTGACTGAGATAGGATTCGCAGGACACTCATCATAAAGATGACCTCCCTCGCAGTAAACACAATTTGGAGAGGAACCACATGGAGGTGGCTCAATTCTTTGCTCTGATTCTTTGCGCAGTAGGTGTTCTTTATGGCACTAGGTCTTTGTCATATTTCTGATTTGGTTGGAAAAGGAAGCCACTTGAGCAGACAAGTCAGTGACCTCACTCACTTCATGTAAACCAGCAACCTTCTTTTGAACACTTGACCTAGCAGTAGGCCATTGGTAGCTATTTGCAGCAATGTCTTCAATCAAATTGTAAGCATCATTGTAAGACCCATTCAGAAGAACTCCTCCAGATGAGGCATCGAGCATGAGCCTATTTTGAGGTTCCAATCCATTTTAGAAAGTATCAATTTGGATAATGATAGGAATACCATGGTGAGGACATTTTCTCAATAGTTCTTTGTATCTTTCCCATGCTTCAAACTGAGTTTCAAATTCATTTTGCTTGAAAGAGGTAATTTCATTTCTCATCCTGGCATTCTTGATTGGTGGAAAATATTTTGTCATAAATTTTTCAGCCATCTCATTCCAAGTAACAATAGAGTTATGCTCTAGTGAGTTAAGTCAGGCCTTGGCTCTATCTTTCAAGGAATAAGGGAACAATTTCAGTTTGAAAGCATCATTTGAAACACCAAGGAGAATGAAATTATTGCAAACTTCAACAAATTGTTTCAAATGCAGATGTGGGTCTTCAAGGGGACCTCCACCAAACTGCCCAATTGTTTGAAGCATCTGGAACATCATAGGCTTAAATTCAAAGTGAGTAGTAGCAATTTCTGGCCTCACTATGCCTGTTTGCATAGTTTGAGGGTCAAAAACTGCATAGTCCCTCATGGGTCTATCCCTATCATTAGCCATGCCTATAACTCCCATTTCAAGAACTTGTCTTCTGTAACCTCCATCCTCCTCACCTTGGATTGTATGAGGTGGTGTAGGTAGTAGAGTAGGATCACCACGTTCAGAATTGTGAGGACTAGCCATAGCAGCAGCTCGTCCTAATTCAATAAGTCCCGGAGTACTGTGAACTCTTCTTAATCTTCTAAAATGTCTTTCTATCTCTGGGTGCAACTGGAATTCTGGTGTATTGCGCCTATTCTGTGCATATCTTTGCAAAGAATGAGATGTTGCAGCAATCTAATGTTGTAGCAATAGAAACAACACAAACAGAATTAGTAACAAAAGGCACTAAGTTGCTAACTAATTAAACAGTCTATTAAACTATAATTCCCCGGCAACGACGCCAAAAACTTGTTGTGTGTAAATGGTAGTGCAAGTTTACACTATCTAAACAAGTAATAAAGTGTAAGTGAGATCGTTCCCACGAGGAATTAAGCTTAACTTTTAGAGTTTAATTTGATTAAGAATTTAGTGAGGAAAGTAAATGACACACAAATTTTGGGTAACATGAACAGTAGTAAAAAGTAAAAAGTAATGGGAAATCAGTGATGAGAACAAGCTGAGATGCATTCACTTCAGTAGCTTCATTAATATGCAATTAAGTGTATGTTCGATGTCATGACATTAGGTCTTTGCAGACTTTGGAAGTCTTTTGTGAATAAGATGTTATTCTCTCGAATACTTCACACTAGGTTTCCTTGCAAGAGTTTATCTCTAAACCCTAAAGAAGTACCTCCTAGGCTGCATGAGCACCGACAGTTTCACCTTATGGGTTATGCTCTCCTATCTCTAAGGTTAAGCAAGGAACATCAAGATCTCTCGTTAATGTCCACTACCCATATTACCTTGTGAGATTAATTTACAAACCATCTCTGAATTTATAAATGCTATTTAGAATAGACGGCCAATCCTACTCTAAAATGAAAATATTGTCACACACAAGGTAAAATGCACAACATTAAACATATTCATTAATCACATAATAAATCAAGCTACATCAGATCCAGCATCTCAACTATGAGTATTTAGCTCATATTGAGCTTGCAAAACATGGAAAATAACTTAAACAAAAGAGTAGAAGTCATATTACAAATTTCAAGGTTAGAAATGATACTATAAATAGAGAACAGTAAAGGAGCTCCAATGGTGACAATGGAGATCTGATCCAGCTCTTCAAAGTAGAAATCCACCAAGAGAAATGTAATTCCAGTGATGCTGTCGCAATGGTCTCAACAATGGAAATGGTTGATGAACTTGCACGCTAAGAAGGAGCTATCTCTAAACATCCCTCTGACGGCAGGACGTCGGCAGTTCTCCCAAATGAGGAATAGAAGCTGCTTATATAGTGTCTCCTTACACGCAACCCTAGAAAATATCTTCTTTGGGAAATGCGTCCTAGGTTAAAGGGCAATTGTGGGAAATCCTTCTTGCATCATATCTTTTCGTGCCATCCAGCTCTGACACCTGTCCTTGCCTCACTTTCCGTGTTTTCCGCATTTGCCTGAGCTTTCTCTCTTATCTAGCGCATTTTCACTATTGCAAGACGCTTTGTTATTCGCAAAGACTTAAACAAAACACAATTAAAAGCACAAAGGGCCAATTCAGCCCTGCACCATTAATTCTATCCTAAACACTTATTTACAAACTAATTCACACAACATGCTAATAAATTCATTTAAAAACAAGCTTAGAAAGCAAGTAATAACCGTCATAAATGAGGGTTATCAGTAGTTTTCTTATTCTGGCCAAGTAGCTTTTGAGGACTTCATCCTTCGCATCTTACAACTCCTGAATCTGGGATACGACCAGCAAAGAATCTTAATGGAGTTCAACGCGTTCGACTTTGAACTCCTTAGCGAGCAGTAGACCGGCAATACATGCCTCATACTCCGCCTGATTGTTGGACGTGTGAAGGCGAACGTCAAAGATACTTCTACGGTGAGACCCTCTGAATTTTCCAAGATTAAACCGGCCCCACTCCCTTTACTGTTCGAAGAACCATCAACGTGCAAGGTCCAAGTTGTCATTGATCGCTTTCGTCCGGGCGGTGTCATTTCAAAGAATAAAATCGGCGGGATCACGGGCGCTGCGGCCGACCTGGACTCAAACCGTATTCCAAACTCACTGAGTTCTACCGCCCATTTGATCATGCGGCCCACCATATCCGGTCGATGGAGGATTTGCCTGATGGGCTGGTCGGTCCTTACCACGACCTGATGGGACACGAAATAAGGTCTCAACCTGCGAGCGGCCACCAGTAACGCGAGGGCTAGCTTCTCAATCTTCTGATATCTTAATTCTGGCCCTTGCAGCACCTTGCTGATGAAATAGACCGGGTTCTGTTTTGATTCGTTCTCCCTGACCAGAACAGCGCTCAAGACTTCTTCTGTAATTGCCAAGTACAAATATAGGGTTTCACTCGGCAGCGGTTTGGTCATAATCGGCGGATTCGACAAAGCTTCTTTCAGGTCGTCCAATGCTCGCTGGCATTGCTCGGTCCACTCGAATTCCACCTCTTTCTTTAACAGCTTGAACAAGGGGAGTGACTTGCAGGCCGATTTGGGTATGAACCTTGACAGGGCAGCGACCATGCCGTTCAACCGTTGGATCTCTTTCTTGGTGGTGGGAGGCCTCATATCGGCGACCGCCCTGCACTTATCAGGATTTGCCTCAATCCCCCTTTCTGTTAAATGGAAGCCTAGAAATTTAGTGGCCCTTACCCCAAAGGTGCACTTCTCTGGGTTCAACCTCAAGGAATTTCTTCTAGCTTCCTCAAAGACCTCTCCTAGGTCGTTCAGGTGATCTTGGTCGGTCTTGCTCTTGATGATCATATTATCCAAGTTCATCATCCGTTGATAGGTCGCCCCTGCGTTCTTCAGGGCGAAGGGCATGACCTTGTATTAGAAGTTGCCACGATCTGTCATAAAAGCAGTCTTGGGGCGATCTGGAGGATACATGGTGATCTGATTGTAACTAGAATAAGCGTCTAGGAAAGACAAGAGTTTATAGCCCGATGCACCATCGACCAGCTTGTCAATGTTGGGCACAGGGAAGGCATCCTTCGGGCATGCCCTGTTCAAGTCGGTATAATCAACGCACATGCGCCACTTACCATTCTTCTTCTTTACCAACACTACATTGGAGAGCCAGGTCATGTATTTGATCTCCTCGATAAAGTTGGCTTTGATTAGGTCGTCAACGGTGCTGCTGCTTGAGACTTTTCTTCGTTCTGGGTCCGTCTACCGGTTTAGCTGTCTCGTCGACCGAGAGTTGATGACAAGCGATCTCAATGGGAATTTTGGGCATGTTCGACTCCTGCCATGCAAACAGATCCGCATAATCCCTAAGGCACTTACGAGGTCTTTCTTGACCTGCTCAGGCAGGTCGTTCCCCAGCTTGACCGTTTTTGCTGGGTCGTCCCCTAGCTGAACGTCAATCAACTCCCCATGGGGTTCTGGCCTTTTCAATCTATTCTTCAGCTCACGGGCTAAATCATCATCACCATCCTAAGGGTCGCTGTCGGGATCATATCGGGCATCCAGGTCGGCTAAGTTGACTTGATGACTTTCACCCAAATCCTGAGGGTTGGCGCTCAACGCTTGCTCGTCACAAATGTCTTGATAAATATAGTGGCTTCGTTTGGCCGCCTCCATGTCGGCCATCAGAGTTACTACTTCATCGTTCTTGTTGTAGAATTTCATTTTTAAGTGGACTGTGGAGGCAACGACCTCTAATTTACCAAGCGTTGGCCGACCTATGACGCACTGATAACACGACTTGATTGGGAGGACTAGGAACGTTGTCTTGACCGTTATGTACAAAGTGCTATCATTCGTGTCATCTATGAAGGTAACCAACAATTCTAGTGTTCCCAAGGGATATGTGGTCGACCCATTAAATCTAGTCAACGGACTTGGGTCGGCCTGACGAATAATTTTGTTGCGATCCACGTTCAACTTGTCGATCAGTTCTTCAAACATGTTGTCGACCGAGCTTCCTTGGTCGACCAATATCCTTTTGACTTCGGTGTTTGCCATTACTGCAGATACTACCAAAGGAACGTAGCTGTTGATCCTTCCGTCCAGCAGATCCTCGTCTCCAAAAGAAATCGACGGCCTATTCGAGGCCGGTCGTTCGTCGATCGGTCGATGTTGTTCTGACCATGAGTATTTCATTCCATTTCCTCTTCATGGCCTTTTTGAATTCCCTGCGGTCCAAGGGGTTCCCTCCATGGATAACCATGGCGACCCTGCGGCCTCTAGATTGCCTAATGTCCTCCTCGGAGGTATCTTTATCTCTGGCCGCTTCAATGGCCTCTGTCGCCACGGCCTTTGCTTTATCTTGGGCGGGCTGCCCCCCAGTTCTCTCTTTGGGCCGGTCGGCGCCTTCAGCTCTAACATACTGCTTCAGCTTACCTTTCTGGATAAGGTCTTCTATATCGTCTTGCAGGGCCATGCAGTCGTTGATGTCATGTCCCTTACTTTTGTGCCGGCAATACTTCTTGGTCGACCGACCCCCCTTCTTGAGAACAAGGGGGTCAGGTCGTTTCAACCCAATGAACTCATTGTTTTGGCAATCCACTGTGCTATGGGTGTGTTCAACCTTGTACGTTGTTCGTATTGGTAATTCGGCCTGCTGTCACGATGGCTTTCTTGCCCTTTTGCTGGCCTGTTGTGTTCTTCTTTAAGTCGCGCGCGGGCGCCCTTCCTCGCGGCCAATGTCTCTTTGTAAGCCATGTGGTCATTGGCCCTTCAAAGGAACATGCTGAGGTCCGTGTAATGGTTTA
Organism: Oxytropis ochrocephala; assembly: GCA_020916435.1. NCBI lineage: Eukaryota > Viridiplantae > Streptophyta > Magnoliopsida > Fabales > Fabaceae > Oxytropis > Oxytropis ochrocephala. Next base: position 55,817,777 of record CM037094.1, read on the forward strand.
GAGTGAACTCCTCTGCAAACCTGTGGTTCGGTCTAATGCCGCGTTTGAGGTATTTTAGCTTATCTTTTCTCGGATGTGTCGCGGATTGTCTCGGCCTCAACATTGAAGCGGTCTAATGCGCGCTTTAATGTCAAGTGTTCTTAAATGCGCAGTATTGCAGCGGTTGGCGTGTAATTGGCCAAGAATATCCTGATCAAACCTTCCCACGAGGAGATGGTGTTGGGTCGTAAGGGCGCGTTAATGTGGCTGTCTTTATAAGTAAAAAGGACTGATGTTTACTACTTTGAAAATATGTGGTTTTTTAAATTTAAATGTGACGTTTTTCTAAATTTAAATGCGTGGTTACTAAATTTTAAATGTGTTGTTACCCGAATTTTAAATGTGATGTCTTCTTGATTTTAAATGTGATGTCTCCTTATTTTTAAAGGTGCTGTCTATTATTTTTAAAAGTGATGTTTTTCTAAATTGAAGTGTGTTGTCCTTCTTAAATTAAGGGTGCTTTTTCTTAAATGTAAAGGTGCTATTTCGCCATATTTTAAAGTGTTGTTTCCCTATCTTTCAAGTTGTTGTTTTTCTGATAATTGTTGTTGTTTAGCGCTTAATTGTCGATGCTTCTATGTTGCGATGTCCAATGTATAAAACTAATGATAAATATAACGACGTGTCAATTATGCCAAGTTACCTATGATGATGTGAGTGTGTTGTGTGTTGACTAAATGATGATGTGAAGTTGATGTGAGTGTGTTGTGTGTTGACTAGATGATGATGTGAAGTTGATGTATTTGTGTTGTGTGTTGACTAAATGATGATGCGAAGTTGATGTGTGGGTCATTATGACCAAAGTGATGATAATAATATTGTTGGGTCGGTTATGGCCAAAAGCGACGTTGATGAAGTTGTATCATGATGAATTAGTTGTTGATGCTGTTGAGTGATTAGATGAGTGATGCATAGTGTCTCATACATGTCATGCTGCATTCTGCGACGATGTGGGCTGCGGCCGGAGCTATGCTCAAAGCGACGATAAGCGACGATTGTATTTTTGCGACGATGGTACCTCATGCATATGCCCGGCGACGTGGGTTGCATTTTCATACATATGCATAAAAACGACTTAGTTGCTTGTGATGTGTTTTCGATGTTGGTTGCCGATGTTGCTCTGTGATGGTTGTAATGCGACGTTAAGTGTGCTATGGTAGTTATAGATATTGTCCTCTAATATATTGATTATTATATATGCTCTTATGCTGTTTGAAGACTCACCCTTTCTGCTTGGAATGTTGCTCCATTGTGGCAATGCTGCAGTCACCGCGAGTGAAGGTTACATTGCCTTCCTTAGTAGTCGTTGGGATGTTTTGAGTCGCTCTCGATACCGTAGCACCTAGGGGCGTGGTTGAAGTTGTTAAATTATTTAACTAATTTGTTTAATGATTTTATTGATGTTTTGAGGCGTGTTTGAGTGACTTTGGCGAGTTACTATTTCTATTCAATTTGTGATGAAATTTTTGAAGTTTAAATTTTATGACGAGTGCTATGTCGCACAAACCTTGACGAGTAAAAATAGCGACTTTTATTTATGACGATGTGGCACTTCTTTTCTTTTGATTAAATTAATTTATGCGAAAACAATTTACTCACGATAAATGACGTGTAATTTATGGGGTAGAAAAGGGTGTTACATAGTGGTATCGAGCGATTCGGTCTGTCCGACCAAGTTATCAGTCGTCGAGTCTATTAACCCTCGAGTCTTGGTACTCGTTCTAAATTATAGTTATGTTGTTGGTTATTCTTTGTCGAATGTTGTGAACGTCTAGGTCTTTTGTTGTCTGCTGCGATTGATCTTGTATTGCCTGGTGTGTTCTCTGTGTCCCTTGTCGATCTTCGACAGAGACTTTGTTATGAATTTTTGTTTGCCGTTGAGTGGGGTAATTGTAATCTTGGGTATGAACTGGTTAGAGCATAACCATGTTCCTATTAGTTAAATTTTCGAGGACGAAAATATTCTAAGTGGGGGAGAGTTGTAACGCCCCAAATTTTATTAGAAATTATTTGGAGTTGATTTGATAGGATAGTGGACCAAATTGGAGAGTTTTTGGCATAGGGACCATGTTGAGAAGGACTAAAATTGATGTTAGAAATACTTAATATAAGATTATTATTATTATTATTATTATTATTAATATTACTATTGTTATTATTAAGAGCAAGTTTCTAGGGAAAACCAAAGTGGTTATGGGAGGGAGGAAAAGTAGGAGGAAAAGTAGCGTATGGTTGGAAATTAAAAATCAAATTAAGAATAAGGTAATTAATTAATTAAGTAGTGTTTGGTGGGTTGTTTTAAAATAATAATAGAGTAATTAACTTAAAGGAAGAGTGGTGAATAGTAAAGAAGTGAGTGGTAATTTAACTAGGAAAAGGAGTAGCGTTAGTAATCAACCAGGGTGGTGAGAAGGGCCCAGTTAAGAGAACCCATGACTTAAGCTAGGGTTAGTTATTAGAAACTTGGAGAGAAAGAAAAGAAAAGAAGAAAAGAAGAGAGGGAGCGTGCGTGAGGGAGAGGGAGAGACGGCTAGGAGAAAGAGAGAGAGAGAGAGAGAGAAGGAGGAGAAGGAGTTGGCGCAAAGGGAAGGGAGAGAAAGAGAAGAGGAGATCGTGTGTTGCCAAGGTTTCGTTTGTGTCGTCTTCATCGTGGTCTTGGAGCTCACGTTTTCAAGGTAAGGGGAGTCTCGCATTATAAGGGTTTATATAATGGTTAGTATGTAGGAGGGTAGTTCTATGATGCTTAGGTGATGTTTGTGGATACGTTTGAATGAAGCATGCAAATATATGTGTTATTGATTGATTTGTTGTATTGATAATTGATTTGTTGTGTTGTTAATTAAATTGAGATGTTGTTGTTATTGATGGATTTGTTGTATTGATAATTGATTTCTTTGTGTTGTTGATTAAATTGAGATGTGTTGTTATGATAAACCACTTGTTGAATTCAAATTGGTGACTTCTATGTTAATTGGTGTTAAGGGAATATGGCGATAAAGGTGCATATAAGGTATGTGTTGTAATGGTTCAACAAGAATTGAGAGAGAAAATATAATGATTGTCGGGTGTTTGGGGATTTGTGCGAATAGATCGAAAAATTGGTGATTTAAGGTGGATCGAAATTGATGTTGTTGTCTTTCTAAAATTAAGAGTTGCTGTCATCTTTGTTTTAGTGTTCTTTGTTTTACAAAAATGGGCTGCTTTGTTTTTATGTTGTAAGTGTGTTATTCTTTGTTTTTATAAAGTGGATATTTTTCAACAGAATCCGATTGAGGTGTTCTAAAATGCGTTGGAAAGCTTATTCAGAGGCCTAACTGAATATTCTATTTTTAAGGCAAAATAAACTGTCTTATTGTTGCTGTTTTTACTGTCATCTTTCTCTTTGTTCTAAGCGCACCAAAAGTTCTTTGTTTTTCTTTGTTATCTTTATACCTGAGCTGTCGTTTTTATGAAGAAAAATACTGTTGTTTGAGAACTGAACTTTCTGCGTTATGTAAAAAAAAAAGGCGCCTTTTTATGTAACAGCCCAGGTCCACCGCAGCGGCCACCCCAGCGCTATTACCTCACGATCTTTTCTACCCCCTTGTTGAATTTTTGCCTTCCGTGGGAATCGAACCTTGTACCTGAGGCATAAGTACAAGTTAAACACACCTCCCACTACCAATTGCAGCAGTTGAAGAAATGCCTGAGTCACATGTTCTGGCAGGGGCTTAGCACTTCCTGCCTCGACCAGTTCGGCCGGGAGCTATTGTTGGATGGGTTGCAACACCGGTCCTTGGCCGCCCTGCACCGATTGCTCTTGACGAGGGTTGTCCTGCGACTCATGAATGGTTCGAGGTATGCCCTCCGGGTTATGCTGTGGACGAGCATCCTGCCCGGAGGGGTTGAGCTGTGATGATGCCCGTGTAATGGGCCTCTTCTTTGGCGGCATGATGAAGGTAGCTAGGATAGCGCTCGGGCCTCCCAATGTGGTCGCCAATTGATCGTACCTGACCAATAGAAGTGATGTCCTAGTGATGTCTTTAGCTCGTTCACAGTTGGACTTGTTGTATTGAAGTGTTGGCCTCCCGGGGGTGGTACCTGCAAAGACACTTCGACGCTCTAGTCAGTGGTGTTCAACGGGCAGGGTCACAAGGTATGATTACGTACCTGATTCTCGGGATTTGTGCTGCTTTTATAGTAACAGTGACTCCGGCGTTCTGGTTGTTGCGCCTTTTGCGGGCACGGCCGCATCTTGCGGAGCATGCCAGGCATTGGGCCGTATTGGGCCTTCTAAGAAATAGTGGGCTTTGAGCCCACTCCGGAATAGCTTTCTTTGAAACTCTATGACCTAACACAATGCCCTCTTGTACCATTAAATGGCACATTTCTCAGTTCAACACTAAATTTGTTTCCTCACATCTCTTAAGAATTTGTTCCAAATTTGCTAAATAAACTTGAAATGTTCCTCCAAAGACCGAGAAATCATCCATGAATACTTCCATTGATTGCTCAATGAAGTCTGCGAATATTGACATCATGCATCTTTGGAATGTAGCAGAAGCATTGCACAATCCAAATGGCATCCCTCTAAAGGCAAAGGTTCCATAAAGGCATGTAAAAGTAGTTTTATGTTGATCCTTAGGCTCAATAGCTATTTGATTGTATCCTGAGTAGCCATCTAGGAAACAATAAAACTCTTTTCCTACTAATCTATCTAGCATTTGGTCCATGAATGGTAAAGGAAAATGATCCTTTTTGGTAGCCTTATTGAGTTTTCTATAATCCATACATATCCTCCAACCTGTAATAGTCCTAGTTGGTATCAACTCATTCTTTTTATTGGCTAGTCACACCCCCTTTCTTTGGAACACATTGGACAGGGCTCACCCATGCACTGTCTGATATGGGGTATATGATGCCATCATCTAGCCACTTAATGATTTCCTTTTTCACAACCTCTTTCATAATAGGGTTTAGTCTCCTTTGGCGTTCTATGCTATTCTTAGAATTTTATTCTAAGATGATTCTAAGCATATATAAGGAAGCACTAATTCCCTTGATATCTGCCATTTGCCAACCTATTGCTTTAGTATGCTTCTTTAAGGTGTTAATGAGATCATTCTCTTGTTCTGATGTTAAATCAGAAGCAATGATTACAGGTAGATTGTCATTTTCTCCTAGAAAGGCATACTTAAGATGCTTAGGCAGTTCTTTCAATTCTAGCTTAGGAGGTTGTTCTATGGAGGGTATATTCTTCTTGAGGTTTGGATCCTCAAGATTGAGTGGTTTATAAGTTCTAGCACATACTTCCTTACAAGAGTTTTCTATTGGCATATCTTCTTTATCTAGTAATTCCTTATCTAGTAATGCAGGTGCATCAAGTGCATCTACTTTGACCAAATGATCATACTGTTTATTAAATTGTTTTTCTACCAATTGATCTAGAGAAACTATAGATGAACACTCCTCTATGTTTTCTATAGGATACTTCATAGCATTCATCACATTGAATTTTACCTCTTGATCATTTACTCTCATAGTTAGTTCACCTTTCTGCACATCAATTAATGTTTTTCCAGTTGCTAGGAAGGGTCTACCTAGGATAATAGCCACTTCCTTATCTGCTTCAAAGTCAAGGATGACAAAATCTGCAGGGAATACAAATTTGTCTACTTTACTAAGATGTCTTCTATGATACCTTCTGGATAAGCTATTGACCTATCTGCTAATTGAAGTGTCACAGTGGTTGGTCTTGCATTCCAATTCCCAGCAGGTTAAAAAAAGATTTAGGCATCAAATTGATGCTTCACTACGCCAGATTGGTTAAAAAAGAGCGTCACCATGAGCAGCGTTTTGTCTTAAAACGCTGGTTTAGGCCATAACAAGTAAACAATGAGCAGTGTTTCCTCGTAGAGCGCTGCCTATCAAGAAAACACGCTAGCCAATAAGAAGTGCTTCTACAAAAAGCGCTGCCCATCCGCCAATGCGCTAACCCGCTTTTTAACAAACGCCTCCTAAAGCTAAACGCGCTAACCCAATAACCAGTGCTTTTTAACAAACGCCGTCTAAAGCTAAACGCTCTAACCCAATACCCAGCGCTTTTTAACAAGCGTTGCCCATCCGCCAATGCTCTAACCTAACTCTCTCACCGTCTGAACGCTCGCTCCCAACTCCCCTTCTCTGAGCTATGTCGCTCTCTATGCTCTCTTTCTCTCTGAACCTTCTCGCTCCCCTTCCCCGAGAACCTCCATCTTCCTCGCAATATTGCCCCAAGCCTCTAACCCTCTTCCTCTCACACTCACAAATACCAAAACCCTAGCCTACCTCACAAATCAAAAACACAAACTGAACTGAAAAAGAAAGAAGAAGAAGAAGAAGAAGAACGATGAAGAGAACACCGTCGTCGTCACCGTTCTTTGCTTGCCATCGTCGTCGCCTTGCTCTTCTTCACCTTCAGTGCAAAGAATCTTTGAAACCCTAAGTTTTCATCATCGAAACCCTAATTAAAAGTATTTACTCTTACAATATTAAGAACCAAATTGGTATTTAGTTATTTACTCGGCAATGAATGGACTCTGTGTGCTTCTCTCACCTTCGCTGAAAATCTAGGTTGCTCACTTGGCATTTGAATGAGGCTCGCCATCGTGCAAGGTAATACTGGAATTCTTTTCATCATTGTTTCTTTCGCTTAGAGATCCATGGAGTTCAGAATTTTGAGATCTTTGTTTTGATTTGTAGGTTTTGAGGTGGTGGGATCTTGTTAGAGAAGTTGAATCAGAAGATTTGAGAGTGTGGAGTAGATCTATTACAGTTTTGTTTTGAACCTACCCTTAAGGCATATCTATTCTATTTTCAATTTTGGGTTTCTTTGATTTGAACTAAATCAGAAAAAGAAGGTTGCGCTAGAGGACTTTCCATGGTTTGGTTCAGGATGTTTGAAGTATTCCATGTCAAATGCTATTTTCAGACTCAAATTATGCACCTGCTATGACTTGGAGCTTTTGTTTGGTTTAGTTTTGTGTAAATTATTCCATGACTCTATGTAAGTTTTATCTGTCTTATGATTTATGGTGGATCTTCAATGATTATCCACCACCAATATATTGCTTTTTCTTGATTATGTTAGCATTTATGATTTATGTGTTGACTTGTTCAATGATTATACTATACAAAGAAACTTCATCCAAGGGAATCATCTGTGTAAAATTAGAATTTAATGGCTTGCTGCAATCGACTCTTGCATAGATGGTGTTTGTCTTATGTACACATATGTTGTATGATGTTAATTTGTAGTGGAGTCATCTATATGAAATTATATTTGGGTCTTCATTTACAGCTGCTTTATAGTCCAAATACTAATGTTGTTTGGCTTTTTTGCTGTTTTTTTGAGCTGATTTGCTATCATGTGGATCACTATATGTGTCTTTGGTATTATTCTTTGTGAAATCATTTGGTGTGCTGGTATTGTTGTGTTTTCTTGATTATGTTAGCATTTGGTGTGTTGTTTCTTCAATTATGGTGCAATGGTTGAAGAATGAATGGATTGAGCTTGCTAATAGGTGTTTATGTTGCATTGTTAAGTGTTAAGTGTTAAGCATAGTTTGATTCAAGCACTTGAGCAACTTGTACAGAGAAAGGATAGGTAAAAGAAGCAAACAATTCACATTTTTTTGGTCAATTTGATGCATTCAAAATTGAAGCATGTGATTGATAGTGACATTTTACTTAGTGCTGTGGTGTTTCACTTTCATTAAAACCCCATCTTAATTCTATTATGGATTTGCAGGTAGCAGGAATTGAAAGAATAGAGTTTGAAACAAAGGCTGAAAAACATTTAAATTAATGTGTCAATGTCTCTGCATTTCAAGTGCTGGAGAGTCAAGAAAGTCCACAATCTTTAAGTTGGCAAGACATTACATTTTTTCAACCTTTTAGGATATATTGTAATTTGGAGAGACGGGGAATTCCACAATCTTTAATGTGTCAAAGTTTATACATACATACATACATACATACATACATACATACATACATATATATATATATATATATATATATATATATATATATATATATTGTAATTTGTTGTTGGCTATAGTTTGAATTTGGTTCATGAATTGGATAATGTAACTTGTTAGCTAATTTGTTTTATATATATATATATATGTGTTGATAAGTATACATATATGGATTTGATTGGATTGTATTGTTGTATATTATCAGGTAAATTGCAAATATAAAAAAGAAAATACACAAAACAGAAAAAAAAATTAAAAAAAAAGATATAGACAATGGGCAGCGCTTTTAATGAAGTGCTGCCTATAGTAGGACAGGTTTGGGCAATAGGCAACGTTTTTTAGGGAGCGCTGCCTATCTGAGAACGCATTTGGGCAATGGGTAGCGCTGCCTATCTGAGGACGCATTTGGCAATGAGTAGCGCTTTTTAGGGAGCGCTGCCCATTGTTGGAGTAGAATGGGCAGCCCCACGTTCCGCAGCGCTTAAAAGCGCTGCCCATAGATGAAAAAAGCGTTGCCCATCCCCTAAATCTATTGTAGTGCTTGCACCTAATTCACATAAAGCTCAACCAGTATAGGATGTTCCAATAGAAAATGGAATTGTAACACTGCCTGGATCCTTCAATTTCCTAGGAATCTTATTTTGCACCAGCAAACTACATTCTTTAGTCATAGAAACTGTCTCAAATTCCCCTAATCTTTTTCTTTTGGTAAGCACATCCTTCATGAATTTGGCATAATTAGGCATTTGTTGGAGTGTTTCTACTAAGGGAACACTAATGTGCAATTGTTTTATTACCTCCAAAAATTTACTAAACTATTTCTCTTCATGTGCTTTTTTCAATCTTTGAGGATAGGGAGGAGGAGGGTGTAAAACACCCCAACTTCTACATCCTATTATTTTCGGTAATCTTTTGTGTGTACGTGTGTTATAGTATTTATTGTGATATTTTAGTGTTGGATCAATTTTCAAATAATATATGACTAGTTAGTTACATTTAGTTACTTCCAACTACTTCTTTTTTTGATTATTTATCTTATTAAAACAAATTACAATGAATCATCTCCACGTTGGAATTACTATTTTTATCGTGTAAGTATTAAAATTAGCTTTAGTGTTTAGTAAAACACAGTGAAAATGATTTAAATGAGATTTGGATTTTTACTAGGTAGTACCCTCATTCTACTTCATGAACTCCTATTGATTGGGCTGAATTTTATAGCGTTTTAATGAAGCCCAATAATTAGAATTAACCTAAGGGTTTTTTTGTACCCCCACCCAATCCCATATAGGGATGGCAAAACGGGGCGGGACGAGTTGGCCCGTCAAACACTGCGAGTTCAAAAGTTTGGCCCGGCCCGCCAAGTGATGGGTTGGCGGGCCAGCTGGCCGGCCCGCCTAATTTTTTTTTGCAATATTTTTGAACAAAAAACTCACATGTTTTTAACATTTCAATAAGATTTTTCAACTGTTTTTTAAAACAGTTTTTTTATAAAGTTTTTTTAACGGATTTTTACTTTAAAAACTCTTGATATATTCAAAATAAAAGTGTAAAACAATAGTAGCATTGGAATTACTAGGATTAACTATATAGAAACTAAAACCATCAAGAAATGTCATCTAGAACCATCAACCAAAAGGTCAAAAACCATAATTCCAGTATTGATCTTAAAACAACCGAAATTAGTATTTTGATTGCTTGATAACAAGGGATTAACCATCAAGCAACCAAAATAAATATTCTTAAGAACCAAAAAACCATAATATGTACAACGTCAAAGTCTAGAGATTCAAATTACATAACATTGGCTAACAAAACATAACATTGTCTAACAAAACAATACAAACATTAAGATATATAGAACTCAAAACAAAAAACACTATCATTCAGGTGAAGAAAAATCGAATTTCAAGTGAAGAAACACTAACACTATAAATCATTATAGTTTTTTATTTATTTTTAAAATAAAATAAAAACGGGTCGGCGGGCCGACCCGCCCCGTCCTTGCTTTAGCTCGTGGTTTTTTCTTTTTTGGCGAGGCGGTCTTAACGGGTCAGCGGTCCCAATACCCTGGCCCGGTGGGCCAAACCCGTTTTGCCATCCCTAATCCCATATACCCCCACCCAAATTGAAAACCCCAAAATGTCCTATTGAAAACGTAATTTTTTTTTAAAATTTTTGTCAATCGTATATACACCTGGGGGGTGTATATACACCCTTACATTTGGTCATCGTATACACACCCCCCAAGGCGTATATACGATTGGCACACCCCCACCATAATCGTATATACGTCTTGGGGGGTGTATATACGATGGGCAAAAAATAGGGTGGTATATATATCCCCCCAGGTGTATATACGATCCCTATGGTAATTTTTTAATTTTAAGTCAAATAAAAATTAATTTAAGTCCTGAAAATAAGTTGTGTGTGTAGTTCATTAAAACGTGACGATGTTATACGTCGAACAAATAATTTAGGCTAAAAAATCGGTTTTCGGGCAACATACTCCGATCGTAATGAAACCACAACCATTAAATCCGAAAAAAATCAAGAATCAAGACTCTTATAGAAGGAACTTCTTATAGGACTACGGCCTCAAAATCCCAAATTCCATCGTTTACTATTTTTTACGATTTTTTTTAAATTTTTCATAGTCTCTAAAAAATCTAAAAAAAATTGTATAGCCTTATTTTGGTTTTCTTAGATTTTTAGTGGTGTTTTTATAATTTTTTAGAGTAGTTTTGACTATTTAACGAATATTTAGTAGCCTTTTAGTAATAAAAATTAAAACAAATTATTAAAAAAATAAAAAACCCATCGTATATACCCATTTGAGTATGTATATACGATTGGACATAAAATAGCCATCGTATATACGTACTCAAAGGGGTATATACGATTTATTTATTTATTTTTAAAAAAAAATTAATTTTCAATTAAAGTGCATTTTGAGGATTTAAAATTAAGTGGGGGTATATGGGGATTGGGTGGGAGTATAGAAAACACGGCCCTTAACCTAATTCTCAACCGACGTTTCTTACCTCATCAGCCGAAACCCATCCTCTCTTTTATTTTCCCTAATGATATCCTACACCATTCCTCATTCCAATCACTCACGTACAGCATGTAAAACCAAATTCAATTATCTTATTTCAATTGTCCTAGTTTCATCCTTTTGAAATGCTAACCCTCATGAAAAGTCAAACACTTGATTCCTTTGGAAATAATTATCCTCCCACAAATTGGAAGTCATACAAAATGCTAAGCCACGTTTTGTTCTTTTGCGTGATTGATGATTCAAAGTTTAATTGCCATCTCCAATTTTACAAGTTCTGACTTCCTAGTTTTGGAGTTTCAAGCGTTGGTCCCGTTTCATTCATAGGCTTGTCCCGCATCTTTTAATTAGTCGCATGGGGTTAATTAATGGTCACACTCCAATCACCGATTCTGAACATAAATTCGAGGAGTGACAGCAACTAAGTATTGGCTCATAGAGTTTTCAGGGTAGTCCGATTTATTCAGCTCTTGTTTGAAAATAAGGATGGTAATTTTATATTCCTCGTATCGAAATCTCCCGAAACACTACACGTTCGTGTGTTACGAAGAATTTGGTGTCACTCAACTATGTTTGTGAGTTTTTCTTAGTCATTCTTTTGTGTCAATTTTTACTCTATTTTGCCACCTAATATTTTATTGGCTTAAATATATATTACCCCTGCAAATATACCAATTATCCATTTACTTCCTATAAAAATAATTTTTTTAAAAAGACCTTGCAAATATAAATTATTTCTAGTTACCCTCATTTGTTAGATTTTGTTATGACGTTAAGTGTAAATATATGTTACCCCCGCAAATATGTTCATTATCCATTTACCCCCTGCGTAAATATATGTTACCCCCTGCAAATATCCTCATTATCCATTTACCCCCTGCAAATACGCTCATTATCCATTTATCACCCTACAAATAATAAGTGTTTCAACATACAGTTAACGTTGTTAACAAAATCTAACAGCAGGGGGGTAACTAGAAATAATTTATATTTGCAAGACCTTTTTTAAAAGTTTGATTTTTACAGGGATAAATGGAAAATGAGTATATTTGCAGCGGGTAACATATATTTAAGCTTATTTTATTAAATATTTGACACTAGTTTTTATATTATATATAATATTACAGTCTTATTTCATTAGCTCTATGAATCCGGTACCGAACAACTCAAATACGGACTCGTTTATTGTGTGGTCTACCAAAGTTCTATTTGATTTCTGTATCAAACGAGGTCGTCACACCAGGTACGGGGGGAAAGGGTTTCTTTTCTATATGGGGAATAGGGGATAGGACTAAAATAGTATTGATTGTTGCTATTTGTTTATTGTTCATTTTTCTATTCAATTCGGATAACTGTAAATTATTTGATATGATTTGATTGGGATGACTGTAACTAAATGATCTGGATGAATGTAATTTAATGATTTAGATGACTGTAATCTAATGATTAAGATGATTGTAGCTAATGTGCCGATTTTAGGGAATGAATCTAGGTTGAGTGGTCAAGTTTGAGTTGACTGATGTTATTTGATTTGAATAATTTGTATGTTACTAAGCTGAAGAATTGAGTTGACAGTGAAGGTGAGTTAAGAGTAAGAAGGAAGGTTTAGTTATAAAGTTATAGGATGAGTTAATGTCTATTGTGCTAAAAGATTATAATGATAGGTAAGACTAATTGATACAATTAGCAATGGCTAAGTTCCTAATCGGTATTTCAATATCTGTTAACATAGTCGAGATTTACTCGAAATTGTTAAGTCATTAAGTGACATGATAATATGTTTTGCTGTGATAGATGATGGCACTAATACATAGATGAGTAGATATAGCATGGATATAGTGCGGGAGTTACTCGTAATTAAGTTTAATGACTTAAGTGAAAAAGAATAGTTAGTTACAATAGTTAAATGATAGTTGATGATGATGGTTAAGGAACCTTGTCGCAGTATGGGCAAGGGCTCGTTGCAGTATGGGCGAGTCGTACCTCAGTAATTTAAGTTGTAGGAGGAACCTTGTCGCAGTATGGGCAAGGACTCATCGCAGTATGGGCGAGTTGTACCTCAATAGTTGTTGTCATTGTCGTCGTGGTAAGGGCATTATCGGGCAAGGTATCCCGTTCGGGCAAGGTATCCAGGTCCTAATAGTCCTCTTGGGTGTTCTTCAGGGCATTATCGGCCAAGGTATCCCGTTCTAGTGTCTCGGTCCTGTTGTTCTTGTGGGGCATTATCGAGCAAGGTATCCCGTTCGGGCAAGGTATCCCGGTCCTCTGAGTCCTCTCGCCATTGTTCTTCGTAGGGCGTTATCGGGCAAGGTATCCCGTTCGGGCAAGGTATCCCGGTCCTATCGATGTTGTTCCCTATAGGGCGTTATCGGGCAAGGTATCCTGTTCAGGCAAGGTATCCTGGTCCTATAGTAGTAGTTGTTGTTGTAGTTGTTGACGTTGTTTGTTATTATCGTTGTTGACGACTGTAAGGCAGTATCTAACAAGGTATCCAGATCCTGTTGGTGTTCTTGTTGTTGTTGCTGCTTGTAGTCTTAAGACCATACGTGAGGTCACGAGACTAGTTTAGTTGAAGATCAGTAAAAGATTAATTATGCATGCGTGTTATGAAAGTTGTAACCATTGTTGTTTATTGTTTTCTTGTTATGTGATAGTCGTTGCTATTTTAGTTTCGGTCCTATGTTCCTTATATGGTTTGGACACTCTTTCTCACCCGTGCACCACTTTTTAGATTGAGTTCCAGGTGTCGTTGGAGTGGTCTTCTGGGACCGTGCAGCAGGAGAGTTTTGATTATGCGTGTTGATGTCACTCCAGCTTTAGTTTATCGGATTAAAGGATAATTGCTCTGATCATGTGACATTGGGATTTGGGTTGTATTTTCGATATTATATTTAAAGTCAATATTATTACTGTGTTGAAAGAAATGCTCCAATGCTTTAGTCTTTAATATTATTATAATCGATTATATGTGATTTAACGAATTGGAGGACATCATTTACTTGCGAAAGCCATTTCAGAAAAAGAATTGCAAATTTTAGTTTGAAAAATAAATTTACTCGTTTTTCCGTATTTTTTCACTTATAAATACCTTCGGGGTAAAGGGTGTCACAGAGGCTTTTCATTGGTAGGTCTTTGGTTGAGAGTGTCTTTGGTTGTTTTGAGGTGGGAATCCTGGTGGTGTGGTTGGTGCAGCATTAGATGCAGGTGCACTATTGTTGCTCCATCTAAAATTTGGGTGATTTTTCCAACCAGGATTGTAAGTGTTAAAATAAGGGTTGTTATTCCTATTATAACCTACATAATTTACAGAAATAGGGTTTCTAGGACATTCCTCATACAAGTGACCAACTCCACAGTACACACAACTAGTGGTACCTGGGGGTGCTTGTTCTACAACTGCTGCAGTGATGTCTGTTGATGCAGCTGCATTAGATGCAGTTGCATTACTTGAAGTGAAGTTTTTTATCAAATTAGCTAAAGAGACTACTTGAGCAGATAGGGCTGAGAATAATTTCATGTACCCCTGATGTTTTCTTTTGGACACTCACCCTCTCAGTAGGCTAACTAGAGCTATTAGCTGCTATTCTTTCAATCAATTCACATGCCTCATTATATGACAGATTTAATAACACTCCACCAGGAGATGCATCAAGCATTATTCTAGTTTGAGGTTCTAAACCATTATAAAATGTCTCCTTTTGAATAATAACAAGTAAACCATGATGAGGAAATTTTCTCAAAAGTTCCTTCCATCTTTCCCATGCTTCAAATAATGATTCAAATTCTTTTTGTCTAAAAGAGGTAATATAAGTTCTCATCCTGGCATTTTTGATAGGTGGGAAACATTTTCCTAAAAATTTTTCAGCCATTTCATTCCATGAATGATAGAGTTAGACTCTAAAGAGTTTAGCCAAGACTTAGCTCTATTTTTCAAAGAATAAGGAAACAACCTTAATCTAAATGCATCTTCACTAACACCAGGTATGATAAAGTTACTACATTCTTCTAGAAATTGTTTTAAATGCAAATGAGGATCCTCATGTGGAGTTCCTCCAAATTGACCAATAGTTTGAAGCATTTGAAACATTATCATAGGCTTAAATTCAAAATGCACAACATCTATATGAGGTCTAGATATGCTAGTTTGCATGTTTTGATGATCAAATTGAGCATAGTCCCTCATAGGTCTATCTCTATCATTAATCATGCCTATGGGATCCATATGAATGAATTGATCTCTTTGATCTTCTTCAGTATCTTGATGTGAGTCAGGACCTCCTCTTCTTGAGTGTGGTCTTGAGCATTGTCCTTCCTTTGTGAGACATGATGCAAGTTTGTTTCTTTTGCTTTTGGAGTCTTAACAATCTCATATATCTTATTTCTATCTCTAGATCTAAGCTATATTCTGGTGTCCTGTTTTTTGTCATGTACATATGCTAAAGCACTGTGTGCTCCTGCATGACAGAAACTACAATACCAGAACAGTAAAACACTAAATTACGGTATATCAGAATTTCAAAATAATTTAACTACATTCCCCGACAATGGCGCCAAAAACTTGGTATTGGAAAAACATGTGCAAGTATACACAGTCCTTAACAAGTACTAGTATAAAAGATCAAACCCACAGGGATTGAGAAACTCTTTTTAAAAGTCAATACAATGTAATTAGTGCAAGGAACCAAATAACAAATATAATTGGAGATGATGTGTATCACAATCAAGTAATATAAAGCAATGTGCAAGTAGTGGTAATGCAATAGAGAAAAGCTAGTTGGAATGTCTTCCCCAAGTAATTCACTTTTAAGTGTTTAACGCAGTATGTGATGCAGTTGCACTGAATGTTGTTGCATTAGTTATGTGCCTTTCAGTCACTTTCTCCAGAGTTTTATTACAAGCTTTCTATGTCTAGGCTTGCTAAATAATTCACTCTTGTCTTTTTAAAGTACCAACAGTATCACCCTACGGACTATACTATCCTATGACTAGGACTTAGCATGGTTTTCACAAATTTCCTTTGTGTAAAACACTCACCCATATTAGTTCTTGAGTTCTTAATTGTAAATCATGTTTGCTTTTACAAATCTACTTATTCTAAGTGATCAATCTCAAAATAGGTGTTGAAAGTATTATCAAGCAAGAACTAAAGAGCACACATCATATACATGCATCAAACTTACTTAAAAGCTCATTAAATGGTTAGAACATTCCAACTAAGAGAGATTTAGCTCATGACAAACATTGCAAAGCATATATAGACTGAGTAGATCATGTTTATATAAATGAAATCACAAAAGAGAAACAAAAATATAGAGATTACCCAAGTTGCAGCTCTTTGCATGAATTCTCCTAGCAATGCAGTTGCATTAACTAACTAGCACTTAGTAAAAGCTACGAATTGAAGTAAGGAGGATTTGTCAATTCCTTCTTTTTCTTCTTACAAAATAGAAACTATCTATGACTATTGAAATTTTGATCTAACTTATAGATTGTGATATATCTTCAAGTGAAGGAATGAGGTCTTTATATAGTCTTCATGAGAGTTGCTTCCTTTCTTGTAGTTGAAGTAAACTAGAGCTGTAACCATGGTTACTTTTCAGAAGTTGTCTCTTAAGGTGAAGCATACACTCAATTGTGTAGGGAGGTCCAATGAGATATAAGCATGTGTCCCTATGTGAATGAGTCCTTAAAGCTATGTTAGAATTGTGAGCTCCGAAATATGCAATTTGCACTTGCTTTAGTGACTAAGCATGAGGTCATCATTGCAAGTGGATGTGCAAGTGGATGGCTTCAATCTGTTTGCAATGCAGATGCAATGCAGTAGCATTGTGTTAATCCAGTGCGATGGCAGTTGTAGTGCAGATTGTAATGCAGGAGCATCTGTAGACTGCACTAAACAAACTCATCAAACATACCACAATATATCCAAAATGACCTATTAACAACTTAAACCATGTCAAACACTCAAGTTATCATATATCACATAAAATACTATATAAACTCTTTATCTTTGCTTGAAAGAGAGCAATTTCCTAAGTTTAAACATATGAATAATTCTATATGAAATAGAGTTATCACACCCCCAAACCTAAACCATTGCTTGTCCTCAAGTAATGACAAAGACAAACTAAAACATACTATAATTCTAGAAGATAGATCAACTTGATATTTGGATTTTCATGAGGTGCTCTCTATGAACTTCATTTTTCAGCAATCTAACATTTTTGACAATCTAACGATTGCCCCGAAGCGGACGAATGGCCGAGGTCGACCTCGGCTTGAGTTGCCAGCGTTTAGTAAGGAAGTCATGATGACGATGCCACGTGTTGACTGGTGAGTGGAACGACATTGACGTGACATTCGCAGTCCTGTAGTGATGATGTCGGGCAGGTGCATTGAACAGCGATGACGCTTAGTTTCCAAGCCTGTTGGGAGGTATATAAGGCATGGTGGCGTATTCATTTGCCACTTTTCCTGTTTTTGAGAGAGATAGTCTGTGCAGAGTGTTTGGGAGAGAGAAACTCTGGCCGCCATCCGAGATCAAGACCGTCGCACGATTTCGTTGCTCCACCGTCCTGAGATCAATCTCTGTCAATTTTTCCTGAACCTTCCTACAAAAATGTTAGTTCCAAGGTACTTTGTAATTTTAAACCATTTAAGTTTTATTCCTTTAGGACTGGTTAGCTAGTCGGGGCCGACTTCACCCATGGATAGTCACCTTGAGTTATTTGTAGATGATGTGATCGCCTCGGGCTATTTGAGGCAGAAATATAGCGAAGTAGATAGTATAGATAGTAGTCAGACGAGTGATACAGCAGTGCCTTCTGTTGCAGATGGCCCAGACAAAGAGTGAAGAGAGACGAAGCTTTATTCTGCCCGGCAAAATGATTCTGAAGAGGTCGCTTGATGGCCAGCCCATCTCGGCTCCCAAAGGATCTCGTTCTGTGTTTAGCACCACATACATTAATGCTTCGAAGTCGAGCTTCTCAACTCCACTTGCTAACTTTGAGAGGCAAACTTTTGAGAGCGCGGGGGAAGATGCTGAGGTGAACTCTCGACCGGCCGCGTCAATTGTCACAATGTTGAGCCGGCGGAGGAGGTATACAAATGGGTCTCTACCGAGGTTTGTGGAACCCATGCCAAATTGAAGCTGGACAAACCTGTTAGTTACTTCGAGAAATATTACTTGAGCCAACCCGAGGGGGAGAAATGGAAGCTGACGTTTCTTCTTGGAGTCCCGGTGTGTAGTGAACACAAGCACTTCGGATACTTCTTCTACGGAGCAGTGCTCGAGGCGATGAATTTCCGCCTACCCCCTCAACTCCTTTCAACAACAAGTCTTGCGGCATTTGAGGGCGGCGCCGTCACAGTTGCTGCCGAATTGCCGGGGATTCCTGAGAGTATTTGAGCTCACCATGGAGTATCTCAACAGAAAACCCACAGCCAGAGTCTTTTTTACCATGTTCAACGTAACCCGTAAAGTAGAGGTCGGCTTCGACGGGAATAGGTATGGCCACATCAACTTTAAGAACAAGGTCGGTCACTCATACTTCCACCCGGTGAATGATTCAAACAAGAACTTCAAGAATATCTATTCTTCGTTCAAGCCATGAATTTCACAACGAACAAATCTATAGCCGAGATAAAAGACGAGAAAATGGTGAAGTCTCATTTTCCACGGAGCTGGAGCCGAGCTTACCATTTCACGAGTAAAGAGAATGTGATGGAGAATACTGAGTATGCCGTGAAGCCTCACACGCTGAAAGGGGGTGACATGAGTCCTCTAGGTTGATTAACGAATGGGGAAAAATGCTGGCCAAGAAGGGAATGAAGCTCCACTGTGGCTCGATGTTCAACGTGTTGGCCAAATCTAAGGCCAAGCTTAAAGCATACTTTGATACCTGTAGCTTACTTCGTCTTGTAGTATTTTCTTTTTATTTGTTGATAATACGCCGGTTCTAATTCTGAGTTGCTTTTTGCAGGTAGAATGGGCCATCTTGAAGATATGATTGTCGCTTCTACTATAGACACTACCATCAAAATTCCGCCAGCTGGTGAGAAGAAAACCGGCCCTTCCATCTCAAGGAAGGAAAGTTGGTCAGGCCCTCATCCCGATTCGGGGAGCAAGACCCAAAAGCCAAAAGGGAACAGTTCGAGTGTCGTCAAGGACTCAAAGTCGGGTTCTGGCAAGGAAGAATAAACAAGAAAGCAGAGAAAGAAGCCGCCGAGGCATAGCTTAAGAGGATGCAAGAGACCCTCAAAGATCTTGATGTTGATAGCAGTGAGGACCGACCCCGGGTGGGCAAGCTGCCAAAGCTGTTAGAGAAAATGAACAAAGAAAAAGCTGTCAGCGATCTTACCGAGGCTGACTTTGAGGCAGTGGCCAAGGTCGCCAAACTTTGATCGAGGCCTTTAAGAAGATGAAAGTTGCTGCTGAGCAGAAGGAAAAGTTGCTGCCACTGTTGCCTATAATCGTGCCATTGCCGTCAAGCTAGATCGGACTTCCCGAGAATTAAAAGTTGCTCGTAACCATTGGTATGTAGAGCTGCCGAAGGAAAATCGGATGCTGAGAGAAGAGGCCGAGGAGAAAGCTGATCTTAAAAAGAAACTCTTTAAGGCTCATGCTAAAGCCGCGAAGAACAAGGAGAAGGCAGACAAACTTTCTTTCGCTACCAAGGATCTGAAGTTGGCCCAAGAAGATCTCGAGCGTGTCTGGAAAGAGGCGGAGGCTACCAAGGTGAAGTCTGCGGCCCGCATTGCTGAGCTTGAGAAGAGATGCCAGAAGCTGACAGACGATGGCGTGCAGATGGCAGCTGAGGGTTATCTCGGATGCATTCAACAAGCCATACTGATGGAGAAGGCACCCCATGCAAAGAAAATGGCAAAATTTTCAAAGGTGAGGAAGATGGCAAACTGAGTACATGCAGCTGACTTACGCCGTAGAAGATGGCAAAATTTTCAAAGGCGTGGAAGTGATCTTTCTCCCTGCTGAAGTTGTGGAAGAGAATTGATAGGAAGGCCACTGTGGGCACCCATCTCCTTCTTCTTGCCGATGCCGGTTGTGGGCGATCGACCTTGGTACCAGAGCTGTTGGAGGTTCCCAGCCTTCACTTTCATCCTACCGAACCCGTTGTGGGCTTATCAGCCTTCTTACTAAGGCCGTAAGAGACATTCGGCCTTCTTACCGGAGTCGCATGAGACGTCTGGCCTTCTTACCGGAGTCGCGTCAGACTTCTGGCCTTCAGGGCGGAGACAACGCAATGCGTCTCCTTCCTTTGGCCTCTGATGGAACTCATCAGTTCAAACATTAGAGGGACGGCTGGGCTCGCGCAATGCGAAATTGGAAAACTGTTCGACCCCTGATGGAATTCGTTAGTTCGGCATCAAGAGGAAGGGAAAACTCTCGTGGAGTGAGGAAGAGTTGAGCAGACTGAGGGTTCTATGATGGAGTGTCGGACTCGGTAGTCAGATAACCATTGAGGCCTGCGCGGGCCATTCTGCAAGAGCTCGTGGAGAAGAGCTGTTAAAGCCGGAGCCGGCTAATTAGAGATGAGCTCGGAGAGACGAGCTATTGGAGCCAGATTAGGCTATTCAGCGATGAGCTAGGAGATGAGATATATGAGCCAGATTAAGCTATTCAGCGACGAGCTCGGAGATGAGCTATTGGAGCCAGATTAGGCTATTCAGCGACGAGCTCGGAGATGAGCTATTAGAGCTAGATTAGGCTATTCAGCGATGATCTTGGAGATGAGCTATTGGATCCAGATTAGGCTTTTCAGCGACGAGCTCGGAGATGAGCTATTGGAGCCAGATTAGGCTATTCAGCGACGAGCTCGTGTGCATAGATGGAGAAGAACCCGAGGTAGAGACCTGGTTCGAGGAGGTTCCCTATCGTGTCTGCGAATAACCAAGATGGCAGCAAGTGTTATTCAAGAGGAACGTACCTCGGTATGTCTGTTGTAGACGAGAGCTGGTACGAGATCGTCGTTGCCAGGGCGTTCCTCGGGGGATGGTCAGTAATCCGAGGAATAATCGTTAAGAGTCTTGGAAGACAGTGATGTGCCTGCCACTGTGGTCGCCATTGTTCGGTACCTGGACTTCGGACTCGGTCTGAGGTCCGAGATACTTTCTTGTGAATTCCAGGAGAGGAGTCTTCGAGTTAAAGAGAACTGATAGGAAGGCAGGCTCTTTGCTTTTACAAGATAGGAAGGCCACTGTGGGCACCCATCTCCTTCTTCTTACCGATGCCGGTTGTGGGTGATCGGCCTTGGTACCGGGGCTGTTGGAGGTTCCCAGCCTTCACTTTCATCCTACCGAGCCCGTTGTGGGCTTATCAGCCTTCTTACTAAGGTCGTAAGAGACATTCGGCCTTCTTACCGGAGTCGCATGAGACGTCTGGCCTTCTTACCGGAGTCGCGTCAGACTTCCGGCCTTTAGGGCGGAGACGACGCAATGGGTCTCCTTCCTTTGGCCTCTGATGGAACTCGTCAGTTCAAACATTAGAGGGAAGGCTGGGCTCGCGCAATGCAAAATTGGAAAACTGTTCGACCCCTGATGGAATTCGTTAGTTCGACATCAAGAGGAAGGGAAAACTTCCGTGGAGCGAGGAAGAGTTGATGCGGACTGAGGGTTCTATGATGGAGTGTCGGACTCGGTAGTCAGATAACCATTGAGGCCTGCGCGGGCCATTCTGCAAGAGCTCGTGGAGAAGAGCTGTTAAAGCCGGAGCCGGCTAATTAGAGATGAGCTCAAAGAGACCAGCTATTGGAGCCAGATTAGGCTATTCAGCGACGAGCTAGGAGATGAGCTATATGAGCCAGATTAAGCTATTCAGCGACGAGCTCGGAGATGAGCTATTGGAGCCAGATTAGGCTATTCAGCGACGAGCTCGGAGATGAGCTATTGGAGCTAGATTAGGCTATTCAGCGATGAGCTCGGAGATGAGCTATTGGATCCAGATTAGGCTTTTCAGCGACGAGCTCGGAGATGAGCTATTGGAGCCAGATTAGGCTATTCAGCGACGAGCTCGTGTGCATAGATGGAGAAGAACCCGTGGTAGAGACCTGGTTCGAGGAGGTTCCCTGTCGTGTCTGCGAATAACCAAGATGGCAGCAAGTGTTATTCAAGAGGAACGTACGTTGGTATGTCCGTTGTAGACGAGAGCTGGTACGTGATCGCCGCTTCCGAGTGGGGGTACCTGCAAGACACTCCGATGCTCAAGTCAGTATGTGGCCGAGTTAAAGGAAAAGAGAGAGAGAGAGAGTAGTTCAAGAGTATTACCAAGTGGCAGAAGTGTCTGAAAAGGACGTACCGCGGTAGAGGAGTGTAGCTCTATTTATAGAAGAAGCGGGTGTACCAAGAGCGTCGCATTCCATGGAAGAATCTTGGGTCGAGCTTTAAGTCCTGGCCGGAACACTATCGATATCCCATTCTGAGGGAGTTAATAAAACCTCCCCCTATGAAGCTGTTCACCAGCCGCAGAGACCCAGACAAACACATTAGATATGAATAAAATAAAGAAGTGCAAACTATTCCCTCAGTCACTCGACGAGCGAGCGTTAGAATGGTGGGAAAGCCTTAGGACAATCACCATCTCTTCGTGGGACGAGTTGGTCAGAGTATCCTCAGTGCATTATACGGCCAACAGATGTCAAGATCGACACGAGGAAGTGTTAGACACTATTGTCCAAGGAAAGAATGAAACCCTAAGGCATTACATCGACCGATTTAATGAAGAAGTTGAGACCCTCCGAGGATTGGAGGACAAAGACATATTAAAGTGTCTGAAGAGCGGACTCAGACCGGTAGCCAATTCGCACAAGAGGTTGCTTTGAATCGACCACAGGATTTTACCACTTTCCTCCGAAGAGCAAACGACCACATGACATATGAAGGGTCGTTGCTGGTCAGGCGAGGCGCCTGCAAGCAACCTCGGGAGGAACAGAATAGGCCAAGCAGAAACCAAGACAATTCATCCCGCGATCACAAGACGGAGTATAGACCAAAAAAATACGATCAGCGTACTCGACTCAACACTTCAGTGGCTTAAATCTTCGCTCACTGCTAGAATAATAAGTTTAAAAATGTGAAGCGACCTAATCCCCTTGTTTTAAAGGAGGGGGCATGACCGACCAAGAAATACTACCGATATCATCGCAGCAAAGGGCATGACACGAACAATTGCATGTCCCTCAAGGATGACATTGAAGATCTCATTCGAAAGGGAAAATTGAGGCAGTATGTTAAGAAAGAAAACGAAGACCAGCTCGAGGAGAAAGTTGTTGAGAGGCTGGCCGCCCGTCAGTCCCAACGTCAGTCCCAACGTCAGTCCCAAGGCCGGCCTCGAATAGGCCGCCCATCTCATTTGGGCATGAAAATGTATAGGACAGAAAGACGAACAAGTATGTCCCCCTCTTGATTACAGCAGTGATGGCCAACACTGAAGTCAGAAGAATCTTGATCGATCAAGGAAACTCAGCCGATATCATGTTTGAAGACCTAGTTGACGTGTTAAAGATTGATAGAAGAGAAATCATACCTCAGACCGAAATAACTCCCCTGACCAGTTTCAATGCGGCGGCTAAATCTCTTGGAACCCTCGATTTATGGGTCGCCTTTGGGGATGATACAGACGGAAGGAACCTCTATAGAATTGTTAAAGTGTCATTTTTGGTATATTGGACATTAGAGGTGTACTAATGACATATGATTGAACTTATTTTTCATTAAGCTTTTCCGGTTAGTAATTTTACCTTTTGGAACATAGATGTGCAGAGGCGGATTCAGGGGGTTCTCCCTGTGTTCCCGAGAACACCTAAACATCCTGTCTTAGTGGTAATACACCCTAAACGTCCTGCCTTGGTGGTAATACATCTTGCCTTAGTGTCATTGAAGGAACACCATCCTCCCTTGGTGGTAATACATTATGCCTTAGTGTCATTGAAGGAACACCTTTTTAATTCCGGATTCGCCACCGTAGATGTGATGAATTATTCGTCAAGTTAGTTTTGTTCAATTCACTTAAGCAGCCTTATTTCTTTGATGTATGTTAAATAAAGATGTATAAGCTAGTATATTTGACTTTGCTATAGTTGACCTTACTAAGAATGTATAAGTATAAATACTGTAAATGTGTGAGATTACACAGTTAGTGAATTACAGTGAAATAAAGAGAATTTCTGTTATAACCGTTTTCCTTTTCTCCTTCTCTCTCGTGCGTATGAATGTGTGAATTGATCTTGAGCTTCCAACAAATGGTATTCAGAGCGTGAAATTGTTGGATCTCGTTGATCAATCGAGTGCAAGTGAGGTGTGTGAAGCCACAAATTCGAGTGAATTGGTGAGCGAGTGAGAATCCCTGTGTCTAAACTGAAACACGAGTGAAAGGTGAGAAATCTATCAATGGCGACGATGAATGGACATTTTCCGGCGAACTTTCCGATCCTTGATGGAAAGAACTATGATCAGTGGAGCATGAAGATGAAGGCGATCCTTGGATATCAGGATGTGTGGGATTTGGTGGTAAATGGACTC
The DNA here is from genome assembly GCA_020916435.1 of Oxytropis ochrocephala. Taxonomy (NCBI): domain Eukaryota; kingdom Viridiplantae; phylum Streptophyta; class Magnoliopsida; order Fabales; family Fabaceae; genus Oxytropis; species Oxytropis ochrocephala. Next base: position 55,842,407 of record CM037094.1, read on the forward strand.
GATCCATTGCCGGCGAATCCAACCGCTGCACAACAGAATACGTACAGAGACGCGAAGAAGAAAGATTGTAAAGGTTTGTGCATCCTTCACGGTCGCGTGAATCCAGCAATTTTGAGAAAATTGCGAGATCGGAAGTCGAGCAAAGCGGCGTGGGGCGTTCTTGCGAGCTCTTACGCCGGCGATCGAAATTGAAGCGAGTTCGGTTATAAACCCTAAGGAGACAATATGAATTGCTCGGAATGGAGGAGAGTGAAAGCGATTGCTGCGTATTTCACACGAGTGCAAACAATGACGAACCAAATGATATCGTATGCGGAGAAACCTTGGGCGATGAGAAAATAGTTGAGAAAATTTTGCGATCTGTCACTGCAAAATTCGATAATATTACTGTGGCTATTGAACAATCACAAGATCTATCAACAATGAAATTGGAAGAACTTCAAGGATCTCTTGAAGCACATGAACAGAGAATTAATGAAAGGAACCTTGATCAAAGGAGGTCTTTGAGCGGGCTTTAGTGATCCAAACCAGTGGTAGAGGTGGTGATAATCAAAGAGGAAGAGGCGAGGCGAAACAATTGGAGAGGAGGCGGAGAGGTCGAGGTAACTCTTATAACTCTAATTCGGCAGAGGTAACTTCAATCTTTGGTAGCGAGTAATGAACAAAAGAACAATAATAGTGAGAGTTATAGAGGTAGAGGTGGTAGAGGAAATAGAGGCGGTAGAGGTAGAGGTAGGAGATTTGACAAAAGCCATATACAATGTTATAATTGTGAGAAATATGGACATTTTCTTTGATGAATGCTATAGCAATGTAAATGGTAATGATGTTAAGTTGGTGAGGAAGAGGAGGAGGAGAAGGAAGAAACTTTGTTGATGGCACTTGAGGAGAAGGAGGAAGTGAGGCTGAAGTGATGAAACTCTCCAAATGGTGACTGTGAAGGAGGAAGGTGACAATAGTGAATCTTTGGTTTCTAGATACAGGTTGTTCCACTCATATGTCGGGAGAAAAGATAGTTTGTTGAACTTGATTTCTCAATCAAGAGCGGGGTGAGATTTCTTGATGATAGAACATTAAAAGTGGAGGGTGTAGGCAAGGTGATGATAAGAAAGAAAGATGGTTCAAACATGCTTTATTTACGGTGTACTATATGTGCCGGGGAATGAAAAGCAATTTGCTAAGTATTGGACAGCTTTTGGAGAAGAAATCTGAGAATGGTTTTAGAAGATATGACAAGGAAGGTGTTTGATAATGAAGAAAGATTGTTGGTGAAAGTTGTCTGTCCAAAAAGCAGAACATTTAAAGTTGAATTGGGAATGACTGATGCAAAGTGATGTCCAGCTCACTGCGAGTGGACAAAGAAGAGTGGTTATGGCATTATAGATATGGGCATTTAAACTTTGGTGATTTGAATAAGTTGCAGAGCAAAGAATTAGTGAAAGGCTTACCTCAAATCCATGTTCCAAGAGATGTGTGTGCAGAGTGTGTGGAGAGTAAGATGGCTAGAGGTCCCTTCAATTCAAATGTACCGAGCAGAACAGTGAGAAGGCTGCAAGTGATTTACTCTGATGTATGTGGACCAATACAGCATGAGACACCTGGAGGTAACAAGTATTTTGTTACATTTATTGATGACTTTACTAGGAAACTTTGGATTTATTTGCTTAGGAGGAAGAGTGATGTGTTAGAAGTATTCAAAAAATTCAAAGTCCTAGTAGAAAAACAAAGTGGTGAATACATAAGTGTGATTAGAACTGATGGTGGTGGTGAATATGTTAGTCTTGAGTTCATTTGCGATTCTCGTGAAAATGAGGGGATAACACATGAGGTTACTCCTCCATATACACCTCAAAGACACAATGGAATTCTTTGAGAGAAAGAATAGAACTTTGCTTAATATGGTGAGAAGTATGTTGAAGAGCAAAAACATGCCTAAGTATTTGTGGGGAGAAGCTGTGAACACTGCTGCATATATATTAAATAGGTGCCCAACTAAGAAATTGGAGAGTATTACACCTGAGGAGGCTTGGACTGATGTCAAGCCAAGTGTTTCACATTTTAAAGTGTTTGGATCAGTATGCTACAGACGCATACCTGACCAGTTGAGAACAAAATTGGATGACAAAGGAGAATTGATGATTATGATTGGATATCACTCTACCGGAGGTTATAAATTGTTGAATCCAGTGACTAACAAGGTAGTGGTGAGTAGAGATGTGGTGTTTGATGAGTCAAAGACATGGGATTGGAGTAAGAAGGCTGAGAGTTCTGTGAATACAGAACATAATTCGTTTGAATTACCAGTTGATGAATCTGATACAGCTCATGAAAATGATAATGGTGATAGAGAGGAAGCACCTAGAAGATCAATGAGAAATAGGCAAGTACCTCCAAGGTTAAATGACTATGAAGTAATGACTGATGGAATGATAAATTCTGAAGGGGATATTGTTCACTTTGCTCTGTTGGCAGAAACATAGCCTGTTACCATAGAAGAAGCAATGAACAATCCTAAGTGGTTAGAAGCAATGAAAGAAGAAATAAAATCTATAGAAAAGAATATGACTTGGGAATTAATGGAACTACCCAAAGGAAAGAAAGCTATAGGGGTGAAGTGGGTGTATAAAGTGAAGGTAAATCCAAAAGGTGAAGTGGTGAAGTACAAGGCCCGGCTAGTAGCTAGGGGTTTCCTCCAAAAACAAGGTGTTGATTATGAAGAAGTATTTGCACCAGTTGCAAGACTTGAAACCGTGAGAGTTGTGGTAGCTCATGCTAGCATGCAAAAGTGGAAAATACATCAATTAGATGTAAAATCTGCCTTCTTGAATGGTGAATTGGAAGAAGAAGTTTATGTTGAGCAACCTGCTGGTTTTGTGAAACAAGGAAGTGAGAATAAAGTACTAAAGTTGAGAAAAGCCTTATATGGATTGAAACAAGCTCCACGAGCTTGGAATAAGAAGATTGATAAGAGTTTGATCAACATGGGGTATGTGAGATGCATTTGTGAGCATGGTGTGTATGTGAAGTCAGGGGGTGGTGATGTGGTAATCATATGCCTTTATGTTGATGATCTATTGATAACCGGAAACAATGAGGTTAAGGTAGCAGAATTCAAGGAGAGTATGATGAAAGCTTTTGAAATGACAGACTTGGGAGAGATCTCCTACTTCCTGGGAATTGAATTTCAAAAGCTTAGCAGTGGAATTCTGCTAACACAGCAGAAATATGTATCTGATATTCTGCACAGGTTCAATTTGAGTCAATGTAACAGCTCATAAACACCTGCAGAAACAGGTTTATGGCTTGACAAAGATGCAAATGAGCAAGAAGTGGATGCCACGGAGTTCAGACAGATCGTAGGTGCACTGAGATACCTCTGCAACACGGACGGATATTGCTTTGGTGTTGGTCTGATAAGCAGAGTGATGGACAGGCCAAAAACATCTCATTTAGCTGCAGCCAAGAGGATTTTGAGATACATAAAGGGAACAGCTTCGTATGGAATCCTCTTGCCACATGAATGCAATGAAAACATGAAGTGTCTATATGGTTTTACAGATGCTGACTGGGGAGGTGACAAATATGACAGAAAGAGCATTGCAGGATCTGTGTTCATGCTAGGAACAGGGCCTGTATCATGGAATTCTAAGAAGGAAGCTGTGGTAGCACTATCATCATGTGAGTCTGAATATATAGCAGCCTCAATGGCAGCATGCCAAGCTATTTGGTTGGACAATTTGCTGCAGGAATTACTGATCAAGAAAGAGGGGCCTGTAGAACTGTTTGTGGACAACAAATCCGCGATAAATTTGGCAAAGCATCCAGTAGCACACGGAAGATCCAAGCATATTGAGACTCGTTATCACTTCCTTAGAGATCAAGTGTCCAAGTGCAGATTGAAACTGAGCTATTGCAGAACTGATATGCAGATAGCAGATATACTCACCAAAGCTGTGAAACCAGAGATTTTTAAGAAGCTGAGATCTATGTTAAATGTTGTTGATTGTAATAAATTGTCTTAAAAACTTGTAATGATGTATATCACTAGCTTAAGGGGGTGTGTTAAATAAAGATGTATAAGCTAGTATATTTGACTTTGCTATAGTTGACCTTACTAAGAATGTATAAGTATAAATACTGTAAATGTGTGAGATTACACAGTTAGTGAATTACAGTGAAATAAAGAGTTCTGTTATAACCGTTTTCCTTTTCTCCTTCTCTCTCGTGCGTATGAATGTGTGAATTGATCTTGAGCTTCCAACAATGTATGCTAATTATGTAAGTCTTGGTATTTTTTCTAAGGTTGAATTACTATAGGGTGTTACAATGAACAATTTTCCATTTTATGTGAAACTAATGTGTTCTTTTAGTTTATCAATAATGTGTAGTGGGTGGAATTAAATTGAATACAATTTGGAAGTAGAACCGCAATAAAGTTTTCTTGGGAAGTAGAAGTGAAAGTTGCAAATTAATTTTGCAAAGGGAAGCAAAATGTAAACAATTAAAGCATGCATTGGGAATAATATAGGGTCGTTCTGCAATAAATGCAAGTGTGATAGACAAATATTATGAAGAAAATTTAAATGGCCAAATTATCCTCTGTTTTTGGCGGACTCTGTATCAGACTATTATAAATAAATTATTTTTCATTTAATTTTTTAAGTTTTTCCCCAACTAAATCCTTTAAGAACTAAAACGAGTACATCATTACCCTTTCTCAAATTTTTGTTTAACTCTTAAAAAAAAGACCGATGTAGTTAAACGAACTTATGTGGCTTATAATGATATTGACAAGGAAGCTCTTACTAGGATCTAGTTAAAAATTAATTTGTTATTCAAAATAATAAAAACAAACCAATAGAAATTAAGGTTCATCATCTTCTTCCATCACCTAACCAATTGAGGACATCATTACCTGTTCAGAGCTCCACATTATGGTGTTCAGTGTCAAAGAATCAAGGAAAAACAAAGGCTTTGCCCAGTAGCGGATGGGTCAGGAGGTGCAAAGTTTTTTAAACACACATTGCTAAAAATGTAATAAAAATAAAATATTAATATATTTAATAACATAAATTACACACTTCATAATTGTACTCTATGTAATGTGATTTCATATTTTAAAATAAAAGGAAAAATGAGCTCAACATTAATGTTATTAAATAAATCTGGTGAGAAACCGCAAGGAAAAAGAGTATATCGCCTTGTTACAATTTTTACTTAACTCAAATAAAGTTTGAGGTGTATGACATTCCACAACCTTGGTATCGGCTTCCCGGAGAGCTCTTCAAACTTGTAACCTCCTTTCATCAGCTCTTTGCTGATCCGGAATGGTCCTTCCCAATTAGTTCTGAGCTTGTCTTCTTGAGTTTCTTTGCACACGTTCCCAATTTTTCTGAGTACGAGGGCGACTTTCCTGAATGTTCTTAGGAACACCTTTCTGTTGAAGTGTTTTGCGACCCTTTGTTTGGTCGCAATTTCTCCGAGTAGGGCTTGCTCCCTAATTTCTAATTCTATCAGATCCAGTTCGTTCTTGGCCTCTTCATCTTGCGACACCTCCTCATGCATCTCCCTTCTAAGAGAGGGAGACTCGAGTTCAAACGGTATCATTGCTTCCATTCTGTAAGTGAGTCGAAAGGGGGTTTCTTTTTGTTGAATTTTTTAACCTTTGTCTTGTTTACTTGCAGGAGGGGTAACAACAACTGAGGGAGGGTGCAATAATTGAGAAGCCCACTTACATTAAGTCGACCCAATGATGTTTCTCTCATTTCCAAACAAAATTGTTTGGTGCCCTTCGCGCACCAACCCGATTTGATTTGGAACACGCGGATCCTCTATGACCCGTTATACTTAACGTGTATACGTTCGTTGCCTCCGCCAGAAAATCAAGAAGCTTCTCTCTCTACTTCTTGAAACCCTTCTCTCTTCTCTCTTCTCTTCTTCTCTCTCTCGCCGGAAACCTAGCTCACTCAGGGCTCTCACTCCGGTGATTGAAGCTCTGATTGGGCTCGATTTCAGGTCTATGATGATCGTTGGTGATGATGAAGTAAAACCCCTCTGGTTTTACTCTGAACCAAACACCTGAGACCACCAGAAATCACTTCTCACTTTACGATATTCTGCAAACCCTAGCTTGCTTCGATCTGCTTGATTCCTTCAAGCAGGTCTGCGATTCTTCTTCTCTTAAGGTAGAATCACTTCTCCTTTACAGTATTTCTTGGATTTACTTTCGATTTTGACACTATTTCAGAAACCCTAACTTTTGGAATTTCTGATTGCAGGTGAAGAACAATGCACGGCCTCCTCAGTGGTCAAGAAAGGTAATTTCACACCCCTTGTGCTCTTAATTCCCTTTCTCTGAACTGAATAGATGAAAACCCTAATTATTGTTCTTTACTTGCATGAACTGTTGAGTTTCACCTCTGAAACTCAACCCAGAATTGTTCCCTCACACTTTCAGTCACCGAAACCCTAATTTCTGACAGTATTTTCACTTGTTCTTTGCGAGGTAATCACCTTTGATTCTCCCTTTGAACCTGCAGTGCGAAAGAGAATGAAGTTCTTGGAGCTTACTTACGTAACGAGGAAGTAGTGTAGCGAAGAGAATAGACTTTGAATGCTTAGAGTAAATTGAAAACTGTAAATTCTATATTCATTTGTTGTAAGTTTTTTCTATGTACAATCTGTGTATATATACTGCTGAAAAGTAGCTATTTAGATATGGTTGTTAGTTAGGCTAACAACCAAGTTTGTTACTAACAAACTAGACTAGTTGGTTAGAGTTAGTTAGTAACTCTAACTGCCCAAATAGTTTGTTACAACGGCTATAAGCTGTTTTAACTTAAGCTAGGATTTTGATTACACTCTCAACACCCTACCTTAATCAAAACACCTTAAGCAACCTAAGGCAGACAACCCCTACCTTAAGTTCAGCTAGTTCTAAGCTAAGAAAACTAAGGCAATAAAAATAAAACAGGACAACCCCCTGTAAGGCCAGAAACTTAGAGTCTAAGACAAGCCCTTAGACATAGCTTTTAAGTCATTTCCTTCCTTGAGACTTAGAAAGAGATGACATTTAATTGCCTCCTTAGCTTAGAAAATAATTCACCTTTTAGAGCCTTGGTGAAAATATATCACAATCTGTTCACTAGTAGGAACAAAATCTAAGACTAGTTTACTCTCAGAGACTTGGTCTCGATATAGTGAAACTTAGTTTCAATGTGCTTTGTCCTACCATGGGAGATGGGATTTTTAGCCAAGCTTATAGCTGACTTATTATCCATATAGAGCTTTATAGGTTGAGATAGGTCTATATCTGATTTCCTTTAGGAGAGTTTCAAGCCAAGTGCTTGGGTAGCGGCATGGCATGCATGAAATGTATTACGCTTCACGGGATGTGAGCCACTATGGCTTGCTTCTTAGAACTCCAGGATATAGCTGCTCCTTGGAATAGAAAGACATATCCACTAGTGCTCCTTCTGTCCACTTTATCTCCGCACCAATCTGAATCTGAGTATCCAATTAGGATACTTTTTCCTTTAGACCTGTCATTTGGAAAGAAAAGACCATAATTAGTAGTGCCCTTTATATACCTTAAAATACGTTTAGCTGCATTTAAGTGTATTTGCATAGGACAGTTCATAAATCTACTAGTTAAACCAGTAGCATATAAAATATCAGGTCTGCTATGACATAGATATCTTAGAGACCCCACAATTTGTCTAAAGTAAGTTTCATCAACTTTAGTGCCTTCTTCCTCTTCTTTCTTAGTTAAGTTTCCCTCTGCTGGGTTAATTGCAGCATTGCAATTATCCAGCTCAAACCTTTTTAAGACCTCAGTGGCATATTTTTGTTGATGTAACACAATTCCTTCTTTGACCCTTAGGAATTCTAACCCAAGGAAATAGGTTAGTTTTCCCAAATCTGTCATTTCAAACTCCTCTTTCATAGCTTGTTTGAAATTAGCTATTTCCTTAGCACAACTTCCAATTACAAGTAGATCGTCCACATATAGGCACACAATCAGTAAGTAAGAGTTAATGTCACCTTTGACATAGACTCCATACTCAGCAGTACACCTAGTAAAGCCTTTCTGAACAAAGAATCCATCTATTCTCTTGTTCCAAGCCCTAGGTGCCTGCTTAAGTCCATAGAGCGCCTTATGTAAATGATATACATAGTCTTCCTTGCCCTTTTCCACAAATCCAGGAGGTTGGTTTATATAAACCTGCTCTCCAAGGGCCCATTTAAGAATGCAGATTTCACATCTAAGTGGTACATTTCCCACCTCTACTACTAAGCTAGTGCGGTCACGATCTTATAGTCTCATGTCTATAATCGGGGCAAAGACTTGATGAAGTCTATGCCTGCTTTTTCTTGAAAACCTCGTGCCACTAACCTTGCCTTGTACTTAACTATGTTACCACTAGGATCAAGCTTTAGTTTAAACACCCATTTTACACTAATAGCTCTCTTTCCCTTAGGTAACTTAGTTAAGGTCCAAGTCCGGTTTTTCTCAATGGATTTTCGGTTCCTCTAGCATAGCTACCTTCCACTCTTTCTTCTTAAGAGCTTGGTGTAGTCTAGAGGCTCGAGAATGCGCTATCATAGCAAAATGGATGATATCTCCATCATCATTCACCTCATCATCCCTTACTAGATCATAGTCACCAACCTACTAGGTAGATTCCCGACCACTAGCAACTCTAATAGGGTTATTAGCAACCTGACCTCTTGTTGAGCCATTTCAGGTGAGTTTGGCTCAACAAGCTGTTCTTCAACTTGCATATCACCTCCAATAGGTTCCTCATCACTGTTTTCATCATCAACACCTTGATGATGTTCTGGTAACACTGTGTTACCCTCCTCATTCACATTAGGATCAGTGGAACTTGCTTGTTCCTTCTTATCCCAATCCCAAGCCTCATCCTCAAGTATAGTAACATCCCTGGATATCTCAAGCTTGCCAGTCATAGGATCAACTAGCCTATAGGCACCAGCAGGGTGATAGCCCACTAGCACCATAGGTTTACTTTTGTCCTCTAACTTCTTCCTTTTAGCATCAGGTATATGTCCATAGGTTAGTGATCCAAATACCCTTAGATGTGTGACACTAGGCTTATCCCCAGTCCACATTTCCTCAGGTACCTTATCATCTAGGCCTCTAGTAGGACACATTCAAGAGATAATAAAAAGAAGAGAGATCTTGCTTCACCCCATGAGTCTTTTGGAAGGTGTTTTAGTTTCATCATGCTTACGGCCATGTCCAGACTGTTCATTCCTTCTCTCTGCAACTCCATTATGCTATGGAGTGTAGGGAGAAGTAACCTCATGAACAATTCCTTGACCTGTACAGAAGCTTTCAAATTCTTTTGAAGTGTATTCACCTCCTCCATCAGACCTTAGGATCTTAAGCATGTTTCCACTCTGTTTTTCTACCATGGCCTTAAACTCTTTGAACTTAGTTAAAGCCTCACACTTTGTTTTGATCAGATAGACCCAAATTTTTCTTGAAAACTCATCAATGAAAGATAAAAATATTTGTTCCCTCCTTTTGAAATCACATCAAAGCGGGCCATATATATCATGTAAACAACTTGAAAAGATGTTTGGACCTTAATTTTAAATCTGTCTTAAACATCTTCCTTGGTTGTTTACCCAACAGACAAGTGGTACACACACTATTAGGTTTCTCAATCTTAGGTAGACCTTCCACTAGGCCTTTAGAACTAAGATTTAGAAGACTCTTATAGTTTAGGTGCCCATATCTCCTATGCCATAGAACACTTTCAAGATCAGTGGTAGCACTTAGGCATTCTGCCTCTATAGTGCTAATCTTTGGTCTTGAAAGTCTGTTCTTAGCTAGTTGAGAAGTCAACACCAGTTTATCCTTTTATCAAAAACTTTGAGTTTTAAATCCTTCATAATGACAGAAAATCCTCCTCTACAAGTTGACCTAGACTAAGTAGGTTACAACTCATACCGAACATAGTAGACATTATGTATGGTGACTACACCGCCATCCTCTTTCTTGATGAGAATATTCCCATACTGTTGCTTGAAGGGACCTATCATTTGCACACCTAATAGTAGTTCTCTTCATGAGGGTTGAAGTCCACCACCACTCTTTATTTCTGTCAAGTGGTTAGAACAGCAGAGTCCAAATACCAGTTTACGTAATCTTTGGTTCCATCACTCTTAGTTACTATTAGTGCAATATAGTCCTTATTTTTCTTAAGTTCAATATTAGTTACCTTAACATCTGCCCTAGTTTTAGGTTTAGAATTATCACATATAGCACTAAACACTACTGGGCTATCAGAATCAGAATCCTCTTTTGCAACATTTGCTTCTATTTCTGATTTAGGTTTTCTAGTTGGACATTCTGTAGCATAATGCCCGTATTTGTCACACCTATAGCATTGAACTTTAGATTTATCCTTTTTCTTAGAATCAGTCTTATTCTTAGAATTAGGTTTAGACTTAGGCTTACTTTTACTAGAGTTAGGTTTAGAGGATGACTTACTGTTACCTGGCTTAGAACCCTTCTTACCCCTTGCCTTTTGTGAAGAAGAAGCGGTATCATCATCATCAGCTGTTCTCCATCACAGATTGAGTCTCATCTCTTTAGCCTCAAGCACGCCTGGAGTCATTTCCACCTTTAAGTCCTCTTCCTTGAGTGTGTCTTCCAACCCATTGACACACACATAGTACTTCTTGGTCAGTGATCTTAAGATTTTCCTGCACACATCTTCATCAGTTAGTGTTAGGCCATTAAGATTCATAGCATTAGTAATTTTCTTTTACGACCACACGTGAGGTCACAACATCCTCATCACTTTTCATCTTAAGGGTCTCATACTGAGCCTTAAGAGCTTCCAACTTCTCTTTTCTAGCTTCAGTAGCCCCATTGTAATAAGAATCAAGAGTGTCCCAAGCCTTCTTGGAACTCTTAATTCCTCTAAACTCTGTCAAAGTTACTGTCATCTAACCCAATATGGATTAGATGCAGTGCCTTCCAGTCCCTCTGGACTTCATCCTCATATTTGGTTTTGTCCTCATCAGTACACTACAAGAAAATCGTTGATTTGCCACGGACATTTCCGTGGCAAATGTACAAATTTCCGTGGCAAAACAACATTTGCCACGGATTTGCCACGGACCAAAAATGGTGGCAAAAACGCTCGTCGCAAATCGTTTGCCACGGACTTTTCCGTGGCAAATTTTTCCGTCGCAAACCCGTGGCAAATCTGTCGCAATTATCCGTGGCAAAGTCGTCGCAAATTTCATCGCAAATCCGTGGCAAATCCGTCGCAAAAATTAAAAAAATTAAAAAAAAATTAAATCATAATTTTAATAATATAACATGCATTCAACCAAGCAGATCCAATAGAAAAAGTATATAACAATAACTTCCATTCAACCAAGCAGATCCAATAGAAAAAGTATATAACAATAACTTCCATTGGAGTAAGCCCTTCCCCCTACCCCTGATAAACACACGGGGCCATACTATTTGATTATTATTATGCATTGACTAAAATACAAAACAAAAGTCAAATCCTACCAAAATAAGGGAAGATGTGAATCACATAGAAAGCAATTCTGAAGGATGAACAATCAATTTTTAACCTTGTCTTCTTCCTTCATCTTCTTTACGCCACTTTCTCTTCTTGAAATCTAGTAACATCTCCGGCATCTTCTCCATCAACTGGCGGTGTTTGCCCTCTTCTCCGCAGCCTATCCTATCACACTTATGTCCTTTCCTCCTAGTCTTCATCTCTTTCCTTTCGGGATCATAAGGCCAATCTTCCCCAAAGAAGGAGGACTTCCTTGCGAATTCTTGCCCTATGCCGAGCAATCGATACTAAGCGGCTTCCATGCTCCCAACTCCCAATATCCCCACACACCTTTAGCCAATTCATCTTTGTATCTCACTAACTTCTCATGCCATGGATATTGATATTCGCTATTGTCTTTGCATTTGAAGAAGAAAATAACCGATCAATCACGCAAATTCACAAACACTTTTCATACACATGTTCAATTATAGAATCATATAATTATATATACTTGGATTTCCAAAAAGGAAAAAGGAGATATACCTCAAATTTCAACTAATTAAGATCAAGCTTTTGAAGAATAAACCGTAGTAATGTTAAGAGAGAAAATGGGTCGCAAAAGCTACAAGCTTATTCCCACGGCTAATATGCAACACAAATCACCAACAATTATTAAAATTTGAAAGCAAAGACAATCCAATCTAATCGATTCCCTAATGAACATGCGGGGAAAATAACATAGCAAGGAGCTTCACATAAAATGGTATAGACAAAGTCACATCATCACCACTACAAAAGGATGATAAAACCCTCGAACTTCAAATTAGACAAAATATGTACTTGAGCTTACTAGACCCGGACAGAGAAAAATCTCAAAGACCAAATCAAGAGCAAAGGCAATTGATTTACGAGCAGTTAAACACCTCTCATGCCATTTAATCGTAGCAGAATTACTAACACAGATCCGCTAGATTTATCGAAAAAAAAACATTTCACAGCAAAAATTGGCGAAAGGGGTTGATTGAGCTACATTCATCTCTAGACAGGTTAATAAATCCAAAGCCAAACTTCAATCCCTTAAAGGATCTATATAACATCATGAAGAATCTACAAAGAACAAAAGTACCAATCAAATTAAACACTAACACAGAACAAAAACTTTAAAATGACAATTTAACTTCTGCGAAAAAAAAATGTGAAAGCGGCAAAATGCTCCCTTTCGAATTCTCATTATTTGCACATTCAAAAAAAGAGTTGGCTCTGGCCAAGATAAAAATTATTCTAGTATTTGTATACCAATGTATATCAAATTATCAATTACCCAGATTTCCTTGAATCAACAGTCACATATAGAAAACTGATTCCCTCCAAATTCACTCCATGCAAAGAATTTGACACATTATACTACTTAGGTCAAGAGCTTGAAGTGTCCGTTTCAATGCGGAATTCTCCTTTGGGAGAAATCTTCGATGATGGAAAACCCTTTTCAACTCTTGAGATTAAAGCAAGTAGATCTTCATAGTCACTAGGTAATTAACATTTTCAACTTCTTTTCCCTTTGTTATTTTATATTAATAAAAGTACATGACAAATAAAATTGTACAAGGTGAGTTAAACAAAAACCAAAATTATCGATGCAGGTTGTACAAATAATGCTTATCCACATGAACAATACTATTGGAGCTTCACTAAACATCCAAAAGAATCCACGGAGAATGCAACAAAAAAGATTTTCCACAGAAATGAAACCTGGAGCCTTCACACCAAACAAACGCTTATTGAGTATTGTTGCAAAACTTTGTTTCTTTTAATTTTAATGGATCTCAATTCTTTTTGTTTGATTTAGATAATTACCTTACCAAAATCTGTCTATTCTCTAAATACTCAAAAAGATTACATTAATTATTATTTATAAAAAATGGGAGTCTTATAGAAAAGCAAAGAATAACAACTAAACCTTATCCAACTTAGTGGAGTTAGCAACATGTGCATGGGATATATCTTTTAATAGAAGATTATTTCATTTAAATCAAAAGTGATAACAAAACATAGAATGACGTTTAAAAACTTGAACAACGATGCATATATTTGGAAGAAACTCTGTTGAAATCCAATGAACAAACACCACAGATCTCAAGTCTCAACTTCCCAAATCCAACAAACCTAAATTAAAAAGTAAAATAAATACAACAACACAGAGGAAGAATTATTACATGATGAAATTGAAAACCGTAAGCAGATCTTTTCCAATTAAGCACATGCACAAGAACTATCAAGTATTTTACAAGTCCAACGACAATAGCCACAAAATCTTTTACGGACTTAATTTTCTATCGGTATTCTATATTGATATTGTGAATCTTACATCGATCTTTGAAACGGTAAACTAACTCTATCGTAGACGTGTAGAAAAACAAGATCCAAACAACTAATTTTACTTAGAAAAACAAGATCCATCTCAGATCAGTTACAAACTATTATACTTTGTTTAGAAAAACAAGATCCAAAAGCAAGAGAACAAGAGAACAAGAGATAAATGAAGAAGAAAACGAAAACTCACCAAGAAGAAGAACTGGCGGCGTTGCAATTTGTAAGGGAGGAGGAGATCCAAACTCGGGAAATACAGCAGCTTTGTTGCGCATATAATCATACCCGAGTTTAAGGGACTAGTCTCCGTAGTTGCGATACTCGAATTCTCCCAAAAGACTTTGTTTTAATTCTCTCCACTGGCACATGAGAAGCGCATCAACCAAACATTATATGGAACAAGTAGCCCAAACCAATTAATTTTGTCCATCTTACAAATTAATGGAAACTTCGAATGATTAACACGTGTCTTACATTTGGATATAGCCGTAGTTGATTTTGGATCAAAGCCAATGATGAGAGTGAGCATAGGAACAAATATTCCACCACCAAAGAACACCACCTATACTTCCAAAAGCAGCCCCAAAAACCAATAAAAGTACCCAAAATAATTTGCCAACCAAATTCCATATCCTGTGTAGTAGTAAATAACAAACATCAACAAGATAATGTAAGCGGTAACAATAAACTACACATGAAAAGCACTTTTTTAACCAAAGCTACACCATTGAATATTCTCCCAAGCAAGCCAACTATCATCAAGGAACCGACTGCATGGAACGACAATTTAAAAATAAATAATGCATCGGATGGTGCCAAAAGACATAGTAACAAATAAGAGTACATGGATCTCGTATCACGACTACTTGATTAAAAAGGGCAAAAATGCAAATTACTTTAATGTGATCCAACATTTCAAAGAAATTACTTTGCCTATTGACCAAAAGTTAAGATCTTGTGAGAAATTTACTAGATGATGCCTAAGTATAATCGACTTTAGTACATGAAAAGAATTTCCTTGAATTCTAACCTTGTGATCTGAAGCTCACTTACCTGGGCCCGAAGCCAGAGACAACAAAGGGAAGTATTCTCTTGACAAGATCATCATCAATAGTCACAACAAGTACCCAAGACTTCAACAAAAACAGAAGATACAAAAGCCAATTACATGCCTTGAAGGTTGAAACTTTTAGATGGAGATGCGAAACAAAATACATACTTATATTATTTAATTCCATTAGACAGCTACCAAGTTCAAAGCTAAACAAGGGAATTATTACTCACATAGTTGCATAGAACTTCTAATACACCCTTATCACGAAGGCATTGCTGCACTATGACCGTCCTAGGTGGCGGTGCACCGGATACTTTCACACCTTCAAGAAATCCCCATGTACCATTCCTTTACAGAAATGAATCGAAACATTAAAAACCACTCCAACCAGTAATCCACATTACAATCAAACAAAACAACAAACAATCATATATTACCAACCTTGTATCAAGTATCTGTAATATTCGAACAAATGCATGTGTCTCATGGTACGGCAATGAACACAAAACCAAATCCTCTTTGTTGTACACATGAACCCTGAAGCTCAAAACAAAGCCACATAAACAAAATCATTCACATCACATTAACAACACAAAAAACAAATTATAAAATAGAGTACTTACTTGGTGTCGATCTCTACGAAAATATATATTGTGTCTTGCAAGAATTCAAAACCTAATAACAACAAAATAAAACCCAAAATCAGAGGAATATTTAGAAACCGATTTGTGAAAAGTGAAAGAAGAAAGCGAGTTGTGAGAGGGAGAAGTGAGAGGAAACCAATAAACCTATGAACACCAAAACAAAACCAAAATCACTTTAAGAGAAAGCAGAGGAAGCAATATACCATATTGAAGAAGTAGAAATGAGAAATAGAGAAAGCGAAATACCTTTGTTGAGCGATTTGTATCGGTCACTTCTAAACTCGAGGTTGTTAGGTTTCGCACAAACCGAGGATGACGATTTTGAGGTTGGGTTCCATTAATGCAAGCTTTGGAGCGGAGAAGATGATGGGTCTAGGGTTTCTTTGGTGAGAGAGAGAGAGAGAGAGAAGTGAGAGTGAGGAGAGTGCAGTGGAGGTTGAGGAGGGCGGAGGTGAGGAGAGTGAAAGGTGGAGAGTGAGCGTGAGAACGATCGAAGGAGGGCGGAGGGAGAAGGTCGGAGGGAGAACGAAGGTGGAGAGGGAGAAGGTGGAGAGTGAACGAGGGCGGAGAACGAAGGGAGAAGATGAGTGAACGTTCTGATTTTATTATGTATCGGGCTATTTTTATTTTGACCAATGGGTTGCCACGGATTTGCCACGGCATCTCCGTGGCAAATGTCTGTCCTTTCACATGTCCGTGGCAAACACCAGCGGGAGATTTCGCGCCTCTGTTTTTTACTCATTCCGTCGCAAATCCGTGGCAAATTACTGACGGAATAAGCTCCGTGGCAATTGCTGGTGGCTAAAACAAGCTTTTCTTGTAGTGGTAGAGGTAGCTGTAAGTGGTGTAACACCATTTTTAACTACCTTCAGGACACCTTGGCACCCAAACACTGCCTCCATTTGATGGCACCACCTATCCCAGTTTTTACCATTTAGGGTAGGCACTTGTGCACCAAAACTTGCATGTGATTGAATGTTGTTACTCATTGTGAATTTTCTGTTTGCAAAGACTTACGCACACACACACAGTTAGACAGAAAAAAACACAGTAGAGAAAGAAAACTTTAAAGAAAGTAAAAGAAATAGAGTAGAGATCGGATAATTTTTTCCCTGGATCGTTTTATAGCTCTGGGAATACCATGTTGAATTTTTAACCTTTGTCTTGTTTACTTGCAGGAGGGGTAACAACAACTGAGGGAGGGTGCAATAATTGAGAAGCCCGACTTACCGTTAAGTCCAAATTGATGATGTTTCACTCTGTTCCAAACAAAATTGTTTGGTGCCCACTGCGCACCCGAACCCGATTTGATTTGGAACACGCGGATCCTCTATGACCCGTTATACTTAACGTGTATACGTTCGTTGCCTCCGCCGAGAAAAATCAAGAAGCTTTCTCTCTACTTCTTGAAACCCTTCTCTCTTCTCTCTTCTCTTCTCTCTCTCTTTGCGGAAACCTAGCTCACTCGTGGCTCTCACTCCGGTGATTGAAGCTCGATTGGGCTCGATTTCTGGTCTATGATGATCGTTGGTGATGATGAAGTAAAACCCCTCTGGTTTTACTCTGAACCAAACACCTGAGACCACCAGAAATCACTTCTCATTTTACGATATTCTGCAAACCCTAGCTTGCTTCGATCTGCTTGATTCCTTCAAGCAGGTCTGCGATTCTTCTTCTCTTAAGGTAGAATCACTTCTCCTTTACAGTATTTCTTGGATTTACTTTCGATTTTGACACTATTTCAGAAACCCTAACTTTTGGAATTTCTGATTGCAGGTGAAGAACAATGCACGACCTCCTCAGTGGTCAAGAAAGGTAATTTCACACCCCTTGTGCTATTAATTCCCTTTCTCTGAACTGAATAGATGAAAACCCTAATTATTGTTCTTTACTTGCATGAACTGTTGAGTTTCACCTCTGAAACTCATCCCAGAATTGTTCCCTCACACTTACACTTTCAAGAACACCTCTCACAGGTACTTTTCTTCCTTTTACTTCTTATTCCTTTTCCTTCTAGCTTCAGTCACTGAAACCCTAATTTCTGACAGTATTTTCACTTGTTCTTTGCGAGGTAATCACCTTTGATTCTCCCACCTGAACCCAGAATTACTGAAAGAGAATGAAGTTCTTGGAGCTTACGTAAACAGGAAGTAGTGTAGCAGTAGAATAGACTTTGAATGCTTAGAGTAAATTGAAAACTGTAAATTCTATATTCATTTGTTGTAAGTTTTTTCTATGTACAATCTGTGTATATATACTGCTGAAAAGTAGCTATTTAGATATGGTTGTTAGTTAGGCTAACAACCAAGTTTGTTACTAACAAACTAGACTAGTTGGTTAGAGTTAGTTAGTAACTCTAACTGCCCAAATAGTTTGTTACAACGGCTATAAGCTGTTTTAACTTAAGCTAGGATTTTGATTACACTCTCAACACTTTTGGACCGGACTATGGAGTAGTGTGGTGGGCTCAGAGTACCTCACTAAGTTCCTCTACCCATTTTCCTTTACCCTTAGCTAGGCACTCTTCAGCCCGATTAGAATCACCTTGTTTGCAGCTTTTACTTGGTCGTTTGTCTGTGGGTTTTCTATCGAGGCAAGACTCAGAGTGATCACGAGTTTCTTGCAGATGTCTTGGAAAATTGTACTGGCGAACTGGGTTCGTTGTCTATTATGATGGTGTGTGGCAAACCGTGTTGGCAAACCACATTCTTCCATACCCAAAGTTTAATTTATATACACAATATGTGTATATATGTTTTAGTGTTTTACACTATCTACCAATTTTAAGTTGACACATCATTAAAAAGAAGTTACTAAATTAGTAACCACCTGATATGTGTAATAAGTTTTACAAAGCATGTATATACTAATTAAACCCTTACATTAATTGTTCTTTATACTAATAATATTTTTATTATTTCAATAGAGAAATTATATTTAAAATAGAAATTAGTGACAAAAGACATTCGCAACTACTTAGAAAATTAAAAAGAAAAAGATTGTGCAACTTATTGGCAGGAAATGCAGAGTGACTTTAGGCAAAATGTGAAACAATATAGATCACTGTGGTAATTTAGAATAGAGAGAAAAATGAGAGAGAAAGCGAATTAAGAAAGAGCGAGAGAGATACATAGAAAGGTAGGGATGTCAGAGTTAGACAATCCCAAATAGGTACTAGCTAGTTTGCAGTTTTGGGCATTTCTACCACGCTCTTAAGGTAGTCAACAAGTTCTGTGAGACCATTATACGAGGAACCACCTTTTTGAACAGCTTTCCAAGCTTTCTCTTTCATCACTTTAGCTTTTTCTCTTATTTCCCTTCCTTCCTCATCCATCAAACCCTTCACTGCCTTCTCTATGCTTTCCCTACTCATCACACTCTTCTTAGCATCATACGGCGAAATACTCCACTCAGCCGCACCCACCTCCACCCCAAAACAATGCACTTCCGTCACAAGCTTCTCATTAAAATACTGATCCCCAAATCCTGGCATCGTTATCATCGGTACCCCAGCACTTATCGCTTCCACTACAGCATTCCACCCACAATGCGTTAAAAACCCTCCAATCGAAGGATGGTTCAAAATCAACTGTTGTGGGGCCCACCCCTTAATCAACATTCCTCTCTTCTCTTTCGTCATCCTTTCCTCAAAACCGTCCGGCAAGAAACTGCGGGTCCCACCGTTTTGGACTCCGCCATTGTGGGGCCCGCCATTTTGTACCCCACCATTGTGGGCTCCACCATTTTGTACCCTGCCATTGTGAGGCCCACCATTTTGTACCCCACCATTGTCGGCTCCACCATTTTGTACCCCGACATTTTCTCCTTCTGAATTTTTGGTTTTTCTATGAACAACCCAAAGAAATTGATGATTTGAAGCTTCAAGCCCAGTGGCAATTTCGTAAATCTGTTCATCTGATAAACGACACAAACTCCCAAAGCAAATGTAAACAACCGAACCAGGTTGCTTCGTGTCAAGCCAAGTCAAACACTCATCCTTCGGACTCGAATCAACAACAGCTTCATCACTCACTTTCACCAAATCCTTCTTCTCTAAACTTTTTTCTACCATGAGTGAAGTGGGACCCACATGCCAAACCTTACGACCCGTAAGATTCTCATAATACTCAGTGTAGCCAACATCAAGTTCAGCGAAACTGTTAACAATAACGCCGTGACTTCCATTTTCAGCTTCAATTAACGATTCCGTTATTCTAGCGAAACCCGGTGAAGGTTTAATCGGAAGCGTAAGCTTGTGAGGTAAACCAGGAATATTATAAGGCCCCAAATCAGAAGCAAAAGAATTAGGATTCTTCTTTATAGCTTCAATCATACAAACATCAAAAATCGATATTGGATTGAAAACAAGTCTAGGGATTTGAAAACTCTTCGCAGTGGATTCACTCCAAGTGAACATGATATCAGGGATAAGAACATCAGGAGGGTTAAGTTTCAAGAAGGATTCAATTTCTGGTTTGATGAGATGAGCAGCCATGGCGATTTTACCGGCGGTGATGTTATCAGTGGCGGCGAAGAGATTTTCAACGCCGTTTGGAAGGTTGACTTGTTTGGAAGGGAAATTGATGATGTGGATGGTGATTTTGTGACCGTTGGATCTGTCTTGTTCAATGGATTTGTCGAAGAGAATGGCGTTTGAAGGAGTTGTTATGATTGTTACTTCTTGGCCTTGTGATGCTACTAAGCGTGCAAGGTTTACTAGTGGAATCATGTGCCCTTGTGCGAAGAATGGGAGCATGTGGATTTTCAATGGAGTTGTTGTTTCCATTTTTACAGGTTACTCTCTTCTTCTTTCTGTTGCTTTTTTTGGCGGTGTTTATGTTATTGATCGATGATTACGTATTTATAATAGATGGATTTCTTTTTGACATGTGTATAAAATATGGATCTGGATATCGTTCTTCATAAATATGATTAAAATATTGGCCATGCTGCCCATGCAGTTCACGAGTTACGTTTTTTTTTAATATTTGCCAAATAAATAAACACTGCTCCAGCGTGCTGATCGCGATTGTAGTCAGATAGAGAAGGTCCACAATATAAAAACAATATCATCTAGCATTATCTTTTCTTATTACTATTATATATCATATATATAATATAAAGATAGTTAAAATACATGTTATTTCTATATATATATCTTTATCTTTATCTTTATTATTTAAATAAGAGTTTTCCAAAAAGCCACGTCAGCAAGTTAAAAAGCCACACAAGCATCAATAAAAGCCACGTAATCATGTTAAAAAGCCACATAAGCAATTACCGCCAGAAAACTCCACATTCACTCGATATTATTCACGATCGACGGTCCTGATATATCAACTGCAAATCATGGAATGAATGAACGGTCCTGATGATCCACAACAATTCCGCATCTGTGAATACTAGATAATTACCCCAACATTAGAGAGATATTAATACTAGATAATTACATTTCGGTTATACTATTAAAAGCTAATAATATCGGATGTAACATTCAAAGAGAATAATTTCGGGTAATTACTTTTCAAGCAGGTGCCTTATTTTTCGCATGGCTTATGGAGGAAGCATTTCGGTTATGATGTGGTTGAGAGAATACATATGATCTGATTTTTTATATTTGTCAATATTATTGATAATTCAAATCTGAAAGTCAAAACAGTCAAACTCCCAATTATACCTGTGCTAATATAGTGGATCAAGACCATAAAAAATTACACACACGAATTTATATCTGTCTAATAATTTATATCCGCATTATGTTACCAATTTAATTTTTGAATTTATATCTGTCTAAAAATTTCACAATTCTCCCACCTCAACTGCGAGTAATTTTAAAGTCGTCGGTTTAATTTTGGACCATTTTCATCAAAGGAGAAATTTCTTTAGAGGAATACACCAAGGTCTTCTCTAAGTTCTTTTTGTTTTCCTGAAATTTTCTTGATGTTGTTTATTAATTTTTGCGCTTATCCACTAGTGAAAAAACAGGAATAGAATGAGACTTTTCAAGTCGGATGCCAATATATCCGACTTAAAATATGGACGTGGTGGCAATTTTGTAATACCCCAGGAAAAAAATTTCAGGCGCTAAACTTAGAAGTCGGATGAAAAATTACATCCGTCTTTAAAGGGGTATTTTTTTTAGTAAAAAAAATACTGAAGCTTATCAAAAAAAAACTCAGACAGACTCCTTCACTCTCGCTCGCGTACGCTCTCTTCAGACAGACTCCTTCTTCTCGCTCGCGTACGACTCTTCACGTTTGAAACCCTAAACCCAAGCCTCCATCTCTCTCGTCTCCATCTCTCTTCTCCTTGTTCTCTCCACCAAGTTTCCATCTTCCTCATAGATTCTCTCCACTTTGCCGTCGTCATCTCTCTCGTTGTTTCCATCTTCCTCCTCTGTTCTCTTTCTTTTGGTTCTGAAAGGTAACGTACCACTCCTCTTTTTGTTTCTTGTTACTATAAAAATGATTCCCTCTCTCTAATTTGAGGTTGTGTTGTTCTATTTTAGTTGACATATCAACATGGTAGGTGGGTGAGAGGAAAATTAGTTCTTTATACTAGAGGAAGAAGGGAAAGGTAGAAACATATATTTTTCAGAGTTTTCTAATTTCTCTTCCTTTCTTATTTATTTGTTCTGGTTTTCTAATTTGTCTTCCTTTCTAATTTGAAGAAAGTTTAGCATTTGTGGCATTTGTAGTTGTGTTGTTGCATTTGATTGTAACTTTAAAGCATTTGATTGCAAGAAAAGATTAGTTTTAGGAACAAATGTATGAGAGAAAATTAAAGTAGCACATATCGAGTAAAAGCCATCCCGGAAATAAAACTAGAAGACTTAGGATGGTAATTGTCAATAAGATTATAAAAGGTAGAAACAAACTAGAAGACTTAGGATGGTAATTGTCCAATAAGATTATAAAAGGTAGAAAAAGCCATCCCGAAGTCTTTCTTTGTAAATGGTTTTACTCTTTTCTTTGCAAGTCTGTGTTAGAATGGGCGGTTGTAGGTAGTTTTAATAGATAGTTTATTATTAGTAGGCGGTTTATTTATAAAAGCGCCATAATGCTGCTATGGGCGGTTAGAATAGGATTTACTTGCCTATAAATGAGGGTAATGGGTAGTTAGAAGAACATCGAGTTTTAGAAAAAGAATGGTGGTGAGGAGAAAAATTGGAAGATTTTGTTGGATGTGTGCCATGATGAGTCGCATAGCCAGGTTTGTAGAGGGGAAAAATTGGATGATAAATATATTGGATGATAAAATTTGGAAGTTTTTACTACTTCTTTGATGCCTATTAACTCTGCTTGCTGCGTCTTTGGTCATTTTTAGCGGATAGTGTGATGCCCACGTCTGTTGTGCTTTTGTTTGAATTCAAGACTGACACAATGACTGTCGAATTTAATCAATATTTTCTTATTTGATAGAAAATTTATACTTATTCTAATCCTATATATCTTGGTTTCAATACATGTTTATAAGCCAAAACATGTTATCATGATGCAAATCTCTCTCGATAGCTTGAGGAAACATATATCTTGATTGATTATTCATTTTTACGTGTTCTTTAATTGGGGCAAAGCCACAAGTGAAATTTAATTCTTATAGTTTTGAATCTGAATGAATGAGCGATTGCAAAACATGAATGAGCCTAAGAGTACATTCTTTTTACTATTTTTTTAGTGTAGCTATGGATCGTAGTTGGATGCAAACTAGTAAGTTGAGTGAGCGAGTATGCGAAAGGGGTGGAAGAGTTTCTAGAGTTTGCTCGAACAAATATTAAAGATCTTTGGTGGAATTTTTGATTGTCCTTGTGTTAAATGTGTGAACCAAAGACCCACAAGCAGTTGCCACAATCAAAGATCATCTTCTTGTAGATGGCATTTGTCGTGGTTATACAACATGGATATGGCATGGGGAGAAGTTACATATCCCAAGTGTATGCGAAAGAGATAATTTCATGAGACACAAATATGGATGATCGAAGGAGGACATGATACGTGATATTGGTCGAGTCTTTTAAGCAAGCACGTGCCTATGATACATTGTGCAAAGATAAAGAAGAGCCTTTGTATTTGGGATGTACAAAACACACGCGATTGAATGTGGTGATAAGATTGTTCAACTTTGAAGGCAATAAATGGGTGGGTGATAAGAGTTTCACCGAGTTGCTTGAGTTGTTGAAAGACATACTTCAGAAGGTAACACATTGTAGGTAATAAATGCGTGCGTCGAAGCAAAGAAAATTTTGTGTCCGATGGTGTGGAGTATAAAAAAATACATGCATGCCCCTGATGATTGCATATTGTATCGGAAAGATTTTGAGAATCTGCATAAGTGCCATGTGTGTAATAGGTCGCGCTACAAAGCAAAGTGCGGTGATTCTAGTTGTGATGATGGCGACACAAAGGGCTCTCCAAAGCCCGAAGGTGTTATGGTATCTTAGATAATTCCCGAGGTTGAAGCGCTTGTTTGTTAATGCAAAGGGCGCAAAGAACATCGGATGGCATGCGGATGAGAGGAAATGTGATGGACGACACCGTCATCGGTGATTCTCTACAATGGAAGAAGGTTGATAGCTTGTTTCTGATTTTGGCGCCGAGCCAAGAAATCTTAGGCTTGCGCTTGCCGGATGGGATGAACCCATATGGTAGCTTAAGTACGAATCATAGCTCTGGCACATTCTCCTTATAATTTACAACCTATCTCCTTGGTTGTGCATGAAGCATAAATATGTTATGTTATCCATGATGATTTACGGCCCAAGAGAGCGACGAGGAAATGACATAGATGTTTACCTTAGTCCGTTGGTTGAAGACTTGAGGATAATGTGGGATGAGGAGTTAATGTGTTTTGTGGGTATTAGATGAAACTTTTAAGGCTGCGGGCTATGTTATTTTGCACGATCAATGACTTCCCCAAAGACATACGGGAACTTATGCAGGTATAGTGTTAAGGGACATAAAGCTTGTCCTATTTGTGCTGAAAACACGTGCTACCATCAACTGAAACATGGTAAGAAGACTGTATACCTTGGGCACCGAAGATTTCTCAAAAGTAATCACTCGTATCGTAGGTTGAAAAAAGCTTTTAATGGATGCCAAGAGAATGAAACTGCTCCTAATGTCTTGAGTGGCGAAGAAGTCTACCAAGTGGTTAAGGACATCGAAGTTGTATTTGGCAAAAAGAAGAATCAGCCCAATGAGAAAAGCAAGTGGAAGAAGAGGTCAGTGTTCTTTGATCTTCCGTATTGGTCTAGTCTTTATGTAAGGCACTATCTTGATTTCATGCATGTCGAGAAAAACGTTTGTGATAGTGTTATCGGGACACTTCTCAATATTAAAGGCCAGACAAAGGATGGTATAAATTCTCGTTTAGATTTGCGTGAAATGGGGATAAGAGAGCAATTACATCCAGAGCCAAAAGGCAAGCGTACATATTTGCCCCCAGCATGTTATACATTGTCCAAAAAAGAGAAAATAATTTTGTGCGAGTGTCTACATGGAATCAAAGTTCCTGAGGTTACTCTTCAAATTTTAAGAGGCTTGTGTCAATGAAAGATCTCAAATTAGTTGGCTTAAAGTCTCATGATTGTCACGTGTTGATGCAACAACTACTACACAGGTGGCTATTCGTGGGATCTTGCCAAAATGTGTTCGACATGCCATAACTAGGTTGTGCTTATTCTTTAATTCCATATGTGTCAAAGTCATTGACCCTCAAAAGTTGGATGAATTGGAAAATGAAATTTGCTATTATCTTGTGTCAATTGGAGATGTATTTTCCCCCTCATTTTTGACATTATGGTTCATTTTAGGTAATTTGGAGTTGTAATTTTGTTGGTTTGTTATTTATAGGTGGCGAAACAAAATGATAGTGTTTCTTGTGGCTATTATGTAATGATAAATATCTTGACTATTGTCTCGGAACTATCACCAACAATTGGAAAAAGGTAATTGACTTTTCAACTTTTAAGACTATTACTAGATAATTATTATTGAGTGCGTATTAGATTAACTCATGGTTCTTATTTAACTTTTATTGTTTTAGGTATTCAATTCAAGTGATCCGTTCTCATCTGAAGAATTGAAGAACATTAGACAAGTTTGGGCTGAATTCTTTCTAAGATTGTATGAGGAGGAGCGTAAGCCAATTGAAAAGGAAGAAAGAAGAAAGAAGAAACTTAAGTGAATGTGTAGTACATTTTGTAATATATTATTAGAATATCAACAATTTATTTACTTGTTTTTTTTGAATCGATGGAAGTGTAGTATTAGCGTACGTTTTGGTATGAAATCTATCAATTTAACTCTATATATTTAAGTAAAGTAGTTTAACTACCGTGTTTGTATGTGTTCTTTTGCCTAGTTGAAATTGTAGTACTTTAATTAATTTAAAGTATGTGCAGGAAATTATTGTGTAAGTCAATCAAAAAAAAAAATTAAAACCCAAAAAAAAAGTACATTTAAAGTCGGATATTCTTTTTATAGGCTTATATCCGACTTAAAATAAGACTTTTAAAGTCGGATATCCTTCTTAATCCGACTTTACATGTATTCCAGAGATATCATAACACGTTACAATAACACTTTTCAAGTCGGATTATTGAATTCATCCGACTTTAAATTCGTCTTTTCAAGTCGGATTATTGAATTTATCCGACTTTAAAACCGTCTTTTAAAGTCGGATGTCCATCCGACTTCAAAATTTTCAGACTTTCTAAGTCCACTTAATAGAAGTCGGATGTACATCCGACTTTGAATGTCCAAAATATCCGACTTTAAATCCTCTTTTTTTACTAGTGATCACACTGAACTCTTTAAGTGTTTCTATTTTTACATTTTTGCAGACCTCAAGGAAGTTTGACATTGTTTCTTCAACTGATTTAATTCTCCATTCTTGACATTGTCTCTCTTTCTTTTTTTTTTTTTGTTTACAGTTCAGATTCTTCCTTTCGGCTTTTCGAGTGCTACATCGTGTTTCCTTTTAGAAGGTAATATTGTTCACACATCTTCTTTTCTACTTTCGTTTTATTAATTATTTCTACTTTGTGGTTCTCCCGATGTTTGGTTCCATGGATTTTTTTGTATCTTGCTTTCAATTTTTAACCTTGATTTTTGTGAATTGGCTTCATGTTGCAATTGGGTTTTTAAAATGTCTCTGTTCTTTGCTTATTGTTATTTAATTTACTCTATGTTGTCTTAGTCTTGCTTAGGGTTTTTGTTTTTCTGACTTTCTGAGAACATGTATTTTTTGAATTATTTTCTCTATTCTTTTTTGTTATGATTATTTTGTTAACTATTGTTTATAGAAAATACTATTGTTTATTACGTGTTCGTTTCTTTTGTTTTCGGGTCTATTCTCATTTGTTGTTTCTTGATCCAATGGATATGATTTAGCTATTTTTTCTTTTTTGTTTTTTCATTCTTTGTTTTAATTCTTTGTTTTTAATGGATTCGGTGTATCTCTATTTTTAATTCTTTGTTTTTCCATGTGACTTTGGTACAATATTGAAATAGAGGTACAATCAAGGAAGTTTCTATTTTTAAATGTTTCTATTTTTACATTTTCTGTTTTTCCATGTGACTTTGCTTATCACACTTTGAACTCTTTAAGTGTTACTATTTTTACATTTTGCTGGACCTCAAGGAAGTTTGATATTGTTTCTTCAACTGATTTAATTCTCCATTTTTGACATTGTCTCTCTTTCTAATTTTTTTGTTTTCACTTGATTATTCCTTTCGGCTTTACGGTGCTACATCGTGTTTCCTTTTAGAAGGTAATATTGTTCTCCTCTTCTTTACACTTTCGTTTTATTAATTATATTTCTACTTTGTGGTTCTCCTGATGTTTGGTTCCATGGATTTTTTTTGTATCTTGCTTTCAATTTCTAACCTTGATTTTTGTGAATTGGCTTCATGTTGCAATTGGGTTTTTAAAATGTCTCTGTTCTTTGCTTATTGTTATTTATTTTACTCTTTTTGTTGAATAAGATAAGACTGGACAATGTACAGAGTTTCGAATTTTTATACTTTATATTTTAATAAGTCCATGTGTTTCTTTGAAAACATATATGTGTAGAATTTTTGTCTTTGTATTGTATGTGTTAGCAGTCCTTTAGACCTTTATTTTGTGTTATTATAAAAAAACAGAAAAGTATAAACATTGGGTTTCTGAAGCATTTTTCACCCGAAAGTATAAACATTGGGTAATTACTTATTATATTAGTTTTATAATAATTATATTAGTTGCTCATATCTCTACTTACAGCTTCACTTTGATGTATACGTAATTATTGATCTTATATATTGTTTAAAAAAAGTCATTTGTCTATCTCCCATCATTTTCAATCTTCTTATCTCAACTCCTCTCTCCCCATCAGATTCAATGATAAAATGAAAAAATTTGAATTTCACACTTAATTGCTTAGTGCACATTGGTTAGTATTTCTCAAGCTTCTCTTCCTCCCAGTCTTATATTTGCGTCTTCCTCTGTTCTTTTCTCACCTTTAAGCATAAAAATGAGCTTTTGTCATCTCATCTTTGAAGATATTATGGGGAAAACCGAAAAAGAGGTTGAAGTAAGTGTAAATTTTTCCTTTTGTCATTTTCTACATTAAATTTCTAATAATGTGGTCCCTTAAGATGTTCTATACAAATTATCAATGTGATTAATGGACATAATGACCAAATTAAATTCCATTCTCCCTCCACAAATAGGTATTCGAAATTAGAACATCCAATGTGTAGTATATTGAATTGAAATTTTTACTACTCTAAATAGGACATAAGAACCTGATATATATGTGACACCAACACAAATTATATTGGAATATAAATCATCTATTCACTCAAAATCAAAACCACCCTGTCATTTGCACTAATTTTGAAGTTGTTCATTCACCTTATTCCCACGCCATTCCTCGTTATTTCGAGATATCATTGGCACCCTTTCGGTCGTTAACTCTACATGAAGAGGAAGACATTTTGGCACAATACTTTAAATAGTTTATGTCTGTGTTAGAGTGATTCTTACAGTAAATTATTAAAACGTGGGATAATGGACTCATCTCCGAAGAACAGACTCACTCAGAATGAGATCATTAGGCAATAAGTCTCCCAGCAAAAAGCCTATGTTCAAGATCCAGGTTAGTCACGTTATCTATTTATTTGAACAGCTTCAGTTTGAAATAGAATTTGTTCTTTGTTTGTTATTACTAAGGTAGTATCTACATAATTATATATCACGAGCTTCACTTTGGTGCCGACCAAGTGACTACAAACACAATGATGAATTTGCGGGGCCATATCACCTGACTCAACACAAATGGTATTCACGCATTTTGTTATAATATAATATCAAACTATATAGCGGGGAATAATATAAAAGAGTGGTTAATATTTGGAACTTTGTCGGATGACGGTTGTGTTAAATCTTCTTTGTTTATTTTAAGTGATTTTCTCATTTTTTTATGCTACAAATAGTAAGCTAAACTAAACACACTAATATTGCGATTCAAGGTAGCAACAAGGAGACCATCCACGATGTCCAACTTGAGATGGCGCCTCATGAAGGTATCTGAGACTCAAATTGCTATTCAATTTTTGAGAGTGATGGACTTTTTATCGTTAAAATATGTGTTGATTGTGTCTTCCGTTGCGTAAAAGCGGTTTTGCAACCGCCGCCCGAAGTGGGCGGCCAAAGAAAGCACATACTAACGAAGAATCGGTACATTCATAATGGTGAGAATTTCAATGGAAGTTCTTGGTTGCTACGGCACAATAGTAGTCTTGATTATCTAACGTGTATATCTCAAATAACTAATACATAGTGTATATGTTGTTACGATCGAATCGACGCGAATCAAACTTCAAGCGAGAAGTTGTCCACCACCACACCCGATCCATGGTTCATCGGGTTTTGAGCATTTAACACCCAGTGATGTCCACAGTCTTGAGCCAGCCGACACTCACAAATGGAAGTAAGAAATGCTTTTAGTTCAAATAGAATGTTGTGAAATTTATAACTTTCATTGACCTTTTAAGAGGCGTCTTGAATTTCTAAAATACACTATATGTTGGCGGGTATATCTCGATTACAAATTCGAGAGAACTCACCACCTTTCTCATGAGTCGTCTCTTCCATCTTCATCTACCAACTTTGTAGCCAATTTCACACCTACATGCGCGGTAACAATCACCTCTTCATTGGTTCCAATGGGCACCAAATGTATTTTTAGTTTAGTATGTACAAGTGTCAACCATGAACAACTTATATTCCACCAACTCACATTACATTGCATAGGCAAATAAATTTCTCAACTCCATTAAAAAAGCGACACTTGATTAAAAATATTTTATCAAATTTATATCAACTCCATTCTTGAGCCAAAGCAAATTTATAACATTGATCAATCAAGAAAGCGACACTTGATTAAAAATATTTTACTTTATATCAACTCCATTAAAAGTCACCCGTATGATAATTTTTTATTGGTTGTTGGTTGATGGTGTAAAAAGTTTTATATCGACGTGTCTTGATCAGCTAAGGATCATCAAAACTCCAATGAGGTTCAATCTGTTGTGAGGCCAACTAGGAATCCAAGGGAAAGACTCTTGCGAGAGAGGGAGGAAAAGAGGGCTATTCTCAAGAGAATATTTGGAAGAACTTGAATGTTATGCTAAAGCTCAACCCTTATGCTAAAACTGCTAAGTGGATGGCTTTGCTTGCTGAGCCAAAGCAGCTCTGCTGAAGGATAGCTCAGGTAATGGATTAGTAGTTGCTCGAGGTAAAGGAGTTACTTTGGGATCAAGTAACTGAAGGACGTGGGAAATTGAGACATGGAGCATTCGAAGATGTTGAGATTGGCAACAACAAGAACCTGAAAAACCAACAATAATTCCAGCACAGAAACAACAAGAACACGATACAAAACTTCACACAATTTCCTATTACAAAAGAGTGAACAATTATAGTGATTTACATGCAATAAACGGAAGCGATTGAAATGTAGATCAAGGAAGAACACCTTTGAGGGTGATTACATCTGAGGACTGAGCAATGTCTCTAGTCCAATTCATTGAACCTGTTTGAATCAATTAATCGTTCACCAATAAGTTCCTAAATCCTCTCACTTACGTAAAATTTGTAATCTATAAATTGATTTCTAATTTGCTTGCTACTTAGGGTTTTAAAAATTAAATTACAATTTCAATGCTTTGTGAGTTGATTTTATTCTTTGTGAATTCATTGTATCACATCAATTACTTGTTGTGTGAGTTCATTTTCACTACTTGGGTGAAGGAGATTGAAATTGAGAAACATGGCCAGTGGCAGCGTCGGCAGCGACAACCGGTTATGCTTAGAGTTGTATTATTTTAAAGGTGAATGAATGAATCTTTGAATTATTTTATCTCTTAATCTCTTCATATTCATTTTCCCCAAGTTCCCTAATTCCCAATTTTGTTTCACTGTATTGTAGTTAAAGGGGAATGGATGAATGAGACTTTGTTTTTCCTTTTCAATGTTGTTGATAATGGATTTGTATGTCTCTTGACTAATGTAGCAGGCGATTGAGAAATTTGCTCATCCTCATTCGTCGGAAAGCAAAATTATCAGGTTTTGTCTTTCTACTATGTCTCCTAAAATTAGAAAGTATGAATATGAATATGAGAAGCGTGAGAAAAAGAAAAGAATTGAAGAGTTAGTGATGAAAGTTTGTAGTTTTTTATTTAGCTTTGGGGTGGCTTTCTCATATACTTTACTGTCTGTTAGGCTTGTTATTTGCCCCCCATTTTTTTTGGATTTTATTTAACTTTATGGATAGTCTATGTTGCTTCAACTCTGTTAACCAGGTGGGGATTTTTTGGCCCCTTTGAAAGAGTCTTATATTATGTAGAGTATTTGACAATTTGAGGACTAGGTTCTGTTAGTTCTTCTGTGAATGGTTGATGTTCCAAATTTTATTTTTCTTAGCTTACTTGATGAAGAAAATTGAAACATGAGGATTGTTTAATGCTTTTGTGGCCATCAGTAACCTCAGAACATTGGCAGATACTGACTGAAGTTAACAATTAGTAACATGGCAGATACTGACTGAGTTAATATTATTACGCTTAATTATCGAGAAAAAATATGTTATTTAAAATTTAAGTACTGAAATTTGAGTTTTGCATTGAAGGGCCCCACTTTAATTATTCGCACAAGGCCTCCGTTTTGTTTGGGCCGGCCCTGATCAGAAGACAATGTGAGAAAGGAGCCTAAGAAATTGAAGGAAGATATTCTACCCACTTCTCGTGCTAGTGGGTGTTATGGAGCAGTTCTCCTAGTTATTAGGGTGCATATGTATTATTCTACATTTATCTTAGCCAATCCAACGGTGGTTATCCCATTTTTCCATGAATTTAATTTATTTTGTGTGTTTCTGTTTGGCTAAGTTTGAAATCTGGTTAATCATTCTGTTTGGCTAAGTTACCCACAAATATAATAGGTTTGGTTGTAAATGAAAATCCACATGAATGATGGATAGCAGAATCCCCATTGTAAACTCATGAATGGAAGTGTAATTGGAATTTGGCATTCTCTTATTAATCTGTTAGGACATTACAGTTTAGATGCTACAAGTTCCTGTGTATGTATATTGCTTAAGATATGTTCTTGTATCAATGTAATTTGCTGATAAATTCAAAGCCTATTCTTGGCAATCTGAGTTGGTATAGTAAGTTCATGATGCTCAAATTGTAGTTTGGTTGCAACTTCAACTTTTTTCTTTAAGCTTTTGTAGGCTAGTTTTTAAGTATGAGTGAAGAGCTCTGCTTAACAAATGTGTTAGTGAATATTGTAGCTCACACTTTTCAGCTATAGAGCCATGATATTGTAGATCCTAGTTAATAGCCATGACTTTACACTTTGTGGCAAGTAAAGTCATGAGGTTCTTAACTGTCTGTTGGCATGGGTGTCATACCCCAATTTTGTCCGGCTCGTTGAAAATCAAATAAAATTGTGTTTTTGTAAATACCCAATTTTAATAAGTATTTTTCTCGTTTTTAGAAAACGTCAAAATATGTGTCTCGTTTGATAGGATTCAATTGCACAAATGTGTCCAAGTTGCGTTCGTTGTTAATCTAGCATTTCTCATTCTCATCGTGCGTGCGTATCATTTCGAATCATGCGTTCGTACTTATTCTCGTTGTTGCGCGTATTACTTCTATTCGTGTGCGTGTTTTGATTCTTGTGGGCGCACGCTCGCGTATCGTCGTTTACGCGTATTTGTTTCGTTATTTATTATTATTATTATTATATCATTATTTTTACAAAAAATAGTCAAATAGTTTCACAAAACTAAAAAAAAAAGTAAATAAAAGAAGAGAGATGCTTCTGCACCTATACTTCTAATTTAAGCTCAAGCCAAAACAACTTTTACTAAATTCATAACCTTGGCATCATATTAAGCTCCCAACCTATGACTATATCTTGCATCTGGAGGAATCAAAGCTCAAGAGAAAAACAACATACAAAAATACAAGAGATGATAGAGACCTCAAAATTTGCCGACTATAGATAAGGCAACACCAAACAAGCTTAAAGGGAGGGGATCTTTGAAAATAAAGGGGGGGAAGAAAAAACAATACGAGAGAAAGAGAGAGGAGAAGCAGAGAGGATGGAATGGGAGGAAGAACACCACATATAGTCACCACCATATTCATCATCATCCACTTTTTACAATCTTTGTCACCATTCCATGATAATAAACACCCATATTCATCACCATCCTTTTTCTTCCTCAACCTCAAAACTCATACTCTCACATAACCTCCATAAACCATTTGCTCTCCTTCACATAACTTTTACAACCCCACATTCATATTCCATAGAAAAAACATCAACCACACCCCCATTTTATTTTGCCTTCATCGCTACCATTCAAAACCTCCATTTTCACAACTTCAAACCATTCTTTCAAAACCCAGTAAACACACTTCCCTTCACTCAACCAAACCCCACCTCCACCATTCTCTCTTCACCAAACTACACAACAACAATCACCTCCACCCTTCCTTCCACCCAAACACCACCACGCCCACTCTCCTTCTCTCTCCACTGGACCTCAGTCACCCAAACACCACCACACCGTCACCGCCGGCGCCTCAGCGAAACCTCTCGCTCTCCACCTCATCTCTCGTGAGCACCCCACTTTGTGAATACCGCGCATTTGTCAAACCTCCATCAAGCTCGCCGTGACGCCATCACCGTTAAATCCACCCAAGCCTTCTGCGCGCCTCCTCCGTCGTCGCGCGTCCACCGTCACCATACGCATTCGCTACCTCGTCGCTCAAGCCACCATGAACATCGCACCACCGTGGTCTCCTTTCCTCCCCTCTCTCGCGGTATCCTCTCTCTCTCTCGTTCTCGATCTGGTTTTTCTCTCTCTCTGGATTAAGCTCTCTCTCTCTAAAAGAAGAATGGAAACGGCGTGAGAGAAGGGAGTAAGTTGTGGCTTTCTGTTTTAGTGTATATGGCTTTGGGCTTTTCTTTTTTTAAGTTTTTCATCTGATTTCTAAACGACACCCCCTTCGTTAATAATACAACTCCCCGTTTATGCTATCCCATTTGCTATTAATTACACCCCGTTTTACTATTTCACCCATTTTCTCGTTTTTACTTAATTCTCAAAAAACCAATTGCTCTTTAATAAAAACTTATGAATAAATATTTTCTTCTAAAATATAAATAGGGGATTAGGCCGGTCGTACAAGTAGGTTAATCAGCGTTCTAAGACGAATGAGTTGTACAGTTCAAGAATCCTAGAATACTTATTCTAAAATCAAACGTTGTTAGTAGTCTTGTGAAGCCTTTGCTTGCATGATTATTAACAATGAGGTACTAGTGGTGATCACTTGGAGCCTTTGCTCAATTGATCACCGTGAATGCCTAATTTTCCTAAAGATTTTCACTAAAATAAAAAACTTTGTTAGTAGTCTTGCGAAGCCTTTGCTTGCATGATTATTAACAATGAGTGCTAATGGCGGTCACTTGGAGCCTTTGCTCAATTGATCATCATGAAAGCTCGATTTTCACAATTAAAAAGATTAAAAAACAAAAACCTTTTTCAGGACAACCGAGAACTACGTAGCTTTGATTCCTCATCACCTTTGGGGATACGTAGGGCCCGGGTTCATGTCCGTCAAGCACACTTTCAAAAAAAATATAAAAAGACAAGAACTACGTAGCTTTGAATTCTCCATCGCACCTGGAGATACGTAGGAACGAGAGGCCAACTCTCGTCAAGCGCCAAAAATAAAATTTGTCATTAAGTTTTCCCATTTATCTTTTAATAAGAAATAAATAGGCAAATCTAGGTACTTTTCAAATCAAACGTAAAACCACACACTTAGTTAATGGTTCCCTTTCGGTAGAAAGGACGCGCGGGGTGCTAATACCTTCCCCATGCGTAACCGACCCCCGAACCTACATCTCTGAGTTTTCAAAAGACCATCCGCCTTGTTCAAAAGACCTTTTTCCAATGTTTTGGTCTTAAAATTAAAATATTGGTGGCGGCTTCAAACTTTTTCCACGTTGTACATCGAGAAACCCAAACAGGATTTTTCGGGGTGCAACAGCTGGCGACTTCACTGGGGAATTTTCTTTTTTTTAAAAAAAAAAAGAGGCGAGGGTCAAGCCTAATTAACTTGGTGTGTGGTTTAAAAGTGTTGATTTGAAATTTTCGTTTTACTTATTCCTTTTTCTTTTCTTTTGTTTCTTTATATGCTAATGATTATGCATGCATTCCTTTATTCCCATGTCCCCTCTTCTTTGCTCCTTTTCTTGAGGTAACTAATGCAATTGATTGTTGTTGAAACCCTAGGCTAGCTTATTTGATATTGAACCCTAGGGTAGACGACATGTTATTGCTTGCTATTATGCAGGTATTACGGGTTTTCCTTCGCGGTGGGGGTATATGTGGGTAGATTTTAGGAAGTATGACCTCAATCACACACTTTCACACCTTATGATTTGTGTGCTATGGTGGGCTCCTATACCCGGATCAACAAACATTTAGGGAGTGGAGGCGATTAGTGGTTGTCATTCGAGACCTTTATGCATGCGATACTCATGAAAGTCTCAGCCGAGATCACGTTTTCTCATGGCGCCTCACACTTGGTAGCATTCTACATTTGTGGGTGTCGGCATGGGGATTCTATAGCTCCGGTAGCCATTGTGATGGTGCGAATTAGAACTACATGGGAGGAACCTTTGAAGTTGCCCTAGAGCTTAGGATTCCCACCTTTGTAGGACACACGGGGCATACCAAGTTGTGTGTTGCATTGTAATCTAGGCATGTTTTCAAAAATGAGAAGGAGATTTTTCAAAAAAAAAAGAGAAAGAAGCTGCCGTTGTAGCCTTTCTTTTGCCGGTCCGTACGAAGTGACATATGGCCCACTTTATTTTCAAAAAAAGGAGGAAAAATAGTTACCGTTGTAGCCTTTCTCTTATTGGTCCATATGAAATAACGCACGGCCCACATTTTCCAA
Source organism: Oxytropis ochrocephala (assembly GCA_020916435.1). NCBI lineage: Eukaryota > Viridiplantae > Streptophyta > Magnoliopsida > Fabales > Fabaceae > Oxytropis > Oxytropis ochrocephala. The sequence goes on from CM037094.1 coordinate 55,878,555, forward strand.
AAAAAACTTGAATCATTGCCAATAAAAACTCTTTCATTTATCCTGCATGCACATAGAGCATCATCATCATTCGCATACATCCTTGCATTACATAAAATAAAATTTTCAAAAAAAAAAAAGGGCAAAAAGCAAAACTTTCAACAAAATCATCATAGTCTTTTCTTTTACCGGGCTATATGAGGTGATGTTCCCAAAATTTCAGTCACCAAACTCGAAAAATGTTTTCATCTTATTTTTCACATGCATGTCAAGTCGCATTATCGCCGTCATTTTCATATAAAGACATCATTTGCATTGCATAAAACAAAAATTTGATAAAATTCATACATGCATTTTTTTCTATCTCATTAAGGTTTGTCGAGTGCATTCTCTTGCGTGTGCGTTTCCATTCACTAAGGCTTTTTCCCCTAAAATTTCTCGAAAGATCCAAAAAAATCGTGTCTTATTAGGGGCGCGTCTCATGCATTATTGTTTTCCTTTTTCACACATCATGTAAAAATAATACATTAACCTCTCATTTTGCATGCAATTCCATTCAATAAAAAAAATCATGTCTTTCCATGAATTTTTTTTTTTTAAAAAAAAAAAATCATTGTGAGTATCATGCATTTCATTGCACAAAAAAAAAAATGAAAACAAGAAAGCATCTCATTCATAATCATGAACAAAAATCATCATCAAATTTATTCAAAATGTAGCATTCATGCATAATTTCATTAACCTCATCACTTTAGTTCAAATACATCATTCCTCCATACATGCATCTTTCAAAAAAGGAAGGGGCATTGGCATTTCATACCTTGCCTTGCCTCTAAAAATAAATAAATAAAAAATCATCATTTAGGAAAAAACATCATTCCTGTATCTTTCATCATTCAAAAGAAAAGGGGGCATCGACATTTCATATATTGTCTTGCCTCTATAAAAATCATTTTGAAAAGAAGCATCATTCTTGCATCAGTCATCATCCAAAAATGCATTGGCATTTCATATTTTGTCTTGCATAAAAAGAAAACATCAAAAAGAAAAAACTTTTAGAATAATCACACTTTTCAAGTGAACATGCATTTCATTTTCATCATGTATACATCATAATGTTTTCATCCATGCATTGCATACAACAAAAATGTTGTGATGAGAGACGAGATGTTCTTGCAAAGTAATCTTTCTTTTTTGGAAAAGTTTACCCTCACTCATTTGCAAACTCAAGGTGTTCCAAGGCCCTCAGTTTTTCACATCAATAGCTCATTTGTATTTCCTTCAAAAAAAAGCATTGCATCTCATCCATTCCATGATAAAAGACTGAAACAGTTTATCAAAAGTTTTTATATCATGTTTTAACCAATGTTAACTCTCTGTGAAGCGTTCTTCTAGTAAGTATGCATGCCACATGCAGTTTCTCTTGTTTGAGTCAGTCAATTTCCTTCATTTATCATCATTCCCCATCCAAGTCTAATCCCGCCCCGTCCACCCCTAAAAGCGCATATTCTCTCTCATCAGTGCATAACTTGACTTTTGGTTTATTCTCGCTAACACTTTAAGTCCTCCATGCTGGGGCAATTCGGTGATCACCAATGTTCCTTGTCAGTATCATATTTCTTTAGTGCAAGTCTTTCTAAAAAAAATATATATAATAAATAAAAAAGATAAAATAAGCTCGCTAGGTTGAAAACCCGCAAAGGGCGGCCTAGGCAAGCGCCGGTGGATTGAAAACTTCGCGAAAAAGCGGTCGAGGCAAAAGTTAGGGCACAAAAAGGGGAAAAGAAAAAGAGCAAACACATGAAGATAGATAAAGTATTGTCCTAAAGTTAAGTCTTACTGAGAAATAAGCAATCGGTATTTGAAGTGAAATTTGGTCATCTCTCCACACCCTCAAAACCTAAAATCCCAGAAAGTCCATTTCCTACCCTCTTAAGCCAAAGATTCAAAATCACAAAAATACCCTTTGTTACCCATCTTAAGCCAAGAAAAGCCCAAGATGTCCCCATCACCTAGACAAGGGTTAATTCCACATCAAAGATGGTATATCATTTTCACCCAAGTCAAAAGGAAAGGAAATTCACAAGCGGAGGAATAACAAAGTTTCAAAAGGAGAATCCCAAAATAAAGAAAGGAAGACAAAGGGAGTATAAATTAAGAGTCAATACATTTTGCCATGAAGCATAAGAGCTCCCCTTGAGAAAGGCCCTCAAATTCAATGGGTTCAATCATTTCCCCTTCAAAAAAAAAAAAGCCCTCGATTCATTGGGTTTAACCATCTTTTCTTTCATAAAACCTTCAAACACCTCATCAAACCTAATAACCATTTCCTTCATAAACCATTGACCATCGGCCAACAAGACCGAATAAGACCCATCCTCCCCATCAACCCCAAACACTCCATTAAGCTTAATCATCCCCTTCTCCACATCTGACCCTAAAAAGTCCATTCCGATCAATGACTAATTGCTTTCGTTTTCTCAAGTTTTAATCTTAGGACATATAAGTTTATCTATTTACGATGTATGCCTGCTCAAAAAAAAAAAAAAAAAAACAAACAAGCGAGAAAAAAGAAAGGCTGCTCAAAAAAAAAAAACAAACAAAAAAAAGAAAGTTGGTAAAAAGAAGAAGGACTTGCACTCAAGATGCATTCATGTTGCATTAAAACAAGGTCTAGTGGTCACCAGTGGAGCCTCTCCTCATACTAAAAAGTCAAAACTTTCATTGCATTTGAGTTGTTCTTAAAGAGAACCAAAAGTGTGTACTAGGGGCATTCCCTTCACCTCTCACTCCACTCGACTTTGGGGAGGTTTATTCATTGTCCACCCGTTTCATATATCACCCTCGGTTCATAACCATCACCATAACTCTGTGCGCCTTTCACAACCTCACTCAAAGAAACCATTTGAAAGGTCATTGAAAGTGGGGCAAATCGTTCCCATTCCTTCATCTCATTCATTCCTATAAAACCTTACAGGGCGATCTCTCGACTCACTTTATCCTAAACAAGGCCTCGTCATTCTAATTGGGGCGACTTTGTCCTTGTTTTGGTAGGGCAACATCAAACTTTATGGGTTGAGACAAAATCTCTTTCGCTCCACCCTTCATTTCAAAAAGCGAAGCATTCCCAATTCATCATCTTCTACACCCCTAGTTGTTGTCACCACTGAGGCGGGGGCAAGCTATTCACTCATCAAAGACTGAATTGGGGCAATCTTGTATCTCTTGATCCTCATGAGCTTGGCAATAACCATGTCTGTCGTTTCTTCACTTGCCATAAATGTCCATGCCCTAAACCAATTCCAAGTTAATTGACTCATTCATTCGCATTTGCACTCCTATGCATGCTTACCAGACAATGCTTCAAAAAAGAGAACACGAGTTGTTTACGTGATATCTAAAATTCGGTCATCATGGAAAGAAAAGAAAACAAGTGAGGTTGTTTGTAAATAAAAACCTTGAGACCAGGAGTTTGAATCAAATTCAATTTTTCAACAGAATGGTCAATAATCATCTCAATTCCTTGCATCCAAAGTCTCGCATCTCATCATCACAAAAATGTTTACCTCATGCATCTAGGCATTTCAATCTATTCACTATGGCATATGCATCAAAGCATTACATTTGCATATTCACATTTGGTGCATTCATCACATAGCAAAAAAAAAAAAAAAAGCGGTTCGTCGGTTGCACCATATTAATACTTGCATTTCATAGAGGAAAATAGCAAAGAAGAAAAAGCGAGGAATCTTTTCATTGCATTGGCCTCATATTAATGTTAGCATTTCCATAAAAGAAAAAGAACAAAAATCATTGCATCAAACATCAGAGCATTGCATCATATTAATGTTTGCATTTCATAGAAGAAGCAAAAAAAAAAAAAAAAAAACAAGCGAAGTCGAGCAGGAGCATTCCATTCATCAAAGCATCAATCACCAGTATACACTTGCATTCAAACATCAAAGCATTATACAAAAGAACAAAGGCATTCCATAATATTCAAGACATCAATCATGGCATTACATGTGTCATTCATTACATTGCTAAGCAAAATGTGGGCGAACACAAGATGTTAATCCTCATGCCTAGTTCAAAGAATCGACACTTCAAGTGTCGGTCTTCAATCTAATTCTCAAGTCGGTAATCTGGACTTATCGGTCTCAAAATCTCATTCCCGATCGCTCCTTGATTCGGAGTTGAATGCTCTTTCGATTTTAGAGTTGATCACTCCTTGATTCGGAGTTCAAATACCCTCGGGCCCCAGTGGTTCATTAAAAGCACACCAAATGTTCATTTACCGTTTTTCGGCGCACGCCCAGTGTTCATTTCCGTTTTCCCATCGGTACGCCAAGTGTTCATTTACTATTTTCGCATCAGCACGCCAAGTGTTCATTTACTATTTTCGCATCAGCACGCCAAGTGTGCATTTACCGTTTTTCCATCAGCACGCCAAGTGTTCATTTACCGTTTTTCAATCAGCACGCCAAGTGTTCATTTACCGTTTTCCCATCAGCACGCCAAGTGCTCATTTACTATTTTCGCATCAGCACGCCAAGTGTTCATTTACCGTTTTCCCATCAGCACGCCAAGTGCTCATTTACTATTTTCGCATCAGCACGCCAAGTGTTCATTTACCGTTTTCTCATCAGCACGCCAAGTGCTTATTTACTATTTTCGCATCAGCACGCCAAGTGTTCATTTATCGTTTTCCCATCAGCACGCCAAGTGCTCATTTACTATTGTCGCACCAACACGCCAAGTGTTCATTTACGGCTTCCTCATCAGCACGCCAAGTGCTCATTTACTGCTTTCTTTCAAGCAAATCAAAAATTCATCATCCCATCAAACATCAAAGCAATACAGTTGCATCACATCAATACTTGCATCTCATAGAAAAAAAAGAAAGCTAAGACATCTCATGTCATTCATCATTTCATGTTATTCATCGTTTTATTTCGCATAATAGCAATATTCACATTTCAAAAAAAAAAGGGCCAAAGAAGGAAAAGTTTTCCATTGCATGTCATCTGTCATTTCATCAAAAACACAAGAGCATTACATATCATCAAACACCAAAATTTTGCATTCGCATACACGCACTTCATAAAAGGGCAAAAGAAAAGAGGAGGAGGAAAGCCAAAAGAGCAATAAGCAAATAAAGTCATGCATTACATAAAATCATGCACTACTTGAACATAGAAAATAATAATAAAGTAAAGAAAAGAGAAATTCAGGCATTTGCATTACATTCATCATAAGAAAAAAGAAGAAAAGCGGCAATCATGACATTTGCATTGCATGCATTGATTCGTTTTCGATTGAAGACAAGTGAGAGAGAGGATAAACATCGCGGTGTCAATTTTCGCCTCGATTCGAGAAAATGCTCCCCCGAGTTGAAAAAAAAAAAAGGAAAAAAAAAAAAAAAAAAAAAAAAAAGCGCTCGAGCGCGCATTGCGGATTGGAGCCCAAAGAGATCGTCGCTCCCATACGCGAGTCTCACATCGTGTCACGAGCAACCACGATGGACGCGGCCCCATGTGAGTTCAGCGGAATAGTTGTATCGGCCTAAGATCGATGGGGCCGTGCATTGATATGTATATCGATTCGGGTGATGCGATCCCCGATCGCTCGAAAAGGCCAGCGAGAGCGTGCTCCTCAAAGCCACGTGCAAACTTCGGATTAAATCAGAGTTCGTTTAAGGATTACTGAGTTTTAGGCGGCTGGGCATTTTTATCGCTTTACGCGCGCGAAGTGCTCATTTCTACCGCTTTACGCGCGCGAAGTGCTCATTTCTTGCTACTACGCGCAAGTGCCCATTTTACTTTTTCTATCTGCACGTAAGTGTCCATTTTACCTTTTCTGTCCGCACGTCAGTGTTCATTTACTGTTTTCGCATCGACACGAAAATGTCTATCTTTCCAAAATATAGAAAAAACAAAAAAAGAGAAAAAGAAAAAAGAAAATTCGGATTTCCCCAAGTGGACAAAATTGGTATAATTTCTGAATTCTTTATTTCTATTTTATCTTCGAAATATGTCTCGACCAATTCATATTTCTTGATAAAATCCAAATAAAGAGGGGCAGCTGTCATACCCCAATTTTGTCCGGCTCGTTGAAAATCAAATAAAATTGTGTTTTTGTAAATACCCAATTTTAATAAGTATTTTTCTCGTTTTTAGAAAACATCAAAATATGTGTCTCGTTTGGTAGGATTCAATTGCACAAATGTGTCCAAGTTGCGTTCGTTGTTAATCTAGCATTTCTCATTCTCATCGTGCGTATCATTTCGAATCATGCGTTCGTACTTATTCTCGTTGTTGCGCGTATTACTTCTATTCGTGTGCGTGTTTTGATTCTTGTGTGGTATGCGCTCGCGTATCGTCGTTTCTGGCGTATTTGTTTCGTTATTTATTATTATTATTATATCATTATTTTTACAAAAAATAGTCAAATAGTTTCACAAAACTAAAAAAAAAGTAAATAAAAGAAGAGAGATGCTTCTGCACCTATACTTCTAATTTAAGCTCAAGCCAAAACAACTTTTACTAAATTCATAACCTTGGCATCATATTAAGCTCCCAACCTATGACTATATATGTCTGGAGGAATCAAAGCTCAAGAGAAAAACAACATACAAAAATACAAGAGATGATAGAGACCTCTGAAATTTGCCCATCTATAGATAAGGCAACACCAAACAAGCTTAAAGGGAGGATCTTTTGAAAATAAAGGGGAAGAAAAAACAATATGAGAGAGAGAGAGAGAGAGAAGCAGAGAGGATGGAATGGGAGGAAGAACACCACATATAGTCACCACCATATTCATCATCATCCACTTTTTACAATCACTTTGTCACCATTCCATGATAATAAACACCCATATTCATCACCATCCTTTTTCTTCCTCAACCTCAAAACTCATACTCTCACATAACCTCAGTAAACCATTTGCTCTCCTTCACATAACTTTTACAACCCCACATTCATATTCCATAGAAAAAAACATCAACCACACCCCCATTTTATTTTGCCTTCATCGCCTACCATTCAAAACCTCCATTTTCACAACTTCAAACCATTCTTTCAAAACCCAGTAAACACACTTCCCTTCACTCAACCAAACCCCACCTCCACCATTCTCTCTTCACCAAACTACACAACAACAATCACCTCCACCCTTCCTTCCACCCAAACACCACCACGCCCTCTCCTTCTCTCTCCACTGGACCTCAGTCACCCAAACACCACCACACCGTCGCGTAGCGCCTCTCAGCCGAAACCTCTATCGCTCTCCACCTCCATCTCGTGAGCACCCCCTTTGTGAATACGCCCATTTGTCAAACCTCCATCAAGCTCGCCGTGTGCGCGCCATCACCGTTAAATCCACCCGGCACTTCTGGCGCCCTCGCCGTCGCGCGTCACCGTCACCATACGCATTCGCTACCTCGTCGCTCAAGCCACCGCGAACATCGCACCACCGTGGTCTCCTTTCCTCCCCCTCTCTCGCGGTATCCTCTCTCTCTCTCTCGTTCTCGATCTGGTTTTCTCTCTCTCTCTGGATTCGCTTCTCTCTCTCTAAAAGAAGAATGGAAACGGCGTGAGAGAAGGGAGTAAGTTGTGGCTTTCTGTTTTAGTGTATATGGCTTTGGGCTTTTCTTTTTTTAAGTTTTTCATCTGATTTCTAAACGACACCCCCTTCGTTAATAATACAACTCCCCGTTTATGCTATCCCATTTGCTATTAATTACACCCCGTTTTACTATTTCACCCATTTTCTCGTTTTTACTTAATTCTCAAAAAACCAATTGCTCTTTAATAAAAACTTATGAATAAATATTTTCTTCTAAAATATAAATAGGGGATTAGGCCGGTCGTACAAGTAGGTTAATCAGCGTTCTAAGACGAATGAGTTGTACAGTTCAAGAATCCTAGAATACTTATTCTAAAATCAAACGTTGTTAGTAGTCTTGTGAAGCCTTTGCTTGCATGATTATTAACAATGAGGTACTAGTGGTGATCACTTGGAGCCTTTGCTCAATTGATCACCGTGAATGCCTAATTTTCCTAAAGATTTTCACTAAAATAAAAAACTTTGTTAGTAGTCTTGCGAAGCCTTTGCTTGCATGATTATTAACAATGAGTGCTAATGGCGGTCACTTGGAGCCTTTGCTCAATTGATCATCATGAAAGCTCGATTTTCACAATTAAAAAGATTAAAAAACAAAAACCTTTTTCGGGACAGCGAGAACTACGTAGCTTTGATTCCTCATCACGGTGGGGATCACGTGGGGCCGGGTTCATGTCCGTCAAGCACACTTTCAAAAAAAATATAAAAAGACAAGAACTACGTAGCTTTGAATTCTCTATCGCACCTGGAGATACGTAGGAACGAGAGGCCAACTCTCGTCAAGCGCCAAAAATAAAATTTGTCATTAAGTTTTCCCATTTATCTTTTAATAAGAAATAAATAGGCAAATCTAGGTACTTTTCAAATCAAACGTAAAACCACACACTTAGTTAATGGTTCCCTTTCGGTAGAAAGGGCCTTGCGAGTGCTAATACCTTCCCATGCATGCACCGAGGCCCCCGAACCTACATCTACGAGTTTTCAAAAGACCATCCGCCTTGTTCAAAAGACCTTTTTCCAATGTTTTGGTCTTAAAATTAAAATATTGGTGGCGGCTTCAAACTTTTTCCACGTTGTACATCGAGAAACCCAAACAGGATTTTTCGGGGTGCAACAATGGGTTTGATCAAGCTTTTGCTACTAATAGCCACTCTTAACTAGCAGTATCCCAACACTCACTCAATTTAGGCCTCCTTCCTACCCAACATATATGTTCCAACAATCATTAGTCCCAATTTTGTGGTAGTGACCAAGTACACATGGGGTTATGGTGAAGGTTTGCTTATCAACTCAATTGGCTTAACTAGTTTTCCGTCCTATTAATATAACAGACTGTAATGTATGTTTTTTATGAAAAAGGGGGTGGTGGCTCGCCGGAGAAGAAAATAAAGATTGGGGGTGATTTTTCATATTTGTATGTTTTTTTCAATTTGGTCCCTCATGTTTTTGTTAAGTTTCATTTTGGTCCCTTCTATGCCACATCAAATAAAATTTCCAAGTCAGCAGTGACACGTAAGACGCCACGTCAGCAGTTAACTGTCAGCGTGGCGTCGGTTAACAAAAACTAAAGGCAGGGACCAAAATGAAACCTAAATGAAACGTGATGGGCCAAAACAGAACAAAAAAAGAAAAAGGACCAAAATGAATCCTAAAGCAAAGATAAAGGACTAAAAGTGACATTTAACCTATTATGTATAATGATTTTATAACATATACTAGTATGATACCCGTGCATACGCACGGATGCTGTCATGTTCTTTTTATGAATGAACTTAGACAGTATTTAAATAGTCTGAGCATTACCCCGTGAAAATAAAGACAAATTTAAAGTAGATAAAAAAGGAGTTTCATATAAAAAATAGATAAATATTAAATCTAAAATATAAAAGTATAATTTAAAAACAACTGTGCATTTATCTCGTGTTTATATATATATATATATGTATCATTGCAGTTATCCCCTTATCTTTTATATATCAGTGCATGTATCCCGTGTTTTTTTATGTATCAGTGCAGTTATCTCATAGTTTCAATGGATTATTTGAGTTGATTAGTAATTATAGTATATAGTAAAAGATAGATAGTAGATTATCAATAAGAAATATTTATCTTGTGTTTTTTATATTTCAGTGACAATTATTTGTCCTTTTTTAGGTATTAGTGACAAATATTTGTCACGTGTGTTTTAAATATTAATCAGTTTAAATATTCATTAAGCCTTCAAAAATTATAATTTTCAATGGCAAATATTAATCCGTGTTTTTCTACATATCATTGCGGTTATCCGTGTTTTTTTATATATCGATTGCAATTATTTCATAGTTTGAGTTGATTATTTTAGTTGATTAGTAGATATATAGTAAAGAGAGATAGTAGATTATCAATAAGAAACATTTGTATTAAATTTTAATCGAGTAATTTAAATAGTCATTAAATCTTCTTGTTTTTTTAGATAGTAGGTTTATAGTAATCTTCAAAAAATTTAACTATCAATAAATATTAATGTTGTGTTTTTACATATCGATCTGATTACCCTGTATTTTTTTTATATAGCGGTGGCAATTATTTGTCCTTTTTTAAGTATTAGTGACAGATATTTGTCACGTTTGTTTTAAATATTAATCCGTTTAAATAGTTATTAAGCCTTCTTGTTTTATTAGATAGTAGGTTTATAGTAGTCTACAAAAATTATAATTATCAATGACAAATAATCATCTGTGTTTTTAATCTATCTACTTGATTATCAGTGTTTTTTATATATATATATATATATATATATATATATATATATATATATATATATATATATATATATATATATATCGATGTAGTTATCTCCTATAGATAGTAATTGTAAAAGTTAGATAGTAATTAATTATCAATAAGAAATATGTGTATGAAATTTTAATCGAGTAGTTTAAATAGTCATTAAATCTTCTTGTTTTTAGATAATAGGTTTATAGTAATCTTTAAAAAATTAATTAACAATGACAAATATTAATGCTGTGTTTTTTTTATATCTATCAGTGACAATTATTTGTACTTTTTAGGTATTAGTGACAAATATTTGTCATGTTTGTTTTAAATATTAATAAGTTTAAATAGTCATTAAGCCTTCTTGTTTTTTTAGATAGTAGGGTTATAGTAGTCTTCAAAAATTATAATTATCTTTCTACAAAAAATAATTAAAATTATCAATGGAAAATATTCATCCTGTGTTTATTTATATATCACTGCAGTTATCCCTTGTTTTTTATATAATAGTACAATTATCTCGTAGTTTCAATTGATTATTTTTGTTGATTAGTATATTATAGTAGATAGTAAAATTTAGATAGTAGATTATCAAAAAGAGTGTAAACAGATTTCGAAGAAAAAAAAAAAGATAATTTTAGTAGAGTAATGTTTGTATAAATTTAGAAATTTAGGTAAAAAAACTAAAGTGAAGTGACGAGAAATAGAAAAATTGTTTATGTGAAAAATAAAAGTAAAGTAAAGAGAAAAAAAATGAAGAAAGAGAGTGTTAAAGAAAAGTGAAAAGGAGGAAGAGAGTGTGAGAAAAAAAGAAAAAAGGTAAGAAAGAGAGTGTAAGAGAAAAGTGAAGAAGAAAGAGAGTGTAAGAAGAAGAGAAAAAGGAAGAAAGAGAGTCTAATAAAGTGCAGGAAGAGTAAATAAATTTACATTTGTGCCCTCAAAGATTTTAGGTGTCTTTTAGATAGAATGAGGGTATTGGTAAAATCTTAGGTGGTTTAGATGTATAAATATAGTGTAGATATTATAATATACTATAATATTATAAAGAGAGGTGAGATGAGAGAGAGAGAGAGAGGGAAAGAGGTGAGATGAGAAGATAGAAGAGAAAAAATGAGAGAGAGAGAGAGTGGATAGGAGAGTGGAGAGAGAACATTCATTGGAGTGCAGAAATAAACAAAGTACTTTGGTTTTTTGAATAGTTTATACATGGGACAAAAAGTTGTATCGTGTTTGAGTGATGGACAAAAATTTGTGTTTTCGTCCAATCATTTGCTCCCTCTTTTGTCCAGTACCATGAACTAGTTTCCAAACCAAACAGGATATGTACAACTAAAGTTGTGCACACCATTAGGAAAGCAAACACACATAAATACCTCACAGGCTAGATCATGCGTGCGCACACACACAAAATTATATTATATAAATTAGATTTATAAATGTTAATTTTCATATTGAACTACTTACATTAGAATTATGAAAAAGAAAAAATCATTTTACTAGTAAATATTATTCAACCATATCGTTTATTTCTAAAATATGATATGTATTTTTGAAGTATAAATTTGTAAAGTTGTAATTATTTTGAAAAATTATTTAGTATATATCAAGTCACGCAGTTCAAAAAGTGATCACTCACTAGTCAAACCAATGACCCTGTACTCTAGTCGAGTCAATTACCGAGTTTGGTTGTAAAACACTAATTTAAACCAATATGAAATACCAAAGTTGGGTTGTACCGAGTTGGGTTGTAAAAAACTAATTTAAACCAATAATATCATTATCATTATCATTATTATATACAACCATGAGTTGTACACATAGGCCTTCCACATCACCTTTTCAAAAAAGCCACGCAATACCCAAATAAAATAGGTGGAATCCACATCACATTCCATCTTCAACCGATGGCCAGGAAAAATATGCAGGGCCACATCATCCAAGTTAACGGCTGAGATCTTTCCATCGCAATTCAATTAAAAAAAGGAGCAAAAAAACCACTTCTCCATCTAACGGCTGATGTTTAACCAATGGAATCACCAAAATATCAACGGATAATATTCCTTAAAATTGCGGCTGATAAGTTAAACAAAAAAAACGTATTAATTACTGTAATAATAAGTCATAAATCAATACCCCTTTCATGGATCCAATATTCAGAACTCAATATCAAGCTACTCACTCTAACCATCTGAGTTGCGAACGCAGGTTGTAATGTTTGCGACATCTATTATACTTAGACCTTTTTTATTTTTATTTCAAACAAAAACCCTTTTAACTATTAATATATAATATATTCATTTATTATATAACATAAATGACGTACAATATTAAGACTTATTTTAATATTCAATTAATTCATATTAAAATTAATGACTTACAATATTGAATATTTTTTTAATTGTCATATTTTAATATTCTAATTGTCAATTAATTTTATCTTTAATATTCGGAGAATTACACCGTTATTAACTAATAAAGTTTGACTATTGTTTTTGATACATAATACATTGGTGTGGATGGCCAGGATGTTCCATACCACAATCAATTATCATCCCACGATTATGGTTAATGTATTTTCAAAACTTCCTAATCAAATTCTTCGCATAAAATAAGGATCCACAATTTGAATTCCTATTAATTCATTTGAATTCCCAATTAAAACTTCCTAATCAAAACTTCATATTAATTCATTTTAATTCCAAATTAAAACCGAAAAATCAATTGAATAGAAATATTCTTTTACCTGAGATACATAGGTAAGCATACATTTTTTCGAAGGAAAAAAATAATTTATTCCAGTAAATGACCATACAACAATCTATTGGTTACATAATAAACAAGCTTAAATCAGCATGAATCTGTCAGAACAATTTTTTTACGATTTCCTCCTTCGCTATCACTGTGTCCACCTTGATTCATTGCAGGCAGCTCCTCCCACTTAGGTAGTATTTAAAACCTTAAAGATTCATATGGTGGCTATCAAAGAGAACCTATATCAAATAGTTTTTTCAATTATTTTGTATGATGTGTATCAAATGCGCACATCAATGGTTTCATAATTTTGAGGAACCGGCCTATGTTGTCATGGCACATACCACCTGAGATACTTTCACACAGTAGCGTAAGATTCATCATTTTATGCTTTCGTTAATGTTATATCACTAAGAAATCAAAAATAAAAATTGTTGTTATTATTTGCGCCGAAAAAGTCTGAGGATCTTTCTTCGTTTACAACTTTTAAAACAATGAAGTCGCCACCAATATTTTTTAAAAGGAAAATATTGAAAACCTTTTGGAAGCGAATAGCCTTTTAGAAACCGGAAAATTTGGGTTCGGGGTCTATTAGGCATGGGAAATGTATTAGCACCCCACCTCCTTTCTCACGAAAGGAACCTTTAATTAAGCGTGTGGTTTTAAGTGTTGATTTGGAAGATATTTGAATTTGCCTCTTTATAGAAAAGGGAATGAGAAGACTTAATGAAAAATTTTATTTTTGGCGCAGCGAGAGTTAGCCTCTCGCTCCTACGTATCTCGGTGCGATGGAGAATTCAAAGCTACGTAGTTCTTGTTAGTCTGAAAAGGGTTTTGTTTTTAATCTTTTTAGAGTTTTTTTCGCAAAGGGGTTGGCGTTCGCGGTGACCAAACAACAATGGTTTAGAGTGGTGCACTACTAACTCCTTTTTGAAAATGGGATCATCACTAACAATCAAGCGGCAGCGCGGTGACTATTGATGACAACCGGTTTTATTTTGATTATTGAAAAGGTTTTACGCAATTGAAGGGGCGTTTGCGATGACCAAACAACAGCGGTTTAGAGTGGTCACGCTACTAACTCTTTTGAAAATGAAATTATCATTAACGACCAAGCGGCAATGGCGCGGTGATCATCAATGATAATCGGTTCTTATTTTAGGTAATCAAGGGGTTTTCGCAATCGAATTTTCATCGAGCTAGCGAAGAGTGGTCTCCACTAATGACCCATTTGAAAGCTAAAGTTGTTACTAACGATCAAATGAGTAAAACCCATAATGACCATTAGCAAGAAATCATTTTTGTGGAGAGTTTGGTTATTCAAAAGGAATTGTTTGAAGGGGATACTAAAAAATGGGGTGCTATTTAGGTTTGCTAGGTAGTTGTATAAGAAAGCGAGGGTGTGAAATAGCAAAGGTTGTTTCATTAGGAAAGTGGGATGCAAATAGCGGCCTAAATATTTGTTTCATTTTACTTGTCACTTTGATACTTTAAGTATATGTTGTGACTATTTTACCCATATCTTCATTTATTGCCTTGCACATTTTATAAATTAACTAATAAATATTTGAAAGGTCAATGAAACTATACTAAGTAAAATCGAGATAAAACTAAATAACACTCTAATAATTTCATTCTAATTCTGAGTTCCATATGCGCTTCAAAAAATTATAGTTCCATATGCACTTGGAGATTTTTTTGAAATTGAATCTTTATTATTGATACTTCCTCAATTCAAAAAAAAAATCATAGTTCCATATGCACTTGTTCTTCTTCTTAAATTTTTTTACGTCGGTGGAATGTGGATGGTTTCTTTAAATGTGATGAAGCATGTAAACACGAAGTACTTTTAAAATGAAGCGTTGGAGGCTTAGAGCATTACGATAGAGAGAGGTTGTTGTTCCAAAAAGTGGGAAGTTGGAGCATAATTTAATATGAGATGTTAAACAAGGTTATAATAGGAATATTAAGGTTTCCTTGGTATCTACATATCTGTGAAAAACGACTACTATATTGAAATAACAACAGTAATATATACATAACCATGACATTCAAAAAACAAAAAAATTAACAAATCAAACTAAATCATTTACTAAAAAAGGAAATATGAAATATTTTATACATGCTTTTACATTTTACTTAAAATAACAACATCAATAGAATATTCAACATCAAAGAGAACCATATACATGAAGATGAGCGAGTTTCAAATAAAAGATTAACAAATTCAAAAATCATAAAATACAAGAATATTGAGAGAATAATATACAACAAACCTTGAATAATGAGTGCTCTTCTCAAATCTCACCAATAACAACAACAAAAACAAAACAAAAAAATCTGTCTGATAAATTTAGAAGGAAAAAAAAACGAAAATTTTCTCTCTCTCACTCTTTCACTTAAACCTCTCAAGAACCATTCCTTGCTCCTCTTGCTCCTGGATCTCTCTCAAAAGTTCAACCTTTCCCACTCTTGATTCCCAAAAAAAATCGTCCTCTCTCCCAAAACTGTAACCCCCTATTTATACTAAAAACTTGATCTTGTAGTGTTGCGTTTTGACCTTCGTTTTTTCGTTGAACCTTGCATCTAGATCTGAAGATTTTGAGTTTATTGAAATAAACAAGATGAAAGAATGTATTTCGTTGAAATGGGTTGATAAACCGTCGGATTTTTGTGTGTTGGTGACAAAAATGGGGATTTCGTGAGAGGAAAAGATGTCCAAAAAAAGAGATTTCTTGTGAGAAAGAAGAGAAAAAAACGTGGGTGAGAGATGGAGAAGGAAACGTGTAGAAGAAAGAAAGAGTTGGGCGGCTGGTATGGTTTGATGGGAGAGGTGGAAAACGTGTGAAAGGGAGAAAGAGTTGGGCGGCTAGGGGTGGTGGAAGTGATAGGAAATTAGGGTTTGTGATGGAGGCAATTAGGTTTTGTGAGTGAGTGAGGAAAATAAGGCAATGCAGGTCGGAGCTAATTGAGCAGACCTCTGACGGTGAGCCCGATTCATTTGTAACACAAATATACCCTACTTACACCTCCTTTTTACTAAGTAAGCCCTCTTATCTCTTTTTGTCCCTTTTTTTGCTTTTTTATGCCACTAAATATATGTACTAACTAAATAGGAAATAAGGTATAACTTTGAAAATAACTATATTTTCAACTTCCACAAAATAAGATATATAACTACAAATAAATAAAAAAAAGTCATTATTATTTTTGATCGGACAAAATTGGGGTATGACAGCTGCCCCTCTTTATTTGGATTTTATCAAGAAATATAAATTGGCCGATACATATTTGAAGATAAAATAGAAATAAAGAATTCAAAAATTATACCAATTTTGTCTACTTGGAGAAACCTTATTTTTTTCTCTCTTTTTCTTTTCTTCTTTTGACTCGACACTTGGAGTGTCGATGAGAAGCGATAAGCGAAGTGGTTAGCAACATGCATGCCAAGCTGCGAAAGGCATGGAAAGCGCTAAATGAAAGCGATAATGAAAGCGGTAAAATGACAGTGCCTAAAAACGTAAGCGAACCCTTGCGAATCGAGTTTGCGTGGCTTTGAGAGCACGCATCCTTAGAATCTCACGGTGTTTGGCGGCCAGGGGATCGTTATCGGCTCTGGAGGCGATATCTGAGATCAATGCCGCGGCGTCCCGCTTTGTATCTTCTGTTGATACAACTATTCCGTTGAACCTCGCATGAAATTTGCGGTCCATCGCGTTAACTCGTACGATGTGAGACACAGGCGAGGAAGGGGCAATGATCTCTGCGGGCTCCAAAGCGCAATGCGGCGCTGAGCACTACCTTTGATTGCCTTACGGTGGCGTATAGGAGATCATATTACGATCTTGCATTTGCCAGCAGGCGAGTCTCCCTGTAAGTGCGGGCTTCTCGAAGATGTACTTGATGGGGTCCATTTTAGACACCAACCAAGTTGTGTGACTTAACATGTATTGCCTTAAGCGATGAGCAGTGAAGCCAAAGCGCAACAAGTCTTTTCTAATGCGAATATCTCGTCTCACATTCGGTGAACTTCTTGCTCAAATAATAAATTGCATGCTCTTTCTTGCCACTTTCGTCATGTTGTCCTAACACACAACCCATTGAATTTTCTAGTGTAACGCCCCAAAGATTATTGGATATTTATTTAATAAATTATTGGGGATTAGATTGTGGAAAAATATTAGAAATAAAAATATTGTATTTTTATATGCTATTGGTAATATATGATTAATAATATTATATATTTATTTTATTTCTATTAAATACTAGTGTTGGAGATATTATTTATTTAGGGAGTTATTTTGGTCTATTGAGATGTTAAAATAATAGTTATAGGGATGTTGGGTCCTAAAAGTATTTAAAATGAGTTTTTGGGCTGTTTCTTGGCATGCACCCCTGTTGCTCTTTGGGCCTTTTACTTTGCAACTCACTTAAGCCCACGACGCGCCCTCCCAACCCCGAGAGCCGAACCAGGCCAGCGCTCCTTCTACTCGCCTTGGCGTGGCGATTGCGAGCAGCGGCAGCAACTCCCTCACGCATTTTTTTCCTCCTTGGCGTTCTCACTCTTCTCTCCATTGTTGACCCTCAAACTCCACTCTCCCACTGTTATGCGAAAAGGTGTTGTGCAAGTGTACACAATCGCAACAAGTAATATAATAATAAGTAAGATTCGTCTCCACGAGTTGGTATTAATTTTAGAGTTTAAAAAAAAAAGAATTACACTTTAGAGGAACAAGTAGCAAATATGTTGAGTAACAAAGTTCGGTTTAGCAAAGGTTATAAAAGTAACAAGTAGCGGTGAGTTAAAATATAAGAGAAATAAGTTGGATTGCTTTCACTATGTAAATTCCCGAGAAACAAGGCGCTATAACGTCTCATATTTATAGCGTTAAGCGGCTATTGCAAATATTTTGTGCCTTTCGGTCACTAGCGCGGGGTTTCACTACAAGATGCCTATGTCTAGGTTCTAAATAGGTTCACCTGTATAATCAAGATCCCATGACTTATGCTTTATAAACTATTGCAACTTCTATGTCTAGAGGAAGCAAAAATTGATTAAATGTCTTCAACCAACCTTATCATTTATATTAATCCTTGAGTTCTCTCTATGGTTCATATGCGAATCCACGAGAGGTACTAGTTTCACGTGGCCAAATACAAAACAAGTTTGAAAGAGTTATCACACAAGAAGTTAAAACACAAAGCGTGAGAAATTATATCGAAGCATTAATGGTTCATTACAAGCTATAGCAACCTTGACTCAAAGAGTTTAGCTCATGTTGAGCCCCATCAAAATAACACAAATGAGAATACTTGCATTCACAGTAAGTAAAGAGGAAATTACAAGTGCAAAAGATACACTCTTGAAGTCTCCTAATCATCCACGTGAAGATGGCTCATCATCGACCTTACACCATGAGTACAAAGGCAGAGAAAAATACAAAAGAAAAGTAAAATAACAAAAGCTCTACAAGGGGTATCAATGGAGGGAAGAAGATGTCACACTTTCTCTCTCTACCAATACTCTCTCTAAAACTAACTAAAACTCATGACTACTATTATCAGTGGGAAGGGAAGGAAAAATCGGCATAAATCTTCTAGCCTTGCTAGTATGTGGTACAATCTCCTCAAAAGTCAAGAAAGGTGATAGTTGCTTTTCACCAACTCCACTATTCTTTTCTCATGCATTGCCAAGTGTCCACACATATCAATAAAATCCACACATGTGTCGTACGCATACGGTGATCATAAGATATGGAGCTTGGATTAATGAGCTTGGCGCCAAAATTGCACTTTCACTAAAGATGCTCGGTGATACCTTACTTTGCGCTATAGCGTTAGGCATTTATAGCGCTAAACAACTGCACTACTTCACAAAATTCATCAAAACATTCACAAGGGCACCAATTGTGCCAAATTCATAACAAAGCGGTGTTTAGCCCTTCCTTTCCTAATATTCACATAATTACACTCAATACTATACTAATATTACTTGAGAACTTACTTAATTTAATGATTAGAGGTATAAATAACTCATATAAATATGAGTTATCACACACCAAACTTAAACCATTGCTTGTCCTCAAGTAATGACACTGCACAAAGACAAACAAAATGACACTATTCTGACACACATGCTCGATCAACACTTCATTTCTAAGCATACTCACTCAAACATTTTCTCGATGGGCTATGATTTGATTCACACTCACACCTGACACACCAAAGCATTTATTCAACTTCTAAGCTTATTCTTTGCTCAATAGTGTGTGTGTGATCTCTTGACTCATCTCGATTCCTAGCTAGATTTGGATTTCTCTTTAGCCTTGGAAAGAATGGTCTTCTTTTGGTAAAATCAAGAACTCTTTCAAAACAATGACTAGATTAACATTTTCACACGGGAATGGGGATTTTCGGGCATGACAAAGGGTTTAACTAGGTACTTCAAGTCTATGGTCAGCGTTCCTAACTTATTGACTCTAAAGCGACTCACGCTATAGCGTGTGGCGCTATAAGCGCTTGCGCTTGGACAAAAGATATGATTTACTATTTGTAGCCCCCTCATTACTTGGCTCCTCAGCCAATTATTATATATATATATATATATATATTTTTTTTTTTTTTTTTTTTTACATGAGGCTTTGCCTCTTTCTTTACCTTTGGGACTGACCTAGCTTTTGTTTTGGGTAACTCTGACTTTACAACATATTTACATTAAACTTTTAAGTCACTTTGACCACCTAAGACCTTTGTACCTAACCTTTATATATGTGACACCCCCAACTTATGCTTGACAACTCCTCAAGTTTATTCAAGCCTTGATCTCACCTTGGTTAACTCGGACTAGCCTAAACCTCGGATAGTCCTTGGCTAGCTAAGTTTCTTCTTAAGCCACAGAGATTTACGTGCGAGAGCAATAATAAGCAAAGATTTCTTCTAAAAGCACGACTCTCTTACTCACTTACACCATTATCATTTCAATCATTGAAGGAACACATTCAATGACTATACCTAAAAATGAGGCACTTGAAGCAGAACATTTTGAAAAACATTAACAAAAACATTAACAACTAACTTTAGGTCCTCCCCACAACAAAAGTGGCGGTGTCCTCACTTTGCTGCTCTTTAAAAACTAGGAGAGGCTGAACTTAACTACACAAACCACGATAATTCAAGTCTTAAAACCTTTGTGAGGCTTAAAAAGCAGGCGCTATAGCGCTTCTGATTTATTCATGTTCACAAAACATTAAACTTATCTGTGAGAAAATTAAATTCACTTCTTAACGGACCGGACACGGTTCTTGAGCTAACACGGGATGGTGAGGAGGCTTTCTGACCTTTTTCTTCTTCTTCTTTTCATACTGTCCTTCCTCGGGCGCTATAGCCTCGGGCGCTATAAGCTTTGCCACCAGTGCTTCCTTCTCTTTTACGCCTCATCTACGCTGGCTTGCTAGCGACCTCCTCTCTGCTCGGACACTTCCTTCCCAGTTCTTTGTGCTTCTTGCTGCACTCTTTCTTCATCCACTTCCTCAATCACGATCGGCTTGGCTCACTGGGCTTCTCCTTGCAGATACATAGGTTGGCCTCCTTGGTGCCACATGCTTCTCCTTGACTTTTTGCTTGGAGTGCGGATAGCCTTTGGGCCTTATCTACTACCTCCTGGGAGGACTTTACGCCATATCTTGAGCTTCTTCTTGACTACACTGCAAGAAAGTTAGTCTTTGATTGAGGACTCCTTTGGGCTTTTGTTTAAGCCTAGGAGTCTTTGTTGCACCAATCTGAGAAGATCTTGGACTGGGCGAGGTTGGGCGCTATAGCATCGGGCAGCTATAAGCGCTAGCATAACTTTTCTGCGAGGATTTTGGGAAGCAGTTGTTGTGGTGATGCGGTGGTGGGCTTTGTTCTTTTGTTGGAATTGGGGATTGGGTGATGGTTCTTGTTGTCTTTGGCTCATTTAGGTTTGGTGCTTTTTGCGGTGAGGGTGATTTTTGTTTTACAGCTCTGGTGGAGGTATGGTTGGTGCGATTTGTGGAGTTTGGGAATGATTTGTTCTTGGGCTTGTGGTGAGGGTATTTGTGGTGAGGGTGGTCTTGTGGGGCTAGGAGTGGGATCGTGAGATACTTCCTCATCTTCTTCACTTTGATTCTTTTTCCTTCTGCTGGGCTCTCTTCACGGACTTTTCTTCATACGAATCTTCATCCTCTTGAGAATCATTGACTTCTTGCATCACCCTCCTTGTCTCCTCTTCATCTTCTTCTTGAGCTCTTCTAAATCCTCGGTGTTGAGGATTCTTCACTGCTCACCTTTGCTTTCTTCTTAGCGGGGCTCTTCCTTGTGGCGGGGCTCTAGCTCTCTTCTTGATTGGTTCTGTGACCTTCTTACTCACTTTTTCTTTTGCTTGGGGTGGCTCCTTCACACCTCATCTTCAATTAGCCATTGCGGGAATACGGTGGCTCCATTAACTCCTTGCCCCTTGATAATTTCTCTAACCTGACCTTCTCCCATTCAAACTTAGCCTTAACAAATTTGCCAGAGTGCATTTATTCTTCTTCAGTTGATTGGCGCTATAGCATCGGGCAGCTATAAGCGCTAGCACTTCTCTGCACAGGCTTGAACACGGCGGGAATATCTCCTTGGGAATTCTCCTCTCATCACGGTTTCAATTTCAACTTGACTGCTTGCATAATTGATAATTAAGCGGGGAAAGTAGAGATTCAAGTCGATTTTGAGCACTGCTTTTCTCAATTTCTCTGGCAATGATTTTGCCCACATCTATGCTTTCACCTTCGAGAATAGCATCAAGCACTATCAACTGTCCTTCTCCACATTTGTTGTGTGGGAAGTAGGCATGAGTGAATGCTGATGAAAGTGAACCACATTGCGGCTTCATCCACGAAATGCCTTCTTGACTTTAAATTCAGGCAAATCTCTCCCGTATTTGCCTCCTCCACGCATGATTCTTTTCTTGACCTCCTCCATCTCCTCCACGGCCCGGGAATCAAGCTTTTCTCCAATGCCTTGCTGAATACCTAATTTGAAGTAGTCATTGATGGAACTTGGGTGAAATCTCTTGTTTCTCCTCGACCGGAGAATAAGTTTGGGGCTTTCCCCCTTTTGGAGGAGGAATACCAGTAGAACTCCCTTACTAAAGGCCACGACATATTCCCCTCGTGCTTGATAAACACGCCACCCCTAACGCTATAACGGTGGATGTGAACACGTCGGGGGGGCCTTTACGTTTTGAAACCCCTTTGTGATGAAGTTCATCTTCGATAAGCGCTTGAGATCGTCCTTTGGGTCTATGGCTCTTGAGGCTGGGCTCGATGGTCTGGCCTTTTTTAGGGCTTTTCAATGGAGTGCTTCTTCACCATTTTGGGATTTTGAAGAAATGAAAGAAATTTGTGAATTTTGGAATTGATTGTGGGATCGGTTTTGAGAGAAAGAAGAAATGAAGTTATGGAAGAATTGGGGTTAGGGAAGAGAAAGAGATTCAACGGTTAGAAAGGGAGAAAGAGAAGGAGTGGTTGAGTGAGAGGTTATGGGGAATTGAATGATTTGGCCGTTGTTTGATGGGTGGAGTGGCCAGAAGTGGTAGAGGCGATCCTGCGTGGCGCATAGGGCCTTGGCGATTGAAGTGCGCAGAGCGCTTGCCCGTCATTATATGTTGTCCCATACTTAGAAATAAAAATTGATTCTTCTTGCCGGCTACCTCCTCTTGGCGCTATAGCGTCCATATCACACTTTAGGCCTTCAAATTCCCAACTTCCTCAACACAAAAAATTTTCCCTCTCCTACAAAACAAAATGAAATAAAAACAACGATTATTAATTAAAAACCAGGGTGCCTCCCAGAGCGCTTGTTTAAGAGTCATCGGCTGACTTCTTCATTTGATGTTAGGGATCTTGAAGATCAATTGAGGTCTTGTCCTCATTCTGGTGTCACCATGGTATTGTTTTACCCTTTGCCCATTCACCTTGAAGGTGGTGTTGGTTGCTTGATCAAACAAATCCTTTGCACCGTAAGGGTAGACCTTGACTAATTTAAAAAGGGCGGACCACCTTGATTTGACTTGCGAGAAACAATTTTAATCTAGAATTGAAAAGGAGCACTTGGCCTCCTTGATCGACTCTACGATTACGTATCTTCTGTCATGCCACATCTTTGTTTTTCTTTGTAAATGGCATTTGAACTCTCATCATGGCGGCATGCTAATTTCATCAAGTTCATTTAATTGCGGTAGCCTAGCCGCACCTGCCTATCACGATCAAAGTTGAGCTTTTTATGGCCCGATGAGCTTTGTGTTGCAACTCGATAGGGAGGTGACATGCTTTCCCAAACACAAGTGCGTATGGAGACATTCCCGGAGGTGTCTTGAAAGTACATCTGTAAGCCCATAAAGCATCATCGGATAGATTGACCGATCCTTTCTTGAAGGTCCCACCATTTTCTCAAGCATCCTTTTGATTTCTCTATTGGATAATTCAGCTTGCCCATTTTGTTTGTGGGTGGTATGCGGTGGCAATCTTGTGCCTCACTCCATATTTTCCTAATAGAGACTCAATCGACTTGTTACAAAAGTGAGAACCCTCATCAGCGATAATTGCTCTTGGTGTACCATATACGGTGAATATGTTTTCTGCGAAAAACTTTGCGTGACTTGGCATCATTGTTGGGAAGAGCCACGGCTTCAACCCATTTGGAAACATAATCCCCGACCACGGTATATACAAATTCCCATGAGAAGGAGGAAAGGGACCCATAAAATCCATGCCCCATACATCAAAGAGTTGATCTCTAAGATGTTGGTTAAAGAGCATTTCATGCTTGTTTGAAATGTTCCCGATCCTTTGACACCTTGCGATTCTTTACCCATTCTTGAGCATCCTTGAATAATGTGGGCGATAATACCCACATTGCGGTACCTTTCTTGGTGTTCTAGTTCCTCCAAAGTGTCCACCACATGGTGAAGCATGACAATGCTCTAACACTTGAGGTTGTTCTTCCTCTGCAAGGCACCTTCTTATAACTTGGTCTTGGCATTTCTTGTAGAAAAGGTTCATCCCAATAATAATCTTTCACTACATGGAAAAACCTTTTTCTTTGTTGATAATTGGATCTGCGAGCACAATTACGCTTGCAAGTTATTTACTATGTCGACCAAACCATGGGCGGTGTCTTGGGCGCTATAGCGTCACGATGTTATAAGCGGCAACCGCTATAGCGTTACATTTTTTCTTGCTCACGCCAACAACTTCTCATGCAGGAAGATTTCTTTGATCTCTCACATTACGTACTGCATTGTCTCCTTCAAGTCTAGACAAATGGTCGTGACTTGGTTTCTCCCCCTTTTTATCATGAATTTCCAAGTCAAATTCTTGGAGGAGGAGAACCCATCTTATTGCCTTGGTTTTGCATCTTTTTAGAGATCAAATACTTGATGGTTGAATAGTGCTGTAAAAACAATTACTTTTGTGCCAACCAAGTATGATCTAAATTTATCAAAGGCAAAAACCACGACTAATAGCTCTTTTTGATGGCTGTGTGTAATTTAAGCGTGCTTGATAAGTGTTTTGCTTGCATAGTAAATGGAATGAAAGATTTTATCATACCTTTGCCCAAGCCACGGCCCCACGGCATAGTCACTTGCATCACACATGAGCTCGAATGGTTTACTCAATCGGGGGCAATGATGATAGGTGCGATAATTAGAGCTTTCTTTAACTTACGGAAGGCTTGAGGCATGCATCATCAAAGTTGAAAGTGGTGTCATCTTTGGAGGAGTTGACATAGAGGTTTTGAGATCTTTGAGAAGTCTTTAATGAATCTCTGTAGAAACCGGCATGCCCGAGAAACTTACGATGCCTTTGACACTTGAGGGGGTGGCAATTTTTCAATGACTTCAATCTTGGCCTATCCACCTCCAAACCTTTCTTGGAGATCCTATGCCTAGTACAATTCCTTCTTGCACCATGAAGTGACATTTCTCCCAATTGAGCACAAGATTTGTCTCTTCACATCTTATTAGTATCTCTTCCAAGTTATCCAAACACTTACGAAAGCTATCCCCCAAACCACAGAGAAGTCATCCATAAAAACCTCCATAGATTTTTCAATGAAGTCGAGAGAATATGGACATCATACATCTGCGGAAAGTTGCGAGGGCATTACGGTCAAAGGGCATTCTCCTAAAAGCAAATGTGCCATAAGGACATGTGAATGTGGTCTTTTCTTTGGTCTTCGGGGACTATTGCTATTTGGTTATAGCGAATAGCCATCAAGAAAGCGATAATAGTCTTACGGCAAGTCTGTCCAACATTTGGTCGATAAAGGGAAGAGGAAAATGGTCTTTCTTTGTGGCCTTGTTCAATTTCTGTAGTCCATGCAAATTCTCCAACGATCCACTTTGTTCTTGTGGGAATCAACTCATTTTTGTCATTTGTGATCACGGTGACACCACCACTTTTAGGAACACATTGCCTGGGCTAACCCGTACCTTTATCGGAAATAGGATACACAATCACTGCATCTAACCACTTGAGGATTTCCTTCTTCACTACTTCCTTCATTATGGGATTAAGCCTTCTTTGACCTTGATGCTATGTTTAGCATTTTCCTCTAACACTGATCACTGTGCATGCAGTTGTAGGACTTATCCATGTATATCGGACATTTGCCAACCTATTGCCTTTTTGTGCCTCTTGAGTTGTAATGAGCTCCACCTCTTGTTTTTGGTTCAAACTAGCGAGAAATAATGCGGTAGAGTCTCATTGTCCCCAGAATATGCATACGCCAGTCTTTGGGGTAATTCTTTCAACTCTAGATCGGGTGGTTGAACAATAGAAGGAACACTCTTCTTGAGGTTTGAATTTTCTTGCTCTAGTGACTCATATCTCTAGCCCAGAACCTCATTCACGGCTTGCTTGCCTTCTTGAAATTCTTCTTCTTTCAAAAATTCATGTTCCTCGGTATTGTTTAGCACCTTTCCCAGTGGTTGTTAGATTTTTGAAAATGTTTTTGAACCACAGTCAGAGAGAAACCACAAAGGAACACTCTTGATATTGACATCTGGAAGTTTTAATGCATTGAGAACATTGATCTTCAACTTCTTGATCATTAACCCTCATTGTCAATTCTCCTTTTTGAACATCTATGAGTGTCTTCCACTGTAGCCAAGAAGGGTCTACCTAAAATGATAGGTACCTCTGCATACTGCTTCAAAATCTAGAATAACAAAGTCAACGGGAAAAACAAATTTATCTACCTTAATTAAAACATCCTCGGTATTCCTTCGGGATAGGCAAGTGACCTATCGGCTAGCGGAGGCTTACGAGAAAATAGGCTGGCGGTTCCTATACCCAATTGAGTGTAAATGGACTTAGGCATTAAATTAATGCTTGCCCACTAAGTCACGTAAAGCACGACGAATAAAAATTTCCAATGGAGCGAGGGTATTGTGAAGCTACGGGGTCCTTTAATTTTACAGGGAGTTTATTTTGCATCAACATCTTTGCATTCCCGAGTCATTGCCACGATTTCAAATTCTCTGACCTTCTTTTCTTTGTCAAAACATCTTTCATAAATTTGGCATAGTTGGGCATTTGTTGTAATGCCTCAACTAGAGGAACATTAATGTGCAATTGTTTTAACACCTCGAGAATTTATTAAATTGTTTGTCCTCATGTGCCTTTTTAACCTTTGAGGAAAAGGGGGCGAGGATATTCGAGGCACCAATTTAGGTTCGGGTGTTACATTTGCGTTTGTTATTTATAAGCGTCGGAGTGCTATAACGTCTGGAAAATTTTTCATTTCGGCAACACTTGACTCTAAATTCTTAGGTGCGATACTTACCTCCCTACCACTTACGGTGGTTATGGCTTTCACATGTTCCTTGCACGGTGCATGAGATGATGATGGTTCGATGGTAGAAGGAAGTCCACCATTACGCCTTTGTGTGAGAGCGGATGCAATCTGTCCCACTTGATTCTCGAGTCTTGATTGATGCTTCATGAGTGCATTGTTGTTTTACAATCAGCGATGAATGACCTTAGCGAGAGACTCCATTGAATTGTCCATAGGAGGGCGAGGAACATTACATCTTGCGAGTTCTTTGTTGTTGTTGTCTTGGAAAACACGGGGAATAGCGGGAACATTTGTGCTTGTATTAGCATTACTTCCTCCCCGCTTTGAAATTAGGATGGTTTCTCCAACCGGGGTTGTATGTATTGGAGTAAGGGTTGTTGCCCTTGTTGTACCCCACATAGTTGTGAAGCGAGGATTAGTGGTGCACTCTTCATACAAATGAGCTCCCCCCACGGTATACCTGACTTGCTTCTCCGGGAGGAGCTTGTTCAATTCTTGCGGTGATTGACCTTTTCGAGCGCTATAGCATCGGGCGCTATAAGCGTTAGCGATATTCAACTCCTTTATCATATTTGTCGGAGTAGCCACTTGGGGTGAGAGAGAGCGAAACCTCACTCACCTCATGAACCCAGCTACTTTCCTTGTAGAGTTTAGCCTTTGGTAGGCCATGAAGAAGCATTTATGGCAATGCGCTCTATAAGCTCACAAGCTTCATTGTATGATGAATTAAGGATCACACCTCGGATGAGGCATCTAGCATAGACCTTGTAGGTGCTTCTAGTCCATTGTAGAAGGTCTCCATTTGAATTACTATAGGAATTCCATGATGTGGACATTTCCTAAGCGAGTTCCTTCCATCTTTCCCGAGCCTCATGCAATGATTCACCTTCTTTTTGCTTGAAGGATGTGATGTCATTTCTCATCCTTGCATTTTTGTTTAAGTGGGAAATACTTCTCCAGAAATTTCTTTGTCATATCTTCCCATGTTGTGATAGAATTGGACTCAAGGAATTCAACCAAGCCTTTGCTCTGTCTTTTAAAGAATAAGGAAAGCAGTTTTGACTGAAAGCATCCTCACTCACACTGGA
This sequence comes from Oxytropis ochrocephala, assembly GCA_020916435.1. Classification (NCBI taxonomy): domain Eukaryota; kingdom Viridiplantae; phylum Streptophyta; class Magnoliopsida; order Fabales; family Fabaceae; genus Oxytropis; species Oxytropis ochrocephala. The sequence continues at coordinate 55,906,613 of CM037094.1, forward strand.
ATGATGAAATTCTTTGCACACTTCTAGAAAGTTTCTCGGGTGAGCAAAAGGATCTTCTTGAGTGGAACCTCCAAATTGTCGATTGTTTGGAGCATTTGGAACATCATAGGCTTGAACTCAAAATGAGTAGCGATCCTGTGAGCCTAGTGATACTTGTCTCCATGGGTGTGGATCAAATCTGACATAATCTCTCATTGCTTTGTCTCTGTCATTCACCATTTGATTTGGAGCTTGGTTCAAAAACCTTTCTCTATACCGGTATTCATCATCGGTTTGGTATGGGTAAAAGGACCTTGCCTTCCACCTCTTTGGCCTCGTCTTCCTATTTGAGAGGGTGTTCTTCCACCCATTGTACCTCTAGCGGTAGGATTAGAGTGCTCGGACATAGTTAGTGCGAGTTGTTGTAGTCTTTGTTGGCGTCTTGCCTTACGAATCTTCTCTGCAGTTCGAGGATCAAACTCAAAAGTGGGTGGTTACGATGCGGGCATACGCTATAGCATCGGGCGCTATAGCACTTCTGTAACACACCACGAGAGAAAAATACCAAGGTAAAACCTCCCTAAGGATGTAATAATTTCTTAAACAATAAAAATTAAATGCAATCCCGACAGCGGCGCCAAAAACTTGTTATCACGCGAAAAGGTGTTGTGCAAGTGTACACAATCGCAACAAGTAATATAATAATAAGTAAGATTCGTCTCCACGAGGTTGGTATTAATTTTAGAGTTTAAAAAAAGAATTACACTTTAGAGGAACAAGTAGCAAATATGTTGAGTAACAAAGTTCGGTTTAGCAAAGGTTATAAAAGTAACAAGTAGCGGTGAGTTAAAATATAAGAGAAATAAGTTGGATTGCTTTCACTATGTAAATTCCCGAGAAACAAGGCGCTATAACGTCTCTTATTTATAGCGTTAAGCGGCTATTTGCAAATATTTTGTGCCTTTGAGGTCACTAGCGCTTGGGAGTTTCACTACAAGATGCCTATGTCTAGGTTCTAAATAGGTTCACCTGTATAATCAAGATCCATGACTTATGCTTTATAAACTATTGCAACTTCTATGTGCAGAGGAAGCAAAAATTGATTAAATGTCTTCAACCAACCTTATCATTTATATTATTAATCCTTGAGTTCTCTCTATGGTTCATATGCGAATCCACGGAGGTACTAGTTTTACGTGGCCAAATACAAAACAAGTTTGAAAGAGTTATCACACAAGAGTTAAAACACAAAGCGTGAGAAATTATATCTGAAGCATTAATGGTTCATTACAAGCTATAGCAACTTGACTCGAAAGAGTTTAGCTCATGTTGAGCCCCATGAAATAACACAAATGAGAATACTTGCATTCACAGTAAGTAAAGAGGAAATTACAAGTGCAAAAGATACACTCTTGAAGTCTCCTAATCATCCACGTGAAGATGGCTCATCATCGACCTTACACCATGAGTACAAAGGCAGAGAAAAATACAAAAGAAAAGTAAAATAACAAAAGCTCTAAGGGGTATCAATGGAGGAAGAAGATGTCACACTTTCTCTCTCTACCAATACTCTCTCTAAAACTAACTAAAACTCACAACTACTATCAGTGGGAAGGGAAGGAAAAATCGGCATAAATCTTCTAGCCTTGCTAGCATGTGGTACAATCTCCTCAAAAGTCAAGAAAGGTGATAGTTGCTTTTTCACAACTCCACTATTCTTTTCTCATGCATTGCCAAGTGTCCACACATATCCAATAAAATCCGCACATGTCAATACGCATACGGTGATCATAAGATATGGAGCTTGGATTAATGAGCTTGGCGCCAAAATTGCACTTTCACTAAAGATGCTCGGTGATACCTTACTGGCGCTATGGCGTTAGGCGCTATAGCGCTAAACCTTTGCACTACTTCACAAAATTCATCAAAACATTCACAAGGGCACCAATTGTGCCAAATTCATAACAAGCGGTGTTTAGCCCTTCCTTTCCTAATATTCACATAATTACACTCAATACTATACTAATATTACTTGAGAACTTACTTAATTTAATGATTAGAGGTATAAATAACTCATATAAATATGAGTTATCACCCACTCGAAAATGGCCACTGAGCACGAATATGAAGTCGGTTTCTTCAATCGTGGTCTCGTTTCTAACCTCTCATCACTCACGCCGCAGCGTATGATGGAGAGCTCAGCGGTATTGCTGCGTTTTCTCTTCGTTTTCTCTTCTAGGCGAAGCGCTCGGCTTTGGGTAGATGCATGTCTCGTTCGAGAATCTCACGGTCATGTTCCATTGGAAGCTTGTTCAGATCTAGATTTGAGTCTTTCGGTTACGACTTCGAATCTCGTTCGGGTACTTTCCGATAGGTACTCCTTTTTCCAAACATTAGTTAATAATTTATAAACGAACGATTTCGTATTTCCAATAAACTTTGATTGGGGAATAAATTGATTGTTCTTGTGTTTAATTGTATGTGCACGAGTCAAACATTCCGCCGTTGAAATTAGAGCACGCTCGAGAGTTCGTGGCTTGTCCTTGCATTGTGTCAAAAGAAAGAAAGAAGGAAGAGAGGAGCTCAGTTGATGTGGTTCTGTTGGTGACTCCGTAGAGAGAGCCCCGTCTTCGGTTTATTCGAGGTAAGGGGAGTCTCACTCTATAATAGAGAGGATAATGAGTTGTATGTATGTCATAGGCCCTTAATTAGTGTTATTTGATCGTTGTATGGTGTTTGAATCGTTGAATTGGATAAATTGCTTGTTGAAATCGATTTAGGGCTTAAGTTAGGGTTTATAACATGTAATTTTGTGATTTGTGGTGTGTTTGATGATTGAGCATGCAATTGATTGTTTGAATATGAAATTAGGAGTATTAGAATGATTATGGAGTGAATTGGTTTGGGAGAATTTGAGGAAATTGGGATTTTGGGGTTTGGGGCGCCAATGTGCTAGAAATGGCGCCTGTGTGCTGTTCATGAGTTGGGTTGTGAGTTCGTGCAGGAATGTCACTTTGCCGAGGCGCCATATTCTTTGAGAAAGCAGCGCTGGAGTTCTTATTCACGTCTTTGGATTTGTGTCTGTGGCGAGGAGTTCTTTGCTGGCGCCAAATTCTTTGAGAAATGGCGCCCGGTGCTTTATGCTTGATGTCTGTGTGGGTGAGTTCTTTGTCTGGCGCGGTTCTTTGGGAATAAAGCGCCACGTGCCTTTGTTCACGTGCACACATGGGATGGGTTAAGTGGAACTTAGAGTTCTAGGCATATTTTACCGTGCCATCTTTTGTATTCACACTGCCCAAATTCAATTTAAAACATTTTGGCTCAGTAGTTTTCTGTCGCATGTCTTTGGGTGTCTTTGTGTCAAATCTGGCGCAAAAAGTTGCTACCAGCGCGCGATCAGCGCTTTGTGTCTGAGGCGTGTCTCGATTTGTGTCTTAGTTTGTGTCTAAAGCCCATGTTGCCCAGCGCGCCCATTGCTAGGAAAATGGCGCCCGGTGCATTTATGTTGCCCTGAGCGCCAAGTTCTTGAGTTTTAGGCGCTAGTCTTTGTGTTACCTGAGGTGGCGCGAGAATGTGGGAAAAATGGCGCCTAGTCTTTGCCTTGTATGCAGGTGTGTGTTGTTTTGGTCCCTAGGTGTGAGTTTGGTCCACTAGGTAGCTATTTAGTCCTAAGGGTGTGGTTTTGGTCCCTAGATGACAGTTTGGTCCAAAAGGTGTCAATTTGGTCCCTAAGTGTTGGATTGGTCCTAAACGGTGTTTTTAGGTCCGTGAGTGAGTTTCAGTCCCCTAGTTGAGAATAGTCCTTGGGACTTGATTGTGTTGAGTAGAGACTGAGGTGATTGATGATGCCATGGGGGCATGAGTTATGGGGGCTAGAGTCATGAGGGCTCAATTTGATAATGATAGAGTCATGAGGGCTCAATTTGATAATGATAGAGCCATGGGGCTATAAATGAGATTAATAATGAGGTGAGGAATAATTTGTGAATTGTGATGTTGTAAATGTGCTCGTGATGTGTTCATGGAGTCTCATGCATGCATTCGGCTGCGGTCGCGACGTTTATGATTAATTGTGAGGCCATGGGGGCCAGAGTCATGAGGGCTCAATTTGATGATGACACTGCCATGGGGGCAAATGGTACCACATGCATGACTGCATTGCATACATTCTCATAAACGCATAAGTGCTATTGATTAATGAGTGGTGTGATTTTGTGTCTTTGTGTCTTTGTGTTGTGTGCGCTATGATTGTGTATATATTGCTTATTATCATCCTTATTATATAGTTCGAGACTACTTCCACTACTGTTGTTGTTTACCACGGTAGCCATGAGTGAAGGCTTATCTCCTTCACTTTCCCGAAGTCGATGCTGCTCGATCGTAGCTTTAGGGGATGGGATTAGTTTCTAGGTATGCTGCTTTGTTTATTGTTGAATTTGTTATATTATGAGATAATTATATGTATTGATGAGACTATTGTTTGTCTCTTTGGGGCTATTTTATTTCATTGCGTAGTGTATGATGTTATTTCTCGGTCGCGTGGAATTATTTAATAAACTTTTGAGAAATTCCTTCCTATGATCGTTCTTTGCGTATTATATTGATGAGATGAAGTAATTGTGTTTATGCTTGTATTGTTTTGTCTTTGAATTAAGTGTAGCACTCCATTGAAAATAAATTTTTATATCCTCGATTTTTGATTTAAATTAGGGTAGAAATGGGGTGTTACATTAGTGGTATCAGAAGCGATTCGGTCTTTCAGAGCCAAGTTGTCGGTCGTAGAGTCTTTTAGTCCTAACTATTGTTTATCTTTGTAGTGCGAGTTGGTTCTAGAGAACCATTTGTATTATCTGTTATGTCTTACGATGTGTGAACTCTGAATAGAGTTGAATGTCTTATTTGTTTGATTCTTGAAAGTCGTGAAACTAACTAGTTTAGTTGGTTAAATCTTCAAGAGAATGTGATGTGTTATATGTACTCTTTGTTTTGTAGTAGGGGAGATTATCTTCTCATGGGTATATCAACGATTGTTGAGTACGAGGGGTTGGCCTTAGACCCCATTTTTGTCTATATTTTGGTTCTAGGTATATTTGGCTATGAAACTTTGGGTGCTCCATGATGTTGAATTTGACTATGAAATTATCTATTGTTTGATTTATGGTGCAAATATAATAAGTAGATAATTTATAATTGTATTTATCTTATTTTGAGTAGAATTTAGTATTATGAGAGTGATTTATATTTAAGATTATAGATTATGGATTTGCCAAAGGAGTAGAATAATTTTGATGCAAGAAAACAACCCCTGATATAGTCTTGAGATTGAGGAATAATCCAAAGCAAGCTATGATTAATAAGAAGGACCGGGGAGGAGTTAGTACCATGTTTTCCCCAATTTTGTAAATCGATGAAAAGGTTGTAGGAGTATATTAATCCTAGTTGGGATATCTTTGGTATAGTAACATATAATAACAGTGTAGTAAGTGTGGGTATAATGATTACTGTCAATACTTGGCGATACCTAAATGGAGTAGGGTGTAGGGATTAAGGTTGAATAGTAGGAAGATACATTTTTAGGAAGCCAGATTGTTTGCATTTGCAATTAATTGTAGTATTTTGTTATCTAGTGAGACACAGTGCAGTAGAACTTAGTTATTGAGCAATTTGTTTGAAATTGACCTTAGTCATTTAGTGTGAATCGTAAGCTGAATTTTTGTTAGCTACTTTTGTAATGTTTGGTTTTAAGATAGCGAGATTGGATTAAATAGGGCAAGGTAAATTTTATAGATATGTGAGTATACAGTTGACAAATGATAGGCAATGATTCCTCTTTAATTGGGAGAGACGTAGAGTGTAGGATTTTAATTTTAGTTTGAGTATTTTAGCCTAAGACTTTGATTTGTCATGATTAAGTTCCATTAGGTATTTTGTATTTTATATATGGTGAAGCTAAATTTTGTTAGATTATATGAACATAACCATGAAAATTGGTTTCAACATAATTATTGATGATGTATGTATTTTTGTGATTGTGACTAAGTATATGACGGAGATAGGAAATATAGATTAATTATAGTTGTAAGTTTAGTTGAGACTAATTAGAAAGGCTATGTGTTAATGAATTTTTAATTATATAGAGAGAGAGCAAAGTTAAGTTAGTAAAAATAGAGCGAGGTGAATTTTATATATGAGAGAAGGAAAATTAAATTGAAGTAGGACAAGATGAATTTTATAAATAGGAGAATGCAAATATCACATGAGTTGATAGATTATATGTTGTTATTCGTTTGTATTAGAATAATTATATGTATTGATGAGACTATTGTTTGTCTCTTTGGAACTGTTTTATTTCCGCTGCGTAGTGTATAATGTTATTTCTCTGTGCGTGGAATTATTTAATAAACTTTTGAGAAATTCCATCCTATGATCGTTGCTGCGTATTATATTGATGAGATGAAGTAAGTGTAGCACTCCATTGAGAAATAAATTTTTATATCCTCTGATTTTTGATTTAAATTGCAGGGTAGAAATGGGGTGTTACATCTATGCGGTCAAATCTGAGAATCAGCGATGCCAGTGTGTCTGGGAGGCATTAAAATAGGCGGATTCTGTAGGTATTTCTTAATCTTCTCGAAAGCTTCTTGGCAATCATCATTCCACTTGGTCTCTTGATTCTTGCACAGCAATTTGAAAATCGGCTCACATGTGGCAGTTAACTGGAAGATAAACACGGAAATGTAGTTGGTCTTAGAAAACACCGAATTTCTTTCTCTGTCTTAGGAGTAGGCATCTCGAGAATTGCCGCGCGGTTTATGCGGGTCAACCACTATCCCGCCGGTGACAATAAACCCCGATAGCTTTCTGATCTCACCCCGAAAGGTGCATTTAATTTGGATTTAACCTAAGCTTGAACTTTCTCAGCCGTTCAAAGAGCTTAGCAAATTAACAGCGTGCTCTTCATACGATACGGACTTTGCGATCATATCGTCACGTACACCTCAATCTCTTTGTGCATCATATCGTGGAACAAGCGTGACCATAGCTCTTTGGTAAGTAGCTCAGGCATTCTTTAACCCAAGCGGCATGACACGATAGCGAGCGTTCCCAGAGAGTTGTGAAAGTAGTCTTCTCCATATCCTCGGGAGCCATTTTAATCTAATTATACCCCGAATACTCGTCCATGAAGGAGATAAAGGGAGTCTTTGTCTTGCGTGCTATCTACTAGGACATCAATATGAGGTAAGGAAAATCGTCTATGGGGTGTGCGATTGGATCTCTGTGTCGACACACATTCTAACTTTTCCATCCTTTTTGGGCGGCTGCTTTATTCGCAACCCACTTTGGATACTTAGCTACGGCTAGGAAACGTCGAGCTGTTTCTTCGCCGTCTACGATCTTTAAGGACATTTAAAGCTTCATCCTTCTTAACCACACATTTAGCAGGAGGCACTCGGGCTTGGTGGCGGCTTGTGCACCACTATATCGATATCTAACGGGCATATCTTCATATGACCATGGAAAGACATCAGCGTAGTCACGCGAGGAGTTGAACCAACTTCTCATGCTCACTCTTTTTCATTGAAGTGCCAACTTTGACTTCTTTCTTTTAAGCCTGCGTGCCTAAATTGATGATCTCAGCGGTTTCCCCATGTGGTGAATAACCTTTTCTTCTTGCTCGACCATTCTCATCGATTCGGAGGAAGTTTCCCGATCATCCTCAACATCCTCCTCGGCTTGATTAACGGGGTAATCAAAATTAACATATGAACCATTGGCATCGTTATTTTCAAAGGCATTCATTTTAGATCGCATTTGCGGGAATAGAAAAGCAATGAACAAGCAAAATAGAGACACAAAATGAAAGGCATAAAAAGCAATTTTTATTTATTTGAGAATTCAAAACTACATTTTATTGATAGATGATATCTAAAATAAAACATGCATGCCCCTATGAAAATGTCCTAAGGCCTTGGCGAGCCAAAGGTTTTGCATTACATAGATCATTACTTTGAAATGAAAACAACGGGGAAATCGGCGATCTTCCGGTTGCCAAATTCTCTCTCTGCAACAACTGCGGCGAACCCGGGCCTCGAACCTCGCCTTCTTGGCTAAATCTTCATCGATGGCGACCACATGATTAGGGTTGACGCGCGGCCTCACGAAATTCCGCTTTGAGGTTATCTATGGGGACCTCATCAACACAGGTTCTCTCCACGAAGCCTAGCCAATCTTTTCTCACGCATTTCCTCGGCCATTCTTCTCTTGCTCCGGTGGAGTGGGCCAATAGCCTAACCGCGTCTATCCTTGTATTCTGAGGCGTGCGGGTGTGAGAATTCCTTGTTGGATCTGCTGGCCCTTCCCCAAAGCGATAGCCACTATTCGGCATAACTTTTGCTACCATAACATCGACATTAGACCATTTGGAGTGCGGTGGTGGGGATTCTTCACTTACGAACCACGGCATTCGCGATTTCTAAGGATTGAAAGGCGGATTCGAGGATTCCTCTGCTGACTTCAATATAATGAGGCGAGCGGAGTTTCTTGTGTGAACTCTTCCTCCCGAGAGACAACTACAAGCTTATCGTCGACTACAAACTTGAGTTTACGGTGAAGTGTTGAAGGGACGGCGCCATTGCATGGATCAAGGTCTCCCCCGAGAGGCAGTGTATGAGATTCAATATCCATAATCACGAAAAGTTACATAGAACACCTCAGGCCCTATTTGCATTGGAAACTCCATTTCCTATGACTTCTTTCTTAGACCCATCAAAAGCCACGACCCGGGTAGAAATTTGGGCCTCGTGTAGGAACAATCCACCTCTAACTTGTTCATCGTTGATGCGGGCATAACATTCAATGAGGATCCATTGTCAATGAGAACCACGGAGGCGTATATTCACGCGCACTTCAGCGAGATATGCAGCGCCTTATTGTGCCCGCTTCCCTGCAGGGTGAGCACAAATCATCGGTGAAGGTAAGGTAATTAGATGCAACGATGTTCCCAACTATGCCATCAAGTGATTGTGATAATGTCTTTGGCGACATGGGCCTCATTCGACCACTTTAACCAAGGCATCTCGGTGGGCTTGGTTTAGTAATAGTGACATGATGGAAATTTTGGGTGGAGTGTGGTGCGGCTAGTCCACACCACTTTGTAGTCACTCTGCGCATTATCTTGAGAATTCGGCAACCTCTGGGTCTGACACCTTCCTACTTATCGTAGGCTTTGGCTCTACATTCTTTCCTTTCGGATTCTCTCTACATTTGCCTTAGAGGACCCTCTTCACTGAGCTTGGGGAACATACACCGCCCCATACAGTTACCCACTACTCCTGCAATATTGGTGATGTCAAGAGAAGCTTGAGATTTGGCCGAAAATGGCTGCAAGTAACTCCATGGGACATTATTGTTCTTACGGCTTGGAAGTGGAAATAGGACACTATTGCTATTCGACTAGGAGTTGGAAATGGGATCACAAGATAGTCTTTGGCTTTTCCAAAGCCGAATTTATTGTATGGCACCTCGATAGAGTCTCTGCATCTCTACCCCCTCACGATTGGAAGGTCGAGAACATCCTCCTCTCTCTCTCTGCACACCCACGGATGATGTGGCGGTCCATGAGATCTGTAACACCACCTTGAATGTTTCACATGCTCCACCACGGTGACATTAGCTGAAACTCCTTTACGAACACAACCCGTTTCTAATAATCCGCATTTGCCTGATTACGCATGAATGATTTCTAGGAAGTGCGAATATCTTCTCACGATCGATTAGGGATTGCTCTTTCATATCCATGATTGCATTAGTGGCATGCTTCCCATGACCGAGCGCGGGTTAGTCGTGATATTTGGATCTTCTTGTTTGAAGGTTATCCACTTTGGTATCAATCGGATCTTGCACCACAATTTTGAAGGCCTTGCGGTCCTCAGCGAGCGTGTCAATTGCCCCTTCATGAAATGCCAGTAACGTTGGGATTGTAGCCTCGGAAGTAGGGTGGGTGGGTGGTTTCATGGGCACAGTATTGATGAGCTTGTTTGTGGCAAGATAGTGAAAAGGTCGATTATAGGACATGGGGATGGGATCAAAGGTGAGTCTTTTTTTGTCTTGGTAGTTTTTGTGGTAGTTATTTTGTGGTGGGCCGAGTTGGTTTGCGTTTGAGTGGGGACAGGGGATGTTTTGTGGTTGATAAGGTGGGCTTATGGTGATAGTGTTGGTTTCTCCTTCTTTTTTCTTCGAAAATCCGAGGAATGGCTTCTTGTGGGTGGTTGTACCTGCGGAACTATGGGCAATCTTGCCGCTTCTCAGTCCATTTTCTAGTCTTTCACCGATGATTACCATATGCGAGAAATTGGAAGATCTGTTTGCCGATCAGCCGATCATAGTATAACGGTGGCGGGGTTTCCATGAACATGAAGACCAGTTCTTTCTCCAACAAAGGGGGTGTTACCTGCGCAGCCAAAGCCCTCCACCGTTGGGCATACTCCTTAAATGACTCATTATCTCTTTTTGCCATGCTCTGTAATTGTGTTGTTGCATCGGGCGCCATATCAGTATTGTCTTTGAGTGCTTATGCGAGAAGGCATCGGCCAAGTCCTTCCAACAATGGATCTGAGGGCGGTTCTAGCTGCATATACCGGTTGAGAGATGCCCAGCAAGGCTCTCTTGGAAATAATGGATCAGTGACTTGTCATCATGAGAATGTCTTTGCCATTTTCTGATACATGGTCGAGATGGCTTTTAGGGCGAGTCATGCCTCGGTACTTGTCGAAGTCGGGCACTTTGAATTTAGGAGGTAAAACCACATCGGGGATGAGACCACAGATCGAGCTTCTCTTGCTCACAGAGCTCGACCCTTTGATCATTCTTAAAGCGCTCTTCTAACATATGATATGTGTCTCAGCTTGAGGAGTTTGGTGAGGATAGTTACGAGGAAAACCATTCACCGTAGTGAGGATTACTCATCAACATTACGGCCCGGGTTCACGTGTGGGTCACGTGAGTGAGTGGTATCCCCAGGAATCGATCCCTGAACTTGGGGATGTACCATTGCTGGTGAATGAAAGCCAAACAGAGTTCCCTGCGGAATAGGAACCTGAATTTGGGCCTGAGGCGTTCCCGTTCCTCTGTTGTTTGTGGTAGAGATGGGTTGGACTTGCTCTGCAACCCTAGTGGGATTACTTCCTGCATTAGCCTCGACTCCTGGAGGTGCGTATCCGAGTGGGAGTCCCAGAGGCATCTATGCATGGCCAGGTTGGCCACTGGTTGTTGGCCCACGAAGTATGAGTAAAGGTGCGAGTCTCAAGACTCGGAGGGGAAGCGGCGGCGGCCGATAGCGGCGGTAGGACTTTGTGGCGATTCCGTTCCCCAAGGCTTGTAGTATCACCATCATTTCAGTCATCTGTGCTTCCATTGCCCCCATTTTCGTTCTCAACTCCCGATTCTCACGAGCGATTGCTGCGGATTGGGAAACTCGGCGATTGGGGTATCATAGTGCGATTCACGCTTCCTAGGTCTTCAATGATAGGGCGGTCGATTCATTACGGTTGTTGCCATGAGCCTTGCTTGCGAGCGCGCGTCAATAGGGATGATTAACCGGCTTGCGACTTTACGATTGTGGAACGCGCTTATGAACACAAGAACAAATAAATGAATGCAATGCGAATGAATGCATGTTTGGTTTGTCTTGGTAGAGAATCGCGATGGATTATGTCTTGCCATAGATCACGCGGTAGATCTTTGATTATTTTTATTATATTACTTTCTTTGGATCATCTTGAAATTGGAATGCAGGCGAAGCGATTGTATTCCATACATTTGAATTTAAACAAAATACTTCAAAATCTGAATCCAAAAGTACGATATTACGATACAGCGATTGGAAAAGGAAAAGTACAATAAACACAAAAATGGAAAATTACAATAAAGAAGCTCAAATACAAAGAGTTTTGACATTTCCACTCCTTTTCCTTTTGTTGTTGGTAGAGTATACGGCTTTCTCTTTGGCTTCCTCAACTAGGGCTCTGTGATACTCCACAAATTTGTACACCTCAGCGGGGTGTTGAGGGGATACATCTCAATTTGACTTTTCTTAATTTCTTGGGCACATCCGCAAGAGCACGGTTGACCAACTCGATAACTTGGAGAACCTATCCTTCGGTGTTGAACTTCATCCCTCGGCTCAATGATGGTGGTTGCTCTTCAATCCTCTGAAGGCGGCTCGACATATCGATGTTCCCAATCACGACTTTCATCCTCACTTGCAGGTATGCATCATTTGATGTGACAAAGCGCCTCTTCCACTCATCGAGAATCCTCTTGTTACGCTTTTAGGGCCTCTCGATATTCTACGAGGATGTTCTCAAATGAGTCTCTCTCACAACAACAACATCTAACTTACTCTCCCATTCGCTTGTAACATGCGGGATTCTCTTTTGACTTGGCAAGCAAGCTTTTCATAATTGTCTCTTCCATTTTTGCTTCGTCCCACAATTATTTCCAGCGATTGGCTTCTTCCGGGGCCTTCTTCTCTTTCAAGCTTAGCCTCTTGATTTCCTCCTTGGCTCCTTGCGGATACCTTTGAACTTCTAACTTGCTCTCCTCTTCCACTTTTAGTTTAGTGAACTTCTCAATGGTAGCGGACTTGAGGGCATTTTCTTCTTTCGACCTTTTGTTCTTCAAAGCCATCTTCTCTACCTCGACTTGCAAAGATCTATTCTCTTCCTCTGCTTTCATGAGCCAACTTAACCTCGCCTAACTCTTCGACCAGCGGGAACACTAGCATCTACTACTTCCTCTCGACTTGCAATTCTTTTTGGTAGGGCAATTGAACACTCTGGATTCTTTTTCCAAGCCAGCGGCGAAGGTAATACCACTAGTCCTCACGAGCAAGCTCTACTTTTCCCATGCGAATCAGTACTCGGGCTTGCAAGACCTTTCTAAGCAAGCTTGTCATCTTTTGGTCCTCCTTCAAAGATGTAAAGCGGGAATATCATCTCTTGATGGCGAATTCCTCATCGGATATCCCAATTGCCTCAGTCGAGAGGCGGATTGTAGTTGATGCATCACCAGTGCCCATCAGTGGGACATTTTGAAAACCACCACGGCGGAAGATTACAGTAGGCCTATCTTCCCGGACAAGATGAAGATACCAGCGGATCGAGTGCTCATCTAGACCCCTAGAAAGCTGGATCCATTCTTGAATACTCATAACTTTCACCTCGCACGTTACAGCGTAGTCAATCAATTTTCCACTCGTGTTGGGTTGGTAAAGGCATGAATGAGAAGCCACACATACAACAGGTGAGAAGAGCAGAATAAGTGTTAGCAAGGATGGCGGGAATTGGATTAATGGGGCTCCTCCCATTCTGAAAAGCCAGGAAAATACCAATAACGGTCACATCCACATACCTCTCAATCTGCGGAAGAGGACAACTCAAAAATTGCTAAGGCCAAAACTCGCAGAAAACAACCCGATTTTTACTTACGGCATAGGCTTCCATTAAACCCTCAAGGTAGCTCTGCGAAACCTATCACATTGTTTCTCTTACGCTTTTGGAGCTTGGTCCTCTACCTTCACTGCAACAATGCGACAAATTTCTCGTCCAGTGTAATAATTTGTTCTTTATCTTTGGTAAGGAGCGACTCTGCTGAGAAACCCAAAATCGATGGTATTCTTCCAGCGTGGGAGCCAATTGGAAATTTTTCGAAAGAAAGCACACGATCCGAGTCATAAAATCGCTCGAGCCACGATAGCTTGATCTGTACTTCTAGCGATAACAACTTAGGAGGCTCCGTAAGCATTGTCAAGCGATCCGCTTTCAATAGGTCCCGTCGGTCGACACATTTTTTGGTGGTGACATCAACCTTACCTGGCCGGATATCTCGGGCGTGCTTTGTGTCACTTCTTGATTCCATTAAGTACCTATGGCAAGATTCTTTGTCACTTTGGGATTCTCGGCAAACAAACTTTGATGAAATGCAAGAATGCATGCATGGTGTGTAAAGCTTATGTCGGATGCAATGCGAGGATGCATGCAAAATGATGATGGCGTTTTATGCATATGCAGATTAGGGCAAAAAAATTATTGGCACTAATTCAAGTTGTTTTTTTTTTTTTTGGAAAATGCGGGCGTGCACGTGGCTTCATATGGACTAGTAAGAGAAAGGCTACAGCAGCGACTCTTTCTCCCTTTTTGAAAAGAAAGGGCCACATGCTACCTTATGCGGACCGTGAAAAGAAAGGCTACAATGACAACTCTTTCTTTATTTTCTCTTTTTTTAAGCGTCTCCCTTTCTTTTTTTGAAAACGTGTCTAGATTACAATGCAACACACAATTTGGTATGCCCCTTGTGTCCCTCTGAAGGCGGGGACCTAGGTTCTAGGGCGACTCAAATGTTCCTCCCATGTGGGTTCTAGTCAACTTCCTCACCGAGTTACAGAGCTAATTCTCTCTCACAATAGCACCCACAACGATGGAATGCCATCGGTGTGAGACATCATGAAAGAGCATACTGCATTTGAAACTTTCGTGAGAGTCGGAAGGACAACGGTCCAATTGCGATCCTTTACTCGTTTCCACTCTCCTAAGTTTTGTCAGACCTTGGGTTTTAGGCCCCTCTCAAAGCACAATAAGAATAAGGTGTGCGTGTGTGCAGCGAGGACATACCGCCTAAAACTACCCACATATATCACCCCACCTGCAAATGAAAAAAAAAACCAGAACAGACTAGACAAAAACAAGCAACAACATGTTGTCTACACTAGGGTTCAATATCAAATAAGCTAGCCTAGGGTTTCAACAAAAATTAAGCGCATTGCTTACCTCAAGAAAGGGAGCCAAGAAGAGGGGATCATAACAAGATGGGGGGAAATGCATGAGGGTACTAAGCACATAAGCAAAGAGGAGGAAGTAAAATCAAACATGGAAGAAGAAAACAAATGCACATGCATACAACATGATAAGAAAAAAGAGAAACCGAAAAGGCATAGAAGCAAACAAAGTATCCAAATCAAATCGATAGCACATTAACCACACATTTAATTAGTTAGGCTTGACCCACTTAAAAAGAAAAGTCCCAGTGAAGTAAGCCATTATTTGCGCGAAAAAGTCACTGAGGATCTTTTTCGTTTACAACTTTTAAAACAATGAAGTCGCCACAAATATATTTTTTAAAGGAAAATATTGAAGAAAACCTTTTGGAAAGCTAATGGCCTTTTAGAAGCAGGAAAATTCGGGTTGGGAATCGATTAGGCATGGGAAAGGTATTAGCACCCCACACCTCCTTTCTCTTGAAGGGAACCTTTAATTAAGCGTGTGGTTTTAAGTGTTGATTTGGAAGATATTTGAATTTGCCTCTTTATAGAAAAGGGAATGAGAAGACTTAATGAAAAAATTTATTTTTGGCGCTTGAGCGAGAGTTAGCCTCTCGCTCCTACGTATCTCCCGGTGCGATGGAGAATTCAAAGCTACGTAGTTCTTGTTGGTCCTGAAAAGGGGTTTTGTTTTTTAATCTTTTTTAGAGTTTTTTTCGCAAAGGGGTTGAGCGTTCGTGGTGACCAAACAACATTGGTTTAGAGTGGTGTATACTACTAACTCCTTTTTTGAAAATGGGATCATCACTAACAATCAAGCGACAGCAGCAGCGGCGAGTGACTATTGATGACAACCGGTTTTGTAACACCCCTTTCTATATTAAGCTAATTCATTTAATAAAAATCAGAGTTTTCAAAATCTTGTCCACGCACCTCAAAGAGGGTGGTACATTGAATAAAATGTCATCAAACATATTCAAAAATCCAAATTCATCAAGCGCGTAAAATGCATATCATAGTCACATGGATTAAACCATCAAAAACAACTTTGTTTAGTGTTTCTGATAATCCATCAAATAGTTTCTGACCTGTGGAAAATGGCCGAGTTCACATACTCAATCGTAATTCAAAATCGATTTACTACATAACCATAATAAAGTAATACTAAGACCCGTCCCGGTGTTACTATGAGTGACTCAATAAACCCAAGAGGCATGACACTTCACTCGGAATCACTGTTTGTCGCCACGAGAGCAGGCAACAAGAAATGCTAGGGTGAGTCTCTTTACATAAATAATAACAAGTAAGATAAGCATTATATTCAGAAGACTTCTAGTAATAACGATCATTGACCATTAAGCATTCACCATTCAACAGGAACATCAACAAGTCACAGCGGAGAATTAATTAATGAATGCATGATGTATGCATGTGTGCAATATGCATGTGGATCCATATTCACCTCACCACCCCGTCGGGTAACTCACCACCCCGTCGGGTAACTCACCACCCCGTAGGGTAACTCACCACCTGTTGGCCGAAGCCCCTCATCAACTGTTTGGCCGAAGCCATGCATATGATTCATGTGACAATATGACAATGCATCACACCACACCAAGCACATAGCATCAATTATTAACTACTAACTCATCAATTTTCAAACACCACCTCATCAATTGTTTATCATCACCTCATCATTTGTTTACCATCACCTCATCAATTGTTTACCATCACCTCATCAATTGTTTGTCACCAATTCATCAATTATTAATTAAATCTCACCTAAGGACCAACACCACCCCATAGGGACATTCTCCTCACTTGTGGACCATTTTGACACACCAAGAATTAATTTAAGGACTTAGGAATTTATTTGACACGTTGGGACTAATTAGACGCTAAGGGATTATTTTATCACGCCAAGGATTAATTTAATTCTTAGGAACCAATTTGTCACACCAAGGATTAAATTAATTCTTAGGGACTAAACCATCACTTAGACATATTTTGGGTACCTAGACACTAAGGGGCAGCCACTTTGGCGCCCCACCTAACACCAGCACACCTCTGAGCGCCATTTTCTTGGGCATTTGGCGCCTCTCCTTCAACTCACCAACTCAACAATTTTAAACATAGTCTTTACTCAACAATTCAATTCTCAATTTAATAACACTCATCTAAACAATTAATCAACATCATTTAATACTCAGTCATTAATTCATCATTACATCATCAATCAATGCACCGTCTTTGAATTACCAACATCAACGTCACTTAATACATCGTCATTTAATTCACCAATAACAATTATATCAATATTAACATCATAGACTAAACTGTCAAATAGGGACTAAATTGACATAAAGGGGCTAAATCAGTAATTATACATATTCAGCAACATTATACAGCACATTAAACAGCACTTAAACACTTCCAGCACATTAAACAGCATTTTAGACAGCACTTAAACACTTCCAGCACATTAAACAGTATTTTCGACAGCACTTAAACACATCCAGCACATTAAACAGCACATTCAGCAGCACTTAGAACACATCCAGCACATTAAACAGCACATTCAGCAGCACTTTGACAATATAGATTCACCCAAATAAATTCAACACAACATCAATCAAACCAAATAACACTCAATCAACATATAATCACTAATCACTATTCATCATCTTCACCAAATAATTCAATAATTATTTTAAGACCCTAACCTTCATACAATACAAATCTTACAAGCTATTATGAATGAGAAAGACCCCCTAACCTTTGCAAATTGAAGAATGTAAGCTCTCCTATCCTCCAAAGCCCAAGAACACCAAACAATCACCAATTCCAACATTTGAGCTCAAAACCCCATTAATGGCAAAATAAGAACAAGAAGAAATTAGGGATTGATATTCACATCAATAGATAGAGGAGGAAAAATGGAGAAGATTGATACCAAAAGCTCTCACCTTGAGCCAAGATGGAGAAGTTCTCTCCACTTCTTCTCCTTCTCCTTTCCTTCTTCCTCCCATGGTTTCCCCTCCTTTCTCTCTTTCACTCTCTCGGTTTTCCTCTCTCATTTCCCAGTAGTAACCTTCCCCTCTCTCAATTCCATTCATTTAAATCATCATTTAACCTTAGGCCCAACCAATTTGGGCCCTATTACTACACCCACCTCCCCTCTTTACTACCACCACTCTTGATACTTAAACATCTCTAACTAATAGAAATAAATCCTAACTTAATTACTCTACTTAATTAAATTAGACCTCTCATTTATTTACTACACCTCACTTCTTAAATAAATTGATTATCTTAGTATTATTTAGTTATGGCCAACTAACATATTACTTAATTAAATTAGTCATAATCACTTAATTAAGTAAATTAAATTATCACCTAAATAAATTAGTTAAATACTCACCTAATTAATTTTGGGGTGTTACAGTTTTTATTTTGATTATTGAAAAGGTTTTCGCAATTGAAGGGGGCCGTTTGCGATGACCAAACAACAACGGTTTAGAGTGGTCACGCTACTAACTCTTTTGAAAATGAAATTATCATTAACGACCAAACGACAATGGCGCGAGTGATCATCAATGATAATCGGTTCTTATTTTAGGTAATCAAAGGGGTTTCGCAATCGAATTTTCATCGAGCTAACGAAGAGTGGTCTCCACTAATGACCCATTTGAAAGCTAAAGTTGTTACTAACGATCAAATGAGTAAAACCCATAATGACCATTAGCAAGAAATCATTTTTTGTGGAGAGTTTGGTTATTCAAAAAGGAATTGTTTGAAGGGGGATACTAAAAAATGGGGTGCTATTTAGCTGCTAGGTAGTTGTATAAGAAAACAGGGGGTGTGAAATAGCAAAGGTTGTTTCATTAGGAAAGTGGGATGCAAATAGCAGCCTAAATATTTGTTTCATTTTACTTGTCACTTTGATACTTTAAGTATATGTTGTGACTATTTTACCCTTATCTTCATTTATTGTCTTGCACATTTTTATAAATTAACTAATAAATATTTGAAAGGTCCAATGAAACTATACTAAGTAAAATCAGATAAAACTAAATAACACTCTAATAATTTCATTCTAATTACAGTTCCATATGCGCTTCAAAAAATTATAGTTCCATATGCACTTGGAGATTTTTTGAAATTGAATCTTTATTATTGATACTTCCTCAATTCAAAAAAAATTATAGTTCCATATGCACTTGTTCTTCTTCTTAAATTTTTCTTTTTACGTCAGTGGAATGTGGATGGTTTCTTTAAATGTGATGAAGCATGTAAACACTGAGTACTTTTAAAATGAAACGTTGGAGGCTTAGAGCATTACGATAGAGAGAGGTTGTTGTTCCAAAAAGTGGGAAGTTGGAGCATAATTTAATATGAGATGTTAAACAAGGTTATAATAGGAATATTAAGGTTTCCTTGGTATCTACATATCTGTGAAAAACGACTACTATATTGAAATAACAACAGTAATATATACATAACCATGACATTCAAAAAACAAAAAAAAAATTAACAAATCAAACTAAATCATTTACTAAAAAAAGGGCAATATGAAATATTTTATACATGCTTTTCTGTTTTACTTAAAATAACAACATCAATAGAATATTCAACATCAAAGAGAACCATATACATGAAGATGAACAGAGTTTCAAATAAAAGATTAACAAATTCAAAAATCATAAAATACAAGAATATTGAGAGAATAATATACAACAAACCTTGAATAATGAGTGCTCTTCTCAAATCTCACCAATAACAACAACAAAAACAAAACAGAAAAATCTGTCTGATAAATTTAGAAGGAAAAAAAAACGAAAATTTTCTCTCTCTCTTGTTCAACCTTCCCACTCTTGATTCCCAAAAAAAATCGTCCTCTCTCCCAAAACCGTAACCCCCTATTTATACTAAAAACTTGATCTTGTAGTGTTGCGTTTTGACCTTCGTTTTTTCGTTGAACCTTGCATCTAGATCTGAAGATTTTGAGTTTATTGAAATAAACAAGATGAAAGAATGTATTTCGTTGAAATGGGTTGATAAACCGTCGGATTTTTGTGTGTTGGTGACAAAAATGGGGATTTCGTGAGAGGAAAAGATGTCCAAAAAAAGAGATTTCTTGTGAGAAAGAAGAGAAAAAAAACGTGGGTGAGAGATGGAGAAGGAAACGTGTAGAAGAAAGAAAGAGTTGGGCGGCTGGTATGGTTTGATGGGAGAGGTGGAAAACGTGTGAAAGGGAGAAAGAGTTGGGCGGCTAGGGGGTGGTGGAAGTGATAGGAAATTAGGGTTTGTGATGGAGGCAATTAGGTTTTGTGAGTGAGTGAGGAAAATAAGGCAATCCGGGTCAGGCTAATTCGAACGGGCCTCTGACAGTGAGCCCAATTCGCTGTAACACAAATATACCCTACTTACACCTCCTTTTTACTAAGTCGCCCTCTTATCTCTTTTTGTCCCTTTTTTTTTGCTTTTTTTTATGCCACTAAATATATGTACTAACTAAATAGGAAATAAGGTATAACCTGAAAATAACTATATTTTTCAACTTCCACAAAATAAGATATATAACTACAAATAAATAAATAAAAGTCATTATTATTTTTTATCGGACAAAATTGGGGTATGACAGTTATCATAACCAAGCCTGTGCTATTTAACTGTAGGACTGGAATAAATGTGAAGGTTTGGGATCACACTGGAACATTGGTGTTCGCACTTAGAGTAGTGTCTACTATGCACTTCTACGACCTACATCTACCTGCCCATGATCGTCGTCACCCCGTAATTTTCTTAATCCACCTTACCATGTGCATATGTCATGATTTATATTAATAATTCCCTTGACCATTCCATTAGTCCATTAGAATAAGAAGATAACTAAATTCGCATCAAAATGTCAGCATTACTTCTGTAACAAATAAGCATAAACCTAAAACAAGTGTTAGGGATATTTTACAATGGGTTCAATAGTTTGATGTTTTTTTTTGAATGGTGATGTGTTGGTTCTTTGTCTTGATCGATGCTCAAACAAATTAGTTCTGATTTTTGATAATATCTTAATCAAGGTTGAAGATTCCTTTGCCATCAATTAAGTTCCATAAGTTTACCCTTGATTAGGAAAATATAATATTTTTAACTTTACGTTTTTTTATTTTTATGGTTCTTTGTCTATAATCTTTGTTAGAGTTTAACATTTATTAGCCATCATTTAAGTTAAAGTAAGTTACGTAAGTTTACACTAATATCATGCTTCTCCTTCAAATTCGAGATCCTGCAAAGGTTTATTTGCAATTAGACTTTTTGAAAGATGGTTTCTAAGGTCATTCTGCTTATGTGTTGATTTTCTAAAAATAATTTATTTACTTAACTTTTTGTGATTTGTTATTTCATGTAGTTGAAAAGAAAGACTATACCAAACTCCATTTGGTAAATTTTCTACATGTATTTCACGCGTGACTTTTGAGAGAAGGGTTATATTTGTAAATAGAGGGTATTTCATATTCTACTCTTTCCTCTGTTGCTTCCATATTTGGTTTGGCATATGAAGCCTACATACAAGTGATGCATTACATCGAAGATTGCATCCTACCCTTAAATTGAATTACTTTGAAATTACTATCGTTCGTGATCTATATTTGATGACAACGCTTCTAATGTTATATTTTTGTTTTTCATTTACAGGGGTGTGCTTGAAGTAAACCTTTAATTCATAGTTAGGTAACTACAATGTGATGATGACTCAATTTATAGGGGTGGGCTTGGTTCTTAGATATTATTAGATGTTCAAAGCTTTCGTCCTATCCTTAAACTAACTTTTCTTTTGAAAGTACACAATGTCAAAGTGTGATCAAGTTTATTGTTAATTTATTGGTTCACTTCTAAGTCTTAAACTAATTTTCATTGAATTTTCCTACATGCATGGTTAAGCACTGATTATGATAGAAATGAGTAGCTTTTAATTTATACAAAGGTATATTTAGTAATGGAAATTTTTATAAAATTTTAGTACCAATAGAATTTTCTATCAACATAGCATACTAAATGGGTAGAAATAATAGCTACAATTTTTAGACCAGTCATTGATGTTCTGTTAGTTTCAAAATAAGTATTTTGATCTCAAATTAGCAAAAAAAAATTTAGCTCTGCTGAGTTTAAATATTTGAATTTGTTTTTAAAATGCCTAAATTTAAAAACTATAATATTAGAGCCCGTTTCTTATGACTTATTTTTTTAAAAAATCACTTTTTTTTAAAAAAAATAATCACTTATGACGACATGTTGTCTGTTTGTTACAGATTCTTAAAAAATGAAATGCTGGATGTAATCTAAAGCGCTTCATATGAGAAAGTTGTTTTGAGTAACTTCTCAAGAAAATCGTTTTTAAGTATGATTTTTTAAAATAAGTGATTTTCAGTATGTTACTCAAACATAAAACGACTTCTCATTTACTAAAAATCTCTAAAAACTAATATCTAAATTATGTAACAACAAAATCACTTATTTTTTAATCTGTAACAAATGGGCCCTTACATAGAAACTATTTGTGACACTAATGAGCAGTTACATATGGGTATAGGAGTGAAATTTGTATATTTCTATTGACTGTGTTTTTAAGAGAATGAGGACAATCTAATTGTACAATTTAATTTGTCAACCCTCTTAGTTTGCCATGAGATAATGAGATACTACCACATAGTGCGAGGACAATCTAATTGTACCATTTATAAAACACAATTCGTCAAACATATTATACACAATCAAGAGATTTGACCCAAAAATACATTGTAGAAAACATGTAGACAAAGATGTGAAGAGAAAGTCAAGTACATGTTTACAACATGAGAAGAATAATTGTAATTGAATGAACAATCGCATGTTTCTGAGCTTTCAAAGCCTTTAAAAATAATGTACTTCTTGATGGAACAATTACATGGAATTTCTTTTAATCTGGATTAAGTTAATGATATTCAATAATGTGCTTCTTAAATTTGATATGCAATAGGGGATAAAAAAGGACACTATAAAAAAAGGATACTATAGATTATAGATGAGAACAACGATACTTAATATGTACAATAATGGTAGGATGCAAGTATTATTTCATTAACAATTCATAAATACAGTTGGCTCTTCTTCCTGTAGATCACAACAATACTTAAAACCAAGGTGCCTGTAGAATTCCTAATCAAACCAAGGTGTTTGTTTCTCAAAATTTTGTTTGTCACGTGTAGTGGCTATAGTGCTCAAGATGGGTTATATGATTACCAAATGCATAGAACAAAGATTTGCAATTCTATGTGTAGAATTTTGGAGATGTGTTCAAATGAATGACTAAAAACTATTATACAATAGTAAAATAAAATTAAAAGCATTTAAATTGATTTTAAAATTGAAAAGAGATCAATAAAAATAAAAAAAAAATATGTATCAAAATGAAATATTAAATATGCATAAAATAAAATAAAAACTAATAATTAATGTTTAGTTTAATGGGTTCGAGGCAGAGGCAGGGAGGGTATCGACATCCCCAAATCCTCCCCCAGGCCAATACGAGTTTTCCCCATGAAACTCAAGTCGTGGTAGAAAACCATTTTAGGCTTTTAGATAGTCAAGAGACACCCCCTCCCATTGGATAGTCAATGATTATTTTATGCTTTTAGATAGTAACTCAATGTCCTCATTTTTAATAGTTGTTTGTTACTTCAATTTCTCCAGTTTATAGAATTTATCGGAACATACTAAATACCCACAAAGGTATTCTCGAGATTATGGAGTATACATATTTTAATCAAAAATCAATGTATATAATTGACTAAAGTAATTATATTTAAATCTATATATGCAAAATATACGGGAGAAATATATTATATAACATAATGATTTTATAAGGACGGTGTACAAAGAAATACAGATCATCATATCACATAATCTGAAAGCGCATAATTGCATTTTTTTAAGTCCCAAACAATGTATTTCAAATGTTATGTTAAAAGAAAAATATATATCTTGACACGAGTGATACATCTTGTATATATATATATATATATATATATATATATATATATATATATATATATATATATATATGAGATGAGATAAATTGACACCAGGTGTAACTGGAAACACTTACACCAAATCTCAAACGTTAGATTAAATAAATCGTACGGCTTGAATTATTTCCTTCCACAATCATGAATTATTTTCCTTCTTCTTCAGTATATTATTAATCTATTTTATTGTATACAACGGCTTGAACTGCATGCTGTGTTGGATCAACAATTTGTGAAAGAAATACAAGAAACAGTTCTTCGTCTCATGTTTTCGGTTCTGACGAAGAAGAAAAAGAATTCATGCTATAATGAACTCATCCATGAAATTCGGAAAAGCAACCGCATCACTGTGGAAGGGAAGAGGTTAAGCATCCATAAAATTTGGAAAAACAACCGCATCATTGTGGAAGGGAAGAAGTTAGCGCATCCTAAAAATTTGGCTATAATTAAGGACTCAATTATTTGATATTTTTAACCGTAGGATTTATTTAATCTAACGCTTGGGATTTGGTGTAAGTGTTCCACTTACACTTGGTGTCAATTTATCCCATATATATATATAAGTATTATTTTTGACTAAAAAAGAAATTCATTTATTTAAATATATGCATAATACATCATAACAACTAAAATTTAAACATCACTAAAACAAAATAGGATGAATATGTGAATAAATAAGAACCCCGGTTAATAGCATAAAAGCGATAAAATACATAAAAATGTGACAAAATCAAAATGACTAGAATACTCATGCCTCTGAATCAGTAACGTTGATGCTCAAGTCATTAATTGAATCTGTAATGGATCAAAGTCACTTTGACGTTCTGGATAAAACAAACACTGCAACAAGATGGAAATCAAACAGCGTTGCAAAAAGTCGAGAAACAAAACAACGCCGCACTTCAAACGGCGAAATTAAGGAAAACACAAAAGAAACTATGTGGGTACCACTTGTTTAGATAGAAAAAAAATAAGCGATGCAGAGAGGTAATTCTATGTAAGAAAAATAAAAATAAACCCACTCTTCTACAGTAGATGAGCAAGAAAGAAAAGAAGAGTAGAAAGCGAGTTGAGAGAGATGACCTAGGCAGTAGCATAGTTAGTTGTTAGCCATAAATTAGTGGCCAACAGAGACTGGGTTAATGTTGTACATATATATACAATGTTTGTAAATATTTTTAGACACATATCAATCAATACACAAGTTACTTTCAAGCAATTTTGCGTTATCTTTTCATTTTTCATTATGTTTTCTTCAATTCAATAGAATCAAACATCTTCACGCCAACGTGATAGCCGATAATCAGGAACGACTTTGGTATTCAACTGAATCCTTTGGTAGGCCTACGTACTGGGAGCCATATCCTTAATGGGTAGAGAAGTTGGTACATCTGCCTAAGGGGTACAAGACCCTTGATTTTGCCACATTTCTGGAGAAAATGGGAAGTCTGTTGCGTTAAAAACACACTTAGAGCAAGTGTACTCTTTCGCAGAAGTAGTATAAAAGATTATCGTGTCCACAAGGATTAATTAGCAAGTACCAAACTAATCGAGATTATATATTGTTTAGACGAACAAATAGTTGATGGTTATAATAACAAATTAGAAAGAAATAAATAGCAATAATTAAAATAGCAGGTTTAATCATTGGAGCGATGTCTATGGTGGTGAGCCTGCAAAAACATTAAGAATTCTTCTACCTCACCACCCTGCAACATGCCAAGTCCTTGCAAAGTAAGTACTTTTCTAGAGGTCTGAATTCTAAAATCTTCAAAACTTTGAGAGGTAACCACATCATTAATATTCATAGCTTGAATAAATTACAAGAAGCAAATGAGGAAGGATTTTTTTAATAAATTAAAGACTTGAAATACAACTTCCTCTTCTCCAAATCTCAAAGTCAATTTTATGCGAAACATCAATTAAGCTTTTTACTGTAGCTAAGAAATTGGGACGCTCCAAAATAATTGGAACTTCCTCATCTTCTTCCATATCCAAAACCACAAAATCAGTAGGGAAAATAAACTTATCAACCTTAAGTAAAACATCTTCCACCACTCCACGAGGGTGGGCAATGGATCTATCAGCTAGCTGCAAAGTGATGTTAGTATGATGGGGTTCCTGCAAACCAAGCTTTCTAAAAATAGAAAAAGACATCAAATTTATACTTGCTCCTAAATCACATAATGCCTTTTCAAAATGAGAGTTGCCAATTGTACAAGGGATAGTAAAACTTTCTAGATCTTTAAGCTTAGGTGGTAACTTTTTTAAGTCTATAGCGAGAACATTCCTCATTAAGCCTAAGCTGTCTCAAAGCCTTCCAACTTCCTTTTGTTAGAAAATAATTTCTTTTAAAAATTTAGGATATTTAAGCATTTGAGCAATAGCTTCATCAAAAGGAATGTTGATATGCAACTTGTAACACCCCATTTCTACCCGGTACTTTATAGTAAAAATCAGAGTATATAAAAAAAATCATTTTTCTTTTGAAAATCATCCAATGGAATGTTACACAACTACTCCATCAAACTCAACAACAAATAACTTAAACGTCTCTTTACTCAAAAATACGTAACACCATCTCAAAGATAGAACTCACAAACTTTAACAAATAAAACCACGCACTATGACAATAAGTGCCCGCAAATGGAATAAAACACTATCTCAACGGGATAAATCGGTAGTCTCAAAACAATACATATGAGGCTCAACAAGGAGCAAAGCAGAACAAACTACGGTTCATAACCCATCCCCACAGGTGCTACGCATCGAGGCGAGGCCCGACTCGGGGACTAGTGAAGGTAGTAAGCCCTCACTCATGACTACACGTGGTAAACAACAACAGAAAGGGTGAGTCTCGAACTATATAATAAAAGTGATAATAGGCAATATATACAATCACAGTTCACAACACAATCAATCATACCAATCATCACTCAATAATGTTCATGCACTCATGTGAATGTATGCAATGTAGTTATGCATGTGGTACCATTTGCCCTCGGCATTCTCAATATTTGCCTCGTGATCTCATCATCAAATGGAGTCCTCATGACTCTGCGGCCTCGGCCGCCCTCGAGCTTCACAATCGGTTTATAAGCTCTACGCCAGCGGTGAATGTATGCATGAGACTCCATGTAACAACACAAACACATTCTCAAACATCTCGATCCACGCACTAACTCTTACCTCAAGTATTAATCTCATTTATAGCCCTCATGGCTTGGCCTCCGGCTCATGCCCCCATGGCATCCTCGGTCATCTCAAGATACACGCTCAACACAATTAAGTCCCAAGGACTAATCTCATCTAGAGGACTCAACCTCACTCGAGGACCTAAACCACCATTCGGGACCAAAAGCAGTCATCTAGGGATCAAGCTGTCACCTAGGGACCAAAACAACACACGCCTAGGAACTTGGCGGCACTAGCGCCAAATTCCCCACATTCAGCGCCCCGGTGCAACACAAAGACTAGCGCGGCTTCGGCAACAGCGCCCCAGGTGGCAACACGACCCTCGGGCGCCACTTTTCTGCAACTGGCGCCCTGCAGGCGACACGATCTAGACACAAACCTGGACACCCACTCAGACACAAACTCGAACCACAGACACCTCCCGGGCACCTGGCAAAGACTGTTGGCGCCCACTTTGACCAGCACACACAACACTTGCAACCAGAAAACCACTCGAGCCAAAATGTTTAAAAATGTTTTTGGGCAGGTAAATACAAAATATGGCACGGTAAAATATGCCCAGAAATGTAAGTTTCACTCAACCCACCCCATTTACACACACAAGGTCACCCCCACCGGGACATTTGTAAAATAACACCTGTAACCAGAAAACCATTCGAGCCAAAACACTTAAAATTGGATTTGGGCAGGTGAATGCAAAAGTTGGCACGGGAAAATATGCCCAGGAATGTAAGTTTCACTCAACCCACCCCATTTACACACACAAAGCCACCCCCACCGGGACATTTGTAAAATAACACCTGCAACCAGAAAATCATTCGAGCCAAAACACTTAAAATTGGATTTGGGCAGGTGAATGCAAAAGTTGGCACGGGAAAATGTGCCTAGAACTCTAAGTTTCACTCCCCGGGCACCAAAACACCCACGATCGGCGCGCCATCAGCGACACACACTGCACTCGGACACAATTCCAGCACGTGAACAGTAACCCAGGCGCCAATTCCTCAGCAAAGTGGCGCCCGAGCAAAGAACACGGCACCATAGCCTCATCGCATGAAGGCAATGGGCGCCAGAATCCTAGCCATATGGCGCCCTAAACTCAAAACCCCCAAATTTTCCAATTTCTCCTAAATCAAACCACTCCATAATCACTCTAATACTCCTAATTTCATATTATGACAATCAATTTCATGCTCAATCATCAAACACATCACCAATCACGAAATCAACATGTTATAAACCCTAAGTTAAGCCCCAAATCGATTTCACATGCAATTCATTCAATTCAATGACTCAATTCACCAAACAATCATCAATTAACACAAATCAAGGCCTATGATCTACATATAACATATTATCTCCTCTATTATAGAGTGAGACTCCCCTTACCTCGAATTAACCGTAGAAAGTGATTCTCACCAAGTCACGTACAAGAACTACAAAGAACTAAGGCCTTCTTCTCCTTCTTTTGAGTGGTGCGAAACTTCCTCTCCCTTCTCTCTTCTCCCTTGCGCGTTCTCCTTCTCTCTTTCTCTCTTTCTTTCGTTTTCTTTCTTTCTTTCTTCCTTTGGTGCGAAATGCACCAAACCCAGGAACCTAAGTCATTGGGCTTGGGCTCTCAGCCCAAGCAGCGACTACGGTATTTCTAATACCACTCCCCTCTATTAAAATAATTTATTTTATTATAACATTATATTGTAATTTAATATAATTAGAAAAATAGTGCAACACTTTAAATAATTTAATCAATTGCTTAATTAAATCATTTAGGGTGTAATTTAATATAATTAGAAAAATAGTGCAACACTTTAAATAATTTTCATACCACACTAGTAATTTACCCGTCCATCCGCACGGGTGACACAGTTTTTATTATAATTTGCTATGAATATTAGAATATTTTGAAAATTGCAAAATTTAATAAAAGAAAAAGAAAAACTCGATAAAAATACTATATTTCAACTTGCTTAAAATACCCATGTTGCAAAAAGCTAAAAAAAGTCACTATCTTCTTCTAATCTTATGAATAAAGTAAAAATTAGAAGGAAAAAAAGATTTAATATAAGATATGCACCCCCCGTTGCAGCTCCCGTTACAGTTCTGGTTGCGCTCCCATTGCCGCTCCTATTGCCTCTTGCCACTCCTTGTTGCCTCTTTCGTTGCCCTCTCATTATCAGTCTCTCATTGCCCCTCGCATTAAAAATGGAGTAAAAATCAAAAAATAAGAAAATAAGATTTAATATAAGATATGCAGCCCCGTTGCCGCTACCGTTAGTAGTTTGGAATTTTTGGTAGTGGTTTACTTTTTTTACAATCGTTAGTGGTCATTAGTAGTTTCAGTAGATTATAGTAAGTAGATAAATATATTAAAATAGTTGTGTTGCAAAAAGTTTTTTAAAAATATCGGTATCATCTTATAATATTAATAATAGAGTAAAAATGAAGAAAAAAGATAATAATGGCGGTATCTTCTTATAATAATGGCGCTTCCGCTAGCGTGTCTGTTGGCGCTCTCGTTGACGCTTCCGTTGGCGCTCCAGTTGGCGCTTCTGTTGGCAATCTCGTTGGCGTTGTCGTTGCTGCTCTCGTGGTCGTTCCCGTGCGGCTCACAAAAAGAGTTGATGAGGTTTAATATTTATTTTTTGAGGAAAAGTAATTTTGGAATTTTTGCTAGTAGTATCGGTTTTTTTGACAATCGGTAGTGGTTGAATTAATTGGGTTTAGTAGTTTTGAGTAGATTAAAGTAAATAATAAATTCCACATAATTTAGAAGGAAAAAAAATGATTGCGTGTGTTGGGCGACAAACAACTTTTGCTGCTTTTTGGCGCTCCCGTTGGCGCTGATAATGGTGCTCTCGTTCTTTGCTCCGTTCTTTGCTCCCGTGAAGCTCGGGGAAAAAAAAAGGGATGAGATTTAATTATTTATTTTTTATGAAAAATAATTTTTGAATTTTTTTATGGTATCGCTTTTTGACGATTGGTAGTGGTCAAATTAATTGTGTTTAGTAGTTTGAGTCGATTATAGTAAGTAGTAAATGAATAATAATTTAATTAATTTTATGTAATTATTTATTTTTAAAATAAATAAAAGTAAATAAAGATTTTTATAGTGAATTGTTTGATTATGTTGATAGTAGAGAGAAGTGGAAAAGAGTGAGAGAGAGGAAAGATAAAAGAGGATATGTGATTGGGACACACTAATAATAAAAGTGGGTGAGAAAAGAAAAAAAGTAAATAAATTGAAATGACATATTTATCCTAATGATATAACTAATGGAAGGAGGACATTATAGTAAATTTGGTGAGAGGTTGGTGTCCTCTTTTTATTATAGTAGAAGTAGAAGTAGAAGTAGATAGATTACAATTCTTATATATATATATATATATATATATATATATATATATATATATATATATATATATATATATATATATATATATATGTATGTATGTAAAGCACATTAGCAGGTTCACTGCCCAATTTAGAGAAGGAAATCAAAATAAACTCTAGAAGTTTCAATTGTTCCTGTTATTAACTGGAACAACCTCCACTTGGTACTCGTCACTTGTTTCGAAGCGGTTTTTGTGACTTTTCATTTAGTTTGGATCGATTTGCGGTTTTTTTGGATTTGTTTAGTTGTACTTGTTTGGTTCTTGTAAGGGAAATTCAAAACCTTAAATCTGATCTCAATGAATAAATAAGTGAGTGACTGAATTGTTCTACACATTGTTGTTTAGCTTTTCTCTCATTCAAATTCATGTTGCTTCTTAGCTGCAATTGATAACTGTGTAAAATTAAATAATTTCTATAAGCATCAAGCTAATTTGTTAAATTACACAATCTTTTGAAAAATTTAGCTACAAAGTGTTATGGAGAAATCACACGCCTACTATTCACACCCCCCACTCTTTCAGCCAAACTGATTGGGCCTTCAACAGTCCAAGCCCATATCTACTCATCAAATGGCCCAGATTGCACCTCCACAATGAACGAACCAGATCAACACAATTGAATGCCTCCAAAGCCTATAAATACCACATTTATCATAAGAAGGAGGTACGCATTAAATACTACTCATTTGCATTAACTCCATGACTCTCGACTTTAGCATCGAGTGTTTGTGCGCAGTACACCCCACCTCAGCTCGGAACATCAACTCGGACGTAACTCTATATTGATCAAAACCTCATTATCTACCAACTATCTCGGATATACTTATCCCTAGATACGGTACAGAACATTGGCGACCACAGTGGGAGCTTTTCCCGAACTCATAAAAAAACTTTATCTATTTTTCTTTGATCGGTCATGGACCCGAATTACGAGCGGATTGCACGGATAGCAAGTATCATCCGGTCACGGGAAGAGGAACCGGGAGGAATTGCGATAACCCAATCATTCTCGGCCGAAATGTCAATAACAGAGAGTCAACCTCAAATCGAGTTCCTTCACCTCCTACGGTTATTCCCGTTCCAGTAAACACTTTACAACAGCTAGTTCAAATTCTAAATTAGCATAATGAAGCATCTCAAGCTAGGAGTCTCCGTATCTCCGAATTAGAAGCCGATATTCTTTGGATATCAAGCCCGAGATATTGCGGATCGGGGTTCTCGCAGCGATATGATCCGGATTAACCCGACAGAAGAGCCGAGAGCAACCCGGCAGAACTCATCGAGCCAGAAGACGACATCGTTCTCCCCCAAGGCGACGTCATTATCATCGCTCTCCCCCGAGAAGACGAGGAAGAGAAGATCCAAGGGAAACTCTTAGAAATGTAGACGACTCTGGCGAAGAAGATTCCTCTTACGCATCATCCTCACCACGCAGACAACGATCTAGGAGCAGAGAAAGTCCTCCAAAACGAGAACATCACTACCATAAAGAGAGAGCCCCGGAACTTAAACAACATCGCTCCAAATACCAACCTCGCAAGACTCGGAACCAGGAGAAAAAACAGGAAGTACAACCACCGAGAAGAGGGCCGTTTACTTCGGAAATAGATTATTTCCCTGTTCCCAGAGGTTTAGAGAAACCTCCTGAGCACTTGAAAATTTATGACGGACTCGGAGACCCAGACGTTCATTTAGAATACTATGAGACCATGATGCAATATCGGAATGCTCGGTGAGATCATGTGTAGAGACTTTTTCCCTCACCCTTGATAAATCTGCGGGTTTATGGTTCGAGAGACATCGGCGAATTCAATCTCATCCACGGGAACAACTTTCCAAGTTATTCTCGTGAGCCGCACATTCGAAAGTAAGGCGAAATCATGGATGGTGTTGCATGCAATCCACCAAGCCGATGATGAATCTATCCGGTCTTATATTGCAAGATTCAACACCGAGGTAGGAAAGGTGCATGGGTTAAATGAGGAATTTAAATCTCGTATTTCCTATCCCGGGGTTTCTGCAGAGGCACTTTATTCCAGATTAGCGTAAGCATCAACCAACCCTCAACCTTAGGGGAGTTCCTCCGACTTTCGAGAAAAGTACATAGATCATGAGGAAGGCGATGAAGCTAGCAAGTTCTTTGTGAAAAGTGTAGCAAACCAAACCAAAGAGAACGGACCTCGAATCGAGAAATCAAATCCAAATCACGAAAATCCTCGGAGATTCGGGCCGCGGCCCATCTAGGGAATTCAAACCTCGGCAGAGGCGACATCGAGACTACACCGAACTCATATGTGGAAAGGAGAAGATCTTGCAAGAATGTCGAACAATGAATTCAAACATATAAGGTATCCGATCCTATTCCCCAAAGACGGGAATGAGGAACAACAAGTCTTGTCGTTATCACCAAAGCGCCGCCATGAAACAAATCGGTGCAACGCCTTAAAAGCGATATTGAAGACCTTATCAAAAAGGAAAACTCAGGCAAGTGTCGAGAAAGCCATTCCAACGGAGAAAAACATCAAGCGGGAGAAAGAGGTTGTGAAGTAAGAGGAAAGAAATCGTAGATTATAAGGAAGAGCGGACACACTCGAAGGGTAGAAGCGAAGGCTGTTGTGATGGTAATCTCGGTGGTGATGTCAAGAGAACAGCGAAGAACAATCAAAAGAAAGTGGAAGGAAATTCAATGTGTAGCATCTACATCATCGGCCCAACCGAAAGAGTAACTCGTCCCCCTCTGTCATTTGGGGATGACGATCTACTAAGCGGGAAGGTAAGCGAAGACATTCCATTGTTAATCTCGTGAATAATGGAGAAAGAGATAAGAAGAATTTTAATTGACCAAGCGCTCTTGTGACATTATGTTTTTCGATGTCTTGGAGAAAATTGGAATTACACCAAGGAACTTTTCCCTATCACGGAACGGACCTCTCCGGTTTCAATGGGTCCCGAACTAGACCGATGGGTTACATAGACTTAAGAGTCACTTTTGGAGAGGAACCTTTATCTCGGACAATTTTGGTTAAATTCATGGTGCTACCTTGCTCGTCAATCTACAATTGCATCATTGGAAGGCCGACTTTGGGGAAACTCGGGGCGGTGACTTCCATTGTACATCTGAAAATGAAGTTTCACTCTCAAAGCAACGAGGTAATAACTATCAATGCCGATCTAGAATCTTAGAAAGATGCTATTACCTCCTTCTCAAAGCGTGAAATTTTGCAAGAGACAAGGCCGAGCTTGGGAAAGAAGGAAAAGTGAAGTTTTAGAGGTAAATGTGATGGATTTAGGCATGCGCTTCGATCACGAGAGCTCGGACGAAGAGAAAGATAGCGTTAAACATCCGCATTCGAGAGAAAAGGCGAACGGCCCAAAGCCGGACGGGAATTCATCAGAGTGATATTGGGAGATGATCCAACAAAAGCGATCGGGATCGCGCGCAGACCTACCGGACGAAATAAAAAGAGAATTAACCCGGTGCTTGAGGAACACGCCGATCTTTTTTTGCTTGGTGGTGAAGACATGCCCGGCATACCACGAAATTGCTCGCCATCACTTGTCAATATATCGATGCGAAGTGGGTTGCCCAACGCAAAAGGGTGCAAAATATCGAGAAGATCAAGCGGCGACCAAGGCGGTGAGACGACTTAGTAAAAGCTAATTTTGTGGCGAGCTCAAATATACTACTTGGCTCTCAAACCCATGTACTTGTTAAAAAAATCAAATGGAAAATGGCGCATGTGCATTGATTACACCGATCTCGATAGGTCATGTCCTAAAGATGCTTTTCCGGTTCCAAATATTGATCGACTAGTCGATCACGCATCGAGATTTTGTTTATTATCGTTCATGGGCGCATATTCGAGGATATAACCAAATCCCAATGTTTCCCCCCGATCAAGAGAAAACTGCTTTTATGACTGAAAGCGGAAATTTCTATTACCGAGTTATGCCTTTCGGTCTTAAAAATGCAGGAGCAACCTATCGAGAGAATGATGAGCGAGTTTTCAAAGACGGATCGGACGAAATGTAGAAGTATACTTAGATGATATGATTGCAAAAAGTGAGCGAGCAGATCGTCATGTCACCGATCTCAAAGAAATTTTTGCAGAGATAAGGAAAAACAGAATGAGATTAAATCCGGAGAAATGCACATTCGGAGTCAAAGCCGGAAAATTCCTGGGATTCTATCTCACTGAAAGAGGAATTGAGGCAAATCCAGACAAATGTAAATCCGTGACCAAGATGAAAACCCCAAACACTAAGAAGGAAATTCAGAAACTAAATGGCATGATTGCGGCTCTATCTCGGTTCATCTCAAATGCCGCGTTTAAATCACTACCCCTTTTTAAACTTTTGAAAAAGGAATCTGAATTTATCTGGACCACAAAACGGGATGAGGCGCTCACCCAGCTAAAAAAGATATTATCAGAACCTCCGATACTAACCCGACCTGAGCCAGGGGAAGTATTATATTTATATCTCTCAATATCTGAGGAAGCATTAGGAGCGGCCTTGGTCGAGAAACAAAAGAGGCGAGCGGTTTACTTTGTGAGCAAAGCTTTACAAGGGCCAGAACTTCGATATCAAAAAATAGAGAAAATAGCTCTGGCTTTAGTAATAGCTACTCGGCGACTCCGACATTATTTTGTATCTCACCAAGTAGTGGTTCGAACAAACCACCCAATCAGACAATTCCTACATCGTCCAGACCTTTCAGGAAGAATAATAAAGTGGGCGATGAAATGTGTCGAATTCGATATCAAATATGAATCAAGATCGACAATGAAAGCTCAAGTGTTAGCCGACTTTGTAGCGAGAAATGACTTCGAGAGACCGAGAATGAAGTATGGACAATCCATGTCGATGGCTCTTCCAATCCCAAAAGGAGTGGGGTGGAATTATTCTTGAAAGTCTTACGGAGTGGTTATAGAATTGTCACTCACTTTCAAATTTACAACATCAAATAATCAAGCTGAATACGAAGCATGCATTGCAGGACTACGTTTGGCCTTAGATCTCCATATCACTCGGTTAAATCTCCACACCGATTCACTCCTCGTGGTCTCCCAGATCGGGGGACAGTACGAAGCAAAAGAGCCAATCCTCCAAAAATATCTGAATCATGTGAAGAGACTACTCACCGAATTTGATTTCGCCGAGGTTAAACATGTCCCAAGAACAAACAACATTCGGGCCGATGTTCTTTCCAAATTAGCAAGTACCAAAACTGCGGGAAATCACCGGTCAGTTATACAAGAGATCCTCAGCAAACCTAGTTTTGAAGATGACTTACACTCGATTTCATCAGTGTACGTAATAAGTGAAGACCAAACATGGATTGCTCCTATCTTGAATTACATCATGTCGGGCGCAGAACCTTCCGATCCTGAGAAAGCCAAGATCATCCGAAGAAAAGCGACATCTTTTGCGGTTTTCAATGGCGACTTTACAAGAAGGCACTCTCTTCACCGTTATTGAAATGTCTAGAACATACGGAGGCCGACTATGTGTTAATGGAAATTCATGAAGGAATATGTGGCCAACATTTAGGTGGTAGATCCTTAGCTAGGAAGGTGTTAAGGGCATGATACTTTTGGTCAACCATTGAAGCTGATGCAAGGAACTATGTGAAGAAATGTCCGAATTGCCAGATTCACGCAAGCGTTCACATTGCACCTCCTACCGGTCTCTGACTCTCTCCTCCCCATGGCCTTTTGCATGGTGGGGGATAGACCTTCTAGGACCTTTTCCAAAAGCCCCCGGGAGGAATAAGTTTTTAATTGTGGCAGTTGATTATTTTACTAAGTGGATTGAGGCCAAACCACTATCTGTTATTAAGGCAAAGAACTGCATCTCTTTTTCCGAAAGAGATAATTACGGATTCGGGTGCGAGGTGGTAATCACGGACAATGGAACTCAATTCGCTGATAAAGGATTCAGGAAGTTGATGTCCGATCTTAAAATCAAACATCGATTCACGTCGGTGGAGCATCCCCAAACAAACGGTCAAGCAGAAGCAGCAAACAAAGTACTTCTCAACGGGTTGAAGAAAAGGTTAGACAATGCTAAAGGAAATTGGGTTGAAGAGCTCCCTTATGTCTTATGGGCGTATAGAACAACTCCCCAAAGCTCCACAGGAGAAACGCCTTTCCGGTTATCATATGGGAGCGAAGCAGTCATCCCAGTCGAAATCGGAGAAGCGTCTTGGAGAGAACCACAAATCCGAAATCACTAGAAGACAATGAACAAGCTTTACGAGAAGAAATTTGGATCTTATAGAAGAAATCCGAGATCACGCATCCCTCAAGGAAGCCGTCAACAAGCAGAGGATAGCCACCGTTATAATCGTAAAGTCGTCCCGAGGATTTTGATGTCGGTGACCTCGTCTTGAGAAGAGCCGATGTAGGATTGAAAAATGCATCACAAGGCAAGCTAGCACCGAACTGGGAAGGTCCATATCGAGTCACGATAAAGACGGGAAATGGCGCTTTCGAACTAGAGACCCTAGAAGGCAAGGCGATCCCAAGAACGTGGAACGCCACCAAACTCAAGAAATATTACAGTTAGACTTGCTTTGCTAAGGCATTCTATTTCCGATCTTGTTTAATATAGACTTGCTTTGCTAAGGCATTCTATTTTCGATCTTGTTTAATATAGACTTGCTTTGCTAAGGCATTCTATTTTCGATCTTGTTTAATATAGACTTGCTTTGCTAAGGCATTCTATTTTCGATCTTGTTTAATATAGACTTGCTTTGCTAAGGCATTCTATTTCCGATCTTGTTTAATATAGACTTGCTTTGCTAAGGCATTCTATTTCTGATCTTGTTTAATATAGACTTGCTTTGCTAAGGCATTCTATTTTCGATCTTG
The DNA here is from genome assembly GCA_020916435.1 of Oxytropis ochrocephala. Lineage (NCBI taxonomy): Eukaryota > Viridiplantae > Streptophyta > Magnoliopsida > Fabales > Fabaceae > Oxytropis > Oxytropis ochrocephala. The sequence continues at coordinate 55,943,935 of CM037094.1, forward strand.
TTTAAATATAGACTTGCTTTGCTAAGGCATTCTATTTTCGATCTTGTTTAATATAGACTCGCTTTGTGAAGCATTCTATTTCCGATCTTGTTAAATATAGACTTGCTTTGTGAAGGCATTCTATTTCCGATCTTATTTCTATATAAGTCAAACCATTGATCGATATCACAGTTTTTATCTCATAAACTTGTTTAAAACAGAAGAAGAGATATCAGAGATAAAGACACGATCCAAAGAAAGCCAAAATATAGCGAGATATTAATACGATGATGTCATTACAAAAAATACCGGTTGCGGCCGGGCCCTCAGTTTCAAAAAACAAATACAATTACACATCTTTTGGATAAACGATCCTTGACACTTCATCGGATTCCGGGTCAAACTCAACAATATGCCCATCATGAACCCCGTACTCCGGGTTAAGAATATCACGATCAGCAATAAAGTCGGGATTGACTACGGCAACTTGGTCAAGTGCGTTATTAAAGCCTCTACGATACCCTCTTGACCCATTTGAATTGCCTTCATCCGATCTTCAAGAGCTTTAACATTGAGCGATAAGTTTCTCAATCACATTTCTGAAGCTCGGGAAAGTTACGGGCGAGGTTGTAGCCACCATCGGCGATCTTATCATCCTTTTCTTGAAGCTCAACGGCAGCCTTTTCAAATTTTTCATTCAACGGCTTGATTCGGCCTCGGTTGTGTCTTTTTGGCCTCAAGTTGTAGGCGCTTAGCATCAGAGTCTTCGGCCATCTTTTATAAAGGTCCACATCTTTTGAGATTTCTCAAGATCAGCCCGAAGTGGACTTACTGACTTTCCGAAAGCGGACTCATACTTGGCTTCAAGATCTACGAATAGATAATAAAAAAAACATAAGTATAAAAGAAATGGGAAGCCAGGATAAACAAGCTTATAAAACCGGAAGCCATACCTTTAATTTGTAGAGCAGTGTGTTTTATCTTCCCTCACTAAATCGACCATCCTCCCGATGCAGAGTGAAACTCAGAAAGGGTCGACTGGAGGAACTCCTCGGTTTCGGGGTCATGTATGCCTTTGGATCAAAAGGAGCGGCGGACTTGTGTTTTTGTTTCTCCTTGGTAGTCGCTCAGATTAATCACATTCTTTTCCGATCTTGGGGTTTAGACCTAGGAGGAGTTGTCGAATGGGTGTTTTCTTTTTCTCTGAAGTGGCCGATCTTCCTCTTCGTCCTCCACTTCGAGAACAACCACGATAATAGGCGCGGCGGGAGTAACAATTGCTGCAGAGGTCCTCGGTTGCAACCCTACTACTACAGGCGGCATGAGGTACCAGCAGGGTAATTTGTTCGAGGGCGGGGCTCTCAAAGCGCCATATTTCTTTTTGGGGCCATACTATCTGCGAGAAGAAATACAAAAATCGATTAGGAAAATTATGCAAGAAAAGATCGGCGGATATAAGATCGCGGACATAGTAAAAATAAACTAAGAGAAAGCGATTTAGAACCGACCTAAAGCTTTCTCGGCGTGCTCAAACTTAACGGATGCTACCAACAACTTAGTATCAAAACCCCATTGATTAGCCCTATGTTCATTATTTGTGACAATCCGATGCGCAATGAACATCGGCACTTTCAAGGTTTTACGATCTTCCACATTTAAATGATTCTTTTCAGCGGAATGTCTTTTGGATTCATCTCGGCGGGTCCAACCAAGAGGAAACTTGGTGGTGAGAACAATGTCATTCTCGGCATTAAATGTACCAACTCGATCTACTACTACTGGTAACAGCTCGGCCAGAAAAATTTATTTTTCCATTCATATTTTAAACTTTACGAATACAGTAGAAAAACCTTGATTCTGGTCTAGATCGGAGGGTATAATGCTCTAAGCGCGAGTTTGCATTTGTTCTTCTCGGTCCTTTTGTTTATTTGAAACATATGTAAGAAAAGTTGTAAGGAAAGGGCCGACCTAAATGAATGCATACAAGCTCAAATGCTCGTCACGAATGCCCAAGCATTGGGGTGAAGTTGAGATGGGGCTACCTCTAACTTTGGCCAATCTGATGTTTGAAGGCCGTGAATGGAGGACGGATGCGCATGTGAGCTAAGGTCGTCAATAAACAATAAACTTAAGAGAATCGGGGTAAGTAGCCACATGCTCGCCCCTTCCCATTCAAAGACACGCCCGGCGCTCGGGATCTTTGGCGTAAAGCCTCTTTGAATAATTGCTAATATCGATCTCGAGTCGTGAGTCTATACCACGAAGTTTTTCGCGCGGGCGAGCCCGAAAGGGGAACTACGGGGAGGTCGGCGTTGTTAACCAGAATCTTCATACCCATATAATAACTCGAAACTCCGGTATCTTAGGTTCTTTGCCTCTTACGTCTTCACCAACATTCTCTTTGCAGGTCAGCAGACGGATCGTCAACCTTTCTTCCATCGATTCTATATCGGATTACGAACTTGAATCGAGCTCGGAGTCATCACGAAGAGCTCGGATCTAAATCAACATCTACTTGAGCCTCACGAGTTCGGATTATTAGGCGCGGAAGGGTGGGCGATTCTTCGTCGGAAGCTCTTCTCTCATCACTTCCTCTCGGCGGAAGACATTTCTTCTGTATTTGAGTGCAGCCATTCTTTCCCTATCTAAAGATTAGAATCGGTTCTAGATGCCATTAGCTTTCCGATGTCGGGACCTCTAGATTTGCGAGCTTGCTCGGCTTGGTCTATAAGTCGGAGCGTTTGTGTGAGTTATCTGCATTTTGTTTTCGCGATTTTTACCTACGAGGAATGGGGGCAAGCTATCGAGGATAAAATCAAAAACATGTTGGGTTCACGAACAAGATCGAACCCGGCGACAACCCCATCGACAAAAAAGATTGCGGTGAGGCTAGATCTCGGCCCGTGAGAATGGAAAAAGCGAGCGTTAACGAAAGAATAAATTCTCACGAAAAACACGACAAAAAGTAAATTCAAATGGAAATACTAACCTCGGAAGAAAGTCTTGATAAAAATGGAGAGATTTGATGTCGAGTCGAAGGGCGAGCTCGGAGAACTTAAAATCACGAAGTCGGTAGCTCTAAGTGAAGCGAGAAACTAAAAAGATGAATGAATTACCTCGCTTGTATTTATAGGGTTACGAGATGGCGAATTCTTGTTCATTGAGCGACACACTCAATCAAAATCAAGCGGCGAGAATCGAGTCATCATTAAAAAGGCGCCTCGAATCCTGCGAGCGGTCACATCGATCAACACGAGCATTTAATGTTCTGTCGAAAAAAGAAATAAATATTAAAATGAAGCATCACCAACACACAACCATCTTCAAAGATCGGTATCTGATTCAAGCTTCAACCATCTTCAAAGATCGGTATCTGATTCGACTTCAACCATCTTCAAAGATCGGTATCTGATTCGGCTTCAACCATTTTCAAAGATCGTGTCTGATTCGGCTTCAACCATCTTCAAAGATCGGTATCTGATTCGGCTTCAACCATCGCGGATCGGCAAGGAAGTCGAACACGGCTATTTTTCAATCTCACTTAAGCGATTTATTTTTACGTATCTTTCAAGTCTAGTTTAACCTAACATGCCAAGCCGAGCTTGGGGGCAAGCTGTTATGGAGAAATCTGCGCCTACTATTCACACCCCCACTCTTTATTAAGGCGAGTTGGGCCTTCAACAGTCCAAGCCCATATCTACTCATCAAATGGCCCGATTGCACCTCCACAATGAGCGAACCAGATCAACACAATTGAATGCCTCCAAAGCCTATAAATACCACATTTATCATAAGAAGGAGTGCGCATTAAATACTACTCATTTGCATTAACTCCACAGCTACTGACTTTACCATCGGAGTGTTTGTGCAGGTACACCCCACCTCAGCTCGGAACATCAACTCGGACGTAACTCTATATTGATCAAAACCTCATTATCTACCAACTATCTCGGATATACTTATCCCTAGATACGGTACAGAACACAAAGGATCCATATTTGTACCCTTAATCGTGAGATGAAGAATTTTGCTTATATTCGCAATGAATAGTAATATGAATGTATACTGCTGTCAAAAAGAAAAGTAATATGAATGTATATGTGTAATAATTAAGGGTGAACCCCTTCTCCACTTTATTATAAATAAAAATAGAGATTCCATTGTACAAAGGTTTTTTTAGATAATCTCCATTATACAAAGGTATTTCTTCATAAGCTATTTTAAACATCTCTACTACCCATTACTATCAGTGTTTTCATCCGTCTCCCATCCTACAAAATTGAACGGTAATCGGATACAATACAACCTATGTATGTCATTAACTACTCTAACAAATTGCCAAAAAGAATAGTTGAAATATGGGTAGTCATAGTTGAATGTGTATTCTGCATAGTGTTAACAGATGTGATTAAGAAATTTATGTCCTCAACAAAGGACATATATTTTGGGGAAAAAAAAAGTACCATTATATTCCATCATACAAAATTATGAACACTAATACCATTATTAGCCAACTTATCTGTGTATCCTTACCTAAATGCATGAGAAACTAGGAAGTTCATCTTTAATTTAAGAGACAAACGATTACACAGAATAATATCCAAAGCTCAACTCTTGCATTCCTATGAATGCACTTCATGATGATGAATTAGATACACCAGCCCTTGAATGAGTTTTGTTGTATGATGTGGCAATCAATCATTGGTCTATCACTTGCCACGTAGGATCTATTTTTCCAGTTCATCCAATCAAGCTCGCAGCGGTTTGAAATACAGTTGTAACGGAATTTTGAAGCTGCGGTTTTGGCGCCAACCACGAGTTTCATCATATATAAGGATTCAACGCGTGATTTCAAGCTAATTCAAGATCAAGCACTTTCTGGGATTGAGCGTGAATGATAAACACGAGAATTGGGGATCAAGGGAAGTGAGGGGGATCAAATTGGATTTCAATTGTACATTGTAAACTGTTAAACTTTGATTCAATCAATACAACACGAACTAAGTGATTACTTAGTTCCCCAGACGTAGGAATTAACAATTCTGAACTGGGTGATCATTTTTTTGTGTGTTCTTGCGTTCAATTTGATCAAATTCATTTGAATTGTGTGTTTGCCCCAAATTGACAGAATTAGGGTTCTTAAGTGCAATTAGGGTTAATTTCTTCAATTCGATTCAATTGATTAAATTAGCTTCTCAATTACATTCAAGTGATCAATTTGGGTAATTCTTGTTGTTTAGATTTAGCATTTCGGTTCAAATTTCTCAACAAGTTTAATAACTAATCTTTCTGGCTGATTTTCTAGTCTTCTTCTTGAGTTTCTTTTTGAGTTTTGGAGAGAACTTCTTCAAAGCACTTCTCAGTGATATCTGCCTCCACAATCTGACTACATGTTCCATCCTCCTGTGAGCTATCTTCATCTAACATGTTTCCCTAGTTACTATTGAGAAGAGCCATATCCTTTTGAACAACAACAGGGATATTTGGAGCAACAACTTCCCATTCCTTAGTGATACTAGGAGCATTCGCTTCCCATTCAATGCAAGGAGCTGCTCCCACATCATTAAGATCAATGCTAGGTGCATGAAAAGTAGGCGTCTCAACAACACTTTCATCTTAAATCTCCTTGTGAGATAGATTGAAACCAAGATCAACACTTTTCTGATTATTAGGAATGAAACCAACTACAAAATTTTGATCTTTATCCTATTCACTTCTAGGAATTTATGCGCCCTCAATTTTCTATGTAATTGCTTTTACGGGTTTTCACTTGTGTGTTTTCTCACGCTAAGCGCGTGTGAATTTAGTGAGAATTTGTTTGTGTTTTCACCAAACCAGAAAGTAGATATAGGACCTAATATATTATATTAGGTTGAGGTTTAATTTTCGTTCCAAAATTCCACCGGAGTTTGGGCAGCGTTTTGGACTTTCTTAGGACGAAACTTAGCAGCTTAAAAACTCTAACCATGACCGAATATGAAAATGTTCAGCGTTAAGGTTTTTAATCGTGATTAGAATAATTTAGTTAACATCCGATGCGATGTTAGTTCAAAACGCTAACTATCGCTTATAGTATTATTCTAGTAGTATTTTAAGTAAATATCTAGATATTTTGACTACTTAACCGTGAAGTTATCAAACCTATTTTAAAAAAAAAAAAAAAACTTTCATCTTTCTTATACTCGTTTGACCCTCTCAATCAACCACCTTCTAATTTCACTCTCATTTCTGATCACTCTCTCTAAAAGCATGAGTTAGAAAGAAAAAAATGTTCATCCTTTTCACTCTTCCTTACGAACGTGACTTTGCTAAAATTTCCATTGGCTCAACTCTTCTATAATCTTGCTTCCATTCCTCTCTACAAACAATTGAAGTTGACCTCTCAAGCTCTCACTTTGTGAGCATCTTTTTCCCTTTATTTATTTTGCTTAATTCTTTTAAGGTTTTTTTGTTCCACTTACATGAATATTAGTTGTCATAAGTTAATATGATCATGGCAAATCAAATATTTTTTTATAAGATAACCTCAACACCATAGTTTGTTAAACATCAGTGAGTTTTCTTTGACAATACTCTCCTTTTTGATCTAAAAAAAGAAAATTAAGGTTTTATGAAAAGGAAGATAAATATGTTTGTAAAAGTTTCAATTTTTAGTAAAGTTTAAAGTTTGGAGCGCCAAAAGTTTTAAGTAATGTTCTCGAGAGCACTTTCGATCGTCATAAAAATTGAATCTTTCATAGAAAGGAATAAGGTATCACGATGGTTATGAAGGATTTGCGGGAGATGGACTTGCCCTTGGATCTCGAGGGGAACAAGTTCTTGATTTCACGATGGAGAAATTTGGATTATTGGGAGTTTGACCCCGTCTCCCCGAAAGATCCGGTTTAGGGGAGTAGTAGTATCGACTAGTATAGATGATGAAGGTGCCGTCTCTCACGATTCGTTACAAGACTAGGTTCACTATATTGTCGCCGTTTGACTTTTTAGGATGTACCTTGGACCCCTCACGTGCGACAATACTAATGCAGGACTAGGCGTACATCCACGGCGTACTGCGTGGAGTTAGGATTGGGCCACGTCGATCAACTACTCGAAGAAGAAGCGCCATCCCTAGGAGACTTGCTAGACCATCGGTGACGAGAGATTTTCTGAACCTATTGACCCATTTCCAGGTGATTCGGTACCCTTTGCCCCATTCTTGAGGATGGTGCTAGGGATTTTGATATTCTTGATTGTAACATCAATTTGCTTCAGAAGCTGCATTGCCCCCACGAACCAACACGAGTCTTTTCGGCATGTTTTGTCCTCACTTGCATGCTTTCAGGAAACTTCGAGAAGGTCACCATCCAGCTACTACTCAAGCCAAGCGCGCTTAACTATAGAGTTCTTATGGGATGAGCTCGAAAAGAAGATGCACCTTGTTGGTATAGGTAGTTCAAATCAATTCTTTTAAGCCTTCCTTCAAGTATGCGGTCCCGTACACCTGCGGCCTCGGGATCCTCTCATTCGGTGCGTATTCGGTTCATTCACGCGCCGCCGCTTTGAAGGTGCGAGGGCGCTCTTTGCCATGCCACCTTTTTGGGCATCGGCGATCACTCCCGCCCTCCTCGGCCCGGATGTCACATGCCCCCGGCTTAAGCTTGGTTGCGTCCTCGAACCACACCGTCTTGGGAGAGTGCTGCTGCTCACGATACCATTTGTAACATCGGTGCTTCGAGGCTGCAGTGCCCCCACGAACCAACACGAGTCTTTCGGCATGTTTTGTCCTCACTTGCATGCTTTTAGGAAACTTCGAGAAGGTCACCCATCCAGCTACTACTCCAAGCCAAGCACGCTTAACTATAGAGTTCTTATGGGATGATCTCCGAAAAGAAGATGCACCTTGTTGGTATAGGTAGTTCAAATCAATTCTTTTAAGCCTTCCTTCAATTTATGCAGTCCCATACACCTGCCTGACCTCGGGATCCTCTCATTCGGGGCGTATTCGGTTCATTCACGCGCCCGCCGCTTTGAAGGCTGCGAGAGCCGCTCTTTGCCATGCCACCTTTTTGGGCACGCGGCGATCACTCCCGCCCTCCTCGCCCGGATGTCTGCAGCGATGACATTCCAAAGTCACATATTATACCAGAGTTTACTCATGCTGCTCCACCACTTTTGCCGATGCTTTCATCTATGCGTGTTCCTACTTTTCTAGTGCGGAGGCGGTGGCGAGTCTCGCGGGCGAGTTCATCTTCGGAGCACATGTGGTGATTCATGTTTCTAGTGATGAGAGTCGATGATGAGGAGGACCGAGGCGAGTCCATCTTATTATTACTAGTGAGATTAGTTGAAAGTGAGTGCGGTGTAGATGTGTGATATTGTTAGGTATTTTGGAGGGCCTAGGATAGTGGTGTGACGTCTTTCTTAGGAGTTGATGGTAAAGCCATGTATGTCTTTTTGAGGATTAGTGTCCTTGTATATAGTTTCCTTTTCTCCCATAAGTATTAGGGATTGACTATGTTTTGTGATGTTGATATGGTGCGCTTTGAGTGCGTGCTTTGTATATTAGCCTTGACTATGTCGCTGCGGCGTCTTGCGTGCGACTTGTTGCAACTATGACTTTATGTTTAATATATATAGTCTTTATCTTGGACCTATTTATAGTTATTATTCATAGTGAAGTATACCTTAGTTATCTTTAAGTCCTTATCAGAAAATATTTTCAACCGTCAATTTCAAAAAAAAAAAAAAAAAGGGGTCCATTTTTTCGTAAACAAATACAAAGTAAGAGGAGTTAAGTTAGCAAGGTGACACTTGAAATGGGGTGTTACATTAGTGGTATCGAGAGAAGTTCGGTTCTAAGCGATTTGTGAGTTTAGGTAGCCTCGGTGATCGCGTCTCTAGGATGAGTTGGGTAGAATTGATTGCTTAAGGCGTGTGAACTCTGTCTTTGATTATGCGAATCGTTTCTCTTGGGAAACATTGCTTGAATTGTTTGCAATCACTCTTAACAAAAGTGATGTGTGTTGACACACAATTAAGCATTATTCCACTTTGGGTTCGACCGGTTTAACTTGTAGAAACCCAATGTCTCGACAACGAGGAGCATCGGGATCCCGAGGAGGTAGCGATGGAGGCAATGCGAGCGATTGGTTCAAGTGTTGGTGACATGGCGCATTGCCATGGCTCGGTGAGCTCTGCTGCAAAGACTTCGGAGGATCTGCGAAACAACGAGAGGAAGAGCGTCTTTGCCGAATCAAAGGGCTGGTTGATTTTCGCCGTCATGACCCTCCTAAGTTCCATGGAGACACCAATCCAGAAAGCGGATCTATGGGTGCAAGAAGTCGAGAAGATTTTGAAGTACTTCATTGCACTGTTGAAGTGAAGGTAACTTATGCAACCTATCTTTTATTGGGAGGCAGGCAGTCTTGGTGGAAGGGCGCTAGGCGCTCATGGAGACAAGGAATCAAGTGGTAAAGCGGGAATCATTTCGTAGTACTTTCCTTGACAAGTATTTCCCCAGCGGTGCAAGGGTTGAGAAGGAGAAAAGAATTTACGAGAGTTTTCAAGGAATCAAACTATCTTAGGAATCTGTTGCAAAATTCGAGAACCTCTCGAAGTATTTCCGTTTCTTTCAACATCAAGTGGATGAAGATTACTTATGTGAAAGGTTCTAAGTGGGCTGAAATATGAGATTGAAGAATCTGTGAGACCTTTGAGTATCTGTACTTTTCAACCTCTAGTGGAGAAGTGTAGAGAAATAGAAGTGATGAAGAGCAGAAGGGCCAGCGAGAGGAATGTTGGAGGGCCAGTCTAGGTCATTTGGAAGAAACAGTGGAACAACAACAATAATAGAGGAAGACAACCCCAACCTCGACAAAGGAAACCTTATTATCGACCTCCGAGGAAATCAAGTGGCTAAGCAACCAAGCCAGTCTAGCAGCGGCGGTGGTGGAAGTGGAACTAGACCTAACCAAGCTCCATTTGGAAATCGCTTTTGCTATAAGTGTGGTTCACGAGCATTTTGGTGACAAATGTGCGATGAAGACATCTCTTTGTTTCATTTGCTAGAAACCAGGACATTTTCTAGGGATTGCTTTGCCCCAAAGGTGGAGCCAAACATGAACAATCACGAAAATTTGCTAGACCCGATAGCCGGGGAAGAGTTTACACTCTAAATGGTGTTGAGGATCCAGAGTCTGAGGATCTCATACAGGGAGAAGGTGACATAAACGGTAACATCTTAACTGTACTATTTGATTCGGGTGCGACACATTCTTTCATCTCTTTAGATTGTGTGAAACCATTAGGATTGCCTGTGTCTTCTCTGTCTTTTGACGTGATTGTTTCTACACCTTTGCTAAGCCTATCACTTTGCAAATCTTTGTGTGTTTAAATTGTCCCATTGTTATTCTTGATAGACACTTTTTGGTTGACTTGATATGCTTACCTTTGAAAAAGCTAGATGTAATTCTAGGTATGGATTGGTTAGCATCCAACCACATTCTTTTAGATTGTGCAAATAAAACCTTAGTTTTCTGACCACGAGATTTACGGATTTTTGTGCGCGATCGTGTGGGAGTGTCTTTGAAAGGAGGATCACAAGGATACATTATGTTATCTAGTTTGGAAATCGGGGAAGGTAGAATTGAATAACATACTGTTGTGAAGGATTTTCTGAAGTATTTCAGAAGATGTTCGGGTTTTTGCTTGATCGAGAGATGTAGAATTTACGATTGACTTAGTTCACAGGCTGGACCTATTTCTATAGCCCCCTTATAGGATGTCTCTATAAATTACAGACTTAAAGGCCCGGCTAGAAGATGCATTTGTCGAAAGCAGATTCATCAGGCCAAGTGTATCCCCTTGGGGAGCACTTGTCTTGTTAGTAAAGAAGAAGGATGGTGGTTCGAGGTTGTGTGTAGACTACAGAGAAATTAACAAAGTGACAATTAAAAACAAATATCATTTACCCGCATCGATGATTTGTTGGATCAATTGCAGGAACTACGACCTTTTCAAAGATCGATTTGAGGAGGCGGATATCATCAGTTCGTGTGAAGGCGAAGATGTTAGAAGGCGCTTTTAGAACACGATCACGGTCATTATGAATACCTTGTAATGCCCTTTGGAGTCACAAATGCACCTGCAATATTTATGGATTACATGAATCAGATTTTTCACCATTCCTTGATCGATTCGTTGTGGTGTTCATTGGCGACATTCTCATCTATTCAAAAACCCACGAGGAACATCATGAGCATCTCGTCAAGTTCTCAAGTTCTAAAAGAAAGCATTGTTTGCAAAGTTATCAAAGTGTGAATTACGGCAGAAGAAGTCAAATTTTTAGGTCATGTGATCTCGAAAGAAGGTATTCTTTGTTGACCGGCCAAAGTAAAGCTTGGTTGTTGCATGGGAGCGACCAAAGGCGTGTGGAAATCCGTAGTTTTGTAGGTTTATTTGGATATTCTGGGAGATTTATAGAAGGATTCTCGAGGATCGTGGCCCCATTGACATAACTCACAAGAAAGGATCGGTAGTTTGTATGGACCCGAAGTGCGAGGAGAGTTTCCAAGCGATGAAGGAAGCGACTAACCACTTTGCTTTTTGTGTTAGTTACGCCATTATCTCATGAACCATATGAAGTTTATTGTGATGCATCTCACGAGGACTAGGATGTGTGCTTATGCAACATCGAAAAGGCGTGGCTTATGCTTGAGACAAGCGAAAATTCATGAAAGGAATTATCAGACACATGATTTGGAGTTAGGCTGCGATCGTGTTCGCGTTGAAGATATGGAGGCACTTTACGTATGGAGTCAAATTTGGCGTTTTTAGCGATCACAAGAGCTTGAAATATCTTTTCGATCAAAGGAGCTTAACATGAGGCAGGCGTTGGATGAAATTTCTAAAAGATTATGATTTCTCTCTGATACCATCCGGGGAAGGCTAACGTTGTAGGCGATGTTGAGTAGGAAAAGTATTCGTAATATGCGCAATGATGGTCAAAGAATTAGAATTGTTAGAGCAATTTCGCGATTTAAGTCGAAAGTGGAAATCTTTCCAAAAAGGATGCACTTTGGTATGATCACGGTGTCAAGCGACTTGATGGAAACCATCAGGAAACGACAAGCGGTAGCGAACACCTTGAGAGAAAGAGAAGCGAGATAGGACAAGAAAGCGGTAGAGTTCAATATAGGAGGCCGATGGAATTTTGAGATTCAATGGGAGAGTTTGTGTGCCAAACAATATCGAGATGAGGAAGTTAATTTTGGATGAAGCACACAAGAGCAAGTGAGCATTCACCGGAACAACGAAGATGTACCAAGATTTAAAGCAAAGATTTTGGTGGCGGGAATGAAGAAACAAGTGGCGAGTATGTAGCATCTTGTCTCACGTGCCAAAAAGCTAAAGTAGAACACGGCGACTCTTTGGAATGCTCCAATCCTTGAATGTTCTGAATGGAAGTGGGATAGTATCTCGATGGATTTCGTTGTAGGATTACCAAGGACTGAAAAGAGTTTTGATTCGATTTGGGTGTCGTTGATAGGTTGACTAAGTCTGCTCATTTCTGTAGATAAGGACAAGCGTATAATGTGGAGAAATTGGCGAATTGTACATCAAAGAAGTCATTAGATTGCATGGAGTACCTTCTAGTATAGTTTACGATAGAGATCCAAAGTTTACTTCTAATTTACGGAAAAGCACACGATCCTTAGGGACAAAGTTGAGATTGAGTTACTGCGTATCATCCCCAAGCAGACGGACGAGACGGAAAGGGCGATCCAATCCTTAGAGGATTTCTTGAGCACTGTGTCTTAGACAATAGAGAAATTGGGGCGATCTTTTACCTTTGATAGAGTTTCACGTACAACAATAGTTTTCACTCGAAGCATAGGAATGGCACCTACGAGGCTTTATATGGAAGAAAATGTGAGGCGCCTTTGTGTTGGTATCGGGATGGAGAAAGTATGCTTGTAGGACCGAGAGAAATTATGCAGTGAACAACGAGAAAAGATCAAGCAGTTCGTGAAAAGATGAAAATTTTGCTCGGAGAGCGGCGAAGAGCTATTGAGATAAAAGAATGAGACCTCTCGAATTTCAAGAAGGAGAGCATGTATTTTTGAGAGTCACATCTACCACCGGTGTAGGCGGAGCGATTAAGTCGAGAAAACTCACTCCCAAATTTATTGGACCTTATCAAATCATCATGAATTGGCCCCGTGGCATATCAAATAGCTTTACCACCTTTTCTTTCCAATATTCACAATGTCTTTCACGTTTCACAATTGAGGAAGTATATTTACGATCATCGCATATCATAGAACCCGATGTAGTACAAGCGAGAGAAAACTTTGTCTTATGAAGCCGCTATGCGAATCGAGGCGGGAGAATTAAACACTTGAGGGAAAACAAATCCCTTTGGTGAAAGTTGTGTGGAACGGGCGGCGGGAGATACAACATAGAATTAGAAGACAAAATGAAGGCGATGTATCCGATTTATTTCGAGTTAGTAATTTTGAGGGCGATTTTTTTTTTTTTGGAGGGTAGTAAATGCGCCCTCAATTTTCTATGTAATTGCTTTTACGTGTTTTCACTTGTGTGTTTTCTCACGCTAGCGCGTGTGAATTTTGTGAGAATTTGTTTGTGTTTTCACCAAGCCAGAAAGTAGATATAGGACCTAATATATTATATTAGGTTGAGGTTTAATTTTCGTTCCAAAATTCCACGGAATTTGGGCGCGTTTTGAACTTTCTTAGGACGAAACTTAGCAGCTTAAAAACTCTAACCATGACCGAATATGAAAATGTTCGATGTTAAGGTTTTTAATCGTGATTAGAATAATTTAGTTAACATCCGATCGATGTTAGTTCATAAAAGCGCTAACTATCGCTTAGCAGTATTATTCTAGTAGTATTTTAAGTAAATATCTAGATATTTTGACTACTTTAGTGAAGTTATCAAACCTATTTTAAAAAAAAAAATCTTTCATCTCTCTTATACTCGTTTGACCCTCTCGATCAACCACCTTCTAATTTCACTCTCATTTCTGATCACTCTCTCTAAAAGCATGAGTTAGAAAGAAAAAAAAAATGTTCATCCTTTTCACTCTTCCTTCTGAAAAATTTCCATTGGCTCAACTCTTCTATAATCTTGCTTCCATTCCTCTCTACAAACAATTGAAGTTGACCTCTCAAGCTCTCTCCTTTGTGAGCATCTTTTTCCCTTTATTTATTTTGCTTAATTCTTTTAAGGTTTTTTTGTTCCACTTACATGAATATTAGTTGTCATAAGTTAATATGGTCATGGCAAATCAAATATTTTTTTATAAGATAACCTCAACACCATAGTTTGTTAAACATCCGTGAGTTTTCTTTGACAATACTCTCCTTTTTTGATCTAAAAAGAAAATTAAGGTTTTATGAAAAGGAAGATAAATATGTTTGTAAAAGTTTCAATTTTTAGTAAAGTTTAAAGTTTGGAGTCGCCAAAAGTTTTAAGTAATGTTCTCGAGCACTTTCGATCGTCATAAAAATTGAATCTTTCATAGAAAGGAATAAGGTATTTTTCGATTTTCAAGTGTTCAAATGATTTAGAGAAACAGGATAAGGCGTTAGGAAAGAAATATCGAGAAGCGGGACTAGTAGCTTATCACGCTCTAGTTACCACCCTTAAAGCAGTACTAGTATTGTGTCGACACCTTTGGACTTTATGTTTAGGCGTTGAAGGTTTCGCGATACGGGCCGGCTCTGGCTCGGATACCTCGCGCTACTCGGAGAACGCGTTGCGGTAAGGGAATTTACGCATAATGAGTTTTAGCTTCATGGGTGTTGTGTGATTGCTTGAATTATCTATTTGGATTGTTTTGATTGATAATAATTGTAGTATTATTATGTGATATATTATACTGAATATCCCTGTGATTGATTATTGTGAAGATGTGAATGGTAGGTGTCTCTTTGAATTATGCGTGTGTTGGAGTCATAACTATTGTTATGACCAATTGTTTTGCAACTTGAGCTGAATTGGACTCGAGTAGAGAAATGGTCACGGTAAAAAGATAAAGGGAACATAACATTTTAGTGACAGATCATGTGAGGTTTTGAAAAGAAGAAAACTGAATTTCGAGAGTTAATAAGAAATAATCGATTTAAAACAGAATAAATATTTTAGGAGAAAGACAGACTTTATGAAATAAGCGTTTTTCGATTGTGAAAACCGAATTTCTCCAATGGATTTTCGGTATAACCTCGTTCGAACAAACACGCTCGTATTTCGAAAAAGAAACCTTAGGCATTTGAAAAAAAATGGAGAAACAAAGAGTTGATTTAAGAGTTGTTGGTTAACGATGAAAGTAAGTTAGTAAAGATAATAATTGAGTATTAGAGCTTTATAAAGAGAAGCATTTTTGAAAACTCAAAGTGGTACTCTAAATGCTGTCAAAAGATAAGAATACTACGGGAAAGCTATGCTAAGTGGAATGGGGCGCTTAGTGTGGTTCTCTAAAACTTTGAAGTATAGCGTGTTAAAAAAGAGAATTTATGAAAATGGGATACTCGATGATTGTTGATATGTAATGAGACTTTCAAAGTTAAGTGTTGATTTTGAGATGAGAACTTGGGGCGAATCTTAATCTAGATGTGAGAAAATCTAGTAAAGATTTCGTATTGATTATCTAGGTACCATCGAGGGAGGGCTGGCGAGAAGTGTAGAGCGTTTTTAGGCGTTGTTCCAACCGGGCGTGTTGTAGTCTGTGTTGAAATTTGCTGAGTAATTCTTTGTAGGTGCGGCGGGAATCGGATCTAGGTTACAAGGGACACGGAGACATAATCATGGTGTAAATGTTATATGCAGCCGGTGTTGATCTAGCAGATATCTAGATCACGATATTGTCTAGGTGGCGATCTAGTGCTATTCCATTTCGTATGGAAATTTTGATGATATTGATCAATCGATGTGAGAGCGATTTCTAACACGAGCAGGAATACCTTTGATTGACTAACCACATTATGTTAAGGTGATGAGATTGTTTATGTATCTTATGTATTATTTTTCGTTTTGGAATGATGTCTAAATATAAGTAAGTAATGTATGGTACATGTATATATGTATTATTTTTGGTTTTACCTATGTATAGCTTATGATGAACTTCGTGGGCGAGAATTCACCCTTCTTGTGTTTTATTTTGTATGTGGTATATTTAAAATTGGGTTGAGAAGATGGCTTGAAGGACAAGATGGTTATGAAGGATTTGCGGGGAGATGGACTTGCCCCTTGGATCTCGAGGGGAACAAGTTCTTGATTTCACTGATGGAGAAATTTGGATTATTGGGAGTTTGACCCCGTCTCCCAAAAGATCCGGTTTAGGGAGTAGTAGTATCGACTAGTATAGATGATGAAGGTGTAGTCTCTCACGATTCACGTTACAAGACTAGGTTCACTATTAATCTGCGTTTGACTTTTTTAGGATGTACCTTGGACCCCTCACGTGCGACAATACTATTGCAGGACTAGGCGTACATCACGGCGTACTGCGTGGAGTTAGGATTGGGCCGCGTCGATCAACTACTACGAAGAAGAGCGCCATCCCTAGGATACTTGCTAGACCATCGGTGACGAGAGATTTTCACTGAACCTATTGACCCGATTCGGTGATTCGGTACCCTTTGCCCCATTCTTGAGGATGGTGCTAGGGATTTTGATGTTGTTGATGACATTCCAAAGTCACATATTATACGAGTTTACTCATCTTTGCTCGCCACTTTTAGATGCTTTCATCTATCGTGTTCCTACTTTTCGGTCACGGAGGCGGTGGCGAGTCTCGCGGGGCGAGTTCATCTTCGGAGCACATGTGGTGATTCATGTTTCTAGTGATGAGAGTCGATGATGAGGAGGACCGAGGCGAGTCCATCTTATTATTACTAGTGAGATTAGTGGTGAAGTGCAGTGTAGATGTGTGATATTGTTAGGTATTTTGGAGGGCTGGGATAGTGGGTGTGACGTCTTTCTTAGAGTTGAAGGTAAAGCCATGTATGTCTTTTTGAGGATTAGTGTCCTTGTATATAGTTTCCTTTTCTCCCATAAGTATTAGGGATTGACTATGTTTTGTGATGTTGATATGGTGCGCTTTGAGTGCGTGCTTTGTATATTAGCCTTGACTATACGCTTGCGGCGCGTGCCGTGCGACTTGTTGCAACTATGACTTTATGTTTAATATATATAGTCTTTATCTTGGACCTATTTATAGTTATTATTCATAGTAGTGAAGTAGAAATTTGGACAAGCGGAAAAAACCGACCGCCACCCGCCTAGTCAGTGAGCCCGGGCCGATGGAATGGTTACAAGCGGTTTCGCAGATTCACGGGTTCACTGTATGGATCAAGTGGTTAGGCTGCGTAGGGTGCGGATTGAATTTTGTTATCGCTTGAAGCGAACCGTCAGTAAAACCAACTTATTCGTAGCTTCATTCCACGATTCAACATCTCAATCTCCGCTTCTCCTCGATGTCCTTTGCATCATCTTCCTAGCGTCACTGATTTTTCACACTTCCTCTGCACCATCGCCTCTCCTCTACCCTCCATCTCGAGTCTCTACATCTCGATCTTCCTCAAGTTTCAACATATCTCTCTCAGCGGCAACAACACGCGCAACAACAGCGGAGCAAAGACACGAACAGCGATGTTCATTTCTTGGATCTATTCTGGATCTGTTTTGTTATAAGTTAAAGTTTCATTTGTTTGAATCTTACGTAATATAAGAAACTCATATTTGTCAAAAGTTTGATGCTTCCTTCTTCTAGATCCATCAATTTTTGGGATTTTCTTTTGATCTATCAATTTGAGATATTTTTGTTACTTTGATTTTTTAGCAGTGTTAACCCACCTGACCGGCCAAGCCAAGACAACCCCTGACAGCTCAAGCGGAAGTCATCACAGATGAGTGGTGATGGGTGAGTATATTCTTTCTCGGTTTAGTTTGGATTCACATTTTCAACGAAGCCAGGACAAGCCCGGCCGTTTGTCGATACAGATGAAGTATACCTTAGTTATCTTTAAGTCCTTATCGAGAAAATATTTTCAACCGTCGATTTCAAAAAAAAAAAGGGTCCATTTTTCGTAAACAAATACAAAGTAAGAGGAGTTAAGTTAGCAAGGTGACACTTGAGAAATGGGGTATTCTGAGGACATTATTGATACCAATCAAAAATTGATTTATCTGTTGAATCTTGTTGGGGTGGAAGGGGCGCTGAAAGTACTTGAATAAGAAGAAGATCAAAGCGAACATGTAGATGATTGCCCTGATAAATTTAAAAGTGTGTGCGTAAACACTAAGCTTTAGGTTCGATTCTTTCCACAAGTTTATATAAGCCGGATGCAAATAGTTAAATTGGTGAATCCCCTTCAATATACTTTGGAATCCTTGATGTGTATTGCACAATCACACCAAGCGTATCGATCAATGGAAGTTTACGGAGTAAAGTTTCCTGAATTACTCTCGTGCACTAGAGAAAAGAAGAAATGACTTAGATATAATTTTGGTAGAATTTTGGATCATGTAAACATGATTTTCGTATATTTTATAGCATTAGATTGCACGAGGATAAGCTGGGCTTGTCATGGACTAATTCTAGGTGCTCGATGGTAGAATGGTGCTCGAGAGAAGATGAATCTAAGATAAATCAAGGATAAATATTATCCTTGAATGAATTGAGAGTATAAGAAGAGAGATATTGATTGGTAATGATTAATGATATCTTTCATTAATGATTGGGTGGTTATATAGCCACACAATACAATACAATCATTAAGGGAATATTTCTCTGCTGGTACAACTAGTATAACTTCTAGAAAGTGTACTACACACTACTACTAAAATGAGAAATGAAACAAATACTAAACACTAGTACTTTTAGGCAAATAGTAAATAGTAAATTCCTACATTTATCCTATCACAACCTCCACTTACGAGCAGCTTTGTCGGAGCTTCATGTTGCTATCTCTGGTTTGAGTTATTTTGTTGTTCTCTCAAAGTTAGGGTTTGCAGGAAAGACTCTAACTTACTTTCCCCTATGACAACAATTCTTAATTCATCATCATTTGGCAAGTTAAGAGTGGTCATTCAATTTGTTGCTTTTTGGAGACTTATACTGAGAATTATCCAAAACATGTACCAAATGATGTAATTCAAATTTTTGTAGACATTCAAATTTTGTTGTTAGTTGGAATTTGTGTATGTTGACATCTTTTGGTACATGTTTTGGATATATATGTTGTAATTTGTTGTTAGTATGTTTCGGTAGATACATGATTTGTATGTTGATGTGTATATTGGATTTTAGTGTACATGTGATTTGGAATTTGTTGTTAGTTGAAATTTGTTGTTAGTGTACATGTGATTTGGAATTTGATGTATAAACGTTGAGAAAATTTATTTCTATAAAATTTTCAATTATGAGCAGGGAAATGCAGTGTGCGCTTTTGTAATGTAAAATAGAGAATAAACGAAAGGATGAAGAATCTTGAAAAAACAAAAAACAGGAAACAGTAGTGCTCTTTAGTGAAAGCGGTACTAATTCCTAGTAAGCGCTAAGAGCATTAGTAGCGTTTTTTAGTGAAAGTGCCACTCATTCCTAGTAGGCGTTAAGACCATTAGTAGTTCTTTTTACTAAAACTACTACTCATTTCTAGTAGGCGCTAAGAGCATTAGTAGCGCATTTTAGTGAAAGCGCTACTCATTCCGAGTAGGCACCAAGACCATTAGTAGTGCTTTTTAGTAAAACCGCTACTCATTCCTTGCAGGCGCTAAGAGCATCAGTAGTGCTTTTACTAAAAAGCGCTATTCATTCCTAGTAGGCGCTAAAACCATTAGTAGTGCTTTTTAGTGAAAGAGCTACTCATTCCTAGTAGGCGCTAAGAGCATTAGTAGTGTTTTTAAATAAAACCGCTACTCATTCCTTACCATTAGTGGCACTTTTACTGTGCTATTGTTGGTGGGAGGAGTAGCAGAGGGTAGTCGGATAAATAGCGCCCTAAACCACTATTAATGGCTTTAAAAAGTGCTACTAATGTCTTTTTTGTTGTAGTGATTGTAATTGTTTCAATTGGAGATTTATTTATTATAAATATAAAAAAGATCATGTTATTGCCAAATGATACCCAAGTGATGCTATTGCAAACCAAGTATCTTGGAGTTTGAGTTACCAAGTCTATGAGAGGCAAGATCGGTACTCAAGTAATGCTATAGTTGAGTCTCAGTTAGCTAGCCAATGAGAGGCGACCAGTGATCTGGGAGTCTGAGTGACCTAATCTGTGAGAGGTTAGAATGGTACTACTCACCTAGTTTCATTGAGTTTGAGCTACCTAGTCGTGGAGTTAGGTGAAGATGGTGCTCAGGTACTACTATATCTGGTTACATGTCATTAAATCTGAGCCACCTAGCCCTAGAGTGAGTGAGGCAGAGATGGTTCTCCTTTTTTGTCGAGTCTAGGGAGACATTCTTGTGTTTGCTGTATGGGACATGCATATCATACCTTCATGACATGTTGCGTTAAAAACACACTTAGAGCAAGTGTACTCTTTCAGAAAAGTAGTATAAAAGTTTATCATCTCCACAAGGATAAAACTACTTAAAATCATTTATTGTTTAGACGGTTGAATAATTGAGTTGTTATGAAAATAAACTAAAAGGATACAAGTAAAAAGAATTAAAGGGTCACGACTTCATTAGCAAGTTTTGACTCCCCTATGTCTAACTCTACCTGAATTCCTTTATTTTATTTGATTATCAATCTCTTTACTCAAGCTATTAATTCGTTTGGTCATTCACGATTAAGATTCTTTTTCCTAACTTAAACCTTGTTTGGTCATGCAAAAATTTAAATTCAAGAAAAGCATAAAGAACAAAAAAATTGAATGATTGGAAGACTAAATTAAAGTTTGGTCATGCATTAATTATTGCCCTAATTACCCTTTAGCTCCACGATTAATTTGTAATGCGGTCGTAGATCAATGCTTAGATTATTAACATGCAAAGGTGATCAATCCTAAGAATGTGATTAAATCAATAGGACAATATTAATTGAAATAAAAATAAAATTCAAATGTTAAACTAGAACATAGATATGTCTCTAATCATACAAGATCAACCTATGATACATCGACCCAAATTTTTCTGATAATTTTTTGTTGTCGACTATGATACGTCGGGTTCATATGCATATTATACATCCATTTTGGAAGTATAGGTATAACTTGACACCAAGACGAACAACCACCTGCCCCTACCCCTGCCCCTATTGAAGAACAAATCCCAGCACAGCGTCCACGTCGTAACCGCCAACCACTACCATGTGAGATTGGGCACCATCTAGGACAATAAAACTTTGTTTTTCAATTTTAATTGTACAACTCTTGTAATCATCTATATTAATTATAAATTAATAAATGTGTTTTTTAATTAATTTTTTTCACTATTAAATATATTACATATTTTAAATTAAAAATATTAATTTTAGTTTTATTTTTGCAATTAATTTAATTTATTTTCGTAAAGAAAAGAAAATTAACAAAAAAACACAGTTGGGAAGTCCTTGTGGAGGAGGGGGAGAGGACTTCTCAACATAAAATAAAAATTTGTTTGTTATTTTTGTATTCTCTCGTCGAAGTCTTCACGAGGCACTATTCGTTTGTACGTTGTGACGAAGTTGACATCACCTTTGTTGAGGCAAAATCCCTAAAAAATGTTTTGATGAGAACAAACAGTTTTGATAAGCTTCTAAGCTTTCTGATCAGTTAGTTTTCTAATGAGTGTTCTTGAGTGTGTTTCAATCTCATTATCTCAAGAACAATATGTGCTAAACACTGGCGCATCATTAGAAGACAACATTGAGCCTCAGAAGATAGTAGTAGGCTCAAAAAGGTACTCACAAGATCTGAATGCAGAAACAATCGAAGTATAGGTATAACTTACAGAAAAGGAATGCATAGCAACAAGATTCTCTTCATAAAGGGTATAATGACAAAGTATAGATGGCTCAGAAGATCCTTTGAAGACATTCAGAAGGAATCCACATCAGCCTGTGATAAGACAATGTTTAGAAGCTATGATTAAGCTTCTGAAGCATGAAGAAAAATTACCATCCTTCTATCAACGGTCAAATTGATATATCAAAATCAGAAATTCTCGTAGAAGATCAGTTCAAATACTCAGAAGCTATTGCAAGAGAGATACTTGTGGTATTGAGCTCAGAAGGTCCCAACGGTAACTTGCTGCAAGAGTACCCGCCTACGTGTTAAAGGAACAACGGCCACAAACCACCTATCTAAACTATTCCAACAGCTATATTGGAGCAATTGGCCTATAAATAAGTCATTGAGTGCCTCAAAAAGTTTCGAAAAAGATTGCACAAAATTGGTCAAGACATCAGAAGCTTCTCAACAGCGTCTGAGTAAGTCTCTACTCTCTCCAATACACACTCACTGCATATCAACATATCTACACTTTGTTGAGTGTAATCATAGCTTGGTGTCAATAGTCAAATGTATTTTACTTAAGCTATTTTTTTATCCCAGTTCAGAACAAATCTATTTTGTATATATGTACCTTCTAAACAATAAGCAAGGGTTGTTGTATTGTTAGGGAAGAGAGCTAACAAGGTTTTTCTTAGAGGTAAAGTTGCTAGACTTGGAAAAAACTAGTGGGATAGTTGATAGAACCATGTTAACAAAACTATCAAAGTGTTGCCATTTTTTGGCTTGTAAAACAATTTGGGTGAACCATTATAAATTTCTGTGTGATCTTTATTTCTTTCCTTATTGTTTTCCATCACTTTCTATTTTCTGAAGTTAAAGCAACTTAAACAAATTCTTTAAGAAACAAATTATTCTTTCTGAACAATACATATTTCATAAGTCATCATTCATTTAATCAATCAAGCTTCTGAAAGAATTTGTGTCTAGAAAAAGATTTTAAAGTGTCACAATTAATCCCCCTTTCTTGTGATCACTTATATTTGACTTCAATTGGCATCAAAGTAAGGCCTCTGGATGAACACACTCAAAAAGTGTCAGAGGAAAGATCTTGGAAGAAGTCTTGGCCAGACCAAATTTTGTTGCATTTTTACTAGAATAGAAGGAGTATCCTCAAATAGACCTCCAGGTTTTAATGGAGAACACTACAACTACTGGAAGAATCAAATGAAGTTATACATGGAGTCCCAAGACACAGACATTTGGGACATCATTAAAAATGGTCCTTATGTTCCAAAGATAACCTATGATGATGGAAAAGTTCTTTGACAAACCAAAGGAAACATGGACTACTGGATGACAAATGCCTAATCCTATTGAACTCAAAGGTAAAGTACTATATCACTTGTGCTCTAAGTAGGCGTGAAAATGGCAAAGTGGATGGGAAAAAGCGCGAGGAAATATGGGATCACTTTGCAAGTAGCTCATGAAGAGCAGATCAAATCAAAGGAAGCCAAAACTCAAATTCTAGCTAGAGAATTTGAAATGTTTACTATGAGTGAAGATGAGTCAATTGATGAAATGTTTGCAGATTCATCACAATGATCAGTGGCTTAAGCTCTCCGGGAAAGAAACACTCAAACCTAGAGAAAATCATAAATTTGTTAAGTTTTCTACTGAAGGCATGGAGACGTAAGGTAACAGCTATTGAAGAAGACAATACTCTATCAACTCTAAACATTGATGAACTACTTGGCTCACTGAAATTACATGAGCAAGTAATCAAAGAAGAACTTCACCCAAAGAAAAGCAAATACATCACTCTCAAAGTTTCTCAGAAGATAGGAAACTCATCTTCTAAGAAAGGAAATGGAGTGGCATTAAGATTCTCTCGAAAGCGGATGAGGAGGATGAAAAGAAAGTGAAGAAGATTCAGAAGGAGGAGAATAGTCATTAATATCAAGGAGAGTAAACAAGTGGTTTGCAAACCTAAAGAAAGGAAAAGCATTCTCTCAGTACAAAAGAGACACTTCAAACAAATCAAAAATCACATGCATTGAATGTAGAAGAACCAGTCATCTAAGATAAGATTGTCCTCTTCTAAATAAGAGAAGACTCAGAAGATCTACAGATAAGAAGAAAGCATGGCAACTTGGGATGACTCAGATGGTTCCTCATTAGAATAAGAAGGGGAAGGTGCAAACCTGGCAGGATCAACTCAATATGAGGTATTTGACTCTGAACACTCTAGATGTGATACATGCAAAGAAATTGAATCATCTTTTGATAGCTTGCTTTATGACTCAAATATTTTATCTAAAAAATGCATGTTTTTCAAACAACAATTGTGTGAGTCAAAAAGTGGAAATGACAAACTTAGAATTCAAAATGAAAGAATGTTTAAAACCATTTACACTTTACAACAATCTCATTTCAAACTCTCTGAGCAACACAAGCTTCTGAACTTAAAGTTATCAGAAGAACCAAAGGATCCAAATTTATCTTTTTCCTCATTCATGTGCCTTGAGCATCCGCTGTCCAAACACATGAGTTGCTTATATCTGCACAAAATCTCAAGTCTTCTCAAGTATGTACTTCTACATCCGAGAAGGCTAAAATTTATAAGAAAATGGCTTCTGAGAATTACAGGAAACCAAAATCAAGATGCTCATAAAAAACAGGTTGGACATTACATTTCAAAAAGCAAAAAGGCTTTGGAAAGACACTAACCTTCAAGGACCCAAAAGAAAATGGGTACCTAAATCTTTGTTAACTTTCAAATGCAGGAGTGCCACTTAGCATCAAGGAAAAAGCTTATGGTTCATAAACAGCGGATGCTCAAGGCACATGAATGAGGAAAAAGATAAATTTCTCTTTATGGAGAGCTTTGATTGAGGCTTTGTCATGTTTGGTAATGATGACAAAGGCTGGATCAAAGTATAGGTACAATAGTGAAAATCAGAAAAATGGCTGAAGCCACACAAGCAGAGATAAAGGTTTACCGCTGTCATCCACCCCGTCGCCACCGTCATTCACCGTATCGTCGGTGCCGCCGTTCTTCGTCATCTAGCTTACCGGTCCTCGTTCCATCTCTGTCCCTTCCTTGCATTTCTAGATCCAGATCTGACATTAACAAAGAGGCAACATAGACCCTCCCTCCATCCAAGGAATCGCAACTGTAAGTACAGTACTATGAAAGATGTGAATAATTCTGTTAAAATGGAAATTTCATTCAGTGTACTCAATGGAACAGTACAAGGAGTACAAATTAGCAGAAACAAGTGAAACTCAACAGTATAGGAAGGTTCTTATTTGATTACAAGTGATAAAAAGCCAAAAGGAAAATAGTACTGAAGGAAAGGAACCGAGAGGAATGTGGAAATATTCCTTCTCAATTCACACCAAACTTGTGCAGCTGATCCTCATTTTTATGCAGCATATCCATCATATTTTCTGCTAGCTTTTATCTCTCTGGTTCCCCTTCTGATATGTGACACCTGTCCTTCAATTCTAACTGAATTTGTCTTATTTGCTTCCTTCTCTGCAGTACTCTTGCTACGCATAACATTACTTCCCCCATTGAAAACAACCTTGTCCTCAAGGTTGAGGTTAGGATAGGTAGCAGATAATTCTAACCAGTTCTCCCAAGTAGCCTCAGCTGGGGTCATTCCTTCCCATTGGACCAACACTTGATCAATCAAAGTCTCGCCTTGCAGAATTTGACGCTGCTGCAGAATGCACGCAGGAGCTTAAACCGGACCCTGTTCAGTGGTCTGAAGAGGCAGTGGTAGATAAGGAATGGTGTGATCACCCTTGAGGGTAGACACATGAAACACAGGGTGAATTTTGGCCGTGGCGGGAAGCAACAAGCGATACGACACCTTACCAATGCGTTCCACCACCGGAAAAGGTCCAAAATAGTGCAAACCTAACTTCTGGTTCTTGCGTAAAGAAACAGAGTGTTGTCGGTAAGGTTGGAGCTTGACCAACACCAAGTCACCGATGTTAAAGTCATAAAACCAACGTTTAGAATCAGCAAAACGCTTCATGATCTGCTAGGCACGCAGCAGATTAGCTTTGAGATGAACGAGCAATGAATCACGCTCCTGTAACAGTGATTGCAAGGATGGTGGATCTGCAGGCTGAGCTTCATATTTAAGCAGATTAGGAGGGTCCCGTCCATACACCGCCTTGAAAGGCGTCATGCCAATACTAGTATGGAGCGAGGTGTTATACCAGAATTCGGCCCAAGGCAGCAACCTGAACCAAGTTTTGGGTTGTTCCGCAGTAAAACAACTGAGGTAAAGTTCCAAACATTTATTCACAGCCTCCGTTTGACCATCGAATTGAGGATGATAAGCTGAACTCATTGAGAGGGTGGTGCCACTGAGTGTGAACAAGTGCTTCCAAAACTTACTCGTGAAAACCTTGTCCCTATCCGAGACAATTGACTTAGGAAAACCAAGAAGTTTGATGACATGATGCATGAATGCTTCAGCCACTTTCTCACTGGTAAAGTCAGCCTTCAAAGGTACAAAATGGCTATACTTCGACAAACAATCCACCACAACAAAAATTACAGTGAATCCATTGGAAGGGTGTAGTCCCACAATGAAGTCCATAGAAACGTCCTCCCAAATTTGAGAGGGAATTGGAAGTGGCTGGAGGAGACCCGCAGGTAAGGTGGTCAAAGCCTTAGCTTGATGGCAGACTAAGCAAGTAGAAACAAATTGAGTAATATCTTTTGCCATGGAGGGCCAATAAAAGTGAGAAGTGATTCGTGCCTTTGTGCGCTTGATACCGGTGTGCCTGCCTTGAATGGAGCTATGAAATTCTTTCAGAATAATCTGCACAAGATCAAAATTTGCAGGAACAACTAAACGATCCTGCCAATATAACCGGTTATGCCGGAACTGATAATTCGGATCTGGGCACCTATTCTCCTTGTATTGTAACAATATAGAAGACAAAACAGAGTCAGATTCAATAGCCTTAGTTATATCTTGCAACAAGGAAGATGTAGGACCTGATACAGCCATAAAAAAAGCACGAGAAAGAGCGTCAGCAGCAACATTGTCACGGCCCGGTTTGTATTCGATAGAAAAATCAAACCCCAAAAACTTGTGTAACCAAAATTGTTGCTCCGGTATTTGGATCTTCTGATCAACCAACGCCTTTAGACTTTTCTGGTCAGTTCATATAATGAAACGATGACCCAATAAGTAATGTCTGAAACGTGCCATAGCTTTCGTCACAGCATAAAGTTCACGCACATAGGCAGATTGTCGTTGCATACGAGGGCTAAGCTTTTTAGAGAAAAAAGCAATGGGATGCTTGTCTTGACTAAGAATAGCGCCAATACCAACACCCGAAGCATATGTTTCAAGAATGAACACCTTTGAGAAGTCAGGCAGACTCAACGCAGGGGCTTGAGTGAGAGCCTTCTTCAAGTCATTAAATGCCATAGTGGCTTGTTCATTCCAAATAAAAGCATCCTTCTTAAGTAAGGCCGTTAGAGGAGATGCCACAGAAGCGTACCCTTGAACAAATCGTCGGTAATAACCTGTTGTCATACCCTAATTTTGTCCGACTTGGGTCAAACCACAAAAAAAAAAATTTGTGAAGTGTGGCATCCTTTTGAAGAGTGTGAGGAGCATTTTGCATGCATTATTGGGTTTCAAAAAGTCATTCTAGGGTTTTTAGGGTCATTTTAGAGTGAAAATGCATTTTTAAGCAAAAAACAAGGTTTTTAGGGCAAAAGGGTATTTTGGTCATTTTCATGAAAAGGATAATTTCTCGTCAAAAATCATTGTGCAATTTTAGAAGTTTATTTGAGGCCAAATATTTTTGGTCATGCATATATGTGGCGCAAGCATGTGCATAGTAAAAATTTCAAATTCAAAAAGGCATCAAAAAGGAATATTCTACAAAATTGCAAGGTGAGATTTTTATGATAATTTTTGGTCATGCTCATCTACAAAATGGCATATTCTTCAAGATCCCTTGTATATGGCTCAAAATGGTTAGATTTTTGTACAATTATCTTGAAAAGAAGAATCAAAAAGAGGATATTTGGAAAGGGTGCCATGATAGTCTGATAGTCTGAGATGTGACTTTATGAAAGCTTGGGTGCCAGCTCTCCTCTCATTTTCGCATACCCTTCTCATTCTCCTCCAAGTTTTCATTTGTTTTGCCCTTTGCAAAGTGTGATTCAATCCTCACCCTTCATTCAAATTTTAAATGAAATCCTAGAACAATAGGTGATGCCTGATGACCATTATGCCCTTAAACCTAATTGCACTCTATATGTACCTTCATATCCCGTCCTCTCAAAGGTTTTTTTGGGGCCTCCTGACTCACTCCAAAACCCTAGCACATAACTTCGTCTCTCCCTCTCTCTCCTCTTGGCAGAAGCTCTCCCTCAACTCCTCAGCTTCATTTTTTCATTTTCATCTCAAATCGACCTTGAGTCCATTCTACACTAGATCCTCATCATTCTTGCATTCTCCTCAAAGATTCATCTTCAAATCTCTAGAATCAAGCTCAAAGTTGAAGATTAAAGAGTAGATTCAAGTTTTAGCTTGGAGTTAAGGTATATTCTTGAATCCTAGCATCATCATCAAAGTTTTAGCATCAAAAAGTAGATCATCAATTTGTTTTTGCATACCAAGCATTTCATTACATTTAAGGTTACATCTTATGTTAATATGTTAGTATAATTGTTGTTGTTTAAGGTGAAATGAATTTCAAGCATTTTGACAAGCACTTTGGGAGGCTTGGATGCTTGAAATGCTTCTCCCTTTTGGAATAAATTGTGTTGGTGCTATTTCACTATTTTCTTGCATTTTCGTGAATAAAATGGTGATTTGTGCTATTGTCCATTTCGCATGTCTTAGAAAAATTAGGATTTATGGATTTTGATGCATTTCTTTGCTTAATCATGTGAATCCTTGCCAAAAAAGTTTGATCCATGTTGTTTTGCTTGTATTATTTTGTTGTTTCCATGAATAAAATGATATTTTGGGTCTCTTTTCATTTCGCATACTTCATGCATCCTCTTACTTATTCGTTTGCACTCATTTCTAACTTGCATATTCCCGTGTTCATGCATACTCAAATGTTCATACCTTGCACAATAACTATGCTCATGCATTCATAGTCTTGTATGCTCAATCATTCATTCATGCATAGTCTTGTATGCTTATTCATTCATGCATAGTTTTGTATACTCATGCATTTGCATATTTGCCTAATCATGCACATCATTGCTTGCATGTTCATTCGTCTAACCTAGATCATTCTATGCCTATTATCAATTGTATTCTCTCGTTCATGATGTCATTTAAATGTCTTGATTTAATTGTGTGCAATTCCTCCCCCATGCATGTACTCTTATATGAAGACGTAAGCCTACTTACTTGTTGTAGCATAGAGTCATTAAGGTAAATGCATACCCCTTGAGATTGTTGCCCGTCCTGTAGCAATTCTCACACACACGCACAATTGTTTTGAGAATTTTATCTTGCATCTTACGACATTTAAATCTCTTGATTGTATTGGCATGCTTAATCTTAGTTGATGATCAACATGTTCATATTTGCTTGATTAGTTGAATATGTTTGAACTTCATTCATTCATTTTGCATTTGGTTATGGACTTGGAATTTGGTTGAAATTGTTCTACTTTGTTTTCCAAAACTCATTCCCAAAACCCTTCTTCAAAACTCAATAAGACCCGATTGTCATTGATGATCACTCGCGCCGTTGCCGTTTGATTGTTAATGATGATTTTCTCGAGTTAGTAGTGTGGCCACTAAAGCTGTTGTTGTTTGAGTGCGCCATGAATGCTCGACCTTTGCGAAACATTTTCTTCGTTAAACAAAACCAATTGTCATTGATGATCACACTCGCGCCGTTGCGTTTGATCGTTAATGGCGATTTCATTTCCAAAGAGTTAGTATTACGACCACTACAAATCGTTGTTGTTTAGTCGTCCTGGCGCTCGCCATGATTGCGAAAAACTCTCAAAAGCAAAAAGCGAGAACTCGTAGCTTTGATTCCTCATCACGGTGGGGATATGTAGGGAGCGAGTCCATGTCGTCAAGCATACTTTCAAAAAAATCATAAAAGAATTCTCTTTCCCACCACCTTTTTTAAAAATCTTTGTTTTATTCCGCCTTTCAAAGATAACAAAATATTTCCTTTCTCCTCCGTTTTCCAAAAATCCTTTCAAATAAAAAGAAAAGAAATAAAAAAAAAGAAAAGAAAAGAAGTAGAACAAGTCGTATTCAAATCAAACATTTGTCTAAACCACACATCAAGTTAAAGGTTCCCTTTTGGTAGAAAGGATGTGTGGGGTGCTAATACCTTCCCCACACATAACCGACCCCCGGACCTACATCTCTGTGTTTTCGAAAAACCATTCGCCTTACTAAAAGACATTTTTTCAATGTTTTGGTCTTAAAATTAAAATATTGGTGGCGGCTCCAAACTTTTTCCAAGTTGCATAACGAGAAGTCCAAACCGGATTTTTTGGGGTGCAACACCTGTCAAGCCCAGGAAACCACGCAACTGCTTAAGAGTAGTAGGGGTAGGCCAATCCAAAATAGCTCGAACCTTGGAATTGTCCATTTCCACACCAAGACCCGAACACTTGGAACCTTTTGCATACAAGGAATGTTGACGCGGTAACTGTAGTACCACCTCCAAATGTGTCAAGTGATCTGCCCAAGTGGAACAATACACCAAAATATCGTCAAAAAACACCAAAACAGATTTACGCAATTGGTCCTTAAACACATGGTTCATCAAACTTTGAAAAGAAGCAGGGGCATTTGAGAGCCCGAAGGGCATCACAAGCCATTCATATAAACCTTGATGAGTACGAAAAGCAGTTTTATATCTATCCTCTTGTTTAACCAATATCTGGTGATAGCAGGCGTAAATCAAGTTTAGAAAAATAGTGAGCTCAAACAATTCATCCAAAAGTTCATCCACGGTGGGAATAGGAAAACTATCCTTAATAGTAATAGCATTCGAGGGGCTCGATAATCGATTGCAAAAGCGCATGAGTGCCATCCTTTTTCTTAACCAAAAGGACCAGCGAAGAAAAAAGACTAGTACTAGGTTGTATAATGCCTTGTTGCAACATTTCAGACACCATTTTTTCAATTTGAGTCTTTTGACTATGAGGGTAGCGATAGGGCCTTACCTTGACGGGATATTTACTGCCTTCCATCAACGAAATTGAATGATCCTGAAGCCTAGGAGGAGGAAGCGTGGTTGGCTCGGTAAGCACGTCCCTATACTCAGTGAGAATGGGCACCAGCGAGGATTCAAAGGTGTGATTGTCGTGGCGGTGAGTTTCTGGGAGGCGCGGCGAAGAGTGAACAATTCATCAATTGCATCAATGTCGGAGAGTCGACGAATGTGGTGGTAAATAGCAGACTGGGGCACAGGATGCTTAATCCCATGAAGAGTAACAAATTTGTCATTCAAATAGAACTGAATAGACAATTTGTCATAATCTGTCACTATGTGTGCGCCCAGAGGCTTTAACCAAGGAGCTCCCAAAACCAAATCGGCACCATGATCGGTGATAAAGCTTTGTGCGAGTAAGAGGTGACCCTGAATAGATAGGGGTAAGTCATTGATGAGACCTTAGGGTAAGTGTCGACCATTACCTGAGAACTTGGCGAGAATCAGGTTGGATGGGAATTTTCAAGCAATGAGCAATGCGAGGTTGAATAAAGTTGTCGGAGCTGCCACCATCCAACAAAACCTGAACCTCCACTCCCTGAATGCGACCCTGAAAGCGTATGGTACCCCACACCATGAGAGCCTTTGAAAGCGTTGAAAGAAAGATGATGCTCGATGGTTGGACTCGTCTCATCAGGTGAACTTTCAGAAACTGGCTTGCTTTCTTCCTCAGACTGGGCTTCCTCATCTACCTGCAGTAATAGGAAATGCTTATTAGGACACTTATGGCCCATGGCCCATTTTTCATCACAATAATAACATAGACCCTTGGAGCGACGCAATTGCATCTCTGAACTAGTGATGCGTTTCAGATTGGGAAATTGGGCTGGGTTGGGTGAAGGGTTAGATATGGGCTTTGCAGGTGTGTTGCTGTTCACTGTTTGGGTGTTTGGGGTTTTTTGGAAATGAGAGTTGGGGCTGTTTCTAGCTGGGTTGGGTGTGAAATTGGGTTTGGGTCGGGTCAAGTATTTCTCCTCAAAAAGTTTTGCCAGGTGCAGCGCTTTGGACATGTTAGTGGGTATTTGTGAGCGGCGTCACGCGGCAATGTCGAGCTTGACCAGCGATGAATAGGTCGAGCATGGCGTCGGAAGTGATCTTAGGAGGAAGCGATTGGCGGCGTAGTGGTCGGTAATACTCCCGCCAGAGTTCATTTGGGTGAGTTTGAACAGAGATGCACGCGGACTCTCATATGGAGACGGACCAAACTCCAGTTCCAACGCCTTGGTGAAAGAAACCCAGGACTGAAAAGGATGGTTACGGCTAATCATCTGAAACCAAGGGACGACGTCCTTCTCCATGTGCACGGCGACAATGGTTAGACGATGATGATCCGGCGTCAAATAATAGTCAAAAAACTGCTCCGCCTTGAAAATCCAGTGGAGTACGTCGGTGCCGTCGAATCGTGGAAAATCAAGCTTCATTGCAGACCTGAAAAGGTTGTGTGCCGGAATTTGGAGATTTCTGGAAATTGGACCCTGAAACAGAGGAGTTCTTTGGATCACCCGTGAGGGCACTTTGAAGCTGAAGGGAACCCAACTGTGATTCTATGCGGGCAAATCGTGTGTCACGCTCTTCATTATCCTTGG
Organism: Oxytropis ochrocephala; assembly: GCA_020916435.1. Taxonomy (NCBI): domain Eukaryota; kingdom Viridiplantae; phylum Streptophyta; class Magnoliopsida; order Fabales; family Fabaceae; genus Oxytropis; species Oxytropis ochrocephala. Next base: position 55,976,704 of record CM037094.1, read on the forward strand.
TTATCTTCTGAAGTGAAGCAGCAATGGATTTGATGTCCGCTTGGAGTTCCTTCATCCTCGTGTTATCGACCATGGTGATGAGATGAAAGCACCACTACAACAGAATTGCAAAAAAAGGACGCACCCTTTAGAGGCGCTTTATTATGAAGCGCCTCTTATTATCAAAACAAGGAGGGACTTTAGAGGCGCCTTTTAAAAAGCGCCCACGATTGTCAAAATAAGGAGGTCTTTAGAGGCCGCTTCATACACTGCAGCGCCCCGATTCTGAAACATAGGAGCCACGGAAAGACAATCGGGCGCTTTACACTGGCGCCCCGATTCCTAAAACAGAGCCACCAGCGGGGCGCTTTCCACTCGGCGCCCCGATTCTAATCACCTGCGAGGCGCTTTTCACATGGCGCCCCGATTCCAAATTCTAATCACCCTGCGGGCGCTTTGCTTTGCGGCGCCCCGATTCCTAAATTTTTAATTTCCTTTCCGTTGCGTTACCTTTCTCTCATGCGCTCGGACTCTCTTTCTTTTCCATCTCACAGTTCTCACTCTCAAGCCCAAACCCTAGCTAAAACCCCAAATCTCTCAGCGTTCTCACTCTCTCTCCTCTACAAGTTTTGAGTTCCTCTCTCGACCATCTCCTCTCTCGACATGCGAGCAACGTTTTGAGTTTGTCATCTTCTTCCTCTGCACACTCGACCATTCTCAGCGGTGAGTTTGTTTTTCTTTGTTACATATTTGGTCTTAAAGAAGGTTCTATGAAAGTTCAAGTAGTTATTGTTGCTTGAAATTTGTTTTACGAATTAGATTTAACCTAATATTGTTCGTTTGCTTGTAAGCCATCTTGCTTTTGAAAGCTGTTGGGGAACATAGTAAATATGCTATTGCTAGCAATAAATCTTGCTTTTAGCTATGTCGTGTTCATTTCTATTCTTGATTTTGAGGATTGTTTGTTTGTTTGTTCAATTTAATTTCTGAGTTTTCTGTTTGTCAACTCAAAGTGCAAGAGGTATTTCCACAGCCGATTGAAGCCAAGAGGTATTTGCGAGACTTGTCTGTTGATGAAATAGAAGCTGAGCTTTCTCTTTGAGTCACCGTTCACGCCGTTCATCTGTATGTATATCATTCAATTCTTTAAAGTCTTTTTTTGATTTGTATTGTTTGTTTTGGGGATTTTGGGATGAGAGATTGTTGGTTCAATTCTTGATTTTTCAACCTGTTTGTATCTGTGTTGATAGATTTGGAATTAGAAGATTTAGGGATTTGTTGGTTCAATCATTGATTTTTCAATCCTGGGAATATTTGTGTGATATTGATTCAAGAATTTTGTTATTATTCTGCACTCTCAAAATTGTGGGATATTGATTGATTTTATTAATTCCTTATTCGTTTTTAAGTGACCCAGTGGGATCAAAATAAAATAAAAGCTGTTTCCACTTCCAAAATCATAATTCCACAGACACTATATATAAGCATATGTGAGATTGTGTCTGCTATTGGATTTGATGTAGAAATGAAAATACATCAAGCATAGGTAGCACCGTAGCAGGATTAACTATTCATTAGATACTCAAAATCATAATTCCAAATTACATCAAGCTTAGGTAGCACCGTAGCAGGATTAACCATTCATTAGATACTCAAAATCATAATTCCAAATTACATATGAATATAGATACAATTTATTAGTTGATAAAATTAAAATACAAATTGAAAAGTACTGGTTGAACTCCTTAAGTTTTCGTGGACGATTCTTCTTCAGTGGTTCTGGTTTTGCATGTGCTGCTAGTGCCAATGCTAATGGTAGAGTTTCATCTTTGGGAGCTTCAGCTGCCTCACTAGTTCTAGAATCTGCATTCAAGTTTAGACAAATTAATTTCCCGTTATTTAGTCAAAAAAATAATGCATTAATTTACCTTGCGGGCTCAAAGGAGAATCAGCAATTGGCGGAAGAGTTGGCACATTTGATCCAAATATAGCCGGGCCTGCCAACAAAATGTTTAAAAGCTTAATCTAAATTTTGTCCTTGTAAAATATCAAAGCAATTGAATAAATTTAACCTATACCTGGAGCTGGTAAAGGAGAACCAGAGGCTGCAATGTACAATATTGTGAGTGTTGGTGATTATAAAATAACATTTAGCCTAATAAAAATGATTATATTTTGTTGCGGGTGAGATGACTTCCCACGAGAGTGATGATAGTGCACATGGCGGTGGTCATCGAGTGATGATAGTGGTCATGAGAGTGCACGTCAGCCCCCAAAAAGTTCACTCATCATGGAATGGCGATTAAGAAGAATATCATCAATCGGAGAACAAAGGGCTTCCTAAACTTACTGATAAGATACTTAGTATTTAACTAACTTTGTTACATACTTTTTAACTATTTGTTCTCTAATTTACACAAGTAATGTAATGCGGGTTGTATGGAATACTAAAAACCAACGATTAGCCCCAATGGTAAAGAGTTGCAAAGCTTCATTGGTGCGAGGCGAGGCGAGATATACCAATTACAATCAAAAGTTGGAAAGTTAAGAAGAAAAAGAAGACCCATACAAGAAACTTAAAGATGAGCTATGGAAAATGATACAGTGTACATTTAAATCACTTAACGTGTTGTAAAACTCTATCTTTGTTGAAAAACTAGTTTTATAATTGAATGTGAGAAATACTTTGATTTGGGCGAGTCTCGAAAAGACTATTGTCTTAGGAAGGCTGCAAAAAGCGCCACAGAAGATTGAGATCAACTCTAACAAAGTGGGCTCACGATGAAGAGGCATGAAACCATCCTCCACCACGATATGATGGGATCATAACAGGAGGATTGGAGTGCATTTGTATCTTCACGCTTGGCCGAGAATTCAGTTGCACAATTACTTGTTATACATATACCTATGTTTGACAATTATAAAGTCTTGAATGTAAAAATATGTGTCTTTATAGATTTTAAGCAATGATGATTGTGGGTATTACGTTATGAAGTTTATGAGGACATAATCACTCACCATCAAATAGAAATTCGATAAATGTATGTAATTTATATAGTTTGTTTTTTTCACAAGTAATTTTATATCTAGCACTTAACCACTTAATTCTAAGTTTATTTTATTTCATTTCTGAGTATTTTCTGGAATGTCGGTTGGAGCTCCATTTTACGATGACCAACTTACTGAGCTCGAGAGGAGAGTGGTGTCGTCATGTTCTTGCGGTTTGATTCTTGAAAATCGAAATTCATGTAGCTTGTTTTTGTTCCTAACACTTTGGATCCTCCCCAACTATTTCTCCATGCATTAGGTAGATTTTTTTGCCCAAGCACTTATTTGTTGAGGAGAAACATCATGTAATCTTTAATTTGTTGTCTATATATGTTGACATTCGAATTTGGTTAATGAGTTATGTATTTTTGTTGAGTGCGTACTTTGTTAATGATTTATAAGTTTCTTACAATTGGTTTGTTGATTTGAAATTTGGTTCATATTGGATGTTGAATTGATTTTGGTTGATGAGCGTAGGCACTACAGCAGAGGAAAAACCAACGAGTCTTTGCAAAATATTGTATATATATTACGAGAAGCAGAAAATATATTTTTAAAAAAAGCAGAGAGAATTAGAGGCGCTCAAAGTTAAAAAGCGCCTCTGTTTTGTCTAATAAGCACACTTGACAATCGGCGCTCCCGAGAGAAAAGCGCTTGTTGGTCGGACCAGCGAGGCGCCTACTAGAAAGCGCGCTACGATTGTCAAGTCTTAACACCAACGAGGGCGCTTTATAAGCGAGTGCCCCCAATTGTTAGAAACGCCAAGACCAATAGGCGCTTTATTTGCGGCGCCCTGTTGCCTAATTATTAGAGCGCGCTTCTGGCGCTCTGCAGAAGTGGTTGGCAGCGGCGCTAGATTAGAGCGCTCGTAAGCGCACGATAGATAAAAAAAGCGCCCCTGATGGCTTTTTCTGTTGTAGTGCACCAAATGTAAGTACAGTACTATGACAGATGTGAATAATTCTGCTAAAATGGAAATTTCATTCAGTGTACTCAATGGAATAGTACAAGGAGTACAAATTAGCAGAAACAAGGGAAATTCAACAGTATAGGAAGGTTGCTATTTGATTACAAGTGATAAAAAGCCAAAAGGAAAATAGTACTGAAGGAAAGGAACCGAGAGGAATGTGGAAATATTCCTTCTCAATTCACACCAAACTTGTGCAGCTGATCCTCATTTTTATGCAGCATATCCATCATATTTTCTGCTAGCTTTTCACTCTCTGGTTCCCCTTTTGATTTGTGACACCTGTCCTTCAATTCTAACTGAATTTGTCTTATTTGCTTCCTTCTCTGCAGTACTCTTGCTACGCATAACAAACATTGATGCATTGTTTAAGAAAATGTATTAAAAAAACATTTGTCACAAAAATATTAATAATAATAATTTTTTACAAACAGTTAACAATTTTTTTTTGCAAATTAACGTGCAATAGAAACGTATGTCCTTTGAATTTCTTAAGCTGGAAATGAGGCAACAAAGGTGCACTAAATAAAGTTTGTCAAACTAAATTCCAAAAAAAAAAAAAAAAAAATTGTCAACTTAATTTATTATAAATATTTGTTGGGTCATTTCATAAATTCTTTGTTCTAGGAGTCTTTTTCTGCAAGTCACAATAAAATACCATAACTTGTATACAACAAGTTTCCCTTCAAAGATCTTGACCACTGAACTATTAAATCAATAAATTAATGAATATAAATACATTTGACGACCATAGGAAAATTATACCATTTCCCTACCTTAAAATGACCCTATCTATAATATTATAAAATCAATTTCGCGTTGTAAAAAGAACTGAATAAGACATGCAAAAAAAGAATGGAATAAAACTAAGTTTATCACTATTATCCAACTTACATTTACTAATTTAGAAACATGGATCTAATCAAATCAAAGCTTATAACTTATATCTCAACCAAAAAAAAAGCTTATAAGTTATATTTATTTCTCAAAAGTGTTTTTTTGATAGGAGTTTAGCTACAATATTCTAATTATAGTATTTTAATTAGTTGGATTTTATTTAACGTTATTTAGTTGGCTTTTTGGCCATTAGGCATTTTATTATAGCTAAATAGCACATTTGGTCTTTTATCTTTGACTAAAATTTTAGTTTGGTCTCTTATTTTTTTCTTTCACTTTGGACTTTTATCTTTTATATATGTTTCCCTTTGGTCCTATAAAACAGAGAAAAGGGAAGGACCAAACTGAAACAGATATTAAAGATAAAGGATCAAACCTACATAGAAATGAAAGATAAATGACCAAAATGGGAAAAAAAACATAAAAGATCAAACTGAAACTTTGGTCAAAGATAAAAAACCAAAAGTGGTATTTAGCCTTTATTATATCATCTACTATTAGCCTTATATATGTAGTCTCTTGATCAGACATTTGAGAATTAACAATCAATAAAAAAAAAGTCATTTAATTTTCATTAGCTAGTTTTCTATTGTCTTCTTGCTTCTTTCTTCTTTATAGTTACATTGCTTTTACCTAGTTTTTCAAAACATTGAATCAGCTTCATATCATATGAAATAAAACAAAGATAGAGAAATAAGAAGAAAAAGAGAATGACAGTCTTTGTACTATCCTCTTCAATGAGTAAGATTTACAATACCTTTTAAGTGACTAGTAAGGTCTAACATAATATATATGTCTTTAACATATATATTAAATAAAGAGAAATTACAAGGAGTGAAAGTGTTTTACTATTGGGAGTAACAAGAGCATCCTAGGAATATAAAGAGACATCCAGTTATTCATAATACTCTCCCTCGGATGTTTATTAAGGAAATACCTCATTAAAATATTACTAAAAAACTAGTGGAAAAAAGAGCTCAGCGAATGAAAAAGAGTACACATCATTTGAATGAGAGTTGTTGTCTCGTTAAAAACCTTACTAGAAAAACTCGTTGGTTAAAACCCGTGGTGAAATAAAAAAGAGTGCAAAACATGTTAATTTCTCCCCTTCATGCATACAATCATATCTAAGATGATAGAGGTCAATCTTCTGCATTAAAAGTTCAAATGTTTTGCCACACAATGACTTTGTTAGAAGATCTATTAAATTATAACATGAACAAATTTGTTGTATGCTAATATCACCTTCTCCCCTTTTGAAGATCGTGAGTGATGAAGAAGAATTTTGGAAAAATAGTTTTTGGTCTCTCTCCTTTAGTATAACCTTCTTTCAGCTGAGCAATACATGTGGTGTTATCTTCATACATAGTTGTTCCAATCATTTTTCCAAAAGACAAATTATAAGTTCCTTGTATATGTTGAATTACTAACCTCCGTCAATGTATTCTCGACTTGCCTCATGTAATGCTAAAATTTATGCAAAGGTTGATGTGGCTATTATTGCTTGTTTTACAGACCTCCGTAAAATGAGATATTGCAGATAATGTGACTGTGGTGGATTAATTCCCATGAAATTTGCACCACGACATATAAACAAATAGTATGTTTGTGATATGCTATTACAGGGGACAAACAAATAACATGCATATGCATATTGATTCAATCTAACTTGGATGCATTGGAATAGAATAAATCCATATCCATTGTACCTCTAAGGTATTGAAGTTTACATTTGACTTCATTCCAATGTCTTTGTGTAGGTGAAGAACTATATGTTGCAAATAGATTGATCGCCAACAATATATCAGGATGCGTATAATTAATAAGATACATTAGCGCCTCAATTGCACTAAGATATGAGTATTTTTGGACCAAGTAGTTCGTTTATTTTCTCAAGGTCTAAGGGAATTTTTTTTACATCTAGTAATCTTACAAATATTGGAGTACACAATGGATGTGATTCATTCATATAAAACCATTTTAACACCTTTTTATATAAGTTTCTTGATGTACAAGAGTTTCAAAAAAAAAATTAAAAATTCAAAACTAGACTTATAATCCTAAATCTGTCATCTTGTATTCATTTTTTTCAGCAATTTCTTTATAGCTTTTGGTAGCTCTTCAGAAATTCTAATAAATAACATTTATAGCAAAGTCATATCACAATTTTTAAAAAAAAATGCATGGACAAACGAGGTCAATTTTTATCCTTCTATATATATATATATATATATATATATATATATATATATATATATATATATATATATATAGAATTAGGTGAGAACACTTGGTTATTATGAGATCTTATAATTAATGACAAAATCTGAACCGTTAATCTTAATCCAATGATAATTAAATTAGGGTTTATGTGTTCCTATTTGTTTCATTTGATTCTTGCATTTTAACTAAAAGTTTAAATTTAACTTAAATTTAGTATCTCAAATATGAATGTGTATAATTAAGAAAAAAAAATTACTTAATTTTTAAAGTTCAATTTTGTTTTGTACCTTCCAGTGTTGTAGAGATTGCAGCTGGTAAGTGCTCCTGATATCCAAGTCGTGTTCAAAGTGAGCTTGGGGGTACCTGCGAAGCCACTCCGACGCTCAAGTCAGTATTGAGAATACCTGAGTGTTGCAGGAAATGAAAGAGTGCGTACCTTTTGTGGCTATTCAAGTCGGTATTTAAAGGGATCCAGGCCATCTCTGAGCTGTTGGATCGATCGGTGCATCTGAGTCATTGATGCATGATAAAGTGGGCTTTCGAAATGAACCCTAGTTATTGGGATGATCCATGTCTATTTTGCCTAATGGGCCTCGTGGCCCAGTCCAAAACAGTTGCCCCCCAAGCCAAGGTTATTCCGGAGGATAGACTTGGCTTGAGATTGCTGCTTAGGTCGTCCTCATCGGTTGGCTTGTTGCCATTTCCATTGGACATCCCGAGTCGTGCAGGCCGTATCTCTGCTCCTAGGGGTGCTTGATGATTTCCGTATAGCAGATTGTGTTTTTACCTCGTGGTATTTGCATTTCTGATTCCGATTAGGAAGGTGAATTTCTCCTGAATTTGCACTTCATTTAAATATGGGCGCCATCTTTTCAAATCTTTTTTTGCCTTTCACACAAGAGACTTTGAAAGTGAGATCCCTTGAGAAAGGAAGGAGGATGCGAAATCCTTGGGATTTGAGAGAGAGAGAGATTCACCAATTTATTGCGAGATCTTTGAGATTTTAGGGAGAGAGGATGAGATTCACCAAATTATTGCGAGATATGGCGAGATTTGAGTGAGAGAGGGTGAGATTCACCAATTTATTGTGATATCTGGCGAGATGCTCACTCATAAAGAGGGAGAACAAGATCCTTGTCCAAAAAGTAACATCGATAAAGAGGAAGAACAAGTTATTCATGCATTTAAACTTAGATAATTGCTTAAATTCAAGTAAATTAAAGTGTTAAATATAGTTTTATAAATAAAGAACAACATTCAAAGTATCAAGAAGGGTTAAGCAAAGAACTAAGCACATTGCATATATTTTGGTATGTTTGATGTATTTGTTGGTCATTTGCGATTGATGTACTACCTTTATGCGCACTTGGTGTACTACTGCTGCTACACCTACTAAACCCGGCACTTTGAACCAAAACATCCAAGGACCAATTTGATGCTTCAACACTTGATATGTGACGTCATGCCTAGTCATATGGGCGAGATCCACTTGCGAGAGTCGGCGCCTACTTTTGGAGACAAGTTGAGAAGGTCACTCACTCGAGGACATGTGGCACTTCTTTATTGGACCACCCGTGTGAACTTCATGTGAAGATCAACTTGCTTGATGGGAGAGTGCTGCAAAGTAACTATGGTTAGCTGGTCTTGATTAAATCTTGTCTCTAAGCAAACCCTCCATAGAAGGAAATCTCATTGCCTATATAAAGGACCACTTCTCCTCACTTAAAGATCATCCTTCATCAAGCTTTGAAAGGATCACTTCTTTTCTTTATATTTGTAGCATAGGTTTAGTTTTTATTTTAGTTTCTGAATTGTGAGAAGGTAAGGAAGAACTTGACGCCTTCTTCCTTCACTTCTACTTAGAGGAAACTTATGCAAGGAATTGGTGTAATACTTCGACTTGGAAGCTCATGCAAAACATCTCTCATTTGTGTAATCTCTATCCTTTTGAGTTCTTTTGTAATATTACCAATTCTATCATGTTCCTTACAAATTCTCTCTATTATATAATGAGTAATATGAGCTAAATTCCATTAGTTGAGATGTTGTAGCCTTATAATGATCTTTTAAGTAAGTTATTGTGTTCATATGTGATGTTTGCATTTTAGTTCTTCTATGATAACTCTTTCATATTCATCTTTAGAATTGGCCAACTAAAAGTGAATGTAAATCATAAATACAAACATGGTTTATTGATAAACACCAATTTAGTGCATTTCTAGAATTACTTTTTAGTCACTTTTAGAGCAATAATTACCAATTATATATATATATTATTGATTTAATTTGCTCTTTAATTTGCGAGAGAAAGTAAGAATATATGAAAAGGTATAAAAGATCCCATTTGGAAGGAATTTAAGTAAATATATGCTTGGAGAGAAAGAAAGAGGCATGGAGTGGATAGCAATCAATACATATTTAGGAAGGATCTAAACCTAATATTTAGGGATTGAAATAAAAGAATAAAATTCAATTTAAAGTCAATATATATATATATATATGCTTGGCAATTAAAAGATTGGGAAATTCAAAAGAAAAGTTATGTGGCCCAAAAGAGAAGGTCTTAGTGGGAAAGAAGTGAGGAATGCAACAATTTGACTTGGCACAAAACCCTAGAGAACCAATATATAAAGGATGATTGCAATATGAATAGGGCGGTGTTTTTCACGGAGGAGAGACACGCATAATACCCGGGGAAGGAGCCGCTGTGATGCAGGGAGTGAGAGAGTGGAGTTTTGAGTACATTCTTGACCTTTGTGAGAGATCTTTGGGTGAAAGAGGAGATTGAAGACATAGATAAAGACTTTCTCTAATTTTACAGGTTATTCTTTATCTTGTATTTCATGAATCTTATTTCTAGTTTATTGTTCTTGATACTTATGGATACCTAAGTCCTCTTCTAGGGTCTTAGGTGGATCTTACAATTTAGAGACCTTTCATGTTCTAATTCTGATTTGAATTCCTATTTTTATTTAAATTAATATTGTCCTATTGTTTTTATCACATTCTTAGGATTAGCTACCCTTTGCATGTTCTTAATTAATTAATTGATCGTGGCCAAATACTATGATTAGTTGGTGGACCTATAGGATAATTGGGGCTATAATTAGGGCATGACCAAACCATAATTTAGTCTTCCAATCATTCAACCTTTTTGCTCTTTATGCTTTTCTGAATTTAAATTCTTGCATGACCAAGCAGGGGTTAATTTAGGAAAAAGAATATTGTCCTTGAATGACCAAGCGGGTTAATAGTTTTAGTAAAGGGATTGGTAATTAAATAAAATAAGGGAATTCGGGTAGAATTAGACATAGGGAATCGAACCTTGCAAGTGAAGCAAGTGACTCTAGGTCTCTCTCTATTGATTAACTTTGTATTTTAAGTCTTACTATTTATATCTTTTTATTTTAGTTTCTATAACCTTCAAATTATTGTTTCGTCTAAACAATATATAATCTTGATTAGTTTAGTACTTGTTAATTAATCCTGTGGATACGATATTCTTATATACTACTTACTGCGATGAGAGTACACTTGCTCTAAGTGTGTTTTTAACATAACAAGTTTTTTTGGCGCCCGTTCTTGGGATTAATTTAGCAATATTAAGCGAAAAAGGTTTTATTGCTTTAGACATTTTTTTATGCTTTAGTTTTAAATCTTGTTTTTTTCTATTTATTTAAAAAAATACAAAAAAATAGTTGCTAATACTTTCCCAAGAGAGATTTGCAGTTCACTTGTTTTGCTGAGATAAAAGTCTAAATCATGGTTAAGACCCTTGGAGATTATATTAGAGCGGAGGCACAAAGAAATTTAGAGAACTCATATTGGTATGTGCCTCGGTGCCAAATTCAATTTCTCCTCCTCCTTATGACCACTTATTTGGATTATTGTGATGACTACAAGCCACCTCCTTATTCCTCCCCTTTGGGATACTTATGAGCCACTTACAAGTGCGAGAGGCAAGAAGAGGAAAAGTCGGATGCCAATGAGGTCTTGCCCGAACCAATGGAGCAAATAATTGAAAGATTTGTGATTTGAGAATAATATAGATAATCGGTTCTCAAAAATTAGTGATATGATAGCACTAGCAACTTTCGGTTGGCTCAAGAAACTCGAGTTTTCACAAACTAAAGTGTACCCGTAGTGGAAATTGAGCAATACGATTGCCTTTGAGAGAAGAATTGATAATAGAATTGATACCTTGGGTGATATAATTGATACTTGGGGATAGAATTGATACTTGGGGATAGAATTGATACCATGACAAACCAAATCTCAAGTATCATTGCTTTTTATCTCGAGAGGCCCAACAAACTTCTTATTCAAAGTGAGGCAAAACAAAGATAATATTCTTAATAGTGATGAAGTGTTCCCAGGAGAGGATAATCTAGAGGAAGAAGCTCTCGAGAAAGATGAAGAGACTCCCTTTGAAGGAGTCAAATCAAAATAATAGATCTCTTGAGGAGAATCAAATTGAGATATGATTCCATTGATGAGAGCGGTTATGAGGAGAATGAGAAAGATCAACATGTTCTGATTTGGAGAAAGAGGAGAAAACCCAAATTTACGGCCAAATTGTCTTAACCATTGGTGATGCTATAATTGAGGTTAATAAGGGAAAGAAACTTTAAGGAGTGGTAAAGAAGATGATGTTATTAAAGCTTTAAATTTCAATGAAAATTTATTTTCTTTTACTTCTCCTTATTTTGATGATGTGGTTGAAACTAATATTTTTGTGATCTAAAGATCACGAGAACCTTTTGAAAAAGTTCTTATTATACGAGGATCTAGTTTAGTGGTGGATGGAATCTGATAAAAATATCACCATCATTTGAAGTTCATCCACCATGTGGAAAAAGAAAGAACAATGTGAACCACATGGTAAGAAAGCTAAGAAGGTGCAACTGCGTTAGATGTAAAATTTGCTCTTGGAGAGCCACACGATTGAGCACCAACTATCGTCGAGGCTCACGACGTTAAACAAGCCGCGAGGAGGCAACTTTGTGTTTTATTTTCTCTCATTTTTGTTTTGTTTTATTTTGTTTTTAGCAATAAGCTCGGTGCAAGCTCTCTCTCGGGAAGTCACTCTTACTCTCTCATTTATTTATTTTTGTGCCAATCTAATATTTTGCATTGAGGACCATGCTTCATGCTAGTGTGGGGAGGATATTATATCTTTGGTATGATCTCTATTAATGCATATACCCTTTACATAGTTGATAGCATTTTTTAAGCTTGTTTTGCATGAATTATGCTTATATTGAAGAAAAAAATAGAGATTATGCCTTTAGGGGATCCATAATTAATTTACTTGTGGACTTGTGCTTAATTGTAGCTGTGAGGATGTCTTTAGGAAGGTGATAATTAGCATTTGTTCCTCTTGAGTACTTTTTGTGAACTAGCTTCTAAATGTGAGATCTGAGCCTTCATAAGGGGATTGATATTAAATCATAAATTTTACCCCTTTTTCTTTCTATGAGTGTGTTTCCCAATTTGTTACATTCTAGAATTTGTCTTTTGACCATTTCAAAGCGAAAATTGATTTGCATCATGTAAAAGGATTTGGGAATTTAGGTATTTTACAGCCCCTGAGTTGTTTGTTGAATTTATCCTTAGTTGCCCCCTTTGAGCCTATTTGTTATATTTTCTTCTTTGGTACCCAAATATAATTTTTCTTTTTTTGTGGTAACCATTTGGAATTAAATGTGGAGCAACTATTGAAAATTACAATTCGTCCTATATTTTAGTGGTCTATATTTTGAGGGTGAAAATTCGTCACCTACTTTAGTTGTCTATCTTGTTAAAAAAATGAGTGAATCATGTGCTTATAAGAATATCTTCCTACAAAGGAAGCAAAATAGAAGTTTTCATGTACTTACCTTTTCCTCTATGAAAAAAAATATATAAAAAAGAAAATTTGAAAAAAAAAAGAAAAGTAAAGGAGGAAAAGACACATCAAAAGAATGAAAGAGCCAAAGGGCAAATCAAAAAAAAAAAAAAAAAAAAAAAAAAAAAAAAAAAGGGTCTACTCAGAGAGAAGGTAAATCAAGAGAAGTGATTCAATAGAAGAAGAGTGAAAAATGAAAGTGAAATTAAGTTGGAGTTTGGACAAAAGCGTAAAATAGATAGGAGCTCCATATTTGGTTTCAATAGTTCTTGTTTGCTTCTTGTTTTTTCTTTTAGCCCTTTGATTATCTCTCTCTTCTTATTTCCTACTGCATGAATTCACCACGACCTATTCTGACCCATGAAACCCCATCTTTTGCATGCATGTGAACTATTTAGTGGAGATTTGGTCAAATTACAAACATATGGTAATGTGCATTTTGTTGAAACTTGAGTGTATACTTCCCGAGTCCCTAAACACTTAGAGAGAATGTGGCGGCGTCATTGTTCTGAGAAATGTATTCTTGAGGACTTGAGCCTCTGATTGGGCAACCTATTGACACCTCATATGTGCTATATTATCTATTATGCTGTCATTGTGCTTCTAACTTTGGGTCTCTTATTTGGCTATCTCTGTTACTTATTTGAAAAATTTATAAGGCCAGGAAATTTGCTTGAGGACAAGCAAAGGTTAAGTGTGGGGGTGTTGATAAACACCAATTTAGTGCATTTCTAGAATTACTTTTTAGTCACTTTTAGAGCAATAATTACCAATTATATATATATTATTGATTTAATTTGCTCTTTAATTTTGAGAAAGTAAGAATATATGAAAAGGTATAAAAGATCCCATTTGGAAGGAATTTAAGTAAATATATGCTTGGAGAGAAAGAAAGAGGCATGGAGTGGATAGCAATCAATACATATTTAGGAAGGATCTAAACCCTAATATTTAGGGATTGAGATAAAAAGAATAAAATTCAATTTAAAGTATATATATATATATATATATATATATATATATATATATATATATATATGTAGCAATTAAAAGATTGGGAAATTCAAAGAAAAAGTTATGTGGCCCAAAAAGAGAAGGTGCCGTGGGAAAGAAGTGAGAATGCAACAATTTGACTTGGCACAAAACCTAGAGAACCAATATATAAAGGATGATTGCAATATGAATAGGGCGGTGTTTTCACGAGAGGAGAGACACGCATAATACCGGGGAAGGAGCCGCTGTGATAGCAGGGAGTGAGAGAGTGGAGTTTTGAGTACACATTCTTGACCTTTGTGAGAGATCTTTGGGTGAAAGAGGAGATTGAAGACATAGATAAAGACTTTCTCTAATTTACGGTTATTCTTTATCTTTGTATTTCATGAATCTTATTTCTAGTTTATTGTTCTTGATACTTATGGATACCTAAGTCCTCTTCTAGGGTCTTAGGTGGATCTTACAATTTAGAGACCTTTCATGTTCTAATTTACGATTTGAATTCCTATTTTTATTTAAATTAATATTGTCCTATTGTTTTTATCACATTCTTAGGATTAGCTACCCTTTGCATGTTCTTAATTAATTAATTGATCGTGGCCGTCTTTGCAATTAGTTGGTGGACCTATAGGATAATTGGGGCTATAATTAGGGCATGACCAAACCATAATTTAGTCTTCCAATCATTCAACCTTTTTGCTCTTTATGCTTTTCACGAATTTAAATTCTTGCATGACCAAGCGGGGTTAATTTAGGAAAAAGAATATTAATCGTGAATGACCAAGCGGGTTAATAGTTTTAGTAAAGGGATTGGTAATTAAATAAAATAAGGAATTCGGGTAGAATTAGACATAGGGAATCGAACCTTTGCAAGTGAAAGCGAAGTGACTCAGGTCTCTCTCTATTGATTAACTTTGTATTTTAAGTCTTACTATTTATATCTTTTTATTTTAGTTTCTATAACCTTCAAATTATTGTTTCGTCTAAACAATATATAATCTTGATTAGTTTAGTACTTGTTAATTAATCCCTGTGGATACGATATTCTTATATACTACTTCTGCGATAGAGTACACTTGCTCTAAGTGTGTTTTTAACGCAACATTTATGATTAGAACTCAAGAACTAATAGGGATAAGTATTTAATAAAGGAAACTTTGTTAATTAGATGCTAAAACCTAGACATAGGATAGCATAGTCCTTAGGATGATGCAATTACAAGAGTGACCTTATTTAGCAACTTGGATCATTGTTAGGAGGCAAGAGAGGAATTGACAACTCTTTTCTTTCTTGCAAAAGCAATGATCATAAGAGCTTGTAATGAAACTCTAAAGAAAAGTAGTTGAAAGGCACATACTGATGCACCTGCATCCAGTGTACCTGCACCACATACACCACTAAAACTCTTAAAAGTGACTTATTTGGTGAAGACATCTCAACTATCATTTTCCACTGATTCCTTACATCTTTTATTGCTTATTTACATTCTGTTTATTTATCAGAACAACCTATTTGTGAGTAGGATAGTGGTTACCTTTCACTAGTGAACTATTTAATCTAAACTTGTAAATTAATCAAATCCTCGTGGGAACGATACTCTACTTTCACTTTATTACCTGATACGATTGTGTATACTTGCACATTTGTGTGTATATCAAACGCACCAGGAGACATCAACATAGAATTGGATTTCGAGCTCAATGATAACTCATATTTATATGAGTTATTTATACCTTTAATCTTTAAATTAAGTAAGTTCTCAAGTAATAATAGTATAGTATTTATTTCATTTCTGTTAGTATTAGGAAAGAAAGGGCTAAACACTGCTTTGCTATGAAATTGGCACATTTGGTGCCCTTATGAATGTTTTGATGTATTTTGTGAGTATTGCAGTGTTTAGCGCTATAGCGTCTAACGCTATAGCGTCTAGAAGGTAGATCAGCTGAGCATCTAAAGTGAAAGTGCAATTTTGGCGCCAAGCTCATTAATCTAGACTCCATATCTTGTGTCACTTTTTGTGCTGGCGACATGCCGGATTTTATTGGATATTTGTGGACACTTGGCATCGCATGAGTATGGAATAGTGGAGTTGGTGAAAAAGCAAACATCAACTTTATTGACTTTTGAGAGGACATGCATGACATGCTAGGGTACTACATTACTCTCGATTTTCTAGAAAAGAGGCGTGGGAATTAGAGAGTATTGGTAGAGAGATAGAACTTGACATCTTCTTCTTCTCCATTGATACATTTTGAAGCTTTTGGATTTTATTTTCTTCTTTGTAATTTTCTACCCCTTCTCACGGTGTAAAGGCTGCTTTGCTTTTGTATCATCACTACGTGAATGATTAGGAGGCATCAAGATTGTATCTTTTGCACTTGTGTTTTCCTTCTTACCTACGGTAATGCAAGTATGTTTATTTGTGTTATTTTGATGATGCTCAGACATGAGCTAAACTCCTTGAGTTGGGTTGCTAGAGCTTGTAATGAACCTTTGATATTACGTATATAACTTTTCACGTTTTGTGTTTTAATCCTTGTATTGTAATTCTTCCAAACTTGTTTTATATTTGGCCACATAAAACAAGTACCTCTGCAATGATTAGGACATGAACCATAGAAGGACTTCAAGGATTAATATGAGCGATAAGGTTGGTTAAAGACATTTAATCAATTTTTGCTTCCTCTAGACATAGAAGTGCAATAGTTCATAAAGCTTAAGGTGTGGGATCTTGCATATCTGAGGGTGAACTTATTTAGAACCTAGACATAGGCATCTTGTAATGAAACCACTGGCGCTAGTGGTTGAAAGGCACAAAACACTTTACAACAGTAGCTTTAACGCTATAGCGTGTGACGTTATAGCGTCTTATTTCTGGGAAGTTACTTAGTGAAAGCAATCCAACTTATTTCTCTCATATTTTAAATTACTTTTTAACTTGTTACTTTAAACAATCTCTGTTCAACTGAGTTGTTGCTACTTAAATATTTGCTACTTGTTCCACTAAGTGTAATTCATTTTTAAACTCTAAAATTAATACCAATCCCTGTGGAGACGAACTCTACTTATCAATATATTACTTGTTGCGATTGTGTACACTTGCACATCACCTTTTCGCACAACACTCAACAGAAGAATTGTAGCTCTACTCCTCAGCTTTCCAGTGCATGCTTGCATGCCTCAATCAGATAACCACAACCAAAGTTATGGCCTACAGAATAGACAAGGGCGATTTCAAGTCCCAGTCAGAGGAGGAAGACTTCAAGTTACAGTCAAAGGAGGGTGACTTTAATGCAAAATTGGGTTTAGAGATCAACAAAAGAATTTCAGGTTTTCTCCTTAGCTTTGAATGTATGCTCACACGCCTCGACGGATAACCACGGCCCGAGTTATGACCTACACAATAGACAAAGGCGAGATATTGCACCTCAATGATGTGAGAGGCGTATTCCACATACTACCAAGGTAGAGGCGAGTTCCACACACTACGAAGGTAGGTTTCATGCCTTTGACCACTGTGTTGCATGCGTAGTGTTTGTTAAAAGACCCAAGTTAATGTTTTCTCGTCAATTTGCGATGTGCTTTTATCTTCACTTGTGGTAAGTTTTGTCCTTCACAATTTAACATTACGATTAAAAATCCTCATTTAGAGTTGCTTTGACCAATCAGAGGCGAGGCGAGACATCTGAGGCCCAGGGTCATTGGCGAACTGCGTGTTCACCTCGGGGCCAAGTACGAGGTATATTCTTCTTATTTATCTTCTCAATTTTGTTTGTTTTAGATATCTCGAGAAGTGCGTTAGGCACAGGGTCACCAACTCACCCCTTCCTACGTGAGTACTTGTCTGGCTAGCTGTGTGCCCCACCCCTACGGGTTGAGGTGATGGCGAGGACTAAAGGATGCCTTCAAGAACACACAGAACCAAGTGCGGTGCACTGTATCCAGTGTGCCTTTGGACTCGAGGATTTTTGCTTGTTGATGAAGAGTCAGGGGTGGCTAGAGTTGTCATGCCTTACCACGATAGCGGGGTTGACCGGCGTCATTGCCCATGCCTTTCCTTGATTATGTGTAGTGCTTTGAATTTTCTTTGGTTAAGTACTTTCAGGCCTCAGCATATACACAATTTATCAATCTACATTGCTTGTGTTCAATACAATCTGGTGTTGTAAATAATGCTTTATCTTTACAGCTGATATGAAATATACTCCCTCCAGTTTCGAATATAAGCAAAAACATCTAGAAAATCATGTTATCAAATATAAGCAACTCAACGTCTTTTTTTAGTTAATGTACCAAATTTACCTCTATTAATTTGAATGCATGCCAAAAATCCTTGGAAACCTTTCAAATCTTATAAATCCACAAAGTCTTTTCAAATCCTATAACATTTTATGATACAAATCCATTAAAATCATAACTTAAAAGACTTTCAATCCTGTAAGTCATGAAATTCTGCAAAGTCCATTAAAATCTTTGGGACTTTTATTGCTAAAGAAATCCATTAAAATCTAAATCCAATACAACCCCCTTAATCATGGACCATCAAAACACCATTTGACATGCATCTCCACAACAGATGTATCTCGTAAGCACCCTCTTAGTACTCAATGGAGGACATGGAATATGATTTTATGGACGCAAAATATAAAAATGAAGGTGTAGGCTTAAATATATAAAAATAGAATGGGGTAAAATATAAAAATGTAAGTTATATGTTGTATTTTTTTCTTAAAATTGAAGGGGTGTTACTTGCACAATAAATATTTTTTGGCTTAAATATTATTTTGCCCATGTGGATTGATACCTCATTAAAATACCCCAAATCCCAAATATCCTCAGTTTTCTTCTCCCTTAATTCATCTCTTCCTGTACTCTCTGCAAGATAACAACACCCACCACTCATTCATCTCCTCACTCTCTACAAACGAAAAATTGACAAGTATTACCAACCTATTTTATAATAGGGATCCATCTGTTCTGTATTTTTATATCTTCGTGGTCGATTAACTACTATTGCCAACACTCTATGTAGGTTTTCATTCATCTCCTTTAGAACTTGATGAATTGTGGTGGGGACCTCGGCGTTGATTCAGGATCGCCTCGGTTTATGTCTATATACTTTGAGGACCCGACCGCCTCCCGGATGACCGTTGCTTTAATACACTCATTCAATTGAATTGTTGATGTCATTTTATGCTGGTCTTTGTTTCACCACGCGCGAACTTGCGGATCGTCAAACTAAGGAGATAAGGCGAGATCTTGCCATCTAGGGAGAGAGAGGGCGAGTTCTTCACCCAAAATAGAGAGAGAGAGAGAGATCTTGCCATCTAGGCAGAGAGAGGGTTCTTTAATCGGACCAAACCTCGAACCTTGACTTGTGAGACTTCGAATGACACTGTGCTTAGATCGCACCACATGTATTTTTGAGAACGTAACACCAACATCAACTCGTGGTCAGGTATACCCTAGGGACAGTTCACCGGGACTTGGCCTGATTTTAACTTGTTCCGCCGGGGTTGTGACCTTCATGGCCAACTTATAATGAAGTTCACCCTTGGCAAAATTTTACTGGGACTCAACCCAGATTGAACTCGTTCCGAGGGGTTGTGACCACCATGGCCAACTTATAATGAAGTTTCCCCGCCAGCAATTGTTTCAGGGAGTTGGCCGGATTGAACTCGTTCAGAAGTCGTGACCACCATGCCCGACTTATAATGAAGTTCACCGCCAGCAGCGATTTCACAGAGACTCGGCCAGTTGAACTCATTTTGAGGGGTCGTGACCACCACGACCAACTTAGTGGAAAGAGTCATGAGACTCATGCCTCGGTATATAGGGGAAAATGCAAGCGGTCGTGGTACGGACCTCAAGTTTCCCTTTTAATCGACAGACTTTATTTGCTTCGGCACACCATGGAACACTTGATTCCTTTACCAGGGTTCAAGGTACACGTCAACGTCAACCTATCCTGTGCGATCAAGCCTTCAAGAGTTGTATTCGCAAAACCGTCGTCTCGGGAGGATGATTTTGGCTTGAAGCCGTAGTTGAGGTTTCTTCTGTAGGATATGTCGCCCCTGTAGGCCAAGCTGCGTCTCAAACTCGCCTTACTCTATGCCTCAATATGCAGTCAGACCCTTTCGCTTTCCTATTCTTAAGGAATTTTTGGAACAAGTGCCAACAATATTGAACTGGTGCAAAAGACTATAATTGCAAAATGAATTTTAGTTAGTCATTCATATTGAGCTTTTACATTCTGCATGTGTGTTCATTTAATGAATTTTCTCAACTAGGTAGAGTTAGGTCGAGTTACGGTGATCGGCTCCTACTCAGAGTCAGGAGTCTTGTTTTTATTTATTATTTTTTTTATTTTTTTACGTACTGAGCGAGCTTCCCTTCGCAAATTAGTTCTTCAACGTCGCCCCTTAGGGTGTTGCATTTATTGGTGTCGTGCCCATAACTTCTAATATTTCTTAGAGGTCTGACACTCCCTTTGCACAAGAGGTTCGGGTCGTTTTATGTCCGAAACTCAGGTGTCGGCAGCATCTTGTGAGGATCTCAGCTTGAGATGTATTCAACCAGGTGTGCTCTGTGAAACGGCCTTGCCGGGGTCAAGACTCGCGAGATGCTCCCTCAGCTCGGGCTCGCTCCTAGCGTAGTTCCCTCAGCTCGTGCTCTCTCTTCCCCTGGCTTGACAATGGCTTCGTAAGCCAATAGGTCCTCTTTGTAGTCCATGTGTTTTTTGGATCTTCGAAGGAATTCTCCGAAATTGCGGGGCTTGTTGACCCCGATATCTATTTGGAATAAGCTTCCTTTACGGAGGTCGTCCTTCATCCAAAAAAGTCTCCTCTTATCTTCCAGGTTACTGACATTCCCAGCTTCTTTGTTGAACCTCTCCAGATATTCTCTGAGTGTTTTTTTTATCTCCCTGTCTGATCGCCCTAAGAACCTCCTCAGACTTGGGCTTCAAGCGGGAGGGGCAAAACGAGCCGCGAACATCTGCGCTAGCTGTTCCCAAGATGCGGCCGAGTTTGGATTTAATTCTTGGAACCAAGCTAGTGCTAATTCTTTGAGGGTGAGCGGGAAGATCTTACAGCGGACTAGCGCATCATGAGATTGAAGTAGGCAAATGGCTGCGAGGATCTCCAGTCCCATTGTACATGTTGAGGATTGACAACTTCTCCAAGGCCTTAGGGATTGGATAATCATCGATCTTCCTAGTGAAAGGTCCAATATCATCAGAGGTTCCTGGGTGGTAGCGAGGTGACTGTCCGTGATCGAGTCTCGGTGATCCACGTCGGCCGAGGATCTTCTACATCTAGATCTCAGGCGACGCCTCTTGTGACACCTATCTCGACTTCGAGACCTCTAGTGTGAGTCAGAGGACGCGAGTGACGAGCTCCAGAAAAGAGAGTGTTCAGGCCTAGTAGGTACTTTCAGGCGAAGTTGGAGAGTGCTTAGCGAGAGGCGACCTTGAACTACTACCACGGGGAAGGCAGCGCATCTCGTCGGCGGGGATCGATGGTTGAGCTATTGCCGAGGTGGGGACCTGTGGTGCCTGGAATTCATTGTCCTCGGAGGAGGAGTGCCCCCTTGGGGACGAGGCTGGACAGGCATGGTGTTGGCTCTAGCGGGCACTACTTTTCCACCTAGGTGAGGTGTGCTTCTTGCGGCACCGTGGCTTGGTTGCGAATGTTCAGGAGGTCTAGGATCTGTCGGATAGTTGCGGTATCCTCTTGCTTCTACTTGCTAAGAGTTATTAGTGCTCTTTTAATTTGAATTATGGCCATCTAAGAGTATTTTTGTAAATAATTAAGGTTTATGTTTAGGAAATTTAATATTATTGTTCTTAGTAGGTATAATGTGTTTTGGGCACTTTTAGTGCCCTTTGTTTGGAATTAATGAGTTTTTAAGTGTGTAGGATCAGGTGCGATTTTAGATGATGCGGGAGCAATGTTTCAGATGTGCAGAATCGCAAAAGTAAATGCGCTAAAAGAAGGATATCCTCTCTCCCATAGTCCTCGGAGGAGGAACAAAGGTGAAGCTGAAAACTCTAAGCAAGAACATAAGAAAGAAGGTGAAAGTGATGGCAAAGGTAAAAGAAATCAAAAGAACATGTTCAATGCTATAAGCTGTATCAAAGTATGGCCATTTTGCGGATGAATGCAAGAATGAAAGGGTGCAAGGAACAAGAAAGTCTAGCATGGTGCAGTGTCTAGATCGAACCACGAAAGTTAGTCTGAAGTGCGGCTTTAGCCACCTCACGAAGTTCTTTGAATACGGTCTCTACTAACTAAACTTGGTATCCCCTTCTCACACCAACTATCCTATGTGACAATATGGCCAAGTTGTTTCCTTACCTCACTGACCACATCTGCATGCGTACAAAACACATGGAGCTAGACCTATTCTTAAGCTTAAGTGCATCGACCGGTATATTTTTATGATAAATTTAGACACCAAAATCGAAATTAACTTTATTAATTAACTTGACTAGTATATTTATCAATAGAGTTAATTTCTATTTTTGGTGTCTAAATTTTTAATGGATTTAATTTATATATATATATATATATATATATATATATATATATATATATATATATATTGTGCATGTAAAGTTTTACATCGTTAATAAATCACAATTTGACACAACTATGTGGAAATTCATTCAAATTGTGATATGTGATGGGCTGTAAGTGTAAAATCTTTTACACCGACTATGCATAACAATTAAACTCAATTTCAGTTTTAAGTTCAAATAACACAATTGCCACTAACTTGAGCAAGAATTTTTCAAAGCAAGCATACTAGGTGAGAAATTTTTGCAATAAAATCAATAGTTCATATTCTGCCATTATTCAAAAGATTTCATGTGATATATTTAATAAAAACAAATCAATCATGCAAAATATTGTAATTAATAACGTAATCTATGATATTAATTTAAAGGCTTAAATATATATTCTGCATGCATGAATATCTTTCATTATCTATTTCACCTCACTGTAAAAATAAAACTTTTAAAAAGATATTGCAAATATAAATTATTTTTAATTTCATCTTTGTTAGATTTTGTTACGACGTTAAGTGTAAATATCACTGTAAATGGATAATGAGGATATTTGCGGGGAGTAACAATATATATTCTGTGAGGAGGGTAAATGGATAATGAGCATATTTGCGAGGGAGTAGCGTATATTTACAACTTAAGTATTTATTATAATCCCCAGCGTGAAGAGCATTTAAAATAATTTATATTTCTGAGATTTTTTTAAAAGTTTTATTTTTACAGAGGGTAAATGGATAATTGTTATATTTGCCGAGAAACTTAATTTAAATTTAAATCTTATGAATTCTAATTCTAATTATAGTTACAAGTTCTCACTTCTCGATAAACGAGAGAGTTCTGATCTGATACTCCCCATCCTTGAATCACTTTTTTTTTTTGGTGAGAACATCAAGCACCAGTACACTCAAAACGGAGCCCTAATTGGAAGGACGACACCCAGCCAAACCCCATTACTGCACAGGACACCTCCACTACCACAAGGCTGCATGGTGGTAAGCCACCTGTCGCTTCATAAATCTCTTCCGTTCAAACCATCAGTTAAAGCTTGAAGTTGCTTTCCCATTCTACAAAGAAGTGAGGGCACAATCGCCACATCACTATTACCGGCCACCACCTTCGATCGGGAAACCGTCACATGGCACCAATCACCACTTGAAGCGCATCTAACACCGTTTCTTAACAGAGGTTCGTTCACCATATTACGTTCCTATTCCAATTTTGATTTCTGTTCTTTCCTAATTGTTCAGCCGTTCTCTTTTCTCATTTATCTCCTTCTTCTTTTTTACTTGACGCATTCTTTGTTTCTTGGGTTATTTTTTTGTTTTGTTTATTTAACCCACTTTTTGATTTTCGCAATTTATGTTACCGGTTTCCATGTTCAAGAAGGGATTCATGAACCTAATCTGGAGTCCCACATCGGGAGTCATGAACCCGGTGTAGGGGCTTATATAAGTTAGGCAAACCTCCCCTTACAACCATGGTTTTGAAGAGGAGTTAGACTTAATTCCTTAACAATTGGTATCAGAGTTGTTTCGATCCTTGGGCATCTGCTGTACCTCGGGAAGAATGAGCCCAAAAAAAAGGGGAAGAATGAACTATTGTTAACACCAGTTGTTTAGGCGGCGAATATGTTACCAATTTCCATGTGGAAGAAAGGCTCCATGAACCTAACTTGGAGTCCCACCTCAGGAGTCATTAACCTGGTGTATGTGTTACCAATTTCCATGTGGAAGAAAGGCTCCATGAACCTAACTTGGAGTCCCACATCAGGAGTCATGAACCTGTGTAAGGGCTTATAATGGTTGGGAAAACCATGATTTTGAGGAGTTAGGCTTAATTCCTTAACAATTGGTATCCCAGAAGTTACGATCTTTGGGTATCGACTCTACCTCAGGAAGAATGAACCCAAAAAAAGAAAGGGGAAGAATAAACCGTCGTGGACACCGGTTGTTCATGGGCGGATATGTTTCTGATTTCCATGTGCAAGAAGGGTTTCATGAACCTAACTTGGAGTCCCACACTGGGAGTCATTAACCTAACTTATGTGGATTGGGCAAACCTACCCTTACGACCATGGTTTTGAGGTTAAGTTAGGCTTAATTCCTCAACAATTTTCCCGCAACTCTATTCGCTATTTTTGAAGGGGACTTTTTTCAATTCTCTATTGGAAGGAATTAAACTCTTAAGACTAAAGCCTTAAAATTTATGTTACTATGAGTGGTTTATTCAATATGATTCTATATTTTGAATGCTTATTATTCTTTATCTTTCAGTCCCTTTTGCGTTATATTTTCTTAAATCTTCAATTGTAGCAGAGATTTGGGACTGCACATTTGAATAAACCGCTGACCTTAAGCTTACTTGTTACTTGAACTATCTACTATGACAATATATGTAGGCTTTTCAAAGATTGGCAATAAAGATTGTTAGACATAGAATATAATATAAATATAAACGAGATACTTGGATAAGAGCCCTCTATTAATTCCATGTTACTACTAGCTTAACTTTCGAAAATATCTTTCTATTTTCTGTGTATATCAGGGTGTTTTCAGCTGAGTTATTGTTCTTTTTTTTTTGCACTAAATAAGTCTTCAAAATATATTAAACAACCCATGTTCTTACTTATAGAGGACTAATATGGGGAATGTAAAGACTAACTTCGTGGTCTTTTTATATTTTATCCGATTGGTAGTCGAACATAGGTATTGATATGAAACGTCTCTCAATTTGCGACTTTCTTTTTACTTGGTTGGCACTTGTTACTTCTCCCAAGTTAGAGCTCTTAAAACGGTTGTATAACACTTTTCTTGTATGTCAAGGTTTTGTATTTTAAAAGTGGAAGTGTGGAAGTGCCTTTGCCAAAAATGCCCGACCTTCCATTTCAAGTTGGGGAGTTGATCGAGTCAAAATGCTTTCAAGTTGGTTTTCGTGGTGCATGGTTCAGATCCAAGGTATGCATTATATCGTCTTTGAATTATTATTTTTCAGAGCACAAGTATTTATTACTTAACAGATAGATTTATTAAATCTAAATATTTGATTATTTTTTCGTTGGTTTGTGGTTCTTTCTATTAAACCGACGGTGCATGTTCAATACTAATTTATATTTCAGTGGTGTTATAATAGGAGTCTTGTGGTTCTATATGATAGTCGTTGTTACTTGTTAGTTGACTTTGTAATTAGTCCTTTATTAGCTCCTTTTGTAAAGGTTGGAGCTCTGTAGTTAATTGCGGCCGTTATAGCGGTGCGGATTAGGGTTGCGCTAGTGGTGGTGGGATTGTGGACTGAATGCGGATGCGAAGCGGATTCCACGCGGAGAAGAAGGAGAAACAGCAAAAGCGCTAAAGGCTATTTATAGTCTTCTCTAAGACTAACCTTAGCGGGCCTGATAAATGGGTCAGAGTCAGACAAATAATTACAGTTACAACTACACTTAAACACTATTTGCACTACTATTTACAACACTCGGCCTCAAGCTGGTGAATGGGTATCTATCATTCTCAGCTTGCAAGTCAGTTAGTTGAAACGTTCTGTTGGCAAGCCCTTTGTTAGCACATCTGCCTGTTGATGCCTGGAATGAATGTAGGATCTACCTATTAAATCGCTGTCTAGTTTCTCCTTGATGATGTAGCGGTGTATCTTTATGTGTTTGGTCCTGTCATGTTGATCATGATTATGAGCAATATTGATTGTCGACTTATTGTCACAAAACAACATCATAGGCCCTTCACATTGTATTTTTGAATCATTTAGTATAATCGTCATCCACAATAATTCACAGATTCCTTGAGCCAAAGCTCGAAATTCTCCCTCAGCGCTTGATCGAGCCACTACGTTTCGTTTCTTACTTCTCCATGTAACAAGGTTCCCGCAAAAAGGGTGCAATATCACGAAGTGGATCTTACATCAACTGCGAGCTGCATAGTCGGCATCGGTGTAGACTTCTACAGTTAGGCTTCCACCTCTTTTGAACAATAGTCCTCTTTCTGGAGTGGCCTTGAGGTATGCAAAACACGATCAACAACTTGTAAGTGTCTTATCCTCGGATCATGCATAAAATGGCTCACTTCACTTATTGCATAAGCCAAGTCAGGTCCAGTGTGTGCTAGGTAAATCAACTTTCCCACCAGCCTCTGCATAAATTGGACTTTGTCAACTTTGGCGCTTTCTTCTTCGAGACTCATCTTGTGGTTTTGCTCTATGGGAACACTTGCAGATTTGCATCTCAGCTTCCTAGTTTCCTGCGAAAGAGATCAAGTACATACTTTCTCTGAGATATGAAAATGCCTTGGTTTGAGTAGACCACCTCAATTCCCAAGAAATACTTGAGTTGCCCAAGGTCCTTCATTTCAAATTCTACTGATAGTTTTTCCTTTAGCAATTGTCTCTCTATCAAGTCATCTATAATAATAATAATATCATCAAGCGTAAACAAGGATGAGCGGTTTTCCTTCACGCGAGTGCTTAAAGAAAAGGGTGTGAACTCATTGGCTCTGCTTGTAGCCTAAGTACATCATTGCTTTTGTGAATCTTCCAAACCATGCCCGAGGAGACTGTTTTAGTCCAAATAGATAGGGCTTTCCTCAATCGTCACACCTTGTTTGTTCCACATGTAAGACCAAGTCCGTGTGGAATTTCCCTATACACCTCTTCTTCTAAGTCTCCATGCAAGAATGCATTTTTGATATCAAATTGGTGTAATTTCCATCCGGAGTGGGCAGTAAGAGATAATAAGATCCAAACAGGGTTCATTTTAGCAATTGGAGCAAAAGTCTCCTCATAGTCGATGCCATATGTGATATGTCTGTGTCCTTTTTGCCACTAGCATAGTAGTCAAACTCGTGATCTGACTCGTAGCATCGTACGAGTTCGCGATCTTGCAAGGCTCGAGCGAGTTTGAGCCAAGGCAGAATCGGAAAATGCATGGTGTGGGTGGGATCGCCGCCGAACTCGCAAGATCATGGCGTTTTTGCGTGTTTGACGCTTTTACTCAACGTAGGGGAGGAAGGTTTTGTTCTTGGGTCGGGTTCACAACCCGGTTGGTTTAAGCTTTGAAAACCTTAATTTTATGTTTGATGTGCGATGTTGTCGGTAGAATTGGGTCGCACTGTGGGTCTGATCCATAACCCGGTTGGTTAAAACCCTGGGTTTCTCTCATTTTAAATATATTTGAGTTAAAAACCTAATTTTTAACTCTACCCAAAGTTTTTACTGCGTAAAAACCGTAACCTGCCTTCGTTCATCACTACTCTGCCTCCGTTCATTCTCTGCTTTGTCTTAACTCAGACTTTATCAAGTGAAAATGTATTTTTATTTTATGTTGAAGCAACCTCTTCCAGCAATCCAGCTGCATGGTGAGTTTGATTAAATAAAATTTATGGTTGTCAAAATAAGTTCATGCTAGATTTTTTCAGCATTCTGGTAATCTGGCCGTATGGATTTGTTACTCATTGTGTTGCTGTAGGCTGTAGCCCTTTCCAAAACATTTTATGCTGGGTTGCTCATCTATTGCCTGTCATTTTTTGGGGGCATGTTCTTGAATATAAAACTTCACTTATGGTGCTGCTTTGGCCATAACTTAATATTATGTTATTCTTTCAGATTAGAGACATTGGCATGAAAGGTGCTGACCTCAGCTATCTATTGGAGTATCCAGACTATCCTGATAACAGTATGTTTTTGCTTCCTAGTTAAAACTGAAACTGGAGTTTCATTAGCTTGTTGAATGCAACTGTTGTTGATACACATTTTCATTCCATAACGCAGTTGTACATCAGGCATTTCATTTTTATTGAGTGGAATATAGTTGGATCAAATGCAAAGTTCTTTTGTTCCTTCTTTGATGAGAAAATATATTATTACTTGACACTCCTATGAAGCATTTTTTCTTCAAGAAATGATTTTGACACAAAATCGACAACAAAATTCAACATCATAATAGATGGTGAAAAACATGATTAATTATGTTCAATGGATGGTCAGTCGACACTAGCATAGTATCGAAACTCATTAAAAACAAATTTGAATCACGATTAACCATGATTTTCAGGTGTTCAAATCTTGAACACCTGAAAGTAAATGGTTAATCATGTTCAAATTGTGGTTGATAAAGTTACTATGGGGTTAGTGAGTTTCGATCACATGCATCTAGCATTTAAATATGGTATGAAAGCCTAACTCTAGGTATTGCTTTCAATTCCTTTCTCCTCCTCCACCTCCTCCTCCTCCACTTCAAGAAGCTTGTTGGTTGAGCCTCTAGCTTTTAATTGGGACGCATGTTTGGTTAGGAGTAGAAGAATCACTACAGTTAAAACATGATTAGGGAGGAAATTTTGATGTCGGATAATGCGAGGGTTTGTTCGAACTAAATGGGTTATAACGGGCTTCAATACCATCACGAAGTTGGAGAGTTTGATGGAATTGGGTCTGGAGGGAACCACATAAGAACAATGTTTATTAGAGATATTTATCCCTAAGACTGCTCTTCTATTTGAGCACTACTTAAGTTTATTAGAGATATTTTTACAAATTTGGGAAAGCTATTCAATACCTAAAACTAAAGTTATTTGCCACAGAATTGCAACCCTATGCCTTTGACCTGATAAAATTATAGATTTTGTATCCCTTCAAACTTTAAAAGTTTTCATAAAAGTTGCATCAGTAACAAATTATATGGAGTTGATAATTGTTTCACTACTTGTTGCAGAGATGACATGGACCAAGTTGTATCAAAAGCCCAAGCCTCCCCGTAAAAATTCAAACAATTACAGGGAATTGATAGTACGACCTCGATTTCCTACAATACATCATGAAAGTGAAAAGCTTGATGTCAATGCCATCTCAGAAGTAATAGTTATTGTTGATGATACATGGAAGGTTGGAGATCTGGTAGATTGGTTCACTGATGGTTGCTATTGGTGTGGAACAGTGTGTGAAGTACTGGGAAATGGTGAAGTTAAGGTAATACTTGTAGTTTTTGTTGTCTACCTATTGCGGATACCCAATTTTGAGATTTTCTGAATTAGTGTGAAGATATATGAAAATATCTTATAATATTTGGATATTATCGTAGTTTATCCTAGTTATTAACACGATTTGTTTCATGATTTCTATTTATTTAGGATTAGCAGTCTTGTTAGTCTTTTGTATCAAGCTCATCAAGTTAGTATTGAGTCACTATCAATCATATTTCATTATAATAATATTTCATGAAGGGGCACTCACACTATTGTTTGAAATGCTTGGTAAAGAGATGTTTTGTCGTCTAGGAACTTATTAATCTCCTAGATGTCTTGTCGTCTAGGAACTTATGTAATGGGTAGATGTTATGGTACCCAAATTCAGTGGTCGTGTACCAGTAAAATGGGAATGGCCAGTTAAAATATCTTCCCGGCCCCAACCACATCTAACCCACCATCATCCTCATCAGACATACTACAGGCTACAGCTATGGCCTACTGCAACTACTGTACATCTGCTAACAGGGGTTACACCCCTATAGCCGTGGCTACTACTCAGTTAGAATTAGTTAGAGTTTGTCAGAATCTGTTGGATTCATTTTTGAATAGTTCAGATAGCTTGGCTTCTATATAAACAAGCAACCATGTATCACTCTAATTCAAGAAATCAATATGAAAAGCATTCCCAAATTCTCTCTCTCTTCTCAAAGCTTAAATTCAGAATTATAGAAATCTTACAGGCCACCTCTCCTCCACCTCCATCCAGAACCATAGTGACCCAAGACCGTTAAAACCTCCTCTCTCAGCTTCCACACTTTTGGAATCTCGACCTGTTTCCCAGAGAGTAGTTTCTGCAGATTTTACTAACGAGTCATGAAGGCTCAATGGGTGTGACACTCTGATAGGGGTTCCAGTGAGGGGCTAAAACTACATGGAGGAGTAGTGATTGGGTTGTGTTAGGAACAAGAAAATGAGAAGTGAAACTGAAATGGAATTGTTATTGAGTTTCAAAGAAAATCAGAAATTTCCTCTCTTACAAGATATGTCGTATAAACTGTAAGAAAATGAGAAGTGAAACTGAAATGGAATTGCTATTGAGTTTCGAAGAGAATCAGAAATTTCCTCTTTTACAAGATATGCCGTATAAACTGTAAGAAAATAAACTGGCAATGGAATGGAAGATGAAGACTAAAAGGAAAATAACTAGCTATGAACGATAAACTTGCTAAGAGAAGTACCAACTTCTGTTTTCCTCCTATTTCCCCTCAACTCCGCCTTCATGTACCACCCCTCCACCTACTGCCTTTCCCTTCCCATTTGTTCTTCTTCCTCCTATGCACGTGTTCAATTATGGCCTATCAGGTTGATGGGCGCTAGGTCATGTTTCAAAGTCTGCTAGGAGGAGGCCTCGTTGGAGCCCTCGTTCGCAGTGGAATACACAGTGGTATGTCTGAATGCACAGCGAAAACCCAAAGGCATGTGTTGATGCAGTAGACGCTGGCTGGATGAGCTTACTGAGGGGCTGAGTCATGTAATGGGAGTTCACATGGGCAGTTATGTCTCAAGGGAGAGCCTCTCATGGTGATTTTCAGTGAGGCTGAGGCTGCTAGGTTGTGTGTGCAGACTGTGCTTGAGCACCAACAAAGATGGGAACACTATGGTTGGAAATACATATCTGTTGTAGTGCTCGAGGCAAATTTATGACAGTCACAGTGGTTTTGTGGGGAGAATGATAGAGTGAGAGGTGTATGAACCCCTTACCAACTTATCATATATAATCTAGATCCGCAGTGAATAAAATATTTCATATCTAGTGGTGTAAAACAAGATATGGACCAGGGCACATGTTCTTACGTGTTAAAGGGTAGAATGTACTAAATGTATGTACTAAACGATATTTTAGTCATTTGACATTAGGATAGTTATTGCTTTTAGCAAATTCTGTTTTGCAATTCTCAAATAGAAAGAAGCAGCTATATAAGCTAGAAGCTCCAAGATTCTTGTAATCATTATTTTCATAATTCAGAAATAAGCGAGATCTAACAGAATTCTGTTAGATCAAATTCACATTCTCTCTCTTCCTATCAAATGAAATCTAGCCTCATATGTTAGAAAACAAGATCTAACAGAATTCTGTTAGATCAGATTCACATTCTCTCTCTTCCTCACCCAATCCTCACACACCTCGTTCTCTGAATGGCTCATCACTAGCCTCATCTGCAGCATCTCACTCAGTGCCAGTTTCTAATGACTCTTCCTCACCTACCTCAGATACCTCTTCCTCTCCTGCACCCATACCTCCTCCACCATCAAAGACTCATGCTATGCAGACCAGGTCTAAGTCTGGCATTGTATGCCCAAGACTAAACCCTACTCTCCTACTCACTCTTGCTGAATCCAACACTACCAAGCAAGCTCTATCTAGTCTTACTTGGCTTGCAGCAATGCAGGATGAGTACAATGCCCTCCTCAACAATCAAACTTGGAAATTGGTTGATCTCCCTCCCAAGAGGACACCTATAAGGTGCAAATGGGTCTTTAAAATCAAGGAGAACCCTGATGGCACTATAAATAAATACAAAGCCAGGCTTCTTGCTAGGGCTTTCACCAACAATTTGGTGCTGATTACATTGAAACTTTTGCCCCTGTGATTAAACCAGTAACCATTAGAACCATCCCGTCACTTGCTCTGTCCAAGGGTTGGCCTCTACAACAGTTGGATGTCAACAATGCATTTCTAAATGGAATTCTTGAAGAAGAAGTCTGTATGGTTCAACCCTACCTTCTAATCCCAATAAAGTCTGTAAACTTAACAAGGCCATTTATGGCCTCAAGCAGGCGCCCAGGGCCAGGTTTGATCGCTTGAAGGGCACTCTACTTCAATTCGTATTCGAATCCAGTAAATGTGACCCCTCTCTATTTGTGTACAACAAAGGATCTGCTCAAGTCTACATGCTTGTGTACGTAGATGATATTATTGTCACATGCAACAACTCCTAGGTTATTCACAACATCATCTCTAGTCTCAACTCAGTCTTCTCTCTAAAGGATTTGGGATCACTTGACTATTTTCTGGGCATTGAGGTGAAATCTCAACCAAATGGTTCTTTGTATCTTACTCAAGGAAAATATATTAGACATCTCCTCTCTAAGACCAATATGCTGACTGCCAAATCCTTGCCTATTCCAATGGTGCCAAGCTGCAAACTTTCTAAAATTGATTCTTCCTAAGTCACTGATGCTACTACATCTCTGTAGTTGGTGCATTGGATTTGGAATATGCCACCATCACTAGACCTGATATCACTTGTCAACAAAGTTTTCCAACTCATGGAAAATCTCCTAGAATCACACTGGTTGGCAGGTAAGTCAGATATCTCAAGGGCGCTGCTACTTGGGAAATCCTTCTCAAGCCTACATTGAGCACTCCTCTGTCACTTGTACCCTACTGTGATGCTGAGTGGGGCTTGGATTCTGATGACAGGAAATCCTCCTCAGGCGCTTGCTTTTTTCTAGGTGACAATCTAGTCTCTTGGTGGGCCAAGAAACAACCCACTGTGTCTAGATCGAGCACGAAAGTTGAGTACAGAAGTCTGGCTTTAGCCACCTCTGAAGTTCTTTGAATACGGTCTCTACTAACTAAACTTGGTATCCCCTTCTCCACACCAACTATCCTATGTGACAATATGACCGTTGTTTCCTTACCTCACAACCCTGTCCTGCATGCCCGTACAAAACACATGGAGCTAGACCTATTCTTCCTAAGAGAAAGGGTTCTACAGAAACAGCTTCAGGTCAACTTCATCCCAAGTCACTCTCAAAGAGCTGATGTTCTCACCAAACCTCTCTCAGGCCAACAGTTTGAAGATCTCAGGTGCAAACTCACTGTGGTTAACACAGCCAGTTGAGTTCGAGGGGGCATGTTAAAGGGCAGAATCGTCATTGTATGCACTAAAGGATGTTTTAGTCATTTGGCATTAGGATAGTTTAGTTATTGCTTTTAGCAAATTCTGCTTTGCAATTCTCAGTAGAAAGGAGCAGCTATATAAGTTAGAAACTCCAAGATTCTTGTAATCATCACTTTCATAATTCAGAAATAGAAAACAAGATCTAACAAAATTCTGTTATATCAGATTCACACTCTCTCTCTTCCTATCAAATGAAATCTAGAAGAATCTAGAGGATTCTAACATTACGTGTGTACATTTACTTTTAACTGGCCTTTGGTGTAATGTGCTTATGTGAAATCAAAAGGTAATAATAGTTATTTGACCAATGGACAATTGTGTAATTTTTCTGGGTTATGGATCATTCAATTCTTTCCTGCATCTTTTTGTCTGGCATCCTATTCGGTGCATTTAGTAGTTATGGTTCTTTAGTTTGTTGCTGATTCTTCCAAGATGTGGGCAATTGTATGTATTGATTTACAACCTAAGTAAGTTGCCTTTCCAGATTGATTTGCTACCTTATCCACTGGGTGAAGGGTCATCTTACATAGCTTCAAGCAAGGACCTGCGCCCATCCTTGGACTGGTGCCCAGAGAAAGGTTGGACAGTGCCTATGCCTATGGTGTGTGCTTATTGTCTTTCTATTTATAATTTATGTTTGCTTATGTATATTTTTTCTAGTTAGCTTTTGTGCTAAAACTCTCACTATTAATAAATACTATGACATTTCCCTCTTATGAGGATCATAGTGTCCGTTTTTAGTTTTGTAAATCTGATTGAAAATTCGTTTGAGTGCCTGAAATGAATGGATTTCACCTGGGTAAATTGTGGTGTTTCAGTTGATGTAAATTTGAACGGTTCAATGCATAATTTGTCATTTGTCAATTCTGGTTGATATTTGATACAAGTTCAGTTGAAATGCTTTTCAAAATGAGTAAGCGAGGTTCCATTTACTCAAACTAAACTATATTAAGAATATGAAAAGTTTGAATTTAGTTCCTTATAGTTTTCTGCAATAACCTTAGGTATGTTGTTTTCTTGACAGATATCCGATTACCTAATTTTAATAGACTCGTGTATTATATTATTTCCATGTAATTACCATAACAAGGTTGATCACGAGTCCTTGTATTTCTGACTCTTCATATATATATATATAATATTCCCCGTTTGCTGATTTTCTCACACTCTCCTGGCTTACATCTCATTTTCTATTTCTATCCAAGTTTATCAGACTCGAGAGTCTACATAATAGACCCATGAGGAGTCCCTGTAAACTCGACTCGTAGACTCATAAGAGTCTATGAATATATAAAACTGCCATTAAAAAACCTATAAATAACACATATACATAGTAGAACACCAATTAACACAAATAATTCAATTTCTCAATTTTAAACTCCATAATAAAGCAAAATAGCAAATATGTATATAAGATCCTACTACATAAAACAAAAAAAAAAATCAATTCCAACGGAAAAAACTGAAAACATTTCATAAACATATATGCTGATAGCTATTGAAAAAAGGGAACAAATATTTCATCAGAAAATAGAGCAACAAATACCAATAATAAAACAAGACTAGGGCCACATATTACAAAGAAAACAAAGCAATAAACAAAAATCAATATACGAAGCAACTACACCAACAAACAACAAAAAGAAGAGCAATGCAAACAAACCATAACAACACAAAGGGTGATGCACCAAGGAAATAGTGAAATGGTGAGTGGAGACCCTTGAAATCCAAGGAAATAGTGAAGCCCAATGGATTTTGGATTTTTTTTTTGAAAAAAATGCGGTCTACCACGATTCCGATTCTATGCACAAGTCAACTTGTTTTGGAATGGTAGACTCGTAAACTTGGCCGAGTCTACGAGTTAACTCGCGAGTTTGACAACCGCGTTTCTATCTTCTTTTCCCATCCCATTTCCTACTTTCTCTTTTCTTTCGTATCTCTTTCTGACTCTCTTTTCTATACACCTCTTACACGGTTACACCCCATTTAGGGTTGTGGGGAAATATTTTTCATATTCTGCTGCGTTTAATTCAGGCACACAAATTGCATCACTTATCTCATCTTTTTCCTTCTCAACAATTGTAAGAATCTTTTCCTAAAACCTTTTTCATTCTCAACAGTTGTAAGAATCTTTTTCCATATTCTTCGGGGGCTAATTCAGGCGCACAGATTTCTTTACATGTCTCTGATCTCTTTTCTTTCTCAACAACTTCCGGAATCTTTACCTAAACAATCAGCCTTAATATGTTCAGTCCTCTAACGATAGCTTCAATTTGAAGAGAGGTAGAAGTTAGAAGGCTGACTGATTATTACCAAAACTGTTTACTTCAATAAAGTCTCATAGGACTGATCTTGAAGTAGGTTTCCCAGCTGTAAAAATTTTGCAGTTGTGTTAGCCATCGCATGGTAGTTAGTCATTCTGTCATTGTATTTGACCTTGTAACAACCAATGATAACTAAAATAATCAAGATGGAGGTTAAGAATGGAATGTTTACATTTTACAAAGAACATTGAGTAAGTCAGGAGAGAACACCGGGAAGGGTTGTAAATGGTAATTAGAGCAAAACCTGAATCACTTTGATCCTCAATAAGAATTATCTCTGGGATTTACTTTTACTTAATGCCTACATTCATGAGTAGTATTAAATCAATGTAATAGTATTTTTTTTTGGTTCAGGAGAGTTATGTGAAGGTTGTGTAGTAAGGATCCAAGTGATTAAACTTGTAAACGAGCATCGTTCGGAATTGATGTGCTTTGGCACAAGTGTGCTTCTGAAAATAGGCAAAAAGTTTGTCCCAAAGCTCGTAAGACCTAGTGCAGCCAAGAACACGAGATAGAATTTCACTAGTTGGAGAGCGTGGATTGGAGGAACAAAAGTAGCATTTGATCTTGTTGATTCCAATTGCGATAAACTGGATTTACTTGTCCATCAGAGAGGACTTCCTAAGGAATTGTAGGAGAAGCGAGGTAGTGATACCATATTTAAGAAATTCTTGTGATAAACAGGATCATGAGCAGCTCAACATGTTGGCGCCATATTTAAGATATTATTGTCTTTGAGTTTTGAGATGTTGAGATTGAGCAGACCCAAAGAGGATTTCGTTAGAGGAAATTGTGGAGCGGTGTAGAAGGGAAGGACTGAAGGAGGAGGGATTTCAGGCGCCATTGGTGGATCATCTAGTTCTTTGATACCATACTAGAGTGGGAAAATTCCAGAGAAAACGAAAAAGAGAGAATTTTCTGTATCCAAATTTCAGTTGTATTGATTTTCTTGCTGAAACAGATTACAGAGATGCGTATATATAGGCTTTGCTTAACCTGTACACCAAGCTCTTATCCTACCCTCAGTTAGTTACACAGTTGACTTTCCTAAGTAAAAAACAGAATGCCAACTCAGCATTCTGAAGCTTAACTAACTCTTAGCTTAGCAGCATGTTGCTGAGGCAACTAGCGCTAAGGACTTAAGCTAACACAGCAGTATAGTGAACTCTTCTACCTATTATTCTGCTAATAAGTCGTTTAATGGCAGTTCCACCTATCACGTTATTGTGAAAGACTATATTAGCCTGTTCTGCCATAAGTACCTCCATATTCCACTCAGTGGGATTCGGTTCGATAATTGATTTGAGTGAATGATTGGAAAGCTGTATGATATGCTTATTAAGGTTCTCATGTTCAAGGATATCTTATATACATGACAATCTTTATGCATATAATATATATGCATTAGCTTGAGGGGGAGTGTTGAGACCTTCGGATTTTCCTTCCTTTCTTGTATCTATTCCATTTTTATTTGATTAGAAAATTACATATACATTTTACTTCTAAAATTAGATCATTCATCCCAAAAAGTATGGGGGTTCATTTGTATTGTTGTATTATAAATTCAAAGGGCCGAGAGTTAGCTTCTCAAGCTATTTAATCAATTCTTACTTTTCTTGTTCTTTTTATTCCAACTGTTTTTACCTAGAACACAAGCTGCTTTAATCGTGTCAAGACAACTTCAAATCTCACAACCACATTTGGTTGCTTCTTGCTCTGTGTGAATTGTTGGTTTAACATTATAGACAACCGTAGACCTTAAGCATGTTGAGGTTGCGGTTAGTTGATATTGGAATCTGCCACTATCATGTAATGGGAATAAAAAGAGAAATAAATATTTAAAATTAATTTCCCATACATGTATGAGTTTAGTTTAGGTAATTAAAGATCATTTACATATCTCATTTTACCTGATCAATGCTTCATTTTGCAAAATTTGCAGAAGGATGGATCCAAGCGTCCTTGTGCTCGGATAATAAATCCAACAAAATCAGGTAAAACATTCATTCCTCGGGTTAAGTTTGCTGTTGACTTTGGTTAAGTTGTATTTCAAAATTCAAATAATGTAAAACATTTTAGGGGAGAGTATTCCATGTTTCTTTCTTTTAGGGGTGTCCATGGCCTGTCCCGCAAGCTATTTCGGGCTGGGTTTGACCCCATCACACAAAAAATAAGTACAAAGTAGTGTCTCATTTTATGACCCAGTATCGGGTTATGGATGGGTTCGGGATAACCTAGGAAACATCTTCAAATAAACGCAAAATAAAACTGTGTATCCATGGAAATAAGCCTGACTGCAGTTTTACAGGAGAGAATTGCAGAAATTATGAAGATAACTGTTCTAGGTAGTTTGAGAGTGCCTTGTTTCTCCCTAGATTCTATCCCAAGTCCAGCCTCCTCTTATAATATTTAGTTACAAGAGGCATAACAGAATCATAGCCTGGAAATTGACTAGTGGGTGAAACCCAAATTCCACATTGATTAGTGATAAGGTTTCAACAAAAAAGTATATAATGAAAGGACATCCCTCACCTTACAAGCCGGTTTTATAGGGTTGAGTTAGGCTCAATCCAAATTCTAAAGTTGAGTGTGTATAATAAAATAAGAGGAAGAATGCTAGGACCCCATTGACACGGTGTTTTCTATCAAACATAGGCTGACATGCAGCATCAATACACGTTTTTTACACAAACAGAGAATTTTTCATGGCATGGTTCACTGATAAAGGTGATTACTCGCACACTCCTTTTGAGGGTCCTTGGATGATTTTAGCTAATTATTTGTTGACCCAAACATTAAAACCTCAATTCGAACCTTTAGCCCAAGAGACAAAGTATGTTGTTCTTTGGATGAGAATCTCGTATCTCCTAGTTGATCTTTATAATCAGGCTTTTTTATGGCATGTTGGATTAGCGATCGGACAATGCTCAAGTTGATTCCTAATATTAGTGATTCCAAACTTACTTTAAAAGATATTCAAAGAGAACGAGGGCCAAATACTGCTCTATTATTCTTTTAGGATGATGTCTTTGTATTGAGCACATGTTTTTACAGGTTCTTCACCTTTCTGGGACCAATTTGCTTTGGGTATGGTATTTGGTGGTCAAAGTTTGTGAAAATAAATTGACTTTGGCTACTCGCTTTTCACTTTGTTTTGCTGGCTGCATTATTTCTTTGTATATTTCATTTTCGCAAATTTTGGTGTTTAACCTGGATCCTTTTTTTTTAATAGGAGGTAGTATTGCGAACATACATGCTAGAGATGGAGCAACGAAGGCGAAGGTTGGTCAACCTACAGTAGGGATATCTTTACATGCTAGAGATGGAGCAGTGAAGGTTGGTCAACCTACCGTAGGGATATCTTTACATTTGCCTCGAAATTCTAAGGGTCTCTTAGAGTCTTCAGCTAGATTCGAACTGAGGAGTACGCAATGCAACTTTGTTAGAAATGGTATGGATATTGACAAGTCTGACATGAATATACCAATTGAGAATTTGGAAAGGGCTACTACAAATAGTGAAAATAATGATGAGTATGCTGCCAAGAAAAAGAGAAGCAACAGCCTTTGTCTCAATTCCATGTCTTCCAATACAATGGAAGCTGCAATTTTGGATTTGGAGGAACTTGTAAATAGGATTAAATGGTTAAAAGATGTGTTGAATATGAGAGTGCCTTTACCAGGTATTAAACGGTCATCATGGAAGTTTTTGCAACATCATGCTTCATGCAAATGATTGTTTTCTGAAAAATATAATACCTCAGCAAACAATTTATCAATTTACATTGCTTGAGTTCAATACAATCTGGTTTTGTGAATAATGCTTTATCTTTACAGCTGATTGAAATATACTCCCTCCATTTTCGAATAGAAGCAAAAACATCTACAAAATCATTATCAAATATAAGCAACTCAACGTCTTTTTTTAGTTAATTTACCTCTATTAATTTGAATGCATACCCAAAATCCTTGGAAACCTTTCAAATATCAAATCCACAAAATCTTTTCAAATCCTATAACTTTTTATGATACAAATCCATTAAATCTTAACTTAAAAGACTTTCAATCCTGTAAGTCATGAAATTCTGCAAAGTCCATTAAAATCTTTGGGACTTTTTTGGCTATTACTTTTTCCGCACCCCCTCTTACTCATCGCACACCTCTAAATTTATTTTTTCCCAAAATGACCTTGCGTGGGACGCTCGTGCAGTACGGTTTAAGTGACCGTTTGAGCGACATTGTGCGAACAGGTTCGAACGATATTGTCTGTGTTAAGGAATTTTTGTTGTTCGAACAACATCGTTCGAACGTGTTCGCATAAACTCATGCGTGTTAAGGAATATTGCCAATTGATGGTGTGAGAGTGTGTTTTTACTGCCTCGAATGGCGTTATTCGAACCTGTTCGAAGGGATGCGTGCGAACAGGTGTTCGAATGGTATCATTCGAACTAGTGTTATACAGAAACATAAACTTAATAAACCAGAAACACAGTTTTGGTGATTTCAAAAGTTGTCTACCAAGAGTCATATACAACGTTGTGTACCAAAATTATAAATCTAACTTAACATTGACTACTATCAGTATCTTTACTTAAATCTACACAAGGAAGGGGATGGGGGGGGGTTGTGATTGTATGAGCAAAGACTTCCACTTTTGCATCAGGCAAAAAAAGCGAGTCCCGACCACTTTGCTATGGGTGCCCTATTAGTATTCCATATCAAATCCGGCAGGGGCATTGGACTTCCAGACTTCATAAAGACCTTCTAAAAGACAACAAAAAACATAATGTTATGTAATGTTTTAGAATGACTACATTGAATCTAATTAGAAGACACTTTACCTGTACAAAGTGTTTGTGTTCTGGTAACAAAAGGATGTTGAACTGTCGGACACTTCTGAATGGTGCAACATTGAAGGGAAATATTGTGTAACAACAATTAGGTGACCAACAAGTCAGGACGACTTTGTACTTATTGCGATTAGATACCCCCATATACGGTGTAGTCATCCAATTATCTTCAACATTATTCCCATGATGTGCCCTCAACAACGCCTTCATCAAAAATGTGACTTTACCAATACCACCATACAGTCGAGTGTAGAAGTCATTGTATTGGTTAAGCTCCTCCATCATATTATTTCTGATTGCCAAGCCTCCTCACCCCTTCCAAGAAATGCTGCAATACACCGGAATCCACAGTTACCATCACCAACCACATTAACAATTTTTTCAACACAGGGACACATGTATGCTGGCATCCCTATTATGTATGTATTAAATACATCCATACTGCAGCATCAATATCCGTAACAATAGGATTGGTGTAAGAGCAAGAGTGGTGTCAAAGTAGGAGCTCTTGAAAGCGATGCGATGGCGGTTACAACGATAGGTGTGGGTGTTGGTTTCTTATGTAGTGGAGGAGTAGGGATTGTAGTAGCAATGTCAGCTTGAGTTCTCTTTTTGCCTAGTGATGGATTAGGTGTTGGACACGTTGACAAAGTAGAAGTAGGAGTTGAACCAGAACTGTGTGGGTTTGTAGGCGTTCCACTCCTACTTTGGGGGGGGAGTAGGTCGTTTACGAGAGTGAGCAAAACATCCACTAGATGAACCACAGGGGAGTCAAATTTGTCATCTACATGCTCCCAAAATGACTTGTCTCGCTTTGTTGAGTAATCAACATTCCCTTTCTTATCTTTTTTTTGTGCTCCCTTTGTAATGATCGTATCCGGAGGTGGACACATAGAAGTCGTGTCTGGGAATGCCAATTCACGTGCTTTTGCCTTAATCATAACTCTACCGGCGTGATCAGAGGCCTCGCGTGCGTGTCGATTCTTTGTCATCGCCAATTCACGTACTTATCGATTCTTTATCATACGCTGTTCGAACGGCCTTATGCGAACAGAGTTCGAATGAGGGTGTTCGAACAAAGCAAATTCACATCTCATTTAACACCCGTTCGAACACGTTCATGCGAACATGTTCGAACGACCCTGTTCGAACTGAGCGTGTTTGCAGAAAAAAATGGCGTCAAAAACTCAAAACAAAACAAAACCAAAATGAAAAAAGTTTGGTAGGGTTATTACCTTGAACTAATTGCCAATCTTGGGTAGTTGAATGAGAGTGAATGATGAAGGTTAGGATGAGTAGGTTTTGGAGTGGAGAGAGGGGGAGGTTTGGGGTTTTAGAGGGAGTGTGGTGTGTTGTAGGAGAAGAAGAGGGAGAGGGGTAGAGGGGGGAATTCAATTGTAAGTGGGGTTAGTTTGGTAAATGTGTAGGGTGAGGGGGTGTGTTTTGAGTAACAAGGGATGTGGGAAAAGCATAAGCCACTTTTTTTTGCTAAAGAAATCCATTAAAATCTCAATCCAATACAACCCCTTAATCATGGTCCATCAAAAGACCATTTGACATGCATCTCCACAACAAATGTATCTCGTAAGCACCCTCTTAGTACTCAATGGAGGACATGGAATTTTATTTGATGGACGCAAAATATAAAAATGAAGGTGTAGGTTTAAATATATAAAAATAGAATGGGGGTAAAATATAAAAATGTAAGTTATAAGTTGTATTTTTTCTTAAAATTGAAGGGGTGTTACTTGCACAATAAATATTTTTTGGCTTAAATATTATTTTGGTCCTCGCGAAAAATCCATTTTAGCTCCTGCAAAAATATTTTTTTAAAAAAGGTCGTTGCAAAATATTTTTTTTATTCATTTTAGTCCCTAATATCATTTTTTAGCTTATTTGTCACTTTTTTGACAAATTAGGTGACACATGATGACATGGATACTTTGCCCATTTGGACTGATACCTCATTAAAATACCCTAAATCCCTAATATCCTCGGTTTTCTTCTCCCTTAATTCATCTCTCTCCTCACTCTCTGCAAGGTGGGTGTTGTCATCTTGCAGAGAGTGAGGGGGAGATGAATGGAGGGTGAAGTAAATTGCGGATATTAGAGATTTAGGGTTTTTTTAATGTGGTGGTAGGCCACATGGGCGAAGTATCCATGTCATCATTGCAAATTCATTTAAAATGTTCCATCTAATCTATCAAAAAAACAAAAAAAAAAGTGACAAATAAGTTTAAAAATGACATTAGCGACTACAATGAATAAAACAAATATTTTGCAAAGACCTTTTTAAAAAAAATATTTTTGCAGGGACTAAAATGGATTTTCACTGTAATTGCAGTGACAAAAATGATAATTAAGCTATATTTTTTTGACACCGAATTTCGATAAGTAATATTTAATATTGTATGCCACTGTTCACACATTGATGTGTAATTAATAATTTGCGACCGTTCACACATTAAGCTATTAGTTGCCTGAACAATGTAGCATCAGCTGGTTTCTCATCATCAATCTTCATTAGTTTCTGAGTATCTGCTCGTGTAGTACCTGCATTACACTCCTTCATGTTGAATCTCTTCAATATATCAGATGCATATTTCTTTTGGTGAAGGAATATGCCTTGCTTGGAAGTCACAAACTCCATTCCAAGGAAATAAGCAAGTTTTCCAAGATCTGTCATCTCAAATTCATTCATCATTCTCCTTTTAAAGTCACTGATTTCTTGTTCACTGTCACCAGTAACAAGCAAATCATCAACATAAAGGCATATCAGCAGGATACCAGTTATTTTATCATGCTTCATGTATAGGCCATGTTCTGTACTACATTTAATCAGTCTCATCTTCAAGAGAAATTCATCAACCCTCTTGTTGTAAGCTCTTGGAGCTTGCTTAAGGCCATAGAGAGCCTTCTTCAATCTCAATACATTGTTCTCCATGCCCTTATTCACAAAACCAGGTGGTTGCTTCACAAATACTTCCTCTTCTAATGGACCATTGAGAAAAGCAGATTTCACATCTAATTGACTCAGTGACCATTTCCTCTTGCTTGCTAGAGCAACAATCAGTCTAACAGTCTCAATTCTAGCAAATGGTGCATAAATTTCATTGTAATCAAGGCCTTGCTTTTGCAAAAATCCTTTTGCAACAAGCCTTGCCTTATATTTGGCAACTTCACCATTAGGCTTCATCTTAGTCTTAATGACCCATTTCACTTCAATAGCTCTGTTAGTGCTAGGCAATCTCACCATTTCCCAAGTGTCATTCTTCTGAATTGATCTTAACTCTTCCTCCATTGCTTCCTTCCAATGTGCATTAGAGAGAGCCTCATCAAGAGTTACTGGTTCTGCTTCTACTGATAAAAGTATCTGCATAACTTCATTATCTATGTAATCAATGGTGCTGCAGTACATCTCATAATTAGAAAGTCTTTGTCGCAATTGTGTCTCTCTTTGTGATCTTCTCACAGGTGCTTGATAACTCATATTTATATGAGTTATTTATGCTCACTCAAAGATAAATCATGCAAGTTCTCTAACAATATAAGATTAGTTTAATTAGTTTTCTGTTAGTTTCTCATTTCCTAGTTAGTTAGGGGCTGAATTAGGAGTT
Organism: Oxytropis ochrocephala; assembly: GCA_020916435.1. Taxonomy (NCBI): domain Eukaryota; kingdom Viridiplantae; phylum Streptophyta; class Magnoliopsida; order Fabales; family Fabaceae; genus Oxytropis; species Oxytropis ochrocephala. Next base: position 56,020,987 of record CM037094.1, read on the forward strand.
CTGTGCATTTTGGCACCAATCGGTGCCTTTGAGAGCGTTTTGATGCTTTTTGTGTTTGTGCAGTAAAGAGTTAAACGTAGCCACGTCCCTCACCACGTCTGCAGAGAGACAGTAGAGAAAAAGGGAAAGATCTCAGTTTTGGCGCGCTAGCAATGATGGTCAAAGATTTAAAAAGTCAAAAGATCTTCTATTCCTATGTCTTGCGAGGATGGCCTTGCTTTGTAGCTTATCTGATGTCGGTCGGAGAGCAAAGCAGAGCTTAGTAGGTGGGAAAGTGACATCAGCAAAACGTGACCCAGCTGACTATATATGGAAGACTCATCTCTCTCTCAAAGAACACACGCTCACACTCCAGAAATCACTCCAATCCATCCCTTCATCATCTATCTTCCTCCATTTCAGAGAAAGAGTCTAAAAGAAGTTCTGGACACAGACTTCTTCATTTTACTTGTCTCAAACTCCATTTTTATTTTCTTCGCAAACCCTCTTTGTAAGGCTCGGGCGTTATAGCGTCTATACAGCGTGCATCTTTGGAAGACTACATAGGTGTATCTTTTGCACTTAGTGTCGTTCCATCTATGTATGGTATTTGGATTTTAACTCCTTATCATTCTGTAAAGATGCTCAACATGAGCTAAACATTTTGTAGTTGGGTTGTTGTGTTTTGCATGTAATGAATTTCTAGTTAAATGTTATGAAGTATTGGCGCTTATATGTTTTAAATCTTTGCATGATAATATTTCCAAACTTGTTTTGAGGTTGGCCTCTTAAAATAGGTAGATTCGTAGGTACAGACATGGTCTATGAAAAGAACTCAAAGATTTATATGAACGAAAAGGTGTACTAAAGACATTTAGGCATTTTTATCTAAGTCTAGACATAGAATGGATAATAGTTCATAGGACACTCTTTGTGGGTACTTAAAATACAGGGTGGGCCTACTTAGAACCTAGACATAGGACCTCTAGTACTTGAAGCTCGGCGTTATGTGGTGAAAGCCACGACTCTTTTGCAACAACATTCAAGCGTTATAACGTCTATCTGAGAATAACATTTGTATGTAATAGCGTGTAAGCGTTATAACGTCTAACTAGAGAAGATTTACTTGCATGCAACAATCCAACTCACTCTCATCCATATTCACAACCACTTATTATTCACTTGCTTTATTTATGTTCCTAGTATTTATACCAACTTTTAGTGTCGATTTGTTACTTGTTTCACTTGTGTTTTGAGACTTGAACTTTGAGAGTAAACCAATCCTCGTGGGAGCGATCTCTTACTTTTTATCCACTTTATTACTTATGCAGCGTGTATACTTGCGATATTGCGACTACAACACGACGCATAGCGGTGCTACGGGATCTACATTCTCTTGTGCATCATCTTCATTCACAGTGACTTGCTCATCAGCATTCTCGAGCTCAATTTCAATTGTCTCACTTGTCTCCTTTTCAACATTATCACTCCAATCCCATTCCTTGGACTCATCTACCACCATTTTATGACAACCTTCTTATTGATAGGATCATACAATTTGTATGCTCAGTATTTGTGATATCAACAAGGATCATGGCTTGAGCTCTTGAATCAAGTTTCCTCCTATTTTGTTCAGGTACATGCCTATAGCATAGTGAGCCAAACAACTTGAAGTGCTTCACACTAGGCTTAGTGCCACTCCAAGCTTCCTCTGGTGTAATGTTCTCAAGCCTCTTTGTTGGACATCTATTCAAAATGTGTGTTGTTGTATGCACTGCTTCAGCCCAAAACTCATTTGGTAGATGTTTCTCCTTCAACATGCATCTAGCCATGTTTAGAAGAGTTCTATTCCTCCTCTCAGCTGCACCATTGTGCTGTGGAGTGTAAGGAGCTATCACTTCATGCACTATACCTTCATCTTTGCAGAATTTTTCAAATTCATGTGATGTATATTCACCACCACCATCAGGTATCAACAATTTTATAGAGCTACTACATTGTTTCTCAGTTAGCAATTTGAATTGTTTGAAGGTTTCAAACACATCACTCTTCCTATGCAAAAGGTAAATCCACATCTTCTTAGTATAATCATCAATGAAAGATACAAAATAGAGATTACCTCCATGGGATTTGACCTCAAAGGGCCACTGAGACATGCGAGTGCACCACCTGCAGCTTCATAGTAGCTCTAGTAGGTATTGCAACATTGTATGATTTCCTTGGTTGCTTCCCTTCACAGCACTTGCCACACACTTGCCTTGGCTCATCAATTGGAGGCAATCCAAGCACCATACCCTTCTTCTGTAGCATGCTCAAACTAGCAAAGTTCAAGTGCCCCATCCTCTTATGCCATTTCCACACATCATTCTTGATTGAAGCGGTGAGACATTTCTGCTCCATTGAATTCACTCCCACTTTGAAGGTTCTGTTGCCAGCCATCTTCACCTTCAATACTTCATTTTCTTCACTGTCAAACACACATATATGGTTTTCCTTCGTGCTCATTGAGTATCCTCTTTCAAGTAATTGACTCAAACTCAAAAGGTTGCTCTCCATTTGAGGAACATAGAACACATCATTTATCACCACTGTTTTGCCATCCTCTCTCTTGATAGCCACTTTGCCTAGTCCCTCAGCCATTACAGCACTGCCATCACCAAATTTGATGCTTCTTTTGATACTCATGTCAATTTCACAGAACCATTCAAGATGTCCTTTCACATGGTTTGAACAACCAGTGTCAATATACCACCATTCAATCACAATGATGCCTTTCTCAGTTACTGCCATCAACATCACAATTTCCTAATCAGAGTCATATGCACACTGAGCTTCATGATTATTGTTCCTTGGCACCCTTTCATTCTTGCATTCATCTGCAAAATGGCCATACTTTTTACAGTTATAGCATTGAACATGTTCTTTTGATTTCTTTTTTACCTTTGCCATCACTTTCACCTTCTTTCTTGTTATGTTCTTGCTTAGAGTTTCCACCTTCACCTTTGTTCCCCTTCCATTTTCCTTTCCCTTTCTTATTCTTCCAAGAATCACTACCTCCACCTCCTTTCTTCCAAGATTGAGCCACTAATGTCTTCTCAGAATCTTTCTCCTCTTTCTTCATAGTTTCTCTATTTTTCAATATGATTTCATGTGCTTCTAAGGAACCTAACAATTTTCTAACTTCAATGTGTCTAGGTCCTTATATTGCTCTATAGCAGATACAACATTATCAAAACTAGGGGTCAAACCAGTTAAGATCTTCTCTACCTTCATAGCATCACTCACTGTCTCTCCTGACATCTCATTTGATTAGTTAGAGTGACTAACTTTGTTGACAAATTGGGCTACAGTCTCGTTTGATTCCATCTTCATCAAACCCAATTGGCACCTCAAGGACATCAACTTCATCTTCTTTGCTTGTTTATCACCTGCATATGTAGTTGGCTGCACATCCCAAGCCTCTTTAGCAGTCTCAAATTCAATGATCTTCTCAAGCACATTTGCATCAACCATTGGTGTATAAGGAAGATAGCCTTATCATCCTTCTTCAATTGCTAACGATGTGTTGCTCGATTTGCCTCTGTTGGTGCAGTCACTCCATTGCGAACAACTTCAAGAACTCCTTGATATCTGAAAATCACCTTCATTTGCGCAGTCTATCGTTCATAGTTTGTTCCATCAAACACGGGCAATTTTGCAGGGAATTGTCCATTGTTTGAATTTGTTTTGCGTGGCGCCATTAACGCCATACTGAATCTTTGCTCACGAGGCCAATTTGTTGGAGGAAAAGCACTTCTTTGAGTGTTTGTTAGAGCGGTTAGAGAGAGAGGAGGAAAGTTAGTTGTTAAAGCAGAATTTTTGATTGCAAAGGTGTAACTCATTGCACTTCATTTATTTGTATTTATAGAGTTACACATTAGTGTTGACTAGTAGTAAATCACCTACATTGATCTATTTACAAGACTAAGTACTGCAACACTAAGCAGCACATGATCACAACACTTGACTAAGTGCCTGACACCTAATATAGCACCTAGTTTACTACTTATTACAGTTCACATATTTACAACATGAGTGAGGTGCTAACAACACCTCTCACAGCACCTAAATTGACTAAGTTGAATTACAAAACTACAATACAATATACAACTTTTTTGTAAGATATTCGTAAAAAATTTTGTTAATTTTTAATGTACAAGTGAATGTCGACCCATGCTGCGCACATGTCATACATACTTGTAGATATAATTCTTTTTTATAAAATCTGCGTAATGGGCTTTCACCTAAATTAAGTGACTTTTCATTTCTTGGTAGATTTCATTTTTCGCAAATTTCGGGGTTTAACCTCGATCCCTTTTTTGATATAGTAGGGAGTATCCCAAACATACATGCTACAGATGGAGCAATGAAGGTTAGTCGACCTCTGATAGGGATATATATTTGCATTCGCCTCGAAAAGAGGAGTAAGCAATGCAACTCTGTTAGAAATGGTATGGAGATTGGTGAGTGTGACATGGAAGAACTTGTAAACATGATTAAATGGTTAAAAGATGTGTTAAATATGAGTGTCTTTACCAGATACTAATCAGTCTATGCAAATGATTGATTTTTCCGAAAAATATAATACCTTAGCATAGAATTTACAATATTGCTTGTGTTCAACACAATATAGTGTCGTAATAGTGTTTTATCTTTACAGCTGATATGGAATATAGTAGTGTTCATTTTTGGCTTCGAGAGTTGGTATTTTACCTGTTTTTTATTTGGCTTTGTATTGAACTTAAATGTAAGACAATCTTCAATTTACTATAATCTAGATTAACTATGAATCAAAACAAAAAAAATTCAGTCGTTGTACATTTTTTCGATAATTAGAATGATTTATTAATGATCACTTAATTCAGCATCATTGACACATGCTCCCCTACCTTCTATTAAGGGTTTGAGAGGTCGTCCAATCATGTGCTAAGACAAAGCAGAGATAAAATACACCAATCTAAATACAGTGCCACAAAGGTTCAAGGCATAGGCTTCATAAAGGTTCAAGGCATAACCTTCAGTCATTGTACATAACTATACTATCCTATCAGAGGGTTAATTGACAACATATAAATCTGTTTAAGATATATGGTAAATTGAACTACGTTATTTTGACATAAAAAGGGACACCAAATTCTACCACAATTTTGATGGTTAATTGATGTAGTTTAATACATGGTTGATATTAGAAAGTTAGTTTACAAGTTAGTTACAATTGAAAACTAATTTAACTAATTTGTATTAAGCCATTGAGGCCATGAAAGAGGTGATAGAGTTCCAAGAATGAGTTTCAAATGAAAGAGATAAAATTGGAAAAATAAACTCTATCTTTTGATTGATGGTACAATAGTATTATATACAAATGTTTAACTATAGTTAACTTTAGTTAACTGAATTGGAAAACTAACTACACATGTAACAACTTCTAAACTAATCTAGTTAAGTTAGTTAGGCACTAACTAACTTCTAAACTAATCTAACTAAGTTAGTTAGACACTAACTATATCTAATAGTCCCCCACAAGCTAGAAGTTATTCACAACACTTCTAGCTTGACATGAACAATAGAAAAGTACATCAAGACAAAAGAAAATTACATCGAGAAATGTCGGAATGCTATAACACCCTAGGATCATTACATGAGAATGTAGCATAGGAGATAACCACTGAAGCCTCCACAGTCTGAGCCATGAAATTGCAAAGAATGCAAAACACATGCTTGCTCCAAATTCTTTTCCTGAATACTTGAAAACCTTCACAGCTTCCATTAATACATCACTTGCATCATGGAGGCAATGTTTAACTAAAGGAATCAAGGTGGAATGAACAAAAGCGCCTCAAATGCGAACTCCATTGATTGTATATTCTCCATTAATGCAACAACAACAGAGTGCACATCAAACTTTAAAAAATGAATCCCCGATAGTTCTTTGGGAGAGTGCACATCCAAAAATGCTTGAACTCCATTGATTGTATATTCTCTGATGCCTTTAAACGAGTTTCGAATATCTGATTCATTTAGATCAGGATATCCTTCTTTATTCATGCTAACATTAGAACCTTTGGTAATTTAGGGTTCTCTCCTCCAAGAAGACCGAACTGCTCAAAATCACTCATGGCCATTACAACTTTGATCTCTCCAGGTAATGTCTGACTTATAGATGGATCAGCAGAGTCCCAAATGAAAAACAAAACTACATTCCACAAAACAATATGCTAATTTGTAGCATGTACAAAATTCCTTAATGAAAGGCATAGAATCAAATCGCAAAATCAAGATGATGAAGAAAGGCGATGCAAGAACACCGATCCAGAAAAATGACGAGTGCGAAATTAAATCGCGAAACAGAACTGATTCATGTTGAATATCATATATGAAAATACGATTCAAGATGGAAAACATAATCGAAACTCGAATCCAAAATAAAATTGGAACTCCGCTTCAGATCAAAATCATAGGGAATCAGAATGAAAGAAGGACAATGAAGTGAAATCGCAAAACTGATGTGCAAGAATCGCAAACGGAAATGATGATTACCGATACAAGAATGACAAACAATCTGCATCAAACGAATTAGAAACGGAACAAACGAACGCAAGTTGCACAAACATAAACTCTCAAAGAAGCGAGAGGAAGGAGAAAAACACGATTCTGATTGAAAAGCGAATGATAGAATCAAAATCGATTCAAAGAATTTGCGAAAAACGAAATTGGGGAAAACGCAAAAAAAAAAAAATAGAGGCATAAGAAGAAAGAAAGATTGAAATCTGTGAAACCAAAATTGCAAAATTGAAAACAAAAGTTGCAAGAATTCGGAGGAAGCCCCAAAGCGTAGAGATCGCAAAAGGAATGTGAACCGGACTCAAAATTGAGAAAAAAAAGATAAGAAACTAATAAAATGAATATAAAATTAAGAAATTTCTTATCATACCGCAATGAACCCCATTCTTCATGAATCGCAAAACAGTAGAAGACATTCATTCACGTGAAGACAATGGAGGAATCATTGAGGAGAAAGGAATGCGGAAGCTATATCGCTCTGATACCATATTAAGAGTTAAACTTTATCTATGAATTGAATATAAATTTTATTCAAATGAATGGAGAAGTAAAAACTTAGTACAATATGAAGAGGTGATCACTATATATAGTGCACCTTCTAGTGAAAGTAAATACAAAAATCCAACTAACTAACTAACTAACTAACTAAGAAAAGTAGTTACAATTGAAAACTAATTTAACTAACTTGTAAACTAACTTTCTAATACTCCCCCTCAAGTTGGAAGAGAGATGTCAAGATCTTCCAACTTGCAAAAAACTCACATGTAATCGAAAAGAACATTGAGCAGTCTCAAAAAACCCCGGACAAAAATGTGAATCCAAGAAATCAATCCAAGAATCCAACAAGAAAACAAGATGAAATACAACCAAGCGTTGAGCGGATTTTTAATTTGAAAAAATTAACAATAGTTACAGCAAATTTTTGGATTGTTAGATATATGAGTTGAAAAAGATTTCATTTCTTTGGTCCATTCGCTCTTCCATAGCTAGCTGGCTCGACTAGGAAGAAATAAGAGACAAAAACGCAACAAAGATGATGAAGCGGACTCAAGGGATGATCGAGGAAGAAGCTTTAAAGAACTTCTTGAATACACGCAAGAAGTGACTAAATTTTTCCTTAGGGAGATGTTGAGATACCAACACAAGAGCGGAATTATCCGAAGGATGGAGGTATAATGCGTCATCATGGTTCTATGGAGGATTTGCCATGGCAGAGATGAGTTGAACAACAACCATGTAGATCAAAGAACAAAAGAAGAATGATGAACGTAGAGAATCTCAAAGAACAAATGGAAGAAAAAATCAATAAATTTCTTGTGATACCACGATGAACACTATTGTTCATGAATCGCAAATCAAAAGAAGAAATTTGCGAGAAGACAATGGAGGAATCACCGATGAGAGATGAACGCGGAAGCTACATAATCGCTCCTAATACCATATTAAGCCATTGAGGCCATGAAAGAGGTGATAGAGTTCCAAGAATGAGTTTCAAATGAAAGAGATAAAATTGGAAAAATAAACTCTATCTTTTGATTGATGGTACAATAGTATTATATACAAATGTTTAACTATAGTTAACTTTAGTTAACTGCATTGGAAAATTAACTACACATGTAACAACTTCTAAACTAATCTAGTTAAGTTAGTTAGGCACTAACTAACTTCTAAACTAATCTAACTAAGTTAGTTAGACACTAACTATATCTAATAGTTGATAAGTATAACAATGTGTTGCAACTCATTAATCATATATAGAACACAATTAACCTCAATATCTTAACCACGAGTGTAATTTTGAACATACATTGTTGTTAGTAGATTTCATGTATATTTGAAAACTAAAACTCATGTATATTTAAAATAATTTAGATGGTTATAACTACGGCTTGTCTGCACTGCACATGCTCAGTCTTGGGCATGAGAGAATGTGTTGAGATCCATGTTATTCTCCTTATATTTTTTAGAAGTCGAACAGTGACTAGAGTTATAAGGCTTGGGTAGTCTTCACGTTATAAGTTGATGTTGTGGAACTACATTATGTTTAAAGCTTACGGTGTTAGAACCCGATTAGAAATCGAATGGATTAGACTTTCATGTCCTGGTTCAATGGTTCAATTAGTTCACTAGTTGTTGAACTGACTGTCTGACTATTGAGTTCTAGGTTCAATCTAAAGGTAGAAAAACACTAAAGGAAGGGGGGGGGGGTTGAATAGGTTTTGCTAAGTAAAAATATTTCCGTAAAAAATTGTTTTCTAAAACGTGTGCAAAAAGAATAACGTAGGTAAAGAAAAACAAGTAAATGGCACAATAGATGTATACTAGTTCACCACCACTTAGTTACTACCTCTAGTCCCTTCAAAACCTTTTAAAGGGTTTCCACTAAAAGACTTTTAGCAATAAAAGTCCGAAGAGTTATCCGCCAAATTTGGCTAAGTTGTCGACTTCTTAGAACGACTTTACCTCAAACCTCTAAAGGCGAAAGCCCTGCTTAGGGAAAGATTCACGAACTCTAAATGGTAAAACATTACACTCTCAACTAAGAGGTTTTACAATCAAAAGATCAAGAATATTTGAAAATGTTTCTCTATTTTCGCTTAACTTCAATAGTTGTGCTACAATGGATAATTCATTTCAAAGTGCAAAAGCTCGTCTGTATGAATAATTTGAATATGGCTTGAAATCTTTTTGTGCACGTTGTGGTTTCGTTAGTTTCTTAAAGAAATTTTTTATGCCTTTTATAGATAGATGAGAATTATAACGGTTAATGCATTCTGTAGAGATACAAATCTATTTGTTGAGATTAGGGTTTCTCTTGAGAGACAACCACAATAATGTAATAAGGTCATATACTTTCTCATCTTTTCCATACTCTACTGTCATCTTTTGATGTTTACTATGTAGCGGGTTTGAGACTCCGGCTTAGCAAATCTTTCTTTGTCACTTTGTGAGTCATTCTTCTTTAACACCTTCATTTTGTTCCTTGATTCCTCATACTTAGTATACCATTGAATATGTCTTCAATAATTGAATTTTTATTTCTTGGTAGATTTAGTTTTCACAAATTTGGTGTTTAACCTCGAACAGTTTTTTTTTATATAGCAGGGAGTATTGCAAACATACACGCTATAGATGGAGCAATGAAAGTTGGTCAGCTCACAGTAGGGAAATCTTTACAAGCAGTCCTTCTATCCATATAATCTTTCATCCTACTTATCCTAACATTTGATTTCTCATGTACTTTGTCACAAATGTTAGTTAGATTAACATTAGGACTGACTCTAACAATTGAGTATAAGTTCTTCTCATGCCAAGTTGAGTTCAAGAATCTAACTCTATACTCTGTTACATGTGTGAGTGTCAATCAACTTCCTTAATTGCCATGTGTCCTTTTTAGGTAATTTGAAACAAAGTGAAAGCCATTCACACCCTTCCTTGCACCCAACTCTAGCCCCAGTCTTGTCATTCTTTAGAAATAGTGGATCTCTACCATTATGAATAACATAATTTGCAATAGCTTCTTTAAACTATTCCCTTGTTGATAACTTCTACCCAATACCCATTTATAATCATCAAACATCTTTGTCATGACAAATGAGGGGTATTTTACTTTACTTCCTTCATCAGAACCCGATTAGAAATCGAATGGATTAGACTACTCAATTCTTGATCCATATCAGTTTCTAACTCCTCGGTGTGGTAATCTTCATCGACAAAGTCATATCTACCCCCATATACCTAATTAGTTTTCCTAATACCAAAATCAATTGAGTTGTCCTCACTTAATGATTGTTCCTCTATTAAAACAAAATCTACATCTTCCACTCTTGTTTTTTTGGATCTTCCTTTAGTATGTTAGGGTCTTCCTTTACTCTTCTTTTTCTTAGGCCTCCCACCCTTCTTCCTCTTTTTACCTTGGGCACTATCATTCTCATCCAATTCGCCCACAACAAATCATTTTGCCCAAAAAAACCTCCAATTCCTCTTTGGAATCTCATAAAACCAGTCATTTAATATCACGTCTTTTGAGTCATCAAACCTAACATTTAGTGCATTGTGATCACTATCATTTTGGTCATTAACTTTGGTTTTAGCTTCAGGCGGCTTTAGTGTGAGTTAGGCGAGAATCGGTTTGGTTAGGTTGGGCAGAATTATTTTTGTCAGGTTGGGCAGTTTGACCAGGTTGGGTAGGGTGGGCATGTTGGGTAAGTCCAAGTTGGGAAAGTTCGGGTTAGGAAGGTTCAAGTTGAATAGGTTGGGCCTCAATTTCGTGTTCATTGGGCTCATTTGAGGACTCGGTTTGTGGCTCACTTTGGACCATTGTTTTTTTGTTTATTAGGCTCAGTAAAAGCCTCGGTTTGTGGCTCACTAATTGGTGGAGGCAACTCAATTATTTAAAGTCGGGAAATAGGGTGGACTAAATATAGGTCTACCTTTCCTTAACCATTTAAAATGTTCCTAAGTCATTTTCTAACAATTTAATGTACCTAATAAAATCATACCACATCCCAAGTACACACGGATACCCCATATCCTTAACAAGACTCAAAATTTCAAAATAGCTCCATCTATCAACATCACACACCCAATTTGAAACTTCTACACATGTTCCCTTATCATCTATGAGTTGTCTCCCATGGTGGAAGTCAACATGATAAACATTCATTTTGTCCGCTTTAATAAAAAACGTAGTACCCATTTCACTTAAAAGCATCATTTTAATAACTCGTCACTACCCTACCCCTATCCATGTGCATACATACTTCCACATTCAAGACATACAACAATAAACAATAAAACATAAAACCCCAGCATCACCAAAGAGCCTTCGTTGAGAAATTCTTCGCAAACCAGAAGCTCCACCTTCTTCAATCGCATTTGAATGTGTCTCAATCGTACTCAATAGCCACATATGCCTCTGTTACGGACACGTCACTCACGCTAAGGTCGTATGGGGTTGTTTGAAACGAAAAATGAAAAAAATAGTTTACGGTGTTAACGTTATGTAACTTAAAGGACCTAAGGGTATGTTTGGATAGTTTAAAGTGAGTGGAGCATAACAGAATGGAGCGGAGCGGAGCGAAACAGAGTGGAATGAAATTCTACTATATTGTTTGGAAATTTTACGATGAAACGGAACAAAGTTCCCAGTACACTGTTTGGACAATGAACGAAAAAGAATGGTTATAACTTTTGTATTCCCTTTTTATCCGTATTTAAAAAAACATTCTGCAGAATCTTTTTTTTAAGAAAAAATGTACAGAACCTAACTCTTCAAGACAATGAAGAGTTGCTGCGTGGTTTTTCTAGGGAGGAATTCGGCCAAGGTCTCCAACAAATGCACAAAGTCAAGGGCCCGGGTCCAGACGGATTGAATCCTGTCTTTTACGAATGTTTTTGGCATCTATGCGGGAAAGAAATCTTTCATGTTAGCACATCTTGGTTGAATCAAGGGTATTTTCCTCCTCACAAGAATGGGGAGGTGGCTTTTAAAATTGATGTTAGTAAAGCCTATCGTAGAGGTAGTTGACAATATTTGAAGGTTGTGCTAGTCAAAATGGGTTTTCATTCTAAGTGGGTGGATTGGATGATGATGTGTTTGGAAACTGTTAAATATCAGATTATAGTGAATGATAGCGGTGTAGGGCGGTGAATCCAGAAAGAGGTCTCAGGCAAGGAGACCCTCTTTCCCCATATTTGTTTATTCTTGGTGCGGGGGGGCCTTACACGGCTTATTAAGAAAGTTGAAGGGAGAGACAACTTGCATGGTATTAAAGTTAGTAGGGGCGCTTCAATCCTTACACATTTGTTATTTGCTGACAATTGTTTTCACATTTTCAAGGCCACAGATAACGAGTGTAGGGTGATGAATGATATTCTTTTGTCCAATGAGATGTCATTTGGTCAATCAATCAACTTCCAAAAGTCAGAAATTTTCTTTAGCAAGAATACCACAAGTGCATGCGTAATCTGGTTTCCAATACACTCGGAGTTATAGAGAGATTGGGAATGGGAAGTATCTTGGTCTTCTGTCCATGGTGGGCAGGAAGAAGAAGCCCATCTTTCATTAACTTAGGGACAGTGTATGGAATGAGATCCAAAGCTGGTCCAACAAACATCTCTTCAAAGCTGGTTGTGAGGTTCTACTAAAATCAGTGGCCCAAGCCATCTCTACATATTGCATGAGCACGTTTCTTATCCCTACTTCTTTGGAGGAGGAAATGGAGCGAATGATCAACTCACTCTGGTGGGGTTCTAATAGAGCGCAAAGACATGGTATTAATTGGTTGAATTGGGACAAATTGGCCATGAGGAAACACTATGGAGGTATGGGATTGTGACATTTTCACATCTTCAATTTGGCTAAGCTAGGGAAGCAAGAGTGGAAGATTTTTTCCAATCCAGATGCTATTATTTCACGTGTTTTCAAAGCAAAATAATTCCCAATAGGGGACTTTTTGGGGGCTGTTATTGGCCACAACCCAAGTTTTGTTTGGCGTAGCATCTGCGCTTCACGGGTAATTGTCAAAGAAGGTTTGAGATGGAAACTAGGTGATGGCTCGAATATTCGCATTTGGGAGGATCCTTGGCTTAATGGTCAGTCTAATCTGTACATTACTTTTGCCATGCAACCATATTCGAATTTGTTTTTTATGTCAGACCTTGTGGATCATAGCACCAATGATTTGAAAACAAGACTTGTCAAAGACACTTTAACTGCTACTGATGCAAACTCCATTTTAAGGATGCCTAGGGGGATTTCTCTAGAGATGGATGAAATGGTTTGGGACTTAGGTCGAAATGGAACCTACTTAGTAAAATTTGGTTACTATCATGCTATGGAGCATTTAGTGGACAGTTCTCATCTTCGAGTTGAAGGGAATTGGAGAGCCATATGGTCACTCAATGTACCAAATGAAATCATTATTTTACTATGGTGTATTGCTAGATGTTGCTTACCTACACAGATCTGGTTACGAAACAAAGGAGTGCAGTGCCCTCAAAAGAGTCCCATGTGCAGCGATGTTTTTGAAAATGAATGACACTTGTTTTTTCCTGTCCGAAAGCACAGTCATTATGGGAGGTAGCAGGTCTATGGCACAATATTTTACCAAGTTTTGAACAAGTTGAAGGTGCAAAAGAGTTCATTTTTGAGTTGCTGGAAAAACTGGACAACAACAATTTAACGAATTTTGCAATTGGTATTTGGTGTATTTGGAGGATGAGAAATGTTATGGTTTGGAACTCAATTGAGAAACCCACCCTCTAACTTTCCACGGTGCAAAGTCTTTTATAGTAGCATTGCTTTATCACGGACAGCAGCAACGAGATCACTTGCATCAACGGCGCATCACACATCAGCAGCAACAAGATATTTCGGAGAACCAGCACCAATGGCAGAAGCCAATTGCTGGCTATGTAAAAAGTAATGTAGATGGGGCCTAGTTCGAATAACAGTCCAGATGTGGTTTGGGTTTATGTCTCAGAGATCATGAAGGGTGTTTCCTCGGAGCAAAATCTTTATGGTTTGATGGGTATTTGAGACCACCAGAAATGGAAGCTACGAGTCTATTAGAAGCATTGCGTTAGCTGACTCATCTTGGCGTCCATGATGTTGATATTGAGTTTGATTGCAAACAAGTAGTCGATGCTATCAACGGTGGTCCAAAGTTAGCAAACGAATTGGTTCTATCATTTCTAGTTGTAAAACATTTTCCCTCTTTTACAAAACGGTTCATCATGTATATTAGGAGACAAGCCACTAGCTCATAGCTTAGCTAGGGTGGCTCAATGTTAAGCTAGTCACCAATTGCATGAGTTTATTCCTCAGTGTATCACCTCTATTTTAATGAATGAAATGATTTGAGTTGGTTTGCTTAAAAAACAAATTAGTTTTTTTTGACAAATAAGTATTATCTATTAAAACTTATACCATTGAAATGAGATTGGGGAGGAAGCAAAATAGTAGTAAACAATGGAATGAGATGGAGTGGATCTGATCACTTATCATTTCATTCAATCACTATTTTTGTTATGGATTAAATACATCAATGTTATATGCACCCCTTCCCAAAGGCAATTTATTCGATTTACTATATGCACCCCTCCCCATCAACGGCTAAGATCACATACTTGAGTCGGACGGTTCAAATTAGATACTCAAGTACACTTTGACCTTAATATGACATTTATTGCTCATAATTAGGTACGCATTTATTATCCACTAATACTTGCATTAACTCTCCACTGTCTAACTTTAGCATCAGAGTGGCTTTGCAGGTACACCCCACCTCGTCTCGGAACTTGAACATCGGACCTCAACATTGTTGATCAAACATCAGACTCTACCTACTATCTCGGATCGTATACCCTATAGATACGGTACAGAACATTGACAACCACAGTGGTAGGAAACTTGAACTTAATTCCTTTCACCTTCTTTTTGATCAGCAATGGCCCCACAGTTAAGGCCGAGACAACGCATTGCAAGTGTCATTGAACCGGTCGAACCCCGACCGGTTCAAGCTCAACCCCGTCTAGGGGATACACCCGAGGGAGTAGCAGTAACGCTACCTTACACGGAGAGGAATGCCTTCCCTGGAAATTCGGGAAGGTCCCGACTTCCACCACCTCCACCAGTTGTACCGGTCTAGGTGGACGCGGTACGACAATTGGTTCAAGTTCTCAGTCAACATAACGAAGCTGAACAGGCTCGGAGTCTCCGTATCTCGGAGTTAGAAGCTGAAATTGCTGGGTACCGGGCTCAGAATATTCCAGACCGGAACTCTCCTCAATGTTACATTCCCTCGGGTATTTCACCACCTCCTCAGGATTCCAGAAGAACGGCAGGAGGACGTCGACGTCATTGTTCCTCATCCAAACGCCGACATTATCATCGCTCTCCCCCTCGAAGGAGAGGTAGAGGAGAACCTCGGACACCTCCTGAAACGGTCGATTACACATATGATCCTGAGGATACTTATGAGGAAAAATCATCTTTCGCTTCATCATCACCCAGAAGACGACGTTCTAAAAGCCAGGAGACCCTCCCGAGGCAGGAACATCACCGACATCATTCGAAGAGAACCCCTGAACGAAACGAATATCGGCCCACCCCTCTTGGGGAAAGATCGGACAGGAACCGTTCTCGGCATTCCCCACATCGGGCAATAGCCCCAGTTCCGAAAAATCCACCTTTTGCAGCCCCACTTCTTCTCACTAGTCTAGTTGACGGTACTATCTAGCGTAGAGGGCCTTTTATGGCCGAGATATATTTTTGTCCCATTCCTCGTGGTTTGGAAAAACCCCCGGAAAACCTGAAAATCTATAATGGAACTGGCGACCTCGATATTCATTTAGAGTACTATGAGACCATAATGCAGTATCGAAATGCACCAGGTGCGATTATGTGCTGACTGTTCTCTCTCACTCTTGAGAAATAGGCAGGTACCTGGTTTAGGGAAATTCCTCCAAATTCAATCTCGTCCTGGCAACAAATGGCTAAGCTTTTTTCAACAAGTTTTGCACACTCTAAAGTAAGGCCGAAATCCTGGATGGTACTACATGCAATTTGTCAAGAAGAAACTGAATACATCCGAGCATACATAGAAAGATTTAATGGAGAGGCAGGAAAGGTACGTAGTTTAAATGATGAATTCCGTCTATACTTCTCATCAACAGGTCTGCACAAGGGCACACTTTTTCAAACCGATGTTAGTGTCAACCAACCTTCGTGGAAGAGCGAAAATTCTACATGAAGGCCAAAACAATGAATTTAAAGAAGTAAGGTATCCCGATCCTCTGGTGTAACGCCCCAAAAATAATTCAATTATTTATTTAATTGGGTTATTTAAGGCTTACAACATTTTATTAAGTAAAATAATTAATTTGGAAGTTTCATTTTATTTAGGATGTGTTTGAGTAATGGAGGAGGTGTGAATAGAGGCCCATGATCCATTAGTTAGGCCCATATTCATGCTATAAGCTTAGGTGTCGATGGTGAGAGCTCATTTGCAACCAAAAGCAAAGAAAAGTCAAAGAAAGTGAGAAGAGGGAGAGAGGTGCGACGGTTCCAAGTGAGAAGAAGAAGAGAAGATTTGGCGTGGAGAGTTCAAGGCAAGGAAGAGAAGCTTGCTTGTTGGTGGATCTTGGATTCTTGGTGGAGAGAGTGCTTGTCTTCAATCTATTAAGGTAAGGGGGCTCTCTTTCACCTATAATGGAGTATATGATGAGTATTATGTATGGGTTAGACTCTAGGATGATTGTTGAAATGCTGCAAACTGCAGGGCAATTTGAGGGTTTTCCTCAAGAAGATCCTTATGCCCATCTAAGACAATTTTTGGATGTGTGTAGTAATTCTATCATCCCTGGAGTCTCAGAAGATGCTTTCAGACTGAAACTATTCCCATACTCTCTCAAGGATAAAGCCAAAAATTGGTTGAATTCCTTAGAGCCAAATTCAATTCACACTTGGGATGAGCTACCTGAGAAGTTTCTTGGAAAATACTTCCCTCCCAACAAAAATGCTAAGTTGAGAAATGATATCACTTCCTTCAGACAAAGGGAAGGGGAATCATTATTTGAGGCTTGGGAAAGATGGAAGGAGTTACTGAGAATGTGCCCACACCATGGCATTCACGTGGTTATTCAAATGGAGACTTTCTATAATGGTCTAGATCCGCCTACCAGACTTATACTTGATGCTTCATCAGGTGGTGTCATTCTGGACATGTCCTTTTCTGAGGCATGCAAGCTCATAGATGACATAGCCACCCATTGGACATCTGAAAGATTTACTCCTGGAAAGAAGGCTGGTGTCCATGAGATAAGTGAAGTAACTGCTCTTTCTGCGCAGGTTGCTACCCTGACCAACATGATCAAAACCATGAATACTCCAAACGTGGCCACGTCTGAAAAGCAGACTGCTGCAGCTGTGGAACCAACACCATCTGGGGGAGTAGTGTGTGTCTATTGTGAAGAAGGGCATGTCTACGAAGAGTGTCCCTATAACCCTCAGTCTGTAAACTTTGTATCCTAGAACAAAGGTAACAGTCCCTACTCCAACTCTTACAACTCAAATTGGAGAAATCACCCAAACTTTGGGTGGAGAAACAACAATGCTTTGAATGCTAGCAATACTGCTCCTGCAATACCTCCAGGATTTCCCCCTCAACAACAACAACAGAGGCAGTATGTGCAGAATAACAACAATAGCAACTTGGAGGCCATGATGAAAAGCTTCATAAGTGATTGTAAGACAACCCTGCAAACTCATGAGTCTTCAATCAAAATTCTGGAAAACCAAATTAGGCAGATAGCTTCAGCTCTTACTCAAAGGCAGAATGGATCTCTCCCATCTACAACTGAAACACCATCATCATCTAATCCAAATGGTAACAATGGGGGAGGAGCTCAAGTAAATGCTATCTCATTGAGAAGTGGTACTGAATATCCTGAGCCAACCATGCCTGTGGAGAAAGAGGTGCCAGAGAAGGAGAAAGAGAAAGGGAAGGAGGCAAGCACAAGTGGAGAAAAAGAGAAGGATACCCCAGATATTGTGATGTCTAAACCAGACGTTACAACTTCTAATTTTGAACCAGGAATCAAGACTGTGCCTAAGCTTGTACTTGAATATCCTCCTCCACCCTACCCTCAAAGACTAAAGAAAGCTCATGAAGATAAGCAATTCAGCAAGTTCATGGATATGTTAAAGCAGCTACACATCAACCTTCCTTTGGTTGAAGCGCTACAACAGATGCCAAACTATGCTAAGTTCCTAAAGGACATCATCACCAAAAGAAGAAGGCTAGGGGAGTTTGAAACTGTTGCTTTAACTGAAGAATGTAGTTTAATTATGCAAAATAAACTCCCTAGAAAACTCAAGGATCCTGGCAGTTTTACTATACCATGCTCCATTGGAGATTTTTACATTGGCAAAGCTTTATGTGACTTAGGGGCAAGTATTAACTTGATGCCCAAGTCCATTTATGATAAACTTGGTATAGGAACTGCCAGACCTACTTCTTTAAGTCTCACTTTAGCTGATAAAAGTAGAGTGTATCCTGAGGGCATATTAGAAGATGTTTTGATTAAAGTTGACAAATTTGTTTTTCCAGTGGATTTTGTTATTTTGGATTTTGATGCAGATAAAGAAGTTCCTATCATTTTGGGGCGACCATTCCTAGCTACTGGAAGGACAATCATTGATGTGCAGAAAGGAGAATTGATCATGAGAGTCAATGACCAAGAAGTCAAGTTCAACGTCCTCAATGCACTCAAATATCCAGATCCTAACACAGAAGAATGTTCTTATGTGGTTGCCCTTGATCATGTGATTCAAAAGCAATTCAATAAAGACAATGATCACTTGGAAAAGTTTCTAGGCAATGCTGAGATACAAGAGTTGTTAGCAGAAGAAGCTGTTCCTCTAGACGTTATAACGTCAACTGCAGACGTTGTCACGTCTGATTCCCCTGTATCCAAGGCGTGGACAAAGAGGTATGAATCTTTGGGGCAAGAGGAATCAAATCTCAAGAAGAATGCGCCTTCCATTAAAGAACCTCCTACATTGGAGCTGAAGGTGTTACCTGATCATCTAAAGTATGTCTTTTTAGGGGAAAATGATTCCCTACCTGTGATCATTTCTTCTAAACTCTCAAAAGAGCAGGAGAATGATCTCATTATTACCCTACAGAGACATAAGAAAGCAATTGGCTGGCAAATGGCCGATATCAAGGGTATCAGTCCCACAATCTGCATGCACAGAATTGTCTTGGAAGAAAATGCCAAGAATAGCATTGAAGGACAGAGGCGATTGAACCCGATAATGAAGGAGGTGGTAAAGAAATAGATCATCAAATGGTTGGATGCAGGAATTATCTACCCAATCAGTGACAACTCATGGGTGAGCCCAGTGCAGTGTGTACCAAAGAAGGGTGGAGTTACTGTGGTAACTAATGATAAGAATGAATTGATTCCAACAAGAACAGTAACAGGCTGGAGGATATGCATGGATTATAGGAAGCTAAACAAAGCAACTAAGAAGGATCATTTCCCCCTCCCATTCATTGATCAAATGCTAGACAGACTTGCAGGCAAGGACTTTTACTGCTTCCTTGATGGTTATTCAGGCTATAACCAGATAGCCATTGCTCCTGAAGATCAAGAAAAGACAACATTCACTTGCCCCTATGGTACTTTTGCTTTTAGAAGGATGCCATTTGGGCTGTGCAATGCTCCTACAACATTTCGAAGGTGCATGGTGGCCTTATTTTCTGATTTTATTGAAAGCTCCATGGAAGTTTTTATGGACGATTTCTCAGTCTATGGAGATTCATATAAGGCGTGCCTGGATAACTTGGAAGGAGTTCTGGTAAGATGTGAGGAAACCAACCTAGTTCTCAACTGGGAGAAATGTCACTTTATGGTACAAGAATGAATTGTGTTGGGACATAGGATCTCAAAGAAAGGACTAGAGGTGGACAGAGCAAAAATTGATGTTATTGACAAGCTACCTCCACCAACAACTATAAAAGGGGTCAGAAGTTTTTTAGGACATGCTGGGTTCTACAGAAGATTTATTAAAGACTTCTCTAAAATTTCCAAACCCCTGTGTCTGCTATTGCAACGTGACAACGTCTTCAAGTTTGATGAACAATGTCATGAAGCTTTCAAGAAATTGAAGACTGCATTGGTAACTGCTCCAGTGATAGTCACTCCAGATTGGTCCAAACCATTCGAGTTGATGTGTGATGCAAGCGACTATGCAGTAGGAGCTGTATTGGGGCAAAGGTATGGCAAAAATTTTCACTCTATTTATTATGCTAGTAAAACCTTAGATGATGCCCAATTGAATTATACTGTAACTGAAAAAGAGTTATTGGCTGTTGTATTTGCATTTGATAAGTTTAGATCGTACTTGGTGGGTGCAAAAGTTATTGTTTTTACTGATCACTCAGCCATCAAATATTTAATTGCTAAAAAAGATGCAAAGCCAAGGCTTATTAGATGGGTTCTCCTCCTCCAAGAATTTGACTTGGAAATCCGTGATAAAAAGGGGGTGGAGAACCAAGTTGTTGATCACCTTTCTAGGCTTGAAAATATTGATGCAGGTACAGGTGAAGAGGAGATAAGAGAAAAATTTCCTGATGAGAGACTGTTATCAGTAGCCAGAATAGCTGAAGACGTGACCACGTCTATGGCAATTTCGTCAAACGTTATAATGTCTAATGCTACTGCACCCTGGTATGCTGACATAGTTAACTTCCTTGTTAGCAAGATTGTGCCTGTGGGCTTCAACTATCAACAAAGAAAGAGGTTTTTCCACACGGTGAAGCAATATTTCTGGGATGAGCCCTATTTGTATAAAATGTGCCAAGATCAGTTATTGAGAAGGTGTCTTGCTGAGGAAGAACAACTCCATGTGTTGCAACAATGTCATTCAGCACCTTATGGTGGACATTTTGGAGGCACCAGAACGGCTGCAAAAGTATTACAATCAGGCTACTATTGGCCAATAATCTTCAAGGATGCTCATGAGTTGGTGAAGAGATGTGACAAATGCCAAAGGACAGGAAACATATCAAGCAAGCAAGAAATGCCACTGACAAATATTCTTGAAGTTGAGTTGTTTGATGTCTGGGGAATGGATTTCATGGGACCATTTCCTATGTCTCATGGAAACCTATACATTCTAGTAGCTGTGGACTACGTGTCAAAGTGGGTTAAAGTTGTGGCGTTGCCCAACAATGAAGCCAAATCAGTCATCAAGTTTCTTAAGCAGAACATTTTCACAAGGTTTGGCACTCCAAGAGCTATAATAAGTGATGAAGGTTCTCATTTCTGCAACAAGCTAATTGAGAACCTATTGGCTAAGTATGGAGTGAAACACAAAAGTTGCCTGACTTATCACCCCCCAAACCAGTGGTCAAGCAGAGATCTCTAACAGAGAAATCAAAAGAATACTTGAGAAGATGGTTGGTCCCAATAGGAAGGAATGGTCCCTACATTTAGATGATGCACTGTGGGCATATAAGACAGCATACAAGACACCATTGGGGATGTCCCCATACAAGCTAGTCTATGGAAAAGCATGTCATCTACCAATTGAACTCCAGCATAAAGCCCATTGGGCATTGAAGCAATTAAACTTGGATCATACAAAGGCTGGTGAAGCAAGGCTTCTGCACTTAAATGAACTGGAAGAATTCAGGCACCATGCCTATGAAAATTCAGCAATCTACAAAGAGAAGACCAAGAAGTGGCACGACCAAAGAATACAAAGGAGAGAGCTGGTAGAAGGACAACCAGTGTTGTTGTTCAATTCAAGACTAAAATTGTTTCCTGGGAAGTTAAAATCTAGATGGTCAGGACCTTTCAAGCTAGTGAAAATCTATCCTTATGTTGCTGTGGACTTGTTTGATGAAAAGACCAATATCATTTTCAAAGTCAATGGCAAAGGGTGAAACAATATCATGGAGAGCATGTGGAAAGGGACAAGACCCAATTGTCTTTCAACAACATTTGAAGATTAAAGGGGAAAAGTCTGGCTGAAGACTCTTAAAGCAAGCGCTCTTGGGAGGCAACCCAATGATTTTTGACTAACCAACAATTTCTGTGTCTGTAAATTTTTGTTTTGTAGGAATGAAAGCTGAAGAAAGGAGAAAGAAAAGTGTGGCAGACGTTATAACGTCTAGGTGTGCTTAGGACGTTATCACGTTTGTTGTCTGGGCAAGGTTTAAATGAAAAAAAAGAGAAAAGAGGTCAAACCGGATTCAAACTCAGTCAAAGGCGTAAGTGGTGACGTGGCCGAAATCATTTCACTCTGCAGCCCTCGCGTGGTAACTGACCACGACGTCACCCTCCTCCCTAACTTGTCTAATCAACAGTTACCTTTCCCATTACTCCACTCCACCACTTCTCAACTTCCCATACCCATTCCCCAATAAATATCAGCCAGTTACCATCATCAACCCACCTGCAACCACTCTCTAGCCTTTCTCTCTCTCTGAAACCGTAACCTCACTCTTTCTTCTCCAAAACCTCAGAATTTCAAAACCCTCATTTTTATCCCAAGAAACCTTTCGCAACCACCATGACCAAAGTTAAGCAAGCTACTACCAAATCTTCTGGAAAGGGCAAAAATGTTGACCTAAGCTCCTCCTCAGCCCCAATTCCAGAAGTCCCAAATCCATCAAAGAAGAAAGCCCTGCTCCCAGAAAGGGGTTTTAGCCTAGAAATCCCAAACTCTGATTTCCTTGCAACCGTCGCAGCGTTAGGATGGCAGAAATTTATAGTGCACCGAAAGGAGTACATTGCAACACTAGTGCATGACTTCTACAAGGGAATCGTGGAAAGAACTGATGGAGAGCCCTCAATCGTCTCAAAAGTGCGTGGTGAAGAAGTGAAGTTTAGTGTGAGGGTAATCAATGATTATTTTGGTCTGGGGTATTATGGCAAGGCTGTGGAGACAAAGCACAAGACTTATGGGATGGCAGAAATGGAAGCAATCAAGGAAATAATATGTGTTGAAGGAGCTGTGTGGGAAAGGAGTGGTGACCATGGAAGCGAGTGCAAAATCCTGAAGAGGTATCTGTGCGATGAAGCCAACACCTGGTTTCATTTCATTAGGCATTGCTTGATACCTACTTCTCACACCTCTTGGGTAGACAAGGAGAGATTGATTGCTATCGATGCAATTATGTCAAAGGATAAGATTGAGGTAGGGAAGCTAATCAACCGGGAAATGAACAAGTGGAAGAATAGGAAGGACGGGTATTTGTACTTCCCTTGCCTGATTACTGATCTGTGTATGGAGGCCGGCGTAGAAATTGAAGCCACCGAACTGAGGGAGCAGCCCCAAGGACCCTTCTCAACAAAGTTCAAAGCTAGGGTAAGAGCTGCAGGAGCTACTACTACGCCGATCTTGTGACGACGCAACGTCTGGTGGAGCGACAAAATAAAGCAGCTAAATTTGTCAAAGAGCAGTTCGAGTGGCAGAAAAAGGTATTTGCGCAGGTGTCAAAAGGCAAGATGGTGA
Organism: Oxytropis ochrocephala; assembly: GCA_020916435.1. Lineage (NCBI taxonomy): Eukaryota > Viridiplantae > Streptophyta > Magnoliopsida > Fabales > Fabaceae > Oxytropis > Oxytropis ochrocephala. The sequence goes on from CM037094.1 coordinate 56,044,604, forward strand.
TTGAAGAGCCTGTGCTCCCTGAGTGGATGCAAGAGGAGGATGAAGACGATGTGCCCCTATCAACAATCCAACTTAGGGTAGTGAAGAAGGAAAGGGCCAAGAGAGCAAGAAGCCCAGCAAAAAGAAAAAGCCCAGCAAAGAAAAGGCAGAAAAAGGTAAGTAGCGAGGAAGAATTTAATTCAACTGATTTAGATGATATTAGTGAAAATGATGCAGATGAATCAAGAAAGGCAAGCATGGAGATCATAAGTGAGGAAGAGGAGGAAGAGCATTCAGAGGAAAAAGGTAGTTCCAGTGAAAAGACAACCAGTGAAACTGAGTCCCCAACAGCCCAAATAGCCAAAGAGCCAACAAAGAAACAGCCCAAAACAACTAACCCTAAACCACCATCACCAAAAGCCACACAACCACAACCTTCACCTCAAGAACCTTCCACCCATGACCAGAACACTCCCAAAACCCCACAATCCAAACCTCAAGACCAACCTATTCCACAACCACCCCCACCCCAACCTGAACCTGAAAAACAACCACCAGCTCAAGAAGTGCAGGGAGGAGACGTGGCAACGTCTGAGGCAACCAATGAAGGAAGTAATCCTGACCCACAACTAATGTCCCCACCCAAAAGAACAAGAGTCAAAAGTGTGCCCACCCAAAACCCATTTGGAAGAAAGAAGAGGCAGGAGTTAGCAGCTGCAACTAAGGAAACCCAAGCTAGTGAAGAGCAAGAGCAAGCTGATACAGCCACAACCAAGAGACAAAAACTTCCGGTTAGGAGGAAAGGTGAAAGTGCCAAAGGGAAGCCAGCCACTACTACTAGTGCAGCATTTGTTGCTGCTAGTGGTTCTGAGGAAGCCCTTACTGCCATTGCTGAAGAAGGAACTACAGACGTTATAACGTCTGCTGAAAAAGAGGCTGCAGTTAAACTTTCAGAATTGCAAGTAATGAAAGAGCGCGGAGCTGCAATTGAAAAAGCAAAGGAGCAGGCAATGGAAGAGGCTACTCAGAAATTGGCGGAGCATCTCTTGAAGCAAGCCCAAGATAAAGTTACTGTTATTGGTGGTTCATCCAAAGACGTTGTAACGTCTCAAGTGCCAGAGGTTGAAAAAGCCCAAATGGACCCCAATACTGCACAACAAGTTAACCCTGCAGAGCTAGCAATGAAGGCATGGGAAGAAGCCAAGAAAAGGATTGCTGAGAGCAGCGCAAAAATGACCAAGGAAGCTGAAGCTTCAGTTGCTGCTGGTGCGAGCTCAGGTGTGGTAGGATCAGATGAAACAACAACCACCACCACTACAGAAGCAGGAGGAGAGAAAAAGAAGAAGGAAAAGAAGAAGGTGACAGGACAAGCAGGCATTCCAACCAGGCAGAGTGGAAGGCTCAGGTCTGGTTCTTTAAACCAGCTCTTTAATTTCTGCAGTAGATTAATTTTAGTTTTTAATTTTAGTAGTTTCCTTGTTTATGTTCTGTTTGATTGTTCCTCCCCTACGAAAAAAAGAAAAAAAACAAAAGATTTTCATCATTGAGCAGTGGGGACACTGCTCAACCTTAAGTGTGGGGGGGGGGGGGGGGAAGAATCCTGATGTTCTTAGTTTTTGTTTCTGTTTTGGTGCAAGCATGTAATCAAATGCAAAATCAGTTTTTATTCTTACTCTGGTAGGCATTAAAAATAATTCTCTTTGGGCTAAGTCTAGTGATGAATGTGTATGTGTGAGTAGCTGATGCATGTTTAGATGAATAGAATTGATTGCTGCTCCCACACAAACTCTGTTTTGAGAAAAGATCTAGTTAGCTAGGGAATATTTTATGATGAAGCTGGTTTTGGTGAACTTTGGTGATTGTAAAACTTGATTAAAAACTTAGAGTAGCAGTAGAAGCTAAGTTTGGGGGGGTATATCAGGTCGTACTAAGGCTGGGTGCTAAGACTGTAGGATGGTTAGTGCAGGTGTAGTGTGAGTGCAACGTTGTAACGTCTACCCGTAACGTTATAACGTATGCCGTGTGTGTTTGTGTATTGTGTTTTGTGTTTCAAACGTTATAACGTCCCATCTATAAACGTTATAACGTCTACTCCAAAAAGACCAAAAAGAGTGTGCTGTTGTAAATAAGTGGAAAATCCACATGTGCTGTGTGTTTACTGCAATACCCTGAAACAAATACTGGGCAACCCAATAAATGAAAAAAAAAATAGAGAAGAGAGAAAAAGAACTCCAAGTGGAGTGAATCAAAAGAGAGTTGCTCAGTGATGAGGGGGTTGCAGTCATTCGTGTGTGTGAGTCAGAAAAATAGTTGCACTAATCTAGTCCTAGCATCCAATTAAGACCCTTTGTCATGCTTTAAATTAACCCCCATGTCTTATGTGAAAATGTTAGTCTACTTTTTGTTTTGAAAGATGTTTTGCTATCACCAAATGGAAACCACTCTTTCATAGGCTAGAATAGCTTCTGAACCTTGTAACACCCTAAATGATTTAATTAAGTAATTGATTAAATTATTTAAAGTGTTGCACTTATTTTAATTATATTAAATTATAATGTAATATTTTATTTAATTGAAGGGAGTGGTATTGGAAATACCGGGACTGCAAATATTGGCCCAAGAGCCCAAGCCCAATGACTTAGGCTCCTAGGGTTGGTGCATTTCGCACCAATTGAGCAAGGAAAGAAAGAAACGAAAGAAAGGAGAGAAAGAGAGAGAAAGCGGCGCTAAGAGGAGAGAGAGAAGAGAGAGAGCTTCGCACCTTGAGAAGAAGGAGAAGAAGGCTCTAGTTCTTTGTGGTTTTTGGTGGTGACTCGGAGAAAGGAACTTTTCTACGGTTAATTCAAGGTAAGGGGAGTCTCACTCTATAATAGAGGGTATAATAGGTTGTATGTGAGTCATAGAGTCTTATTTGATGATATTTGATTGTTAATTGAATTGTTGTTGGATTGAATTTGATGAATTGCATGAGAAAATCGATTTAGGGCTTAAGTTAGGGTTTATAATATGTTGATTTCGTTTTTGAGATGTATGTGATGATTTGAACGTGTAATTGATGTTGTTGGGATGATGAGTAGTGATTTAAAAATGGTTTTGAATGATTGATCATAGGAGAATTGTGAAATTTGGGGTTTTAGGGGTTTTGGGGTATAGGGCGCCAAGTTCTAGAGAAATGGCGCCTGGTAATCGTGTGTGATGGGGTTTTGTGTTGTGTTAACAGTGCAGGCGCCAATTTCCTAGAGAAATGGCGCCTGGGTCACTGTTGCAGGGTGGGTGGTGTGTGTTGTGCTGCCTGGGCGCCAATTTGCTGGAAACATGGCGCCCTGTGCACTGTTCATGGGCTGAGTTGTGTGTTTTGTGCAGTGTCACTTGCACGGGCGCAAGTTCTTTGGGAAAATGGCGCCAGTGTAATCTTTGTTTGTGTGGTCGAGTGTGTGTGTGTGTGACAGGCGCCAAATGCGCCTGTGGCGCCAGAATGGCGCTGTGTCACTTATTCATGTGTTGTGTGTGCGGTGTCAGTGCGTGGCGCCAAAATTGGCCGCCAATGCGCTGGTGTGTCTGTGCCAAGTGCAGGGCGCCAAATGGCTGCCCTGTGGCGCCTGTGGTGGCGCCTAGGTGGGTGTGTGCGTGGATGTCTAGGTGTGGGGCGCCATTTTGGCTGCCCATGGCGCCTAGGGTGGCGCCTGGTGTGTGCAAGGGTGTGTGTGTGCAGTGGCAAAGCACAGGCGCCAAATGGCTGCCCTGTTGCACCTGTGTTGGCGCCTGTGTGCTAGTGTGTGCACGGGCGCGAAATGTGAGAGACTTGGCGCTATGTCTTTGGTGTGCCTGAGGCGCGAATGTGGGAGACTTGGCGCCTATGTGCTGGTGTGCACAAGGGGGCGCCAGAATGTGGGAGAATTGGCGCCTATGTGCTGGTGTGCACAGGGGGGCGCCAGAATGTGGGGTTTTTGGCACCTGGTGGTGCCAAAGTGCATCCTAGGTGTTGTTTTGGTCCCTAGGTGACAGTTTGGTCCCTAAGTGACAATTTGGTCCAAAAGGTGTTGTTTTAGTCCCTAAGTGACAGTTTGGTCCTAAGGGTGTGGTTTTGGTCCCTAGGTGACAGTTTGGTCCCTAAGTGACAATCTGGTCCAAAAGGTGTTGTTTTAGTCCCTAAGTGACAGTTTGGTCCTAAAGGGTGGTTTAGGTCCTTGAGTGAGGTTTAGTCCTCTAGTTGTGATAAGTCCTTGAGACATGAGAGTAATGATGAAGTGAATAATGTTGGTGATGATGATGCCATGGGGGCTAAAACTAAAAATGACAATGATGTGAGAGGTGATGATAATTGATGAACTGTAGGCTGCGGTCTTGACGTATAAATGAAATTGATGATGTGCGTGTTCATGAGTCACACGCATACATACGGCTGCGGTCGCGACGATATATTGTGTAGGCTGCGGTCTAGGTGTTTTATTTTTCGGCTGCGGTTGCGACGTATATTGAGTGATGATGAGGCCATGGGGGCCAATGGTACCACATGCATCTATGCATTACATTGCATTCATTATCTTCATTGATGCATGATTTGTTGGTTGATAATTAGTATGACAAGTTGTACTGTGTAACTGTGCCTGTGTGATACTGTGACCAAAATATATACTGCTTATTATCACCTTTATTATATAGTTTGAGACTCACCCCTTTTTGTTGTTGTTTACCACAGGTAGCCATGAGTGAAGGCTTAGTCCCTTCACTTCCCCGAAGTCGATGCGCTCGATCACGTAGCACCTAGGGGATGGGATTAGTGTTTAGATGTCTGGCTTGCTCACTGTTGAGCTTTTATATTTGATATTCTATGTATTGTTGAGACTGATGATTTCTTCTTTGAGATTGTAGTTTATTTCCGCTGCGTTATGTGAAGTTATATTTCCACGTGTTTTTCATGGTGTTACGTATTGAACTGTTATTATGAGCTGAACTGGTTGTTTGAGTTATTTTGAAGTGACAAGTGTACATCCCATTGAATGATTTTAATTGAGAAATGAATTTTTATACTCTGATTTTTATTATAAATATACGGGTAGAAATGGGGTGTTACAAACCTAGCTAGAAATGGAATTAATGCAGAGATCACACACTCACTTTGGGCAGTAATGAATCTAGAATGTAATTGTGCATTGGTGCGTGAGTGTGTAGAGAATTAGCCCCTTGAGAATGATTTTTAATCAAATGATTGAGTAGAATGTAGCCTGCTGGTGTAGTTGATTTCATGCATTTCTGTTTATTTTTGTTTTCCCTTGATTGCTTGAGGACAAGCAATGATTTAAGTTTGGGGGTGTGATAACTCATATTTATATGAGTTATTTATGTTCACTCAAAGATAAATCATGCAAGTTCTCTAGCAATATAAGATTAGTTTAATTAGTTTTCTGTTAGTTTCTTATTTCCTAGTTAGTTAGGGGCTGAATTAGGAGTTCTGTGCATTTTGGCACCAATCGGTGCCTTTGAGAGCGTTTTGATGCTTTTTGTGTTTGTGCAGTAAAGAGTTAAACGTGGCCACGTCCCTCACCACGTCTGCAGAGAGACAGCAGAGAAAAAGGGAAAGATCTCAGTTTTGGCGCGCTAGCAATGATGGTCAAAGATTTAAAAAGTCAGAAGATCTTCTATTCCCTATGTGCTGACGAGGATGGCCTTGCATCAGTAGCAATGCATGATGTCGGTCGGAGGAGCAAACAGGCTTGGTAGGTGGGCAAGTGACATCAGCAAAACGTGACCCAACTGACTATATATGGAAGACTCATCTCTCTCTCAAAGGACACACGCTGACACTCCATAAATCACTCCAATCCATCCCTTCATCATCTATCTTCCTCCATTTCAGAGAAAGAGTCTAAAAGAAGTTCTGGACACAGACTTCTTCATTTTACTTGTCTCAAACTCCATTTTTATTTTCTTCGCAAACCTCTACTGTAAGGCTCAAACGTTGTAACGTCTATACAGCGTGCATGCTGGAAGATTACATAGGTGTATCTTTTGCACTTAGTGTCGTTCCATCTATGTATGGTATTTGGATTTTAACTCCTTATCATTCTGTAAAGATGCTCAACATGAGCTAAACATTTTGTAGTTGGGTTGTTGTGTTTTGCATGTAATGAATTTCTAGTTAAATGTTATGAAGTATTGACGCTTATATGTTTTAAATCTTTGCATGATAATATTTCCAAACTTGTTTTGAGGTTGGCCTCTTAAAATAGGTAGATTCGTAGGTACAGACATGGTCTATGAAAAGAACTCAAAGATTTATATGAACGAAAAGGTGTACTAAAGACATTTAGGCATTTTTATCTAAGTCTAGACATAAAATGGATAATAGTTCATAGGACACTACTGTGGGTACTTAAAATACAGGGGTGGGCCTACTTAGAACCTAGACATAGGACCTCTAGTACTTGAAGCTCTGACGTTATGTTACTGAAAAACACAGCTCTTTTGCAACAACATTCAAATGTTATAACGTCTATACAGAATAACATTTGTATGTAATAGCGTGTAAACGTTATAACGTCTAACTAGAGAAGATTTACTTGCATGCAACAATCCAACTCACTCTCATCCATATTCACAACCACTTATTATTCACTTGCTTTATTTATGTTCCTAGTATTTATACCAACTTTTAGTGTCGATTTGTTACTTGTTTCACTTGTGTTTTGAGACTTGAACTTTGAGAGTAAACCAATCCTCGTGGGAACGATCTCTTACTTTTTATCCACTTTATTACTTGTACGACGTGTATACTTGCACTAATATTGCGACTACAACACGAACGCAACAGTGCTACAGGATCTACATTCTCTAGTGCATCATCTTCATTCACAGTGACTTGCTCATCAGCATTCTCGAGCTCAATTTCAATTGTCTCACTTGTCTCCTTTTCAACATTATCACTCCAATCCCATTCCTTGGACTCATCTACCACCATTTTATGACAACCTTCTTATTGATAGGATCATACAATTTGTATGCTCCAGTCGCTGTGATATCCAACAAGGATCATGGCTTGAGCTCTTGAATCAAGTTTCCTCCTATTTTGTTTAGGTACATGCCTATAGCATAGTGAGCCAAACAACTTGAAGTGCTTCACACTAGGCTTAGTGCCACTCCAAGCTTCCTCTGGTGTAATGTTCTCAAGCCTCTTTGTTGGACATCTATTCAAAATGTTTGTTGTTGTAAGCACTGCTTCAGCCCAAAACTCATTTGGTAGATGTTTCTCCTTCAACATGCATCTAGCCATGTTTAGAAGAGTTCTATTCCTCCTCTCAGCTGCACCATTGTGCTGTGGAGTGTAAGGAGCTATCACTTCATGCACTATACCTTCATCTTTGCAGAATTTTTCAAATTCATGTGATGTATATTCACCACCACCATCAGGTATCAACAATTTTATAGAGCTACTACATTGTTTCTCAGTTAGCAATTTGAATTGTTTGAAGGTTTCAAACACATCACTCTTCCTATGCAAAAGGTAAATCCACATCTTCTTAGTATAATCATCAATGAAAGATACAAAATAGAGATTACCTCCATGGGATTTGACCTCAAAAGGGCCACAGACATCTGAGTGCACCACCTCTAGCTTCATAGTAGCTCTAGTAGGTATTGCAACATTGTATGATTTCCTTGGTTGCTTCCCTTCACAGCATTTGCCACACACTTGCCTTGGCTCATCAATTGGAGGCAATCCAAGCACCATACCCTTCTTCTGTAGCATGCTCAAACTAGCAAAGTTCAAGTGCCCCATCCTCTTATGCCATTTCCACACATCATTCTTCAGTTGAGCAGTGAGACATTTCTGCTCCATTGAATTCACTCCCACTTTGAAGGTTCTGTTGCCAGCCATCTTCACCTTCAATACTTCATTTTCTTCACTGTCAAACACACATATATGGTTGTCCTTCATGCTCATTGAGTATCCTCTTTCAAGTAATTGACCCAAACTCAAAAGGTTGCTCTCCATTTGAGGAACATAGAACACATCATTTATCACCACTGTTTTGCCATCCTCTCTCTTGATAGCCACTTTGCCTAGTCCCTCAGCCATTACAGCCCTGCCATCACCAAATTTGATGCTTCTTTTGATACTCATGTCAATTTCACAGAACCATTCAAGATGTCCTTTCATATGGTTCGAACAACCAGTGTCAATATACCACCATTCAATCACAATGATGCCTTTCTCAGTTACGGCCATCAACATCACAATTTCCTTATCAGAGTCATATGCACACTGAGCTTCATGATTCTTGTTCCTTGGCACCCTTTCATTCTTGCATTCATCTGCAAAATGGCCATACTTTTTACAGTTATAGCATTGAACATGTTCTTTTGATTTCTTTTTACCTTTGCCATCACTTTCACCTTCTTTCTTGTTATGTTCTTGCTTAGAGTTTCCACCTTCACCTTTGTTCCCCTTCCATTTTCCTTTCCCTTTCTTATTCTTCCAAGAATCACTACCTCCACCTCCTTTCTTCCAAGATTGAGCCACTAATGTCTTCTCAAAATCTTTCTCCTCTTTCTTCATAGTTTCTCTATTTTTCAATATGATTTCATGTGCTTCTAAGGAACCTAACAATTTTCTAACTTCAATGTGTCTAGGTCCTTATATTGCTCTATAGCAGATACAACATTATCAAAACTAGGGGTCAAACCAGTTAAGATCTTCTCTACCTTCATAGCATCACTCACTGTCTCTCCACAACATCTCATTTGATTAGTTAGAGTGACTAACCTGTTGACAAATTGGGCCACGGTCTCGTTTGATTCCATCTTCATCAAACCCAATTGGCACCTCAAGGACATCAACTTCATCTTCTTTGCTTGTTTATCACCTGCATATGTAGTTGGCTGCACATCCCAAGCCTCTTTAGCAGTCTCAAATTCAATGATCTTCTCAAGCACATTTGCATCAACCATTGGTGTATAAGGAAGATAGCCTTATCATCCTTCTTCAATTGCTAACGATGTGTTGCTCGATTTGCCTCTGTTGGTGCAGTCACTCCATTGCGAACAACTTCAAGAACTCCTTGATATCTGAAAATCACCTTCATTTGCGCAGTCTATCGTTCATAGTTTGTTCCATCAAACACGGGCAATTTTGCAGGGAATTGTCCATTGTTTGAATTTGTTTGCGTGGCCGCCATTAACGCCGCCCTGAATCTTTGCTCTGAGGCCAATTTGTTGGAGGGAAAAGCACTTCTTTGAGTGTTTGTTAGAACGGTTAGAGAGAGAGGGAGGGAAAGTTAGTTGTTAAACAGAATTTTTGATTGCAAAGGTGTAACTCATTGCACTTCATTTATTTGTATTTATAGAGTTACACATTAGTGTTGACTAGTAGTTAATCACCTACATTGATCTATTTACAAGACTAAGTACTGCAACACTAGGCAGCACATGATCACAACACTTGACTAAGTGCCACAACACCTAATATAGCACCTAGTTTACTACTTATTACAGTTCACATATTTACAACATGACTGAGGTGCTAACAGCACCTCTCACAGCACCTAAATTGACTAAGTTGAATTACAAAACTACAATACAATATACAACTTTTTTGTAAGATATTCGTAAACAAATTTTTTAATTTTTAATGTACAAGTGAATGTCGACCCATGCTGCGCACATGTCATACATACTTGTAGATATAATTCTTTTTTATAAAATCTGTCTGTAATGGGCTTTCACCTAAATTAAGTGACTTTTCATTTCTTGGTAGATTTCATTTTTCGCAAATTTCGGGGTTTAACCTCGATCCCTTTTTTGATATAGTAGGGAGTATCCCAAACATACATGCTACAGATGGAGCAATGAAGGTTGGTCAGCCTACAGTAGGGATATATATTTGCATTCGCCTCGAAAAGAGGAGTAAGCAATGCAACTCTGTTAGAAATGGTATGGAGATTGGTGAGTGTGACATGGAAGAACTTGTAAACATGATTAAATGGTTAAAAGATGTGTTAAATATGAGTGTCTTTACCAGATACTAATCAGTCTATGCAAATGATTGTTTTTTCCGAAAAATATAATACCTTAGCATAGAATTTACAATATTGCTTGTGTTCAACACAATATAGTGTCGTAATAGTGTTTTATCTTTACGGCTGATATGGAATATAGTAGTGTTCATTTTTGGCTTCGGGAGTTGGTATTTTACCTGTTTTTTATTTGGCTTTGTATTGAACTTAAATGTAAAACAATCTTCAATTTACTATAATCTAGATTAACTATGAATCAAAACAAAAAAAATTCAGTCGTTGTACATTTTTTCGATAATTAGAAAGATTTATTAATGATCACTTATTTCAGCATCATTGACACATGCTCCCCTACCTTCTATTAAGGGTTTGAGAGGTCGTCCAATCATGTGCTAAGACAAAGCCGAGATAAAATACACCAATCTAAATACAGTGCCACAAAGGTTCAAGGCATAGGCTTCATAAAGGTTCAAGGCATAACCTTCAGTCATTGTACATAACTATACTATCCTATCAGAGGGTTAATTGACAGCATATAAATCTGTTTAAGATATATGGTAAATTGCTACGTTATTTTGACATAAAAAGGGACACCAAATTCTACCACAATTTTCATGGTTAATTGATGTAGTTTAATACATGGTTGATATTAGAAAGTTAGTTTACAAGTTAGTTACAATTGAAAACTAATTTAACTAATTTGTATTAAGCCATTGAGGCCATGAAAGAGGTGATAGAGTTCCAAGAATGAGTTTCAAATGAAAGAGATAAAATTGGAAAAATAAACTCTATCTTTTGATTGATGGTACAATAGTATTATATACAAATGTTTAACTATAGTTAACTTTAGTTAACTGAATTGGAAAACTAACTACACATGTAACAACTTCTAAACTAATCTAGTTAAGTTAGTTAGGCACTAACTAACTTCTAAACTAATCTAACTAATTTAGTTAGACACTAACTATATCTAATAGTCCCCCACAAGCTAGAAGTTATTCACAACACTTCTAGCTTGACATGAACAATAGAAAAGTACATCAAGACAAAAGAAAATTACATCGAGAAATTCCGGAATGCTATAACACCCTGGGATCATTACATGAGAATGTAGCATAGGAGATAACCACTGAAGCCTCCACAGTCTGAGCCATGAAATTGCAAAGAATGCAAAACACATGCTTGCTCCAAATTCTTTTCCTGAATACTTGAAAACCTTCACAACTTCCATTAATACATCACTTGCATCATGGAGGGCAATGTTTAACTAAAGGAATCAAGGTGGAATGATGATTACCGATACAAGAATGACACTCAAACGAATACAAGAATGACAAACAATTTGATGTGCAAGAATCGCAAACGGAAATGATGATTACCGATACAAGAATGACAAACAATTTGCGTCAAACGAATTAGAAACGGAACAAACGAACGCAAGTTGCACAAACATAAACTCTCAAAGAAGCGAGAGGAAGGAGAAAAACGCGATTCTGATTGAAAAGCGAATGATAGAATCAAAATCGATTCAAAGAATTTGCGAAACCGAAATTTGGGGAAAACGCAAAAAAAAAATAGAGGAACGCAAGAAGAAAGAAAGATTGAAATCTGTGAAACCAAAATTGCAAAATTGAAAACAAAAGTTGCAAGAATTCAGAGGAAGCCCCAAAACGTAGAGATCGCAAAAGGAATGTGAACCAGACTCAAAATTGAGAAAAAAAAAGATAAGAAACTAATAAAATGAATATAAAATTAAGAAATTTCTTATCATACCGCAATGAACCCCATTCTTCATGAATCGCAAAATAGTAGAAGACATTCACGTGAAGACAATGGAGGAATCATTGAGGAGAAAGGAATGCGGAAGCTATATCGCTCTGATACCATATTAAGAGTTAAACTTTATCTATGAATTGAATATAAATTTTATTCAAATGAATGGAGAAGTAAAAACTTAGTACAATATGAAGAGGTGATCACTATATATAGTGCACCTTCTAGTGAAAGTAAATACAAAAATCCAACTAACTAACTAACTAACTAACTAAGAAAAGTAGTTACAATTGAAAACTAATTTAACTAACTTGTAAACTAACTTTCTAATACTCCCCCTCAAGTTGGAAGAGAGATGTCAAGATCTTCCAACTTGGAGATGAGATGCTAAAATAAAGCTTTCATGCATCTTGCACTATCGGTCAACCAAAAATTCAAATACACAAGCCACGTGAATATGAAGTCCATTCACCAACCATTGTAGACACTTTAAGAAACTTAGGAAATTGAAATCTCATTCTACAAGGCCAAACATCAGTGCTACTATGTTGATGGCAATTGAAAACTTGCAAGAAACCACATGTCGACAAAAGAACATTGAACAGTCTTCAAAAAACCCCAGACAAAAATGTGAATCCAAGAAATCAATCCAAGAATCCAACAAGAAAACAAGATGAAATACAACCAAACGTTGAACGGATTTTTAATTTGAAAAAATTAACAATAGTTCTGGCAAATTTTTTGGATTGTTAGATATATGAGTTGAAAAAGATTTCATTTGCTGGTCCATTCACTCTTCCATAGCTACACAACTCGACTAGGAAGAAATAAGAGACAAAAACGCAACAAAGATGATGAAGCGGACTCAAGGGATGATCGAGGAAGAAGCTTTAAAGAACTTCTTGAATACACGCAAGAAGTGACTAAATTTGTCCTTAGGGAGATGTTGAGATACCAACACAAGAGCGGAATTATCCGAAGGATGGAGGTATAATGCGTCATCATGGTTCTATGGAGGATTTGCCATGGCAGAGATGAGTTGAACAACAACCATGTAGATCAAAGAACAAAAGAAGAATGATGAACGTAGAGAATCTCAAAGGACAAATGGAAGAAAAAATCAATAAATTTCTTGTGATACCACGATGAACACTATTGTTCATGAATCGCAAATCAAAAGAAGAAATTTGCGAGAAGACAATGGAGGAATCACCGATGAGAGATGAACGCGGTGTCATACCCCAATTTTGTCCGGCTTAGGTCAAAACCCTAATTTTCCCCAAAAAATAATTAAATTAAAAAGTAAAAAAGCATCATTCATTGCATTTAAGTTTTTAAAGTCCTTTCAAAGTGTCTAAAATCATTTTTGGAGTTGGAATGCACTTTTTAGACAAATTAGGGTTTTTCAGTGCAAAAGGGTATTTTGGTCATTTTGCAAATAAAGGGCAATTCCTCAAAACAAGTCATCCAACATGCATTTCAAGGTACTAGAGGTCACTCCTAGGTTGAAAAAAACATTTTTGAAGTGGAAATGTGTTTCAAGCAAAAACTAGGGTTTTTAGAGTAAGAGGGCATTTTGGTCATTTCACAATAAAAACGGTTTTTTGTCCCAAATCCTTGGATAATCATCAATGATTTATTTAAAGGATATTTGTGCTCCATTGTGATTATTTTTGTGCATAAATATTAAAACCTTTGGTCTAAAAACCTATTTTTGGATAGAGGGGTAAAATGGTCTTTTCCTTTGAGGTGGGGCAAATAAATCAATTTTGGGATTGGTGAGATCATAAAATTCAGAGCCCAATCATTGAATCATAGGATAGGGCCCAAAATGGCATGAATTAGGAAGAAAGATCTAGAAGGGAATATTCTACATTCTTTTGAATTGTGAAAGGATAAGGATAGTACAATAGTACAATTTGCAATTCCACTCACTCCCCACACTCCCTTGCTGCGCACTTCAGCCATATACCTCCCATTTTCATTTATTTTTATTGCTTGCAAATTATATTAAATCATGGCCATCCATTCAAGTGTGAAAAACAATCCTCACCCTTCATTTGAATCAAAATGGCACTTGTGTAATAAGCTTTATAGAAAAATACCATTTTGTAATTGAGATTATCCTTCACCACCACTCCTAAGCTGCGCATTCCAGCCCTCTCTCTCCCCATTTTGTGTTTTTAATTACCCTCAATCCATGTGATCTTGCATCTTGACCATTGATTCAAAATTTATCTCAAATCCTATTGGTTTGCAAGAAGCACATTGTCCTAATTACCCTTTAAATTTTCACTTCATATAAAACCCAAAAATAGGAGACTTCACACACACACACTCTCATTTTTACCCTAGCTAGCATTCTCTCCTCTCCTCTCCTCCTCTTGGCCGAACCCCTCCTTCATTTCCCTTCCATTCTCTTTTCAATTTTCATCCACCAAATCACCTCAAATCTACTCCACATTCACATATCCTCTTCTTTTCATCCTTGATTCCATTTTTACTCCATAAAGGAGCTTGCTTTCTTCAAATTTGCGTGGCATTGTTGGTGATTTGTGAAGGTTTTGGTTTGTTTTGGTTTTGATCTTCATTCTCCTATTCTTGTGTAGCTTTGATCTTGAGGTAAAAATCTTATCTTTTGCATTTTTCACTATTAGCATGTGAATCTCCCTTCTACTCCTCTATCCTCTCTAAGAGGCTTAGAGGGTTCATTTCAAACACTATGTCAAGGACTTTGGGAGCCTTGGGTGTTTGAAGGGAACCCTTGGCCTTGAAGAGAGGTTTCTTGTGTTTTTCAACCATGTTCTTGCATTTTTTCATACTTATTTTGTCATATTTGAATGAATAAATAATTTCCATGTGATATATGCATCCCTTGTTCATATCATAACTTGCAAGTTGAGATTTTGGTTTGATTCATTTAGTGTGAGGGTTCGGTTTTAGGCCTTACAAATTAGGGTTTTATTTGCCTTCCTTTTACTCTTTGATTTTTGTGTAAATAAATGCTTGATGTGCTCAAACTTGCATAATTTGTTCCATGTGTTTGATTATGAATTTGTGCATGAAATAATGTGTTGTTTACACTTTGCATCTTATCATTCATGTATTCATATAAGTTTACATCTTTTGCATTCATACTCTCCTAAATGCCCATGCATATATTAATCTCATGTCTTGTATTCCACACATGTATGTTCATGCATTCATGCATTAGCCTAATCATGCATTCAATAATGCCATACCTTGTATTCTACAATTGCATGCTCATACACTCATATACTTGCTCAATCGTGTATTTAATTAATCATGTATTCAATTGTTCATGGCAACTTGTAAATATTCCTCATATGTGCTTTGCTTATGCCTTCATTGTTGTCTCGGTTTTGACTTGAAAAAGATTTGTTATGTTCTACTTTCTTTTCTTCAAACTCAAATTCAATTGTTTTCAAATAAAAAAACCTAAGGCATTTTTCTAAGCAAATCATTAACCATCACTCGAAGCCATTGCTTTTTGATCGTTAATGAGGAGTTATTAGTGATAGTCACTCGAAGCCTTTGCTTGTTTGACTATTATGAAAGCTCCCACACATTAATTAAACAACAAAAAAAAACCAATTCAAATTTCCAAAATAACATGAGTTATTT
The DNA here is from genome assembly GCA_020916435.1 of Oxytropis ochrocephala. Classification (NCBI taxonomy): domain Eukaryota; kingdom Viridiplantae; phylum Streptophyta; class Magnoliopsida; order Fabales; family Fabaceae; genus Oxytropis; species Oxytropis ochrocephala. Next base: position 56,060,014 of record CM037094.1, read on the forward strand.
AGTGGTAATTATCACTAAGGCTCATCACCTTTTTCAAAACAATTTTCAAAAAAGAATAATACAATGTTGTCGCTCGTAATCACTCGAAGCCATTGCTTGTTTGACTGCCGGCTCCAACTCTTTTTTTTTTTTTTTCTTTCGAGTTAATACCGAATGCCACTCGAAGCCTTTGCTTGTTTGGTGTTCGCGAACACTCGAGTCTTATTTCAAAAACTTCAAAACTTAAACCCCTAAGCCGTTTTCAGACGCAAACCAAGAACTACGTAGCTTTGATCCCTCAGCCCAGTGAGGGTACGTAGGACCGGGTTCATGTCCCGTCAAACACCCTTTTAAAAAAAAAACATCTTTGTTTTGTCCTGATTTTCAAAGATAACCAAAAATATTTTCAAAAAACCAAAACAAGAACTACGTAGCTTTGATCCCTCAGCCAGTGAGGGTACGTAGGACCGTGTTCGTGTCCCGTCAAGCACCATTTTCAAAAATCTTTGTTTTGTCCTGATATTCAAAGATACCAAAAACATGCCTCTTTCCTGTTTTCAATAAAACCATTTCACAAAAGAAAAGAAAAGAAAAAGTAGAACAATATATTTCAAATCAAACATTTCAAAACCACATCAAATTAATGGTTCCCTTTCGGTAGAAAGAAAGCGCGTGAAGTGCTAATACCTTCCCCATGCGCAACAGGCCCCGAACCTACATCTCTAAGTTTTGAAAGACCACCCTCTTTTCAAAAAGGTTTTTTTTCAATGTTTTTCCTAAAAAATAAATATTGGTGGTGGCTCTACTAATTTCACGTTGTCAAACTGAAAAGTCCCAAACCGGATTTTTCGGGGCGCAACAGCTGGCGACTCCACTGGGGACTTTCTTTCTTTATTTATTTATCTAAAGAGAGATGAGGGTCAAGCCTAATTAATTTGATGTGGTTTAAATTGTTTGATTTGAAAAATTATGTTCTATCTCTTCCTTTTCTTTTTCTTTTCCTTTGTATGCTTGTGTTTGCGTTTATACATGCATTACTCAATTCCCATGTCCCCTCTTCTTCGCTCCTTTTCTTAAGGTAAAACATGCATTTCCCCCCATTTCTGCTATGATCCCTCTTCTTAGCTCCCTTTCTTGTGGTAAGTAATGCGTGCAATTACTGTTGACTTCCTAGGATGGTTTGTATGTTGAAATGGTGTATGCATATTAAACCCTAGGGTAGACGACTTTTCTTCCTTTTTCTGGATTGTTCTGGTTTCCTTGCAGGTGGGGATGGGTAGATTTTAGGAAGTATGTCCTCAATCACACACTTGCACACCTTATGGTTTATGTTCTATGAGTGGGCTCCTATACCCGGATCCAAAAAACACTTAGGAGAGTGGAGGCGATTAGTGACTATCATTCAAGACCTTTGTCTGTCTGATACTCACAAAAGTCTCAACCGGAGTACGCTTTCTCATGACGCCTCACACTTGGTAGCATTCTACATTTGTGGGTGTCGGCATGAGGATTCTATAGCTCCGGTAGCCATTGTGAGGTTGTGAATTAGAGCTACATGGGAGGAACCTTTGAAGTTGCCCTAGAACTCAGGAATTCCCACCTTTGTAGGACACGAGGGCATACGAATTGTGTGCTGCATGGTAATCTAGGACATGTCTTCCTCAAAAGGAGAATTTTCAAAGTTTTTCCAAGAAAATACAAAAATATTTTTTCCTTTTCCAAATAAACCACTGCGTGAGGCGGCATGTAGTGTATCACCTAAATTTTTGAACTTCCGTCCATACACATTGCTTTTATCATCTCTGCATCCATCATTCATATCATAATCACATCGTACCGCATTCATTAAAACTAGATGTTGTAAATATTTGCATTCACACTGCATTTCATCTGCATTTGCTTTCCGAGAACCACCGAATAATGTACCGTCTTGTCATAGGTACGTCAGAATGGAATCAAATAGCAAGACTTCACTTGTTTCTCGCTTCCCAATTTTGAAGAAGGTTGAGGTTGGTAGTCTAAGGCAGTGTGCAGCTCTTATGGGCCCTATTGAGAGAGATTCCTTCGATCAGGCGTATGGGAATATCCGTAGACTTTTGCAGTTAAATGTTCAAGAGGATGCTCTTATGGCTTTGAGCCAGTTCTATGACTCTGATGTGAGGTGTTTCTTCTTCAAGAATTTCCAGCTATCCCCTACATTAGAGGAGTACGAATAGCTTAGAATCAGTGTGGATGAACTGAGGTTGCATAAATTAAAAAGAAATGGAGTGGCTGGGTATCCGCAAGAGTACTTCGAGGGTTTGATGCAATCTTATGCTGCGACTAAAAAGTGGGGTCCATTCAAGTTGGTGCTCGCTCTCACCATATTTGGGGTTATCCTCTTTCCTCAAATAGAGAGATATGTTGATGAAGATGCAATTGGTGCGTTCCTAGCCTTCAAGGACGCCAAAAACCGTGTTAATCCTGTGCGCCGTTCTTGCTAACACATACCATGCCCTTACCCGCTCTGATCGGTTCCATAAAAGAAGTCGTGTGCCTTTCTTCTCACGTTCTCTATGCCCGGCTCCTTACCCATGTGATCCACAATCGAGGTGATGTTAGGGAACTAATTTCTTATGCCCTTAGCTGTGATGTGGAGGTCAGAACCGCTATAGAATGGGTTGAGTTTTTGAAGGATATCAATGAACTTCAAATCCGGTGGTATACAATTTGCTTGTTGGGATGATAGACCGATGGTAGTAGTGTTTTTGTGGAAGTTTTCAAAAGCGTGCCTCTCATGGGGACTCAAGGGTGCATCAACTACAATCCTTCATCGACTTTAAGGCAACTCGGTTTGCAGATGAAGAACTCACCCTCGAAAGCATCTTTGTCCGTATTTACCTTTACAAAGGAATGCCTAAATGCGGTGACTTGCTTCAAGAGTTCAACGATCATGGGAATCCGTGTTGCGAAAGGGAAATGAAGAGTCATCAAAAAAGAACCGGTGACATCACTTTCAATCGGTGGCTCAAGGAGATGCTTCAGGATACAAAGTCACCGAGTCGAAGGACGCTTTCCCTTGATGAAGGAATACAGAGCCTTATGTCCCTACCTATGAAGAGTGAATGAAGTCAAGTCCGCTTTAGCAAAGGTAGAAGAGGAAAAGAAAGCATTGCAGGCTAAGCTAGAGGAGATGGCCGAGAGAAAGAAAAACTAGAGGAAGAAAACAATGTCAAAATGATCGTAGTGGAAGAAAGTGTGTGTGGTTCAAAAAAAGAAGAGCAAAGCAAGATAGAAGATCGAAATATCTGAAGGGAGCTAGAGAGGAACTCCAAAGGTTCAAGCAGAGAAAACAAGAAGAGCACTTGAAGAAGCTCAAGAATGGAAAGCACTAGCCATGGAATCGGGGCAAGAATCTCATCCGTGGTAGAGTTGAGAGGTCAACCGAGAAACCTCGAGCAAGAAAAAGTCGCCATTAATGAAACTCTCAAGGAATACCAAAGCAAGCTCGAGCTTTGAAAGAGAAATATTTGGGGAATTGAAGAGAGACCTTCATTTGTCTAGAAGATGCCTACAGACAAGTCCGAGTTGAGAGCCAATATTGGGAAAAACGCTTCCTAGATCTGATCGGAAAAATCGAAGATCAAGAGATCATTAAGGAGCTTAAGGATGAGATCCAGTTGTGGAAGAGCAAGTTCTCAAAGTCATCGAGTGGCCCACAAAGCTATGTTGGGGATCCCTAAGAACTCGAGGTTAAGCCGAGGTGAGATGCACTTCTTCAACACCCCACCTGAAGTGTATCAGTTTGTGTAATACTGCAGAGCGTTGATCACAGAATTCAAGGAGCAATCTCAAGGTGCAAGTGTAAGCAAGAAGAGGAAGAGAGTTGGGGAGCTTGGAGCTATTTGCATTTAAGTTGTCTACTTGTATTTTTCAACTTAAAAGTTTATTTTGAGCTTTGTATTCAAGAATATTGTACTGCTCTCTTTATGAACATTGTACCGTCTTTTTCCCTTTAATGAAAATTGGTGAAGCTTTGAAATCTTGATGAATGAAGTGTGCTATTTTGATTCCTTGTTTACTTCAATTCGTAAATCAAAAGTTTGTGCGCTTATGACAAGGCAAGGTATCCCGCGGTTCCGGCATCAAGCAAACATTGTGCATGCATTCATACATTCATTCATGAATTTATTTTGTTTCTTATACTGATGAAGTGTCTAAATAAGCGAAAAGGCACGCTGGTTCTCCGTCACCGATACTTCACCCGATCGCAAAAGCAAGCTAATGGCTCATCCGCAAGATCATCAGGAGGTTGAAATTGAGAGTAATCCGTAACGCAGGAAGACATGGGCGTACAAATTCGAATCTGAGCACCGCTCGGAAAACCGAAGCTCGAAGGATAAGATGGGTACTATGGAGGCCCAAGTCCATGAGATGATGGTCATCTTTGCAAGGTTTGAAGAGTGGGACAAGCTGCCGGCCGTCATTTGTAGTGGGTCCGAGATGGGGTCACCTCTTTCGCTCCTCCTCCAAATGTCAAGAATCGCAATGACCACAGTTCCTCCGGGATCCGGGGTCAGTCATCCCGTGTTTGCTTCAGAAATGAACATGTCGAACCAATACACTGCACAAAGATATCCTTGGGGTATGCTGCTTTGGGTACCGCCGCAACTCGTTAGAACTACTCCCGTTGGTATAATTTGCACCTAATCAAGTCACCGCCGCCACGCTCGGGAATTGCCGAGGATCCTGGAATCGATTCCTATCCTCATGTGCGTGCTCAATTCCACCTGTGGCTTACAAAGACAACCTCAAAATGTTCTTCAGCCAGGAGGAGGATATTACTATAGTATGGGGAGTCACCCCCAGGGGCACATGTTCGAGGGATCTCAGCCCAATGATCTGATCCTCGCACTTGAAGAAAGAGTAAGGGCAATGGAAGGCACCAGTGTTAGAGCCAAAGAAGCCCGTGAGCTGTGTCTAGTCCCAGATTTGGTTTTACCACCAAAGTTCAAAGCTCCTGAGTTAGACAAGTACAGAGGGGTTGGCTGTCCAGAGAGCCATGATACCATGTTCGTCCGAAAAATGGGTCCCTATGCCAATGATGACAAACTACTGATCTACTGCTTCCAAAACAGTTTGGCGGGAGCTCCTCTAGATTGGTATATGAAGTTACAATCCTCTAAAATCCGTTGTTGGAAAGATTTGTCTGAAGCTTTCATGAAGCAGTATAAGTACAACATGGACATGGCTCCGAATAGGTCGCAGTTGCAGCACATGAGTAAGGGTGAGAAAGAGACTTTCAAGGAGTATGCTCAGAAATGGCGAAGCACAGCTGCCCAGGTTCAACCTCCTTTGACTGAGAAAGAGATGGTATACATGTTCTTGGAAACTCACAAGCAATCTATTATGACAGTGATCACAAGTGTCTCAACAGTTTCTCCGACATGATAGTCTTGGAGAAAGACTTGAACACGACGCCTTCAAGCGGGAAGATTTGAATCACCTCGTGTAATGCAGGAGCTCACGGTGGGTCCAAAGAACGTAAGAAATTCCACCACATTTCCCTAAAAAGAAAGAAGGAGAAACTAATGTCATTACAGGGGGAAATTCATCTTTTGGTACTCCTCCAGCACAAACTATTCAATTCTCTGCTCCTGTGCCACCCCAGCAAGGCAATGATGGTCCCAAGGCTCAGGGATACCAGTTCAAGAAGTGAACCAGCTTTGACCCAATTCCGATGACGCATACGAGTGTTTAATCACTTGACCTCCAACAACCCGATCAACACTCGGTACCGATGAAAGTCGTTCACCACCATTTCCCAGAGGATACAATACTAGTGCAACCTGCAGTTTCCATGAAAATGGGGTCGGCCATGCTGTAGAGGAGTGTAAAGCCTTTAAGCATGTGGTGTAAGATCTGATAGACGCTGGTTGGATCTCATTCAAGCAGAACAGCCCGAATACAACAACCAATCCATTCAGCGAGTCATCGAGGCCAACTACCAACGCTATAGAAAGTTATGGTGGGCGATTGGTAAAGAAAGTGCAAGAGATCAAAACTCCATTGAGTGTTGTATACACCGAGCTATCTTTGGGCCAAGGTTGTCAAAGAGGGTGTTGCCATGAAGAAGGGTGTCTTGACTCTTTATGTGTGGGAAGTTGTGAAACCTTCAAGATGATCCTACAAGACTTGATGGATCGGTATGTGGTCGGTAGGAACTCATGGTATGGAAGATGAAGTGCTAACTCTATATTCGACAGCGGTAGAGAGGCCAAAAATCCAATCGAAATTCGCGCAATCTCGATCCAAGATTGGTTCAAGCCGAGGCTCGACCAACGATCACTAAGGACCCAATCCCCTTCTCATGCAAGGAAGAAATCGGTGAAGGTGTAAGCGGTAGTGCCTACAAAAAGGGATGTTGGGATACCCTAGGAGAGCCTAGTGGAAAATTTGATTACTTGGTCGATATGATGCTCCCGAGAGTGCTCGAATCCGAATAGAAGATATCCATTACGAGGATGGGATGAGGAAGATGAGCAACACCACCAAGTTCTTTGTCATCATGGATAGTTACGAATGCGGAGAGGTGTGGACGCTATACCATGACAATGATAGAGCAATCGAAAGCCCATTGAAATTCCTTACAATTTCAATCCTAGATTAGTGCGAGCAAATGCTCACCAATAGTGATTGAAGTACCACTCCATTTCGTTATGAGTCAAATAAAGCGGTCCACTGAAATATATACAGAGAATGCTCTCCTAGCACCACTCATTGTAACTAATATAGTGGGATCAAGTGGGATCACGAGAAGCGGAAGGGCGTATGCTCGAAACCCTCCGAGCGAAATACCTAAAAAGAGGTGAACAGGAAGCCGTGAAAGAGAAAGGAAAGAGAGCGAGGTTGCTCGAGAAAAAGTAAGGAAAAAGAAGCGGATGAATTCTCAAGATTATTCGGCAAAGTGATTACTGAGTGGTGGTTGACCGGTTGAAACAGACGCCATCAAAGATATCCATGCTTTCACTCTTTGCTCGCCGTTGAAGCACGAAGCGCCTCGATGAAAGTGCTCGGTGAGGCTCATGTTGCGAGAGGACATCTCGGTGAATCAATTTGATGGAATTGTCGGAAATGTGGTGGCCGCAAATCACCTAACCTTTGGCGATGATGAGTTACCCTCGAGCGGAAAAGAGCACAATCAAGCTCGCATATCTCGCAAAGTGTGGGGACTATGTCTTTGGCGAGTAATCGATCGACAATGGGTCTTCACCGAATGTGATGCCGAAGTCAACCATGGACAAGTTAGATGTTGATTGCTCCTACATGAAACCAAGTTCGATTTGGTGCGAGCATTTGATGGGTCCAAAAGGAGGTCTTTGGGAGAGATGGAATTTCCCATCCAGATTGGTCCCGAAGTTTTTCGTATCAACTTCCAAATCATGGATATCTCCTCTTCATATAGTTGTATGTTAGGAGACCACGGATCCACATGGTCAGGGCAATCCCTTCTTCTCTACACCAACCAGGTCAAATTCATGGTGGATGATAAGGTTGTGGTAGTGTTTGGTGAAGAGGAGACTTTGGTTAATAAGCCATCCGAGTTCAAGTATGTGGAAGCCGTGAAGAGTCTTTGGAAAAGCGACCTTTTCGAGTCCTTGGAGATCGCTAATGCAGATTTGGAAGAACCAAAGAGGAGGAGATGGTTGCCAAAATTATGTTAGCCCAAGGATACAACGTTGGTTCCGGTTTGGGAAAGAAAGTCGGTCAAGGGATTCTAGCTCCCATCCAATCAAGGAAAACAAAGACCGTTGCGGGCTAGGATATACCCAGTGAGGAGGAAAGGAGGGCGATGGCGGATGAACGAAAGCGCCGATGGTTGGCCAAGTCCAGAGGTGAAGATCCCTGGCCCCAGAAGATCCCATTTTGCGACATCAGTCAAAGCTTTGTGAGTGCTGGTTTATGGAATCCCAACCAAGTTGCCGTCGTCATAGAAGGTTCTGAGTGTAAGAAGGCGAGGCGAGTCCGGTTTGTCCGCTGTGGTACTGGTGAAGAATTAAAGAATTGGAAGGCCTGCGATCCTCCCGTGTCTTTTAATTTAAAGTAATCATTTGTAATGCAACCACCGTGGCTCTCGCCAAGGCCATAGGACCAGTTGTTAGGGGCTCACATGTTTTTATTTTCTAAGTCATCTTCATCAATAAAAACGCTTGTTTTGAATTTCTCAATCAATAAAATCGTTTTTCCTTTTCATTGCGTGAATCATTTACTGTTTTTATTGTTTGTTTGTCTCGCCTTTCATTCTGCTTTTTCGCTTCGGCAAAATGCAGATCTACAGCAATAGTCTCTGAAAACAGTAGTGTCGACAGTCCACCTTTTGGCTTTGATCACCCCATCAATCAGGCTGAGGGGGATGTTGAAGAAGAATGGGAAACTCCTCCAGAACTCATGAGGTTAATGAAACAAGAAGAAAGGGTAATCGAGCCCTACAAGGAAGCTACTGAAGTGATTAATTTGGGTACAGCTGAAAATAAGAAAGAGGTCAAAGTGGGTATCACCATGAGTGAGAAAGATCATGTGAATTTGGTTCAGCTATTGCACGATTATGTGGATGTGTTTGCATGGTCCTACCAAGATATGCCCGGGTTGGACACTGACATTGTGGTACACAAGCTACCGGTCAAACCTGAATGCCCGCCTGTCAAGCAGAAGTTGAGAAGGATGAAACCGTAAATGTCCTCAAAATCGAGAGATGAAGTGAGGAAGCAATTTGATGCGAGATTCTTAGCGGTGGCCAAGTACCGCAGATGGGTTGCCAATATTGTCCCAGTTCCCAAGAAGGATGGGAAGGTCGGAATGTGTGTTGATTACTGAGATCCGAAGCGCGCAGTGCTAGCCCTAAGGATGATTTTCCTTTGCCCCACATTGATGTCTTAGTGGACAGTACAGCCCAACACTCGTTATTCTCCTTCATGGATGGATATTCGGGATATAATCAGATCAAAATGGACCCTGAGGACATGGAAAAGACAACTTTCATAACACTTTGGGGAACATTCTGTTATAAGGTCATGCCATTCGGATTGAAGAATGCTGGCGCAACCTACCAGAGGGCCATGGTTACCTTATTCCACGATATGATGCATAAAGAGATTGAGGTTTATGTTGATGACATGATCGCAAAATCTAAAACCGATGAGGAGCACATTATCAATCTGCAGAAACTCTTTGAACGTTTGAGAAAATATAAGCTCAAATTGAATCCAGCCAAGTGCACGTTTGGAGTGAGATCAGGAAAGTTGTTAGGCTTCATTGTCAGCCAGAAAGGCATTGAAATGGATCCAGACAAAGTAAAAGCCATCCTCGAAATGCCAGTGCCTGAAATAGAGAAAGAAGTCTGTAGTTTCCTCGGAAGGTTGAATTACATCTCTCGATTCATCTTCCAGTTGACTGCTACTTGTGAGCCAATCTTCAAATTGCTATGCAAAAATCAAGAGTTGAAATGGAATGACCAGTGTCAAGCTGCCTTTGAGAAAATTAAGGTGTATTTACAGAATCCACCAGTCTTAATGCCACCTGTGGCAGGCAGGCCACTCATCTTATACCTTACAGTGCTAGACAATTCAATGGGTTGTGTGTTGGGTCAGCACGATGAATCCGGAAAAAGGGAGCATGCAATATACTATCTAAGCAAAAAGTTCACCGACTGTGAGACAAGATATTCCATCCTTGGAAAAGACTGTTGTGCTTTAGTTTGGGCTGCTCATCGTTTAAGGCAGTACATGCTGAGTCACACAACTTGGTTGGTGTCAAAAATGGACCCGATCAAGTACATGTTTGAGAAATCAGCTCTCACAGGACGAATTGCCCGTTGGCAGATGCAATTGTCAGAATATGATATCCTGTATGTTACACAAAAGGCAGTTAAAGGTAGCGCACTCGCTGAATATTTGGCATGTCAGCCAATCCCAGACTACTACCGACCAATGCGGCATGATTTTCCCGATGAAGACATCATGGCAATCGTTCGATGAGGAAGTCCCATGAAAGTGAAAGATGGAGAATGATATTCGATGTTGCGTCAAATGTATGGGGGCACGGGGCAGGTGCTGTGTTGATATCTCCTGACAACCGTTTCATTCCCGTCACTGCGAGACTGAGCTTCTATGTCACAAATAACATAGCAGAGTATGAAGCGTGTATCACGGGTGTTCAAGCGCCCTAGAATGGAATGTTAAAAGGCTAGATGTGTATGGGGATTCAGCCCTAGTTATTCATCAAGTGAGAGCGATTGGGAGACCAGAGATCCCAAACCGATTCCTTATTGTGATTACCGCAAGAGTTGATGAAGTCCTTTGACGAGATCACCTTCAAGCATACCCTCGAGGCGAAACCGTTAGGCGATGCATTGGCAACATTGTCCTCTATGTTCAATGTCAATCGTGACAAGAGCTTGACCAATATCGACCAAAGATCGGAGCTCGCTGCGCATCACTATCGCACAAAGAATAGATGAAGAGCCCGACGAGAAGCCTTGGTACCACGACATCAGCGTTACATCGCTAGCAGGGAATACCCACCCGGGGCATCGAGAGAATGACAAGAAAACTCTCGAGAAGATTGTCAAGGAATTTCTTCTTGAGTGGTGAAGTTCTTTACAAAAGAAATCGGGATATGGTTCTCCGAGGTGTGTTGCCAAGGAAGAAATTCGAAAGAATCATGAGAGATGTGCATGAAGGCTCATTTGGGACCCATTCCGGTGGGCACACTATGGCTAGAAAAATCTTAAGGCGGGTTATTACGGTTGCGAGATGGAATCGATCGTTGTTATAGCTTTGTAAGAAAGTGCCACAAATGCCGGATATATGTCGATCATATCCCCGTACACCGCCAAACTAAGCGCTCGACCGCGCATCTTGGCCGTTTTCAATGTGGGGCATGGACGTCATAGGTCCTATTGAACCCAAAGCGTCAAACGGGCATCGCTTCATTCGGTTGCAATTGACTACTTTACCAAGTGGGTTGAAAGTTCGCTTCATATTCCAAAGATAACCACTCGGTGGTTGCCAAATTTGTGAAGAAGGATCCGATTTGCCGATATGGTCTACCCAACAAGATCATCACCGATAAACGGCAAAGAACACGAACGATAAAATGATGAAGGACTTGTGCAAAGAATTCAACATTCAAAGATCACAATTCCTCTCCCTACCGCCCAAAGATGAATGGAGCGGTAGAAGCGACCAACAAGAATATCAAGAAAATAGTGCAAAAATGGTGGTAACCTACAAGGATTGGCATGAGATGCTTCCCCTTCGCCTTGCATGGCTACCGTGATTTCAGGCGCATACATCGATCTGGGCAACCCCTTTCTCCCCGGTATATGGGTCGAAGCGAGTACTCCTATTGAGGTTGAAATACCCTCCTGCGGGTATTAATGAAAACCAAGTTGGAAGAAGCGAGAGTGGGTACAGCCCGCCTAGATCGGCTAAACCTCATTGAAGAGAAAAGGATTGCGGCGTTGTGCCATGGACAATCTGTACCAACAGAGAATGAAGCGCGCTCGATAAGAAAGTCCGCCACGTGAATCTAATGAGGAGATGCGGTACTCAAAAAGATATCGCTTTATCCGAGTGACCTCGAGGAAGTGGACGCCCACTTATGATGGTCCATATGTAGTCAAGAAAGCCTTCACGGGAGGAGCGTTGATACTCACCAACATGGATGGAGAAGATCTCAAGAACCAGTCAATTGGACTCGGTGAAGAAGTATTATGCCCGAAAGAAATAAGTAAAAAAGAGAAAGATGAGCAAGCAAGAATTAGCTCGCTAGGTTGAAAACCCGAAAGGGCGACCTAGGCAAAATCGAGCGAGCGACCGGTGGATTGAAAACCCGCAAAGCGGCGATCCAGCAAAAATTAGGGTCGTAAAACTTGAGCATGAAAAGTAAAGAAAGGCATACAATTTCCCGAAGACTCGAAGGAGGGAGTGATCAAGGTCAAGGACACGGATGTCAGCCTTGCTCCATAGAGACGGACGATCAATTCGATTTACCTCTTGTTTTTCTTTTTCGTGTCTTTTTATAGTTTTAAAACTTTCAAATGTACTCAACGATCGTCGTAACGCGTCGCATACGATCGGCTTCCACATCAATAAAGCTCGGCTTTTCTCATGTCTTGTTTGTTGTTATTTACGCTTTTACGCGCTTCAAAATAAGCGTTTTATGATGATGGTGATCTGAATTGTAAAACATGTGAGTACATCATAAGGCATTATAAATCATTGCGAAATCTTTAAAAGTCATGGGAAATAAGCAAATTCCTAAAGATAATTAACCTTACAAAAAGGTTGCATTCACAAACCGTTCGGATGGCGAACGAGAGAGCAAAACGCGCGTTCGGTTCATAAGCCTTGCAGATTTCCTCGGCCTTCGTCTCGTATCAGAGTATCGGAAGTCGGTTGAACCAAGAAAAGAATAAGCCTTGTCAAAAAGCAAAAATGAACGGTCGAGAAAAAAAAATAAAGGCGATCGAAAAAAAAAAAAAACATGAAAAAGCGAATAACCGTAAAAGCAAAGTTTGGTCGTAAAACAATCGTAAAAGAATCAAAAACAAAGGAAAACATCCACCACATGCATCATCACATCAAAATCATAGCATCGCATGCACTCGCATAACATACTCCTGCATAACATGCCTTTGCATAACATGCACCCATGCTTCATGCATCATTCCTTGCATCAACTGACATATGCAGGTACCTCAATTCAATGCGCCAGCAGCGGCCATCTCAATCAGTCAATCAACAGGATTTGTGAATCCCTTCAGGACCCGTGCATCCCCTCAGGACCAAGGCGTCCCTTCAGATCCCGTCGTTATCGAGCACCGACGAATCATCAGACCCTGGAGTCCTTCAGTTTAGTTCAAATCAACAGTCCATGCAGCGACTTTGAACTCGACCTTCATCTCGCTAAGTCATCACGGAGCATGACGGATCGGCCCCTCAGACCTCGTGTCCTTCATTTCGCCAAGTCATCACGGAGCATGACGGATCGGCCCCCAGACTTCGCGTCCTTCAGACTAGTCGTGCCAGTGTAAAGCATAGCGTAAGTCCATCAAGGTGAAGTGTATCAATTCTCTGACTTGATCACGAGAATCTCGAAGCGCTCGAATAGGCCACCTTGAGTCCAAGTGTTCCTTCAGAGCCCAAGTGTTCCTTGAGCCCAAGTACTCCTTGAGCGCAGATGCTCCTTCGAGAACCAGTGTTCCTTCAGAGCGATGAGCGCTCCTTCTTACCGCACTCGCCGATGTCGCCTTATCGAGGACGAGACTTTCTTTCTTGTTTTATTTATTGCTTTATTTCTTCTTTGTTTATGCCACCCGAGGGTTGGCACCAATTTGCTTCTTGCTTTTGCCGACTGAGGGTGGGCACCAATTTATTTCTTGTTTTTACAGTTGTTTCTGGCTGGCATTCATTCACCCAAAAAGAAAATTAGAAAACAAAAAGAAAATTCGGGTTTTTCCTAGGAAAACAAAATCGGTATAATTTCTGAATTCTTTATCTCTATTTTGCCTCGGAATATGTTTCGGCCAATTCATATTCCTTGTTAAAATCTAGATAAAGAGAGGCAAATTATCATACCCCAATTTTGTCCTAGCTTTAGGTCAAAACCCTAATTTTCCCCAAAAAAATAATTAAATTAAAAAGTAAAAAGCATCATGCATTGCATTTAAGTTTTTAAAGTCCTTTCAAAGTGTCTAAAATCATTTTTGGAGTTGGAATGCACTTTTTAGACAAATTAGGGTTTTTCAGTGCAAAAGGGTATTTTGGTCATTTTGCAAATAAAGGGCAATTCCTCAAAACAAGTCATCCAACATGCATTTCAAGGTACTAGAGGTCACTCCTAGGTTGAAAAAACATTTTTGAAGTGGAAATGTGTTTCAAGCAAAAACTAGGGTTTTTAGAGTAAGAGGGCATTTTGGTCATTTCACAATAAAAACGGTTTTTGTCCCAAATCCTTGGATAATCATCAATGATTTATTTAAAGGATATTTGTGCTCCATTGTGATTATTTTTGTGCATAAATATTAAACCTTTTGGTCTAAAAACCTAGTTTTTGGATAGTAGGTAAAATGGTCTTTTCCTTTGAGGTGGGCAAATAAATCAATTTTGGGATTGGTGAGATCATAAAATTCAGAGCCCAATCATTGAATCATAGGATAGGGCCCAAAATGGCATGAATTAGGAAGAAAGATCTAGAAGGGAATATTCTACATTCTTTTGAATTGTGAAAGGATAAGGATAGTACAATAGTACAATTTGCAATTCCACTCACTCTCCCACACTCCCTTGCTGCGCACTTCAGCCATATACCTCCCATTTTCATTTATTTTTATTGCTTGCAAATTATATTAAATCATGGCCATCCATTCAAGTGTGAAAAACAATCCTCACCCTTCATTTGAATCAAAATGGCACTTGTGTAATAAGCTTTATAGAAAAATACCATTTTGTAATTGAGATTATCCTTCACCACCACTCCTAAGCTGCGCATTCCAGCCCTCTCTCTCCCCATTTTGTGTTTTTAATTACCCTCAATCCATGTGATCTTGCATCTTGACCATTGATTCAAAATTTATCTCAAATCCTATTGGTTTGCAAGAAGCACATTGTCCTAATTACCCTTTAAATTTTCACTTCATATAAAACCCAAAAATAGGAGACTTCACACACACACACACTCTCATTTTTTACCCTAGCTAGCATTCTCTCCTCTCCTCTCCTCCTCTTGGCCGAACCCCTCCTTCATTCCCCTTCCATTCTCTTTTCAATTTTCATCCACCAAATCACCTCAAATCTACTCCACATTCACATATCCTCTTCTTTTCATCCTTGATTCCATTTTTACTCCATAAAGGAGCTTGCTTTCTTCAAATTTGCGTGGCATTGTTGGTGATTTGTGAAGGTTTTGGTTTGTTTTGGTTTTGATCTTCATTCTCCTATTCTTGTGTAGCTTTGATCTTGAGGTAAAAATCTTATCTTTTGCATTTTTCACTATTAGCATGTGAATCTCCTTCTACTCCTCTATCCTCTCTAAGAGGCTTAGAGGTTCATTTCAAACACTATGTCAAGGACTTTGGGAGCCTTGGGTGTTTGAAGGAACCCTTGGCCTTGAAGAGAGGTTTCTTGTGTTTTTCAACCATGTTCTTGCATTTTTTCATACTTATTTTGTCATATTTGCATGAATAAATAATTTCCATGTGATATATGCATCCCTTGTTCATATCATAACTTGCAAGTTGAGATTTTGGTTTGATTCATTTAGTGTGAGGGTTCGGTTTTAGGCCTTACAAATTAGGGTTTTATTTGCCTTCCTTTTACTCTTTGATTTTTGTGTAAATAAATGCTTGATGTGCTCAAACTTGCATAATTTGTTCCATGTGTTTGATTATGAATTTGTGCATGAAATAATGTGTTGTTTATGTCATAAAGGTTTTGACCTTAGGCCTTAAAAACTAGGGTTTGTTGTTTTCTTTCCTCTTTTTGATTTATGTAAATGAAAAGCTTGATTTGTGTGACTTGTTTCATGTGTTGATCATCAATTTGGGCATGAAATAACTTGATATTTTGACCATATGAGGTTTCGGCCTTAGGGTTCCTTTTTAGGTTTCATTTCAATGCTTAAAATGTGTGTTTGATCTTGTGTGGAAATGTGTAATAGTGTTAATGTGTTTTTTCACTTTTTACCTTACCATTCACTAGTATTTTACCATAATTAAAAAAAAAAGAGAAAACCTTTTTACTTTTTACTTTACTATTTCATTAAGTAATTACCTTACACTTCATGCATGCTTGTCTTACTCTTTACTAACTTTTTACCACAAGTTTTTACCACTTGTCTATTTGCAAAAACACCCAAAAGATTTTTACACTTTGCATCTTATCATTCATGTATTCATATAAGTTTACATCTTTTGCATTCATACTCTCCTAAATGCCCATGCATATATTAATCTCATGTCTTGTATTCCACACATGTATGTTCATGCATTCATGCATTAGCCTAATCATGCATTCAATAATGCCATACCTTGTATTCTACAATTGCATGCTCATACACTCATATACTTGCTCAATCAATGTATTTAATTAATCATGTATTCAATTGTTCATGGCAACTTGTAAATATTCCTCATATGTGCTTTGCTTATGCCTTCATTGTTGTCTCGGTTTTGACTTGAAAAAGATTTGTTATGTTCTACTTTCTTTTCTTCAAACTCAAATTCAATTGTTTTCAAATAAAAAAACCTAAGGCATTTTTCTAAGCAAATCATTAACCATCACTCGAAGCCATTGCTTGTTTGATTGTTAATGAGGAGTTATTAGTGATAGTCACTCGAAGCCTTTGCTTGTTTGACTATTATGAAAGCTCCCACACATTAATTAAACAACAAAAAAAAACCAATTCAAATTTCCAAAATAACATGAGTTATTTAGTGGTAATTATCACTAAGGCTCATCACCTTTTTCAAAACAATTTTCAAAAAAGAATAATACAATGTTGTCGCTCGTAATCACTCGAAGCCATTGCTTGTTTGACTGCCGGCTCCAACTCTTTTTTTTTCTTTCGAGTTAATACCGAATGCCACTCGAAGCCTTTGCTTGTTTGGTGTTCGCGAACACTCGAGTCTTATTTCAAAAACTTCAAAACTTAAACCCCTAAGCCGTTTTCAGACGCAAACCAAGAACTACGTAGCTTTGATCCATCAGCCCAGTGAGGGTACGTAGGACCGGGTTCATGTCCCGTCAAGCACCCTTTTAAAAAAAAAACATCTTTGTTTTGTCCTGATTTTCAAAGATAACCAAAAATATTTTCAAAAAACCAAAACAAGAACTACGTAGCTTTGATCCCTCAGCCAGTGAGGGTACGTAGGACCGGGTTCATGTCCCGTCAAGCACCATTTTCAAAAATCTTTGTTTTGTCCTGATATTCAAAGATACCAAAAACATGCCTCTTTCCTGTTTTCAATAAAACCATTTCACAAAAGAAAATAAAAGAAAAAGTAGAACAATATATTTCAAATCAAACATTTCAAAACCACATCAAATTAATGGTTCCCTTTCGGTAGAGAAAAGGGCGCGTGAAGTGCTAATACCTTCCCATGCGCAACCGAACCCCGAACCTACATCTCTAAGTTTTCGAAAGACCACCCTCTTTTCAAAAAGGTTTTTTTTCAATGTTTTTCCTAAAAAATAAATATTGGTGGCGGCTCTACTAATTTCACGTTGTCAAACTGAAAAGTCCCAACCGGATTTTTCGGGGCGCAACACGCGGAAGCTACATAATCGCTCCTGATACCATATTAAGCCATTGAGGCCATGAAAGAGGTGATAGAGTTCCAAGAATGAGTTTCAAATGAAAGAGATAAAATTGGAAAAATAAACTCTATCTTTTGATTGATGGTACAATAGTATTATATACAAATGTTTAACTATAGTTAACTTTAGTTAACTGCATTGGAAAATTAACTACACATGTAACAACTTCTAAACTAATCTAGTTAAGTTAGTTAGGCACTAACTAACTTCTAAACTAATCTAACTAAGTTAGTTAGACACTAACTATATCTAATAGTTGATAAGTATAACAATGTGTTGCAACTCATTAATCATATATAGAACACAATTAACCTCAATATCTTAACCACGAGTGTAATTTTGAACATACATTGTTGTTAGTAGATTTCATGTATATTTGAAAACTAAAACTCATGTATATTTAAAATAATTTAGATGGTTATAACTACGGCTTGTCTGCACTGCACATGCTCAGTCTTGGGCATGAGAGAATGTGTTGAGATCCATGTTATTCTCCTTATATTTTTTAGAAGTCGAACAACGACTAGAGTTATAAGGCTTGGGTAGTCTTCACGTTATAAGTTGATGTTGTGGAACTGCATTATGTTTAAAGCTTATGGTGTTAGAACCCGATTAGAAATCGAATGGATTAGACTTTCATGTCCTGGTTCAATGGTTCAATTAGTTCACTAGTGGTTGAACTGACTGTCTGACTATTGAGTTCTAGGTTCAATCTGAAGGTAGAAAAACACTAAAGGAAGGGGGGGAGTTGAATAGGTTTTGCTAAGTAAAAATATTTCCGTAAAAATTTGTTTTCTAAAACGTGTGCAAAAAGAATAACGTAGGTAAAGAAAAACAAGTAAATGGCACAATAGATGTATACTAGTTCACCACCACTTAGTTACTACCTCTAGTCCCTTCAAAACCTTTTAAAGGGTTTCCACTAAAAGACTTTTTAGCAATAAAAAGTCCGAAGAGTTATCCGCCAAATTTGGCTAAGTTGTCAGCTTCTTAGAACGACTTTACCTCAAACCTCTAAGGAACGAAAGCCACTACCGGGAAAGTTACGAACTCTAAATGGTAAAACATTACACTCTCAACTAAGAGGTTTTACAATCAAAAGATCAAGAATATTTGAAAATGTTTCTCTATTTTCGCTTAACTTCAATAGTTGTGCTACAATGGATAATTCATTTCAAGTGCAAAAGCTCGTCTGTATGAATAATTTGAATATGGCTTGAAATCTTTTTGTGCACGTTGTGGTTTCGTTAGTTTCTTAAAGAAATTTTTTATGCCTTTTATAGATAGATGAGAATTATAACGGTTAATGCATTCTGTAGAGATACAAATCTATTTGTTGAGATTAGGGTTTCTCTTGAGAGACAACCACAATAATGTAATAAGGTCATATACTTTCTCATCTTTTCCATACTCTACTGTCATCTTTTGATGTTTACTATGTAGCGGGTTTGAGACTCCGGCTTAGCAAATCTTTCTTTGTCACTTTGTGAGTCATTCTTCTTTAACACCTTCATTTTGTTCCTTGATTCCTCATACTTAGTATACCATTGAATATGTCTTCAATAATTGACTTTTTATTTCTTGGTAGATTTAGTTTTCACAAATTTGGTGTTTAACCTCGAACAATTTTTTTTATATAGCAGGGAGTATTGCAAACATACACGCTATAGATGGAGCAATGAAAGTTGGTCAGCTCACAGTAGGGAAATCTTTACAAGCAGTCCTTCTATCCATATAATCTTTCATCCTACTTATCCTAACATTTGATTTCTCATGTACTTTGTCACAAATGTTAGTTAGATTAACATTAGGACTGACTCTAACAATTGAGTATAAGTTCTTCTCATGCCAAGTTGAGTTCAAGAATCTAACTCTATACTCTGTTACATGTGTGAGTGTCAATCAACTTCCTTAATTGCCATGTGTCCTTTTTAGGTAATTTGAAACAAAGTGAAAGCCATTCACACCCTTCCTTGCACCCAACTCTAGCCCCAGTCTTGTCATTCTTTAGAAATAGTGGATCTCTACCATTATGAATAACATAATTTGCAATAGCTTCTTTAAACTATTCTCTTGTTGATAACTTCTACCCAATACCCATTTATAATCATCAAACATCTTTGTCATGACAAATGAGGGGTATTTTACTTTACTTCCTTCATCAGAACCCGATTAGAAATCGAATGGATTAGACTACTCAATTCTTGATCCATATCAGTTTCTAACTCCTCGGTGTGGTAATCTTCATCTGACAAAGTCATATCTACCCCCATACCCTAATTAGTTTTCCTAATACCAAAATCAATTGAGTTGTCCTCACTTAATGATTGTTCCTCTATTAAAACAAAATCTACATCTTCCACTCTTGTTTTTTTGGATCTTCCTTTAGTATGTTAGGGTCTTCCTTTACTCTTCTTTTTCTTAGGCCTCCCACCCTTCTTCCTCTTTTTACCTTGGGCACTATCATTCTCATCCAATTCGTCCACAACAAATCATTTTGCCCAACAAAAAAACCTCCAATTCCTACTGGAATCTCATAAAACCAGTCATTTAATATCACGTCTTTTGAGTCATCAAACCTAACATTTAGTGCATTGTGATCACTATCATTTTGGTCATTAACTTTGGTTTTAGCTTGGGCAGCTTTAGTAACAGGTTGGGCAGAATCGGTTTGGTTAGGTTGGGCAGAATTATTTTTGTCAGGTTGGGCAGTTTGACCAGGTTGGGTAGGGTGGGCATGTTGGGTAAGTCCAAGTTGGGAAAGTTCGGGTTAGGAAGGTTCAAGTTGAATAGGTTGGGCCTCAATTTCGTGTTCATTGGGCTCATTTGAGGACTCGGTTTGTGGCTCACTTTGGACCATTGTTTTTTGTTTATTAGGCTCCGTAAAAGCCTCAGTTTGTGGCTCACTAATTGGTGGAGGCAACTCAATTATTTAAAGTCGGGAAATAGGGTGGACTAAATATAGGTCTACCTTTCCTTAACCATTTAAAATGTTCCTAAGTCATTTTCTAACAATTTAATGTACCTAATAAAATCATACCACATCCCAAGTACACACGGATACCCCATATCCTTAACAAGACTCAAAATTTCAAAATAGCTCCATCTATCAACATCACACACCCAATTTGAAACTTCTACACATGTTCCCTTATCATCTATGAGTTGTCTCCCATGGTGGAAGTCAACATGATAAACATTCATTTTGTCCCGCTTAATAAAAAACGTAGTACCCATTTCACTTAAAAGCATCATTTTAATAACTCGTCACTACCCTACCCCTATCCATGTGCATACATACTTCCACATTCAAGACATACAACAATAAACAATAAAACATAAAACCCCAGCATCACCAAAGAGCCTTCGTTGAGAAATTCTTCATGAAACCGTAAGCTCCACCTTCTTCTAATCGCATTTGAATGTGTCTCAATCGTACTCAATAGCCACATATGCCTCTGTTACGGACACGTCACTCACGCTAAGGTCGTATGGGGTTGTTTGAAACGAAAATGAAAAAAATAGTTTACGGTGTTAACGTTATGTAACTTAAAGGACCTAAGGGTATGTTTGGATAGTTTAAAGTGAGTGGAGCATAACAGAATGGAGCGGAGCGGAGCGAAACAGAGTGGAATGAAATTCTACTATATTGTTTGGAAATTTTACGATGAAACGGAACAAAGTTCCCAGTACACTGAAGGTACACTGTTTGGACAATGAACGAAAAAGAATGGTTATAACTTTTGTATTCCCTTTTTATCCGTATTTAAAAAAACATTCTGCAGAATCTTTTTTTTAAGAAAAAATGTACAGAACCTAACTCTTCAAGACAATGAAGAGTTGCTGCGTGGTTTTTCTAGGGAGGAATTCGGCCAAGGTCTCCAACAAATGCACAAAGTCAAGGGCCTGGGTCCAGACGGATTGAATCCTGTCTTTTACGAATGTTTTTGGCATCTTTCATGTTAGCACATCTTGGTTGAATCAAGGGTATTTTCCTCCTCACAAGAATGGGGAGGTGGCTTTTAAAATTGATGTTAGTAAAGCCTATCGTAGAGGTAGTTGACAATATTTGAAGGTTGTGCTAGTCAAAATGGGTTTTCATTCTAAGTGGGTGGATTGGATGATGATGTGTTTGGAAACTGTTAAATATCAGATTATAGTGAATGATGACAGTGTAGGGCCAGTGAATCCAGAAAGAGGTCTCAGGCAAGGAGACCCTCTTTCCCCATATTTGTTTATTCTTGGTGCGGGGGGGCCTTACACGGCTTATTAAGAAAGTTGAAGGGAGAGACAACTTGCATGGTATTAAAGTTAGTAGGGGCGCTTCAATCCTTACACATTTGTTATTTGCTGACAATTGTTTTCACTTTTTCAAGGCCACAGATAACGAGTGTAGGGTGATGAATGATATTCTTTTGTCCAATGAGATGTCATTTGGTCAATCAATCAACTTCCAAAAGTCAGAAATTTTCTTTAGCAAGAATACCACAAGTGCATGCGTAATCTGGTTTCCAATACACTCGGAGTTATAGAGAGATTGGGAATGGGAAGTATCTTGGTCTTCTGTCCATGGTGGGCAGGAAGAAGAAGCCCATCTTTCATTAACTTAGGGACAGTGTATGGAATGAGATCCAAAGCTGGTCCAACAAACATCTCTTCAAAGCTGGTTGTGAGGTTCTACTAAAATCAGTGGCCCAAGCCATCTCTACATATTGCATGAGCACGTTTCTTATCCCTACTTCTTTGGAGGAGGAAATGGAGCGAATGATCAACTCACTCTGGTGGGGTTCTAATAGAGCGCAAAGACATGGTATTAATTGGTTGAATTGGGACTGATCGTACCTTGACCAATGAAGTGTTGTTGTTGCTTCGTTGAATGGGCCGGTCGTTGAGAGAGTTGGAAGGACCGGTCCTGGCTTCACGCGTTGAGCACCTCGGGTGGTACCTGCAAAGAGACTCCGACGATCTAGTGAGAGGTCGCTCGGGCAGATAGCACAAGGTTAGCGAACGTACCTGATGCCATATGCGAATGGCGTATATATACTGCGAGGTCCGACCGTTAGCGAGATTTTCGGCCGGCGAGAATTGCGCTCCAAGCAGCGTGTTTGGGCCGTCGAGATGGGGTGGGCGCGCAGTCCAATTCTTTGCTGGCGATTTCGTATTCTTTGATACACCCCGAACATTGCCCCCAAGCCTAGGTCGCTTAAGAGCGGGTTGAGGCTTGAATCGATGCCCCGTGAGTGAAGTTATTTTGACGTAGCGACGCGCGCCGTCGCTCTCTCTCAGTAGGCGGTGTCGACCGCTTGTCAACCATCTACCCGTCGCGGTTGTGACGGTTGGTATTTATCGACATTTGAGACATGACGTTTGGTGTTTCCGAGGGTCATCGGAGACAACCATTGGTGAGAAGGCGAAGCGTTGTGACTCTTCGTATCCCGGTCCCCCGCGCGCAGATCCGCACTATAAATAGTCCTTCCACGAGTTCATTTCTCACACTTCCAAGAATTGCTCGCCAACGATCGACTCATCCGTCGCCGACTTGCATCCGAAGTCGATTCTCGTCTACTAGCGACCGATCCACTACATCCGCTAAGGTATGAATCGATCTCTCCCTTTATCTTTTAAGCTTGAGTTTTTTCTTGAAAGCACTTCGTGCTTTTCCACGCCTCGTGATAGGGGTGTCGTCGAGGATGGCCGGCTCGCCCCTCTCACGAGTGCTTTGCTCGATCGACCGACTCGATCCCTTTATCACAGTGTTTGTGTATGCCACGCGGACGGTTAGCGCCGTATTCCGAAACCGCCGGAGCTTTTCGCCACCTACATGTTGAGGCGAGGCGAGTCTAAGTCGTCTTGGGCGACAAAGATTCCGGCTCTTCAGCGGTTCCTCGAGCAGCAAGACGGCTCGAGTTCTCGTTCTTCCGGTCGAGGATCGGCCGGCTCAAGAGTATCGGTTCCGTGTCCGTCCATTCTCGCCGAGCGGCCGAGCAACTCTCCACCGCCCGAGGACGTTGTATCCCGAGTGGAGGGAGGAGAAGAGGACGCCGACGTGATTATCATTGATGATGACGAGGCGCAGAGTGCCGTCCCAGTCGTGGACGAGGAGATGGTGGAGGCCGAGGGCGGCCGAGACGAAGAAGTCCAGGGAGAAGAGGTAATTCGGCCCGAGGTCGATATTTTCGTGCGAATGCCGGCGTCGGAGGTCGAACGGCGGTCGGCCGAAGTCCAAGCCGATGTAGCTCGAGAAGTGTCTGACATGTCTTGGGTGTCGGAGACTCTTCGCTCCAACAGGAGCATTCTTACAGTCGGCCACGATGCTCTGCCCGATCTACGGAGCCTCCTTGAAGACTCAGCAATCTGGAGGATAAGAGGCATGAAGGAGGCGAAGATATCGCGACTTATTTCGCAACTTCAAGTTCACGATGTATCGGCTCGTGTTCGAGAAGATGAAGATTACGCCTCCTTTTACCGAATTCCAACGCGGCGCCCTGCGCCATATCGGGTCGCCTTCACGACTTCATCCAAACGCATGGGCGTTTTTAAAGACTTTCAAGTCTTTCTTGACCAAGTGGGTCGGCCGGTGTCGATGATGCTATTCTTTGCTATCTTCGGTGAGTGGCTCGAGAGAAAAGGCCAACAAGGAGAAGAGGAGCAAGTCTCCTTCAAGATGCGAAGACCCACCACCGATTTTTCAAAGCATTCCAGAGTCGTTGGGAGCGGCTGGAAAAGCGAGATTTTTGGATCGTTCCGATGAAGAGGCCGGGCAAGGCCGTTTCGAAAGTTCACCGGACGGGATGCTAGGTCCCCTTATTTCCCAATTATGTGGAATGAGGCTCATTTCTATGCAGCGAGGCGACTACATCTATCTGATGAAGGACTTGGGTGAGGCCGACACGGAGACTCTTGAGATGATAAAGTCGTTGGCGAGTATGATGCGCCCGGATCCTAAGGCGACATACCTTGCCGACCACTTTGTCTTGTCTGGCGAAGACACGGAGGCGAGATTGGTTCGCCTTTGAACTTTTTCTTTATATTTTTCTTTGTCGGTCTTGTCAATCTTTTATTCTAACTCATACTCGTTATTTCGCAGAAAGAATGGCCGGCAAAAATCGGGACTGCGCCGCTCAGTCCCGAAGCACGAAGGAGGGCTAAAAGAGTTGACGTTTCTCACGGGGATAACCCCGAATCTTCCTCCAAAGTGCCCCACACCCCTAAGAGCCAAGGGAAGAAAGCCGGTGGCGGGGCCGTCGCCGCCTCCTCCGATTCCGATCGCTCACCCAAGCGGGCCAAAGCGTGATTGCTGTCTCTACCGCCCCTGCAACGGAGGAGATTCCCATTATTCACTCAAAGCTTGGGTGCGGCCGACCGGAAGCATCAAGAAGAAACCCATGGCGCTCGCGCTTCTCTCTGTATGGGGGTCGAAAGTCATGGCCGAATTGGTGGCCGAATCGATGGTAATTTTATTTTCTTAGTCTTGTACTCTTCATCTTGCCTTTGATCGACCGGCTAACAACCCGTCGACTGAATTTTGCAGAAAAGGCAAGGCTTTAGCCGAGGCGCAATTGAAATATGACAAGCTCGCCCGATCGAAGAAGGAGGCCCTCAAACGAGGGAGGATGACCGGGCCAAGCCGGCAAAGAGGAACAAGGAGCTTCTTTGCTCGTGTCGCTACTTTGAAGGCCGATCTTGATGCAACGCCAGAGAGAGGTGCACGGGCGGCCGATAAGGCCGAGTGGAGGGAACGATCGAAAGGTGGCGGGCGGTCGGGAGGCTGCAATTGGAGCGCTTTTTCAATGCTCGGCAAAGCGGGTATTGAATACCGATCTGCAGATCAATTTTGATGACAAGATGATCAAGCCCACGCACTATGTCGATAACAACAAGATCATGTTGCCTGCAGAAGTCGACGAGCAAGGCAACGTCATTCGCCCGGCCACCATTCTCTTTTAAAGCCCGCCTGCGAGCGGTGTAAATTTTGTAACCGTTTAACTTGCCTTCGGGCACAACAATTTCTCTGCCTTCGTGCAGTTTTTGATTTGTGGACGTTCGGCATCGACCGGGCGTCCCTCGTTTTGTAATGACAATTTCGTTTGCCTTTAATTACGCCCGTTCACATTTATATTGCTATGTCTGCGTGCTTCTTGCATTTGTTCGCCTTATTCATTTTGAACTTGTGGGCCGCTCGGCGGCCGTTTTGTGTTACTTCGACAGCGCTCGTTTATGGTCGCTTTTCTTTACGCGCCTTGTATGTTTATTTTTCTCCGAGTCTTCGAGTGTTAAGACCGTTCGGTCGTCGTTCGCGCTTATTTCGAAAGCATCCATTCTTTGATAAGCTTTAATGTCCCAACGGGGCCTTGGATCGCTCGGCGACCTTCAATCAGGCCCTATCAATGGCATTTGAAATAGGTCGTTTCGACGGCCTACCGTGATGGGTTATCACTTAACCCTTGGGCCATTTTCGATGGCACTCGATGTAGATCGTTTCGACGACCTAGCGTTTATGGGCCATTCTCAATGGCGCTCGTTTGAGTCAGCTTGATGACCGTCGTTTGTGCCGGCTCGGTGGCGCATGCCACAGGTCGCTTCGACGGCCTGAAGTTTGCGGGTGATCTAACCCTTGGGCCATTTTGATGGCGCTCGACTGGGACCATTTCGATGGTCGCTCGGTTTAGATCGTTTCGACGATCTAAGGTTGTCGGGCCATTTCGATGGCAACCGTTGGGATCATTTCGATGATCGCTCGGTTTAGATCGTTTCGACGATCTAAGGTTGTCGGGCCATTTCGATGGCAACCGTTGGGATCATTTCGATGATCTCTCGATTGTAGACCGCTCGGGGCCTACTTTGTTTGTGGGTCCTTCTGACCCTTGGGCCATTTCGATGGCGCTCGATTGGGACCATTTCGATGGTCGCTCGGTTTAGATCGGTTCGACGATCCGTTTATGTTTGACCAAGTTGATAATCTTCGATCGCTCCTTTGCCGCGGGCAGTCTTGAGCGACCGGTCATACATTCTTGCGAGAAAGTAAAGAACACCATGTTTCTAAAGGTCGAGCCTCGTAAAAACCCCGAGTGGGAAAAAGAGCGCTGCACCGCTTTTCATTCATAGGTCGGTCATTCATTACACTCAAATTGTTCATTACATTCAAGCGTGGCACCGAGCATCCGGATCGAGTGGCATTGACTTGATGGCCATCACGGTGCTTCGAACATTTGGGCCAAGGTCCACCTCATCACAAATTTGTCGACACAGTCGGTGGTGGCCGTCTTGCGGCCTCAAGGTCGGCCGCCGGGGTAACTACACCGGTCGCCGCTGGCTGTAGAATTTCATCTTGGTGTCTTTGTTGATACCACGGCCTCTAGCTTGCCCGTGGTCGGCCTACCAATGATGCATGCGATAGCATGATTTGAGGGGAGTACGAGGAACGTCGTGCGGACCGAAATCTGTACAAGGTGTTGTCTCGGTGTCGTCACCAAATGTGACCATGAGTTCGATCGTTCCCAGCGGGTAGGTGACCGCTCCATTGAAGCCCGTCAAGGGTGTTGGCTCGGCACGGGAATTATCTCGCTCCGGTCAACCTTGATCTTGTCAATTAAGCCTTCAAACATGATGTCGGCCGAGCTACTGCAGGTCGACCGAGGATTCTTTGAACTTCGGTATTGGCCATGATCGCCACGATTACCAACGGAACATAATTGTTTGGCTCGCCATCGTGCGGTCGTCTCTCAAATGAGATGGGAAGTCTGTTTCGAGACCGGTGGGGTGTTGATGTTGAACCGACCGTCGGGAGCTCGTCCCACTTCTTTTTGGTGGCTTTCTTTGATTCTCTACGGTCCCCGAGGTTGCCACCGTGGATGACCATAGCAACGTTGCGACCTGGGACGCGGGGCTTCTCGACCTTGAGCCCGGTCTTTTCTTGGGCGCTTGAAACAAGTAGCGCCCTTCCCTCTGTCGGGATCGGTTTCTTCGCTTCTCTTGAGGTCGGTCGCCTTCTCTCGCCTCACATACTTTCCCAACTTTCCTTTCGAATGAGCTCTTCAATATCATCTTTGAGGCCACACGATCGTTAGTATCATGACCCTTGCTTTTGTGGTAGCGGCGGTATCTTTTAGTCGGTCGTGCCCCCCTTCTTGAGCACGAGTGGATCGGGCCGCTTTACTCCCACAAATTCATTGTTTTGCACTCGCTATAGATCCGCGCACAATAGGCGTTTAGCGAAAAGTGCGATGATCGAACGTTTTATCTCGAAAGTCGGACCGATTGTCGCGGCGACCTTCATGCCCTCTCGCGGCTTGCCATTTTCTTCTTTAGGTCGATGCGTGGACGGCCTTCCTTGTCGCCAAGGTTTCTTAAACGCCATGTGGACGTTAGCCCTCGTTAAGAAGTAGCTGAGATCTTGGTAATGGTTAAGAGTGAATTCTTCTACGAACCGGTGGTCCGGTCGAATACCACGCTTCATATATTTTAGCTTGTCCTTATCTGACAAGTCACGAACGGACTCGGCCGGTGATTGAACCGGTCGATATCTTGTCTCAACGTCTCATTCTCACCTTGAGCAGCCGTGAGTCCAAGTATTCCTCGTATCGGTATTGGCACCGGTTGGCAGTGTAGTGAGACAAGAAGATTCTGATCAGGTCATCCCAGGAGGAGATGGAATTGGGTCGCAAAGACTCCCACCATTCCAATGCTCGGCCGTCCAGAGACTGGGGAAAGAGCCTGCATTTCATGGTCGGTCCCAATTCCCTATAGCAAAGCGAGAATTATTGAAGTAACGGAGATGCTTGTCGGGATCTCCTCGGCCATCAAACTTGTTGAGATTGGGCGGCTTGCGGAGATCTCTCGGAATCTTATAACGCTCGATCTCCACGGAGAGCGGGCCGTGTTCATTCTGAATGCCGTTCGACCCAAAAGGTTGTATTGCGAGGCATGCCGCGTTCCCGGCATTCCATAGAATCCTCGAGAGCGGGCGGTTGGTGGAAGCCGAGGTGGCCTCTGGGCGCTCGCTTTGGCCTCTCCTAGGCCGATGCGCGGCGCCCCTAATTCTCCCATTTACGTAATCTTCCGGCTCTTCACGAGAATCCCAAGATACGCTTCTCGACCGAGCGTGACCGGACGACTCATTAGAGGAGTATCACGGTGGGCGGCGACCGGTGTCGGGGCGGTAGCTAGAATCTTCATAGTCATCGGACATCGAGCGGCGTCTACGCGTTCACCGCTCGAGGCGACTGCGTGCCTGCGCTTCTCGGCCGGAGAATGATGAGTAGTGCTCTCTCGGCGTGAAATGCTCCTCCGAGGAGGGGAGCGGTGTCTTCGCGCCGGTCGGCGGCGAGCTGAAGGTTCTCCGTCTTCGCACGCGCGCGCCCGAATCGAACCTCTTTCATCTTTGGGAGATGAGTGCATCTCGATCTGCGATCACACGATTCTTGTTTTGCAAGATCGCAAAGCGGCTTGAGTAACATGGTCCGCAGAGGTTCACGAATGCCCGCTTCAACCCGGCTCGGGCGGCAAATCTCGAGAGCGGCCGGATGGATCTGCTGGAGGACCGGTCCACGACCGTTGTGCACCGAAGGTTCTTGTCGTGGAAGTCCTTGAGATTCGTGGACTGTGACGGCCACGCCCTCCGGGGTCTGCTGCTGATTCTGCCCGGAGGGATTGAGTCGAGAGGTGGCCCGCGTCTGGGGCCGGTCGCATGGAGCCATGAATGTGGTAGGATAGCGCTCGGGCCTCCCACTGTGGTCGCCAATTGATCGTACCTTGACCAATGAAGTGTTGTTGTTGCTTCGTTGAATGGGCCGGTCGTTGAGAGAGTTGGAAGGACCGGTCCTGGCTTCACGCGTTGAGCACCTCGGGTGGTACCTGCAAAGACACTCCGACGATCTAGTGAGAGGTCGCTCGGGCAGATAGCACAAGGTTAGCGAACGTACCTGATGCCATATGCGAATGGCGTATATATCTTTGCGAGGTCCGACCGTTAGCGAGATTTTCGCCGCGCGCGAGTGCGCTCCAGCGGCGTGTTTGGGCGCGATCGAGATGGTGGGCCGCAGTCCAATTCTTTGTTGGCGTTTCGTATTTCTTGATACACCCGAGAAGCAGGACAAATTGGCCATGAGGAAACACTATGGAGGTAGGGATTGTGACATTTTCACATCTTCAATTTGGCTAAGCTAGGGAAGCAAGAGTGGAAGATTTTTTCCAATCCAGATGCTATTATTTCACGTGTTTTCAAAGCTAAATAATTCCCAATAGGGGACTTTTTGGGGGCTGTTATTGGCCACAACCCAAGTTTTGTTTGGCGTAGCATCTGCGCTTCACGGGTAATTGTCAAAGAAGGTTTGAGATGGAAACTAGGTGATGGCTCGAATATTCGCATTTGGGAGGATCCTTGGCTTAATGGTCAGTCTAATCTGTACATTACTTTTGCCATGCAACCATATTCAAATTTGTTTTTTATGTCAGACCTTGTGGATCATAGCACCAATGATTTGAAAACAAGACTTGTCAAAGACACTTTAACTGCTACTGATGCAAACTCCATTTTAAGGATGCCTAGGGGGATTTCTCTAGAGATGGATGAAATGGTTTGGGACTTAGGTCGAAATGGAACCTACTTAGTAAAGTTTGGTTACTATCATGCTATGGAGCATTTAGTGGACAGTTCTCATCTTCGAGTTGAAGGGAATTGGAGAGCCATATGGTCACTCAATGTACCAAATGAAATCATTATTTTACTATGGTGTATTGCTAGAGGTTGCTTACCTACACAGACCTGGTTACGACACAAAGGAGTGCAGTGCCCTCAAAAGAGTCCCATGTGCAGCGATGTTTTTGAAAATGAATGACACTTGTTTTTTCCTGTCCGAAAGCACAGTCATTATGGGAGGTAGCAGGTCTATGGCACAATATTTTACCAAGTTTTGAACAAGTTGAAGGTGCAAAAGAGTTCATTTTTGAGTTGCTGGAAAAACTGGACAACAACAATTTAACGAATTTTGCAATTGGTATTTGGTGTATTTGGAGGATGAGAAATGATATGGTTTGGAACTCAATTGAGAAACCCACCCTCTAACTTTCCACGGTGCAAAGTCTTTTATAGTAGCATTGCTTTATCACGGACAGCAGCAACGAGATCACTTGCATCAACGGCGCATCACACATCAGCAGCAACAAGATATTTCGGAGAACCAGCACCAATGGCAGAAGCCAATTGCTGGCTGTGTGAAATGTAATGTAGATGGGGCCTAGTTCGAATAACAGTCCAGATGTGGTTTGGGTTTATGTCTCAGAGATCATGAAGGGTGTTTCCTCGGAGCAAAATCTTTATGGTTTGATGGGTATTTGAGACCACCAGAAATGGAAGCTACGAGTCTATTAGAAGCATTGCGTTAGCTGACTCATCTTGGCGTCCATGATGTTGATATTGAGTTTGATTGCAAACAAGTAGTCGATGCTATCAACGGTGGTCCAAAGTTAGCAAACGAATTGGTTCTATCATTTCTAGTTGTAAAACATTTTCCCTCTTTTACAAAACGGTTCATCATGTATATTAGGAGACAAGCCACTAGCTCATAGCTTAGCTAGGGTGGCTCAATGTTAAGCTAGTCACCAATTGCATGAGTTTATTCCTCAGTGTATCACCTCTATTTTAATGAATGAAATGATTTGAGTTGGTTTGCTTAAAAAAAACAAATTAGTTTTTTTTGACAAATAAGTATTATCTATTAAAACTTATACCATTTGTTCCTGGGTGTATCAGCAAATACGAGAACTTCCAACAGCAATTGGGCATGCGGCCCAGCCCATCATGACCGGCCCAAACACGCTGCTTGGAGCGCAATTCTCGCCGGCCGAAAACTTCGCAAAACGGTCGAACCTCGCAGTATATATACGCCATTCATACATGGCATCGGTATGTTCTCTTACCTTGTGTTATCGCGCGGCGACCTCTCACTAGACCGTCGGAGTGTCTTTGCGGTACCACCCGAGGTGCTCGGCGTGAAGCGGGACCGGTCCTCTCATTCATTCAACGGCCGCCCGATCGGCGGAGACAACAACAACAACACTTCATTGGTCAAGGTACGATCAATTGGCGACCACGCGATGGGAGGCGGAGCGCTATCCTACCTCATTCATGGCTCCACGCGGCCCGGCCCCGGGCGAGGCCTCATCCAGACTCAACCCCTCGGGCAACATCCTCAAGAAGCGGACCGGAGGGCGTGGGCGTTACGATCCACGAATCTCAAGGACATCCACGGCGGGAGCCTGCATGCACAGCGGTCGGGGCCCGTTCTTTCAGCAGATTGAGCCGCCCGCTCCTAATGATTTACCGCCCGAGTTGATTGAGGCAGGCATCGAAGAGCCATTGCCCGAGCATGTCACTCAGGCCGTTTTGCAGATCCTCCAAAGCAAGAATCAGGTGATCGGAGACAGAGACGCGCTCATCTCTCTGTATGAAAGAGGGTCGATTCCGGGCCGCCCGCGTGCGGAAGACGGAGAACCTACGCCTAACGCCGGCCGTGCGCGCAGACATCGCTCCCCTCCTCGAAGGAGCATTTCTCGCCGGGAGAGCACTACTCATCGTTCTCCGGCAAGACGAAGCAGGGCGCATAGGTCGCCCTCAAGAGAAAACAAAAGAACCTGATCAAGACAGAGGAAAGGGTCCTCTAGCCATAGAGAGCACCCAAGACAAAGACCGATCTGAAGATCGTGACACTCGGCGATCTAAAGGCCGTAATGTTGCGATGGTAATTCATGGTGGGAACCCGTTGGATCGCAGGGAATCCAACAAAGCCACCAAGAGAAAATGGGATGGGCTCCCGAAAAGAAGATGCATCTCTTTTGGGGATAACGACCTACACGATGGCAAACCGAACAGTTATGTCCCGTTGGTGATAAGAGCAGTTATGGCCAACACAGAGGTGCAAGAATTCTGGTCGACCAAGGCGGCTCGGCCCGATATCATGTTTGTTGAACCGATTGACAAGCTAAAAGTTGATCGGCGAGATAATCCTCGGCCGAGCCGGCTCCTCTAACGAGCTTCAACGGGCGACCACCTACCCGTTGGGAGCGATCGAGCTTTTAGTCACATTTGGTGGCGACACGGGAAAGTACCATATACGGGGACGGTCGGACGGCGTTCCTTGTACTTCCCATCAAATCCTGCTATCAATGCATCATTGGTAGGCCGACTTTTGGGCAAGCTAGAGGCCGTTGCATCGACGATACATCGAAGATGAAATTTCTGACAAAAAGACAACTGGTAGTCACCACGGCGGCCGACTTAGAATCGGCAAGGCGAAGCAACGCCTATATCGAGAAATTTGTGATGAGGTAGATCGTGGCCCAAATGATCAAAGCACCGTGAAGGCCACCAAGTAAATCTCGATCCGGGCGCTTCGTTATGATCCGATACAATGACCCGAGAAGACGGCGGCGATGTTTTAGCTCGAGAGCTTAAGAATCGGCTTAAAAGACCAGAACCTCATGGAGAAGCGATAGATGTGCGGTTGGGAGGCGACCCAACAAAGCGGTTAAGCTCGGTAGCGACCTACGAGCAAGTAAAGCAAGACCTTGTGCAATGTTTGAAAGACTATCTTGACACATTCGCATGGCGGGCATCGAACATGCCCGGCATTCCTATCGAAGTAGCACGCCATCAACTTTCGATCGATGAAGGGGTTAAGCGATCGCTCAAAGAAGGCGAACTCGAGCGAGGAAAAATCTCAAGCCACCGCAAAGGCCGCCGAGGACCTCATAAAGGCCAATTTCATAGAGGAGATCAAGTACACGACACGGCTATCCAATGTCGTGTTGGTTAAAAAGAAGAATGGCAAATGGAGAATGTGTGTAGACTACACAGAGCCTAAATAAGGCATGCACGAAGGATGCCTTCCCCTGCGCCCAACATTGACAAATTGGTCGATGGTGCCTTGGGCTATAAATTATTGTCTTTTTGGGCGCTTACTCAAGATACAATCGGATCACGATGTATCCACCCGATCGACACAAGGCGGCCTTCATGACGATCGGGAAATTTTCAAGATACAAGGTGATGCCTTTACCGGCTAAAAAACGCATTGGGGCGACTTACGGTGAATGATGAACAAAATTTTTAAGAAGCGGATCGGTCGAATCTACGAGGTGTACTTGGGCGACATGATCATCAAAAGTGGGACCGATCGGATCATGTGAGCGACACGAGGGAAATCTTTGAAGAAGCTAGGAAGAATTCACTCGGTGAATCGAGAGAAGTGTACCTTTGGGGTGAGGGCGGCAGATTTTGGGCTTCCACCTAAGCCGAAAGAGGATAGAAGCAAACCACGAGAAATGTAGAGGCGTCGCCGAGCATGAGGCCGCCCGACCAAAAAGAAATCCAACGGTGAGCGGGATGGTAGCGGCTCTGTCCAGATTCATACCAAAAGCGGCCTGCAAGTCGCTTCCACTGTTCAGACTCCTTAAGAAAGACGTAGACTTTGAGTGGACCGACCAGTGCCAGCAAGCATTAGACTTTGAGTACAAAGACCCCGGGGAATCACAGAAGTTTGATTCAGGAGACTCAAAATCGGCCGAGTGTGTCGACCAAGCCAAGCCAGTCGTTGGCCGTTCTGTGTGTCAATCCAGACTCAGATTGGATCGCCCCTATCCTGAGATACATTGTTGAAGGGGAAGAACCGAGCGATCCGAAGCAAGCAAAGTTGGTCAGGCTCAGGGCGACCAAGTATTCGGTAATAGAAGGAAAGTTATACAGAAGAGGATTCTCCTCCCCATTGTTAAGATGTCTTACGTCGGTCGAAGCCGACCATGTGTTGAGGGACATTCATGAAGGTGTTTGCGGAAGTCACCAAGGTGCACGTTCCATAGCTAAGAAAGCTCTCAGGGTCGGCTATTACTGGCCGACCATGGACGAGGATGCTAAGAAGCTTGTTCAGAAGTGCAAAAAATGTCAAGTACATGCTGATGTCCACATTGCACCCTCCTCAGAGCTACAAAGTCTTGTCTCACCTTGGCCGTTCGCCTGGTGGGGCATGGATCTACTAGGCCCGTTTCCACCTGCTCCAGGCCAGTTCAAGTTCTTGATCGTGGCAGTAGATTATTTCACAAAGTGGATCGAGGCCGAGCCTCTTGCAACCATCACATCGGCAAAAGTAAGCAAATTCTTGGGTGTGTGTTGGCCCGTTTTGGGATCCTCGGCAATTAATAAGCGACAAGCGGCACCGGTTCGCAGACAAAGGTTGAGAGAAATGTTGGCGACTTAGGGGTAAACAGCAGTTTCACCTCGGTCGAGCACCCTCGGACAAGCGGCGGTAGGCGGCCAGCGAGTTATCTGCGTGGGTTGAAGCGAAGACTCGATGAAGCGAAAAGGAGGCGGGTCGAAGAGGCTGCGATCCGTTCTATGGGCTTACAGGACAACCCCTCATTCAACGACCGTGGAGTCCCCTTCGATGGTATATGGGATCGATCTTTGTGATACCCATAGAAATGGGCGAACTCAATTGGAGAACTTTGATCCCCTACGGTGGTTAACAACGGCCAGAGCTATCACGAGAAGAGTTGGACACAGTGGAAGAGCTGCGTACCCAAGCATCACTAAGAGAGCAATTGATCAAGCGAGAAGGTCGCGGCCCGGATACAGCGCTCGAGTTGAAGAGAGATTTCTCGGTCGGCGGCTTCGTCACGAGGCGCAGATGTGGGAAACAAGAATGCTCGGCAGGAAAAGTGGCACCAAATTGGGAAAGGTCCGTCTGAGTCATCAAAAAGATGGAAAGGGGGCATACAGTGGAAACCATGGATGGGGCGACTATCCCCGAACATGGAATGCGAAGAAACTCGAGAAAATATTACGTTTGAATGTAATGAGCGATTTAAATGTAATGAGCGACCGATCGATAAATGATAAGCGGTGAGCGCTCTTTTTCCCACTCGGGTTTTTTTTGAGAGGCGACCTTTAAAATATGATGTGTTATTTACTTTCGCAAAGGAATGTATGCGTCGCTCAAGTATGCTCATGGCAAAGGAGCGATCGAAGGTTTATCGAACACGAGCGGATCGTCAAAGCGATCTAACTCGAGTGCCATCGAAATGGCCCGAGGTTAAATAACCCGCAAACTTTAGGTCGTCGAAGCGATCATGGCGTGTGCCACCGGCGGGCGCAAGCAGCGGCCGCCGAAGTTGACTCGAGCAGCGCCATCGAAATGGCCCAAGGGTTAAGTAATAGCAGTTATAGTAGGCCGTCGAAGCGACCTACCTCGAGAGATCATCGAAATGATCCCCAGCGGGTGCCATCGAAATGGCCCGATCGAGTGTCATCGAAATGGCCCAATCGTGTCTGGCGCTTTCGATAGAGCATAAAGCGGCGAGCCGCCGCCTACAGTACGAAAACTTAGACATAAATGTACAAAATACCACAGACATAACAACGCGAATTCAAGTAGATGAAATAAGGGCGAGGATAAAATGTCATTACAAAGCGAGACGCCGGTCGACACCGAAGCGCTCAAACATCTCAACGCTCGAAGGCGACTTACGGGTGTTGTGCGAAGGCAAGTTAGACTATTACAAAAATTACACCGCTCGTGGCGGGCTTGAAAAAAGCGAGGCGGGGCGGACAACATTACCACGATCATCAAGTTCCTCGGGCAGCATGATTTTGTTGTTATCAACGTAATGGGCGGGCTTTATCATCTTTTCATCAAAATTGATCTTGAGATCTGCATTCGATGCCACTTTTGGCCGAGGCGTTGTAGAAGCGCTCGATCGCTGCATTCGAGCATGCTCGGCTATTGTTCGAACTCGAGCCTCGGCTCGGCATTCTCGGCCTCGGCTGGCTTTATCCTTTCTACAAGGCTTGACGTCGGTCTTGATTTGTCACACGGCCGGCGAGTTCCTTGTTCCTCTTGGATAGTTTGGCCTTGGCCCTCCTCTCTCCTCTTTGAAGAGCATCTTTCTTGGCTTTGGCAAGTTTGTCATACCTTTCTTTGCGCCTCGGCCAAGGCCTTCTCTTTCTCGGCTCGAGAGCCCTGCAAGCAAGAAGCGATGGATTGTTAGTCGGTCGAACAAAGGCGAAAATACAACGGGCTAGGAAAATAAAAAGTAAAATACCTTGACCTCGCCCACCGGCTCTTCCATGACTTTGTCTACTCCCATGCGAGAGAGAAGCACTGACCGCCATGGGTTTCTTCTGAACCACTCCAACTCGACACTGCCTAAACCCTCGGCGAGAGAATAGGAATCTCCTCCTTAGCTTGAGTCCACGCTCCGATCATCGAGCTTGGCGCTTTTTGGGAGAGCGATCGTCTTGGCGAGGCGGCCAGGACGGCTGAAGTTGGCTTTTTTCACGACTCTTGGGAGTAGGGGCACCTTTGAGGACCCCTCGGATCGCCCTTTGGCGAGGTCCTTCAAATCTCTTGGCCCCTGGAATCGCGGCGGGTTTCAGAACCGATTCAAGCACGGCCCACAACTTTCCGGCCATTCTTTCTGCAACACAACAACTTAAGAGTTAGAAGAGAACATTGATAACAAAATATAAAGGCAAAGGTCGAAGCAAACCAATCTCGGCCTCGAGCCCGGCCGGCGAAGCAAGGCGAAGGGGCGGCAGGTATGTCTCCACCAGGAGTGCAGGGGCGACATGCCCGCCTAAAGCTTTAATCATCTCCAAAGATTCAGTCGGCCTCGCCCAAATCTTTAGCGAGAATAGATGTGTCGCCCGACCTCTGAAGAAGTGAGCTTCATTCCACATTATTGGGAAGAAAGGGGGCCAGAGCATCCCGTCGGTTGGACCTCGGATATGGCCTTACGGCCTCCTTGGTGGGGACGATCCAAAAGTAGTGGCCTCTCCGGGCGCGCTTGATGACTCTTGATAAGCTTTGAAATACGGTCTTGAGTTTTACGCATCTTGAAAGAGAGACTGCTCCTCTTCTCTTTGTTCGCTTTCTCCACGAGCGACTTAGCTCGAAGAGGGCAAAGAATAGCATGATCGACACCTCCGACCAAGTTTGGTTAACGAGGACTTGAAAGTTTTTAAGAAGGCCCAAGCATTGGGATGGAGTTGAGAGGCGACGACGATATATTGTGAGCGTCACGTTGAAACTTCGGTGAAAGGTGGGGCGATGTTCATCCTCCAAAGACGATCCAGATACATCGTGAACTTAAGATCTTTGGAATAAGTTGCAATGTCTTCTCCATCTTTCATGCCTCTCACCCTCCGGCCGGTGATTCATTGAGGCAAGCACTCAAGGTCGAACACGCGAGGTGGTGGCCGTAAGTAAGTATACTCGGTGTGGCGAAGAGTCTCGACACCCAAGACATGTCGGATGGGTCTCGGGCTACATCGATTTGAGCGTCGGCCGCCTCTTCGTTTGACCCTCCTTCATTATTGGCCTCGACGGAAGAGCTAGCGCGGGCTGAACTACCGCCTCCTCGTTGGCTTCTTGGCTCGGCCACTTTCGACTTCCACCATCCCCTCGTCCGCGGCTTGGATGGTACCCGCACTTCGTCGTCATCAATAATCACCACCTCTACATCTTCCTCTACTCCCTTTCGAGACACACGTATCTCCGGTGGTGGAGTGTTACCTGGCCGAGCGTCCGAATGGGCGGACTTAGAGCTAGAACTCTTCAAGCTAGCCGACCCTCGGCGGAAGAGTGGGAACTCGAGCTCGTACTACTCGAAGAAGCGTTGCTCGAAGAACGGTAATTGTTGTCGCTCGAAGGCAACTTAGACTCCTCTTCGTGGGGATTGGGCTCGGACGGGCTGCGTCATGTAGGTAGCAAAAGATTGAAAGCGATGCAGTCGGGAAGGCGGGCGGTCGATTTCGTCCGTGGCATGCAAAAACACCTGTGATAGAGGGATCGAGTCAGGTCGATCGAGTAGAATACTCGTGAGATGGGGCGACATGGCCGTCCCCGGACCTGATACCCCCTACCACGAGGCGTGGAAAAGCGCGAAGTACATTCAAGCGAAAAACTCAAGTTAAAAAGCAAAAGAGATCGATCCATACCTTAAGCGGATGTAGTAGATCGGTCGCGAAAAAAGTAAGTAGCTACGGATGCAAGTCGGCGCAGATGAGTCGGTCATTGGCGAGAGCGGTCGTGAAAGTGTGAGAAATGATCTCAAGCGGCGGGGTATTTATAGTGAGGACCTACGGCGCGAAAGGGGCCGGAGACGCGAAGCGTCGCAGCGCTTTGCCTTCCCACCAATAGCCATCTTCGGACAACCTCGGAAACATCAAGCGTCACGTCTTAAATGTCGGTAAAGACCAACCGTCGCGTCGGCCACGGCCGAAAGCGGTTGTTGACGGCGCCGAGACCGTTCAACAAGAGAACCAACGGCGCGTCGAGTCGGTGAAGGCAACATTACTCACGGGGCATCGATTCAAGCCTCGGCCCGCCGCCTTAGCGACCTAGGCTTGGGGGCAAGCTGTTCTGGGTGTATCGGCCAAATCACGAGAACTTCCAGCGAAGAATTGGGCTGCGGCCCGGCCCATCATGACCGCCCGAACACGCTGCTTGGAGCGCAATTCGCCGCCGAAAACTTCGCAAAGCGGTCGGACCTCGCGATATATATCGCCATTCATACATGGCATCAGTGCGTTCTCTTACCTTGTGTTATCGCGGCGACCTCTCACTAGGCCGTCGGAGTGTCTTTGCAGGTACCACCCGAGGTGCTCAGCGTGAAGCCAGGACCGGTCCTCTCATTCATTCAACGACCGGCCCAGTCAGCAGGACAACAACAACAACACTTCATTGGTCAAGGTACGATCAATTCCATTGAAATGAGATTGGGGAGGAAGCAAAATAGTAGTAAACAATGGAATGAGATGGAGTGGATCTGATCACTTATCATTTCATTCAATCACTATTTTTGTTATGGATTAAATACATCAATGTTATATGCACCCTTTCCCAAAGGCAATTTATTCGATTTACTATATGCACCCCTCCCCATCAACGGCTAAGATCACATACTTGAGTCGGACGGTTCAAATTAGATACTCAAGTACACTTTGACCTTATAAATATGACATTTATTGCTCATAATTAGGTACGCATTTATTATCCACTAATACTTGCATTAACTCTCCACTGTCTAACTTTAGCATCAGAGTGGCTTTGCAGGTACACCCCACCTTGTCTCGGAACTTGAACATCGGACCTCAACATTGTTGATCAAACATCAAACTCTACCTACTATCTCGGATCGTATACCTATAGATACGGTACAGAACATTGACAACCACAGTGGTAGGAAACTTGAACTTAATTCCTTTCACCTTCTTTTTGATCGCAATGGCCCATGATTAAAGGCGAGACAACGCATTGCAAGTGTCATTGAGCAGGTCGAACCCGGCCGGTTCAAGCTCAACCCCGTCTAGGGGATACACGAGGAGTAGCGATGCGCTACCTTACGGAGAGGAATGCCTTCCCTAGAAATTCGGGAAGGTCCCGACTTCCACCACCTCCACCAGTTGTACCAGTCTAGGTGGACACGGTACGACAATTGGTTCAAGTTCTCAGTCAACATAACGAAGCTGAACAGGCTCGGAGTCTCCGCATCTCGGAGTTAGAAGCTGAAATTCTTTGATGCAGACTCCGAGAATATTCGGCCAGGAACTCTCCTCAATGTTACATTCCTCGGTATTTCACCACCTCCTCAGGATTCCAGAAGAACGGCAGGAGGACGTCGACGTCATTGTTCCTCATCCAAACGCCGACATTATCATCACTCTCCCCCTCGAAGGAGAGGTAGAGGAGAACCTCGGACACCTCCTGAAACGGTCGATTACACATATGATCCTGAGGATACTTATGAGGAAAAATCATCTTTCGCTTCATCATCACCCAGAAGACGACGTTCTAAAAGCCAGGAGACCCTCCCGAGGCATGAACATCACCGACATCATTCGAAGAGAACCCCTGAACGAAACGAATATCGGCCCACCCCTCTTGGGGAAAGATCGGACAGGAACCGTTCTCGGCATTCCCCACATCAGCAATAGCCCGATTCAGAAAAATCCACCTTTTGCGGCCCCCACTTCTTCTCACTAGTCTAGTTGTGGTACTATCTAGCGTAGAGGGCCTTTTATGGCCGA
This sequence comes from Oxytropis ochrocephala, assembly GCA_020916435.1. Classification (NCBI taxonomy): domain Eukaryota; kingdom Viridiplantae; phylum Streptophyta; class Magnoliopsida; order Fabales; family Fabaceae; genus Oxytropis; species Oxytropis ochrocephala. The sequence goes on from CM037094.1 coordinate 56,100,430, forward strand.
GATAGATTTTTGTCCCATTCCTCGTGGTTTGGAAAAACCCCCGGAAAACCTGAAAATCTATAATGGAACTGGCGACCTCGATATTCATTTAGAGTACTATGAGACCATAATGCAGTATTGAAATGCACCAGGTGCGATTATGTGCTGACTGTTCTCTCTCACTCTTGAGAAATAGGCAGGTACCTGGTTTAGGGAAATTCCTCCAAATTCAATCTCGTCCTGGCAACAAATGGCTAAGCTTTTTTCAACAAGTTTTGCACACTCTAAAGTAAGGCCGAAATCCTGGATGGTACTACATGCAATTTGTCAAGAAGAAACTGAATACATCCGAGCCTACATAGAAAGATTTAATGGAGAGGCAGGAAAGGTACGTAGTTTAAATGATGAATTCTGTCTATACTTCTCATCAACAGGTCTGCACAAGGGCACACTTTTTCAAACCGATGTTAGAGTCAACCAACCTTCGTGGAAGAGCGAAAATTCTACATGAAGGCCAAAACAATGAATTTAAAGAAGTAAGGTATCCTGATCCTCTGGTGTAACGCCCCAAAAATAATTCAATTATTTATTTAATTGGGTTATTTAAGGCTTACAACATTTTATTAAGTCAAATAATTAATTTGGAAGTTTCATTTTATTTAGGATGTGTTTGAGTAATGGAGGAGGTGTGAATAGAGGCCCATGATCCATTAGTTAGGCCCATATTCATGCTATAAGCTTAGGTGTCGATGGTGAGAGCTCATTTGCAACCAAAAGCAAAGAAAAGTCAAAGAAAGCGAGAAGAGGGAGAGAGGTGCGACGGTTCCAAGTGAGAAGAAGAAGAGAAGATTTGGCGTGGAGAGTTCAAGGCAAGGAAGAGAAGCTTGCTTGTTGGTGGATCTTGGATTCTTGGTGGAGAGAGTGCTTGTCTTCAATCTATTAAGGTAAGGGGGCTCTCTTTCACCTATAATGGAGTATATGATGAGTATTATGTATGGGTTAGACTCTAGGATGATTGTTGAATTGATTGTGCTGTTGATTGTGTGATTGATGTTGTGTTTGATTCAATTTGGTGAAATTGTGATGTGTGTATGTGTTGTTGATGATTGGTCATATGAAAGACCTAGAGAAGAAATGGGATTTAAGGAACCCTAAGCGCAAGGACGTTATTTTGGTGTTGGCACCTTAGTTGTTACTTGATGTGTGTTGGACAAATTTCGAATGAATATGTGTTGTAGTAATTGTGGTTTAAGTTTGATCATAGTATGAGAATCAAGGAAAAGTGGGAAGATGAGGGTTAGGTGCCTTGGGCGCCATTTGAAGCGAAGTGTAGTTGCCTAACTGTAGATGTGTCGAAGTATATGGGTGTCGACGTGTAGATATGTCGAAGTATATGGGAATCGACGTATATGTGTGACGAAGTGTAGGTGACGAAGTGTAAGTGTGTGTGAGTCGAAGTGTAGGTGCCGACGTGTGGTTGCCGAAGTGTAGAGTATGTATACCGAAGTGTAGTTGCCGAAGTGTAGCGTATGTATACGAAGTGTAGTTGTCAAAGTGTAGAGTATGTATACCGAAGTGTAGTTGCCCAACTGTAGTGTATGTATGTCGAAGCTAGTGTTGTCGAAGTGTGGTGTACCGAGGTGCAGTGTGGTGTGCCGAGGTGCAGTGTGAGTGTCTTTGAGAGTCTTTGTTTTGGCGCCCGATGTGGCGCGAGTTCTTTGCCAGCGCAATTTTGGGTGTTGTTTGGTGCGAGTACCTCTAAGTTGCTGAATTGTGAAGCCGGTTTAGTCCTTATGTGACGGTTTGGTCCTTGTAGTGACAGTGTAGTCCACTACTTTTGGTGTCGACGTGTCCGGTGAGTTTGATGTTAGCCATAGCGCTATTGATGATGTTTTGGTGAATTAAATGACAGTGGATTAAATGACGGAGGTAAATCCAGTGACGGTGTCAATTCATACATGATATGATTGTTTGTGGTTGATGCATTGTTCATGGAGTCACATGCCTCATATGTATCAAAATGACGGATATAGGCTTCGGCCTCGATATTGTAGGCTTCGGCCTTGATATCATTAGTGACGGATATAGGCTTCGGCCTCGATATTGTAGGCTTCGGCCTTCATATCATTAGTGACGGACATTCCAGAATGGCGAAATAATGACGGTGATGGTACCACATGCATTATACCCTTGGTGTTGGGTTGCATTCATGCATATACTCATGCAATTGGTGATGTCTTTTGATGATTATGAGTTGATGTATTATAACTTGATGATGTGTGTTTGTCTATTGAGCAGTGGTGGTTCTAGTTGTCTTTCTCTAACATGATGTTTATCATACATCCTATTATATGTGCTAGAGACTCACCATACGCTTTTATGTTGCTTCTTATGTCGACAGCGTGCGGATGATCTACCGAGTGAAGGTTCTTCCTTCCTCGATCACAGTTGTGGCGTCTTGCTACGTCGTAGCAGGGGAGGCGAGTAGTTATTAAATTATTTTAATTTAAGTTGTTGAAGCTATTATGTCCACTAAGCAGTGTTGTTGGGAGTTCGTCCCTTTGTTGTGATGCTATGTATCATCTTTGTTATTTGTTGGATTACGCCATTGATGTTTGTTTGGTTTTAAATGAAGAAAATGTAGCACTCTCTTGTGGGTGTTTTCGAAAACTCTGATTTTATCAATTAAATAGTAGTTGATTAGAAGGGGGTGTTACATTAGTGGTATCAGAGCAAAAGTTCGGTCTGTCCTACCAAGTTGTTGAGTCTTGAGTTTCCTAATCCTCGAGTCTTGTTGCTCGTTCTGAATTGATCTTGTCTCAGTGATTAAGTTGAGATGGCGGAAGAAGCGGGAGGAATAATGGCCTTCTTGCTGCTGCGTTGGAGGCTATATGGCGAATCTTTGTGGGAAACGGCCATTTGCCGAGGATCTTTGGGGCTCGTAGATTAGCTACTTTCCAGAGGGAGAACCCTCCCACTTTCAAGGGGAGGTATGACCCCGATGGGGCTCTTGCATGGTTAAAGGAAATTGAGAGGATTTTCCGCGTTATGGATTGTACAACTGCTCAGAAGGTGAGGTATGGTACTCACACGTTGGCCGAGGAAACCGACGATTGGTGGCTTGAGGTTCTGCAGAGGTTGGAGAATGCTGGTGAAGAGATCACGTGGGATGTCTTGAGAGAGAATTTATGAGAAAGTATTACCCTGAAGATGTTCGAGGCAAGAAAGAGATGGAATTTCTAGAATTGAAGCAGGGGAACAAGTCGGTGGCCGAGTATGCGGCGAAGTTCGTAGAGTTGGTTAAGTTCTACCCTCACTACAATGATGCTAATGCCGAATTCTCTAAATGTATCAAGTTTGAAAATTGTCTGAGGCCTGACATCAAGAAGGCAATTGGATACCAAAAGATCCAGGTGTTCTCAGGAGTTGGTTGTGATTCTGCGAGAATTTTTGAGGAGGATAGCAACGCGCATTACAAGGTGATGAAGGACAAGAAGAATCAGTCTCAACATCGTGGTAAGCCTTATGATGTTTCTGGTGGCAAAGGTAAGTCGAAAGCTGGTTCGGGAAAGAAGCCTAGTGGGGGAGATGCTCCTGCTAGCGTAGTATGTTTCAAGTTTGGGATGTCTGGTCACAAGAGGAGTGAGTGCAAGATTGGTGAGAAGAGGTGTTACCGGTGTGGCAAGGAGGGTCACATGGCTGGCATTTGTGAGCGCTTGGGGCGTAGTTTGCTTCAACTGTGGTGAGGTGGGTCACATTAGCCCCAAGTGTTCGAAGCCGAAGAGAGAGAAGAGTGGTGGAAAGGTGTTTGCTCTCGCGGGATCCGAGGTGGCGAATGAGATAAGAGGTACATGCTTTATTAATGGTATTCCTTTGATTGCTATTGATGATACCGGTGCCATGCATTCATTCATTGCTGCTATATGTGTTAAGAAATTGGGTCTAGCATTGTCTTCTTTGATGAGGGAGATGGTTATCGATACTCCAGCTAAGGGGTTTAGTAACTACCTCTCTTGTGTGTGCGAAGTGCCCTCTGTCGGTCTTGGCGAGATTTCGTTGTTGATTTGATTTGTTTGCCATTGGGCCGGGTTGGATGTTATTCTTGGTATGGGTGGTTAGTGGCTAACCATGTTCATATTAATTGCTTTAGTAAGTCTGTGAGTTTCCCTTCTTCAGAAGAGGAGGAATCTGTTTTGTTACTCTTTGAGTCGAGTTGCGTAAAGTAATGAAAGAGGGAGTTATTCTGTTTGCTTTGAGGGCGTCGTTGTCTGTCGAGAATCAGGCTAAGATTAATGAATTGCCGGTGGTGCGAGAATTTCCAAGGTATTTCCTAACGAGATTCCGGATGTACCACTAGAGAGGGAAGTTGAATTTGCTATTGATACAGTACACAGTACTAGACACGTGTCTATGGCACCTTATAGAATATGCGCATCCGAGTTGTCCAGGAGTTGAAGAAGCGACTTGAGGATTTGCTTGAAAAGAAGTTTGTAAGGCCAAGTGTGTCGTGGTGGAGGCGCTCTCTGTGTTGCTAGTAAAGAAGAAGGATGGGAGCATGAGGCTCTGTGTTGATTATCGGCAGTTGAATAAGGTGACGATTAAGAATAAGTATCCGCTTCCAAGGATTGATGATTTGATGGACCAATTGGTGGGAGCTCGCGTGTTTACTAAGATTGATTTGAGGTCGGGTTACCATCAAATTAAGGTGAAGGATGAAGATATTCCTAAGACGGCGTGTAGGACTCGGTATGGTCACTATGAGTATTCGGTGATGCCATTTGGTGTTACGAATGCTCCGAGGGTATTCATGGAATATATGAATCGTATTTTTCATGAGTATCTAGATCGGTTTGTGGTGGTGTTCATTGATGACATCTTGGTTTATTGTAAGTCTGAGGAAGAGCATGCCGAGCATTTGAGGTTGGTGTTGGAAATCTTGAGGGATAGGAAGTTGTATGCTAAGCTATCTAAGTGTGAATTCTGGTTAAGAGAAGTGAGTTTCCTTGGTCATGTAATCTTCGGTAATGGTATTACAGTGGACCCTTTTAAGGTTGAGGTCGTGTTGCAATGGGAGGCGCCCAAGTCGGTCACTGAGATAAGGAGTTTTCTGGGGTTGGCCGGTTAGAAGATTCATTGAAGGCTTTTCCAAGTTGGCACTTCCGTTGACTCAGTTGACTTGCAAGGGGAAGGCGTTTGTTTGGGATGCTCATTGTAAGGAAAGTTTCAATGAGTTGAAGAAGAGATTGACGACGTCTCCTATTTTGACGTTGCCTAATCCGAGTGATCCTTTTGTGGTGTATTGTGATGCTTCTAATATGGGCTTAGGCTGTGTACTTATGCAAAATGGTAAGGTAGTTGCTTATGCCTCGAGACAGTTGAGGACTCATGAGAAGAACTACCCTACGCATGATTTGGAGCTTCTTTCTTGATTGTGTTTCTTATTTGAAAACTTGGAGGCATTATCTTTATGGCTCTAGATTTGAAGTGTTTAGTGACCATAAAGGTTTGCAATATTTGTTTGATCAAAAGGAGCTTTTGTGGTGTATTGTGATGCTTCTAAGATGGGCTTAGGCTGTGTACTTATGCAAAATGGTAAGGTAGTTGCTTATGCCTCGAGACAGTTGAGGACTCATGAGAAGAACTACCCTACGCATGATTTGGAGCTTCTTTGCCCGATTGTGTTTCTTATTTGAAAACTTGGAGGCATTATCTTTATGGCTCTAGATTTGAAGTGTTTAGTGACCATAAAGGTTTGCAATATTTGTTTGATCAAAAGGAGTTGAACATGAGGCAGAGGAGGTGGTTGGAGTTGTTGAAGGACTATGACTTTAGTCTGAATTATCATCCGGGAAAGGCTAATGTTGTAGCTGACGCCTTGAGTCGTAAGTCTTTGCATGTGTCGGCCATGATGGTTAAGGAGCTTGAATTGATTGAGCAATTCCGAGATATGAGCTTAGTTTGTGAAGTGACACCTCAGAGTGTTAGGTTGGGGATGTTGAAAATTACTAATGAATTTTTGGTTAGCATTAGGGAGGCTCAGAAGCTAGACGTTAAGTTAGTTGATTTGGTGGTTGGAATTGGTCAATCTGAAAATAAGGACGTTGAATTGGATGCTCAGGGTTTGTTGAGATATTTGTATTCCTGATGAAGAGGAGATAAAGAAAGCAATTCTTGAAGAGTGTCATAGAAGTAGATTGAGTATCCATCCGGGAGCTACAAAGATGTATCAGGATTTGAAGAAGTTATTTTGGTGGCCGGGGATGAAGAGGGATGTAGCTCGGTTTGTTTATGCCTGTTTGACTTATCAGAAGTCAAAAGTGGAGCATCAGAAGCCTGCAGGGCTGATGCAGCCGTTGGAAATTCCGGAGTGGAAATGGGATAGCATTTCTATGGACTTTGTGACTGGATTGCCTAATACGGCGAAGGGGTATGATGCAAGTTGGGTGATTGTTGATAGGTGTGTGAAGTCGTCTCACTTTGTTCTATTAACATCACATATCAGGTGCCTAGATTGGCGGAGATCTATATCAGAAATTGTGATGCTTCATGGAGTTCCTTGAGTATTATTTGGATAGAGATCCTAGATTCACCTCGGAATTTTGGAAGAGTTTGCATGAGGCGTTGGGTTCTAAGTTGCGGTTGAGCTCGGCGTATCATCCATGATGGTGATAAGTCGATCGAGAGAGGACAATTCAGTCGTTAGAGGATTTGTTGAGGGCTTGTGTTCTTGAGCATGGTGGTGCGTGGGATTCTTATCTTCCATTAATTGAGTTTACCTATAATAATAGTTATCATTCTAGTGTTGGGATGGCACCCTTTGAGGCGTTGTATGGTCAAAGATGTAGGACTCCTTTATGTTGGTATGAATCTGGAGAGAGTGTGGTGCTTGGACCTGAGATTGTTCGAGAGACCACTGAGAAGGTGAAGCTGATTCGTGAGAAGATGAAAGCTTCGCAAAGTAGGCAAAAGAGTTATCATGATAAGAGGAGGAAGGATTTGGAATTCCAAGCTGGTGATCATGTGTTTTTGAGGGTCACCCATGTGATTGGTGTTGGTCGTGCTTTGAAGTCTAAGAAGTTGTCTCCTCGTTTTATTGGGCCATACCAGATTTTGGAGAGATTTGGGAAGGTTGCGTATCGGGTGGCCTTGCCACCTAATCTGTCGAATTTGCATGATGTGTTTCATGTGTGTGATTGAGGAAGTATGTTCGGACAGTCTCATGTGATTCATATGGATGATGTGCAAGTGAGAGATAATCTCCTTTGTTGAGACAATCTTAGGTTAGGATTGAGGATCGAGAAGTGAGGATTTTAAGAGGAAGGAGATCCATTTGGTAAAGGTAGTTTGGTTGAAATTTCTTAGGTGAGAAGCGACTTGGGAGTTGGAGAGTAAGAGGCGGGAATCATATCCCGAGTTGTTTGATTCAGGTAAAATTTCGAGGACGAAATATTCTAAGAGGGGGAGAGTTGTAACGCCCCAAAAATAATTCAATTATTTATTTAATTGGGTTATTTAAGGCTTACAACATTTTATTAAGTCAAATAATTAATTTGGAAGTTTCATTTTATATAGAAGGTGTTTGAGTAATGGAGGAGGTGTGAATAGAGGCCCATGATCCATTAGTTAGGCCCATATCCATGCTATAAGGTTAGGTGTCGATGGTGAGAGCTCATTTGCAACCAAAAGCAAAGAAACGTCAAAGAAAGTGAGAAGAGGGAGAGAGGTGCGACGGTTCCAAGTGAGAAGAAGAAGAGAAGATTTGGCGTGGAGAGTTCAAGGCAAGGAAGAGAAGCTTGCTTGTTGGTGGATCTTGGATTCTTGGTGGAGAGAGTGCTTGTCTTCAATCTATTAAGGTAAGGGGGCTCTCTTTCACCTATAATGGAGTATATGATGAGTATTATGTATGGGTTAGACTCTAGGATGATTGTTGAATTGATTGTGCTGTTGATTGTGTGATTGATGTTGTGTTTGATTCAATTTGGTGAAATTGTGATGTGTGTATGTGTTGTTGATGATTGGTCATATGAAAGACCTAGAGAAGAAATGGGATTTAAGGAACCCTAAGCGCAAGGACGTTATTTTGGTGTTGGCACCTTAGTTGTTACTTGATGTGTGTTGGACAAATTTCGAATGAATATGTGTTGTAGTAATTGTGGTTTAAGTTTGATCATAGTATGAGAATCAAAGAAAAGAGGGAAGATGAGGGTTAGGTGCCTAGGGCGCCATTTGAAGCGAAGTGTAGTTGCCTAACTGTAGATGTGTCGAAGCATATGGGTGTCGACGTGTAGATATGTCGAAGTATATGGGAATCGACGTATATGTGTGACGAAGTGTAGGTGACGAAGTGTAAGTGTGTGTGAGTCGAAGTGTAGGTGCCGACGTGTGGTTGCCGAAGTGTAGAGTATGTATACCGAAGTGTAGTTGCCGAAGTGTAGCGTATGTATACGAAGTGTAGTTGTCAAAGTGTAGAGTATGTATACCGAAGTGTAGTTGCCCAAGTGTAGTGTATGTATGTCGAAGCTAGTGTTGTCGAAGTGTGGTGTACAGGAGTGCGGTGTGGTGTCTTTGAGTGCGGTGTGAAGTGTCTTTGAGAGTCTTTGTTTTGGCCTTGATGTGGCGCGAGTTCTTTGCCAGCGCAATTTTGGGTGTTGTTTGGTGCGAGAGTACCTCTAAGTTCTTTGAATTGTGAAGCCGGTTTAGTCCTTATGTGATGGTTTGGTCCTTGTAGTGACAGTGTAGTCCACTACTTTTGGTGTCGACGTGTCCGGTGAGTTTGATGTTAGCCATAGCGCTATTGATGATGTTTTGGTGAATTAAATGACGGTGGATTAAATGACGGAGGTAAATCCGATGGCGGTGTCAATTCATACATGATATGATTGTTTGTGGTTGATGCATTGTTCATGGAGTCACATGCCTCGTATGTATCAAAGTGGCGGATATAGGCTTGGCCTCGATATTGTAGGGCCGGCCTTGATATCATTAGTAGCGGATATAGGCGGCCTCGATATTGTAGGCCGGCGCCCGTATCATTAGTAGCGGACATGCGAATGGCGAAATAATGGCGGTGATGGTACCACATGCATTATACCGCGGTGTTGGGTTGCATTCATGCATATACTCATGCAATTGGTGATGTCTTTTGATGATTATGAGTTGATGTATTATAACTTGATGATGTGTGTTTGTCTATTGAGCAGTGGTGGTTCTAGTTGTCTTTCTCTAACATGATGTTTATCATACATCCTATTATATGTGCTAGAGACTCACCCTTACACGCTTTTATGTTGCTTCTTATGTCGACAGCGTGCGGATGATCTAAGTGAAGGTTCTTCCTTCCTCGATGCAGATTTGTGGCGTCTTGCTACGTCACGTATGCCCAGGGAGGCGAGTAGTTATTAAATTATTTTAATTTAAGTTGTTGAAGCTGTTATGTCCCACTAGCAGTGTTGTTGGGAGTTCGTCCACTTTGGTTGTGATGCTATGTATCATCTCTTGTTATTTGTTGGATTACGCCATTGATGTTTGTTTGGTTTTTAAATGAAGAAAATGTAGCACTCTCTTGTGGGTGTTTTCGAAAACTCTGATTTTATCAATTAAATAGTAGTTGATTAGAAGGGGGTGTTACATTAGTGGTATCGAGCAAAAGTTGATCTCTGTCTACCAAGTTGTTGAGTCTTGAGTTTCCTAATCCTCGAGTCTTGTTGCTCGTTCTGAATTGATCTTGTCTCAGTGATTAAGTTGAGATGGCCGGAAGGGCCGGGAGGAATGACGCTGCTCTTGCTGCTGCGTTGGAGGCTATGGCGAATCTTTGTGGGAAACCCGGCAAGTGCAGGGATCTTTGGGGCTCGTAGATTAGCTACTTTCCAGAGGGAGAACCCTCCCACTTTCAAGGGGAGGTATGACCCCGATGGGGCTCTTGCATGGTTGAAGGAAATTGAGAGGATTTTCCGCGTTATGGATTGTACCACTGCATCAGCCCTGTAGAGTATGTATACCAAATTGTAGTTGCCGAAGTGTAGCGTATGTATACGAAGTGTAGTTGTCAAAGTGTAGAGTATGTATACCGAAGTGTAGTTGCCCAAGTGTAGTGTATGTATGTCGAAGCTAGTGTTGTCGAAGTGTGGTGTACCAGGAGTGCGGTGTGGTGTCTTAGGAGTGCGGTGTGGTGTCTTTGAGTGCGGTGTGAGTGTCCGAGGAGTCTTTGTTTTAGCCTTGATGTAAGCGCGAGTTCTTTGCCGAGCGCAATTTTGGAGTCTTTGTTTGGTGCGAGAAATCGTCTAAGTTCTTTGAATTGTGAAGCGGTTTAGTCTTATGTGGCGGTTTGGTCCTTGTAGTAGCGGTGTAGTCCACTTACTTTTGGTGTCGGCGTGTCCGGTGAGTTTGATGTTAGCCATAGCGCTATTGATGATGTTTTGGTGAATTAAATGACAGTGGATTAAATGACGGAGGTAAATCCAGTGACGGTGTCAATTCATACATGATATGATTGTTTGTGGTTGATGCATTGTTCATGGAGTCACATGCCGGTGAGTTTGATGTTAGTCATATGCATCAAGGTGACGGATATAGGCTTCGGCATCGATATTGTAGGCTTCGGCCTTGATATCATTAGTGACGGATATAGGCTTCAGCCTCGATATTGTAGGCTTTGGCCTTCATATCATTAGCGACGGACGTGCCAGAATGGCGAAATAATGACGGTGATGGTACCACATGCATTATACCCTTGGTGTTGGGTTGCATTCATGCATATACTCATGCAATTGGTGATGTCTTTTGATGATTATGAGTTGATGTATTATAACTTGATGATGTGTGTTTGTCTATTGAGCAGTGGTGGTTCTAGTTGTCTTTCTCTAACATGATGTTTATCATACATCCTATTATATGTGCTAGAAACTCACCCATACGCTTTTTATGTTGCTTGCATATATGCGCAGCGTGCGGTGATCTGAGTGAAGGTTCTTCCTTCCTCGATCTGGTTGTGGCGTCTTGCTACGTCGTAGCAGGGGGCGAGTAATTATTAGTTGTTTTAATTTAAGTTGTTGAAGCTGTAACATGGTGATGTATTTGAATATGTTTTATTCCATTTGCGTGGTGATTAAGTGGTATTATGTCCATAAGCAGTGTTGTTGGGAGTTCGTCCCTTTGGTTGTGATGTTATGTATCATCTTTGTTATTTGTTGGATTACGCCATTGATGTTTGTTTGGTTTTAAATGAAGAAAATGTAGCACTCTCTTGTGGGTGTTTTGAAAACTACGATTTTATCAATTAATCGGTAGTTGATTAGAAGGGTGTTACATGCGGCGCAAGGCGAACGAACGACAAACCAACAAAGTACATTGGTATCACCAGGCGTTGGTCATGACACCAATCGATGCAATGCATTGAAAGACGATATAGAAGATTTGATCAAGAAAGGCAAATTCGGCCAGTATGTTAAAAAGCCTTATCAGCAAAGTGAAACGGTAAAAATTGAAACAGACGATTTTGGAGGTAAAGGAAAAGAAACCGTCGAGAACTTCGAAGAAGAGCCTGATACCCGGAAGTCTAGATAACGACCGGTGGTAATGGTCATCACAGGGGGAGCATCTGAGGGAGCAACCGCTAGAACGATCAAAAGAAAATGGAAAGAAATTCAGTGTGTGGCTTCCACATCGTCAGCTCCGATCTTATCGACTCATCCTCCATTGTCTTTCAGAGATGAAGATTTATTGAACGGAAAAATTAATGAAGACATACCACTCCTAATCTCGGTTGTAATGGCTAACACCGATATTAGGAGAATCTTGGTTGATCAAGGGAGTTCGTGCGACATTATCTTTTCTAGTCTTTTGGAATGGATCGGGATCTCACCAAAAGAAGTTTCCCCTTATAGGGGAACGGACCTGTCCGGTTTCAATGGGTCCGGACCAGACCAATGGGCTACGTAGAGTTAAGGGTTACATTTGGTGAGGAACCCCTAACTCGGACTGTCCTAACCAAGTTTATGGTCCTATCTTGTCCATCAATCTATAACTGTATCATCGGGAGGCCGACGTTAGGTAAACTCGGAGCTGTAACTTCTACAATACATATGAAGATGAAATTCCATTGTTCAAGCAACAAATTCATAACCATCAATGCCGATTTAGAATCTTCTGAAAGGTGTTACTACTTACTTCTTAAAGCGAAGTGGGCTGTGAGGAAATGGTGAGCTCGCGACAACGAAGTCTCGGGAAAGAACAAGGCGGTGGAATTTGTCGAGGTTAATGTGATGACGATTTGGATGCAAGGTGCGATCTTGATAGCTCGAAAGATGAGGTAGCGACCCTTTGACTTTGGAGTTCAAGAAGAAGATAAGGCACTGACACCCGATGGTGAATTTGTTGAAGTAATGTTGTGGGACGACCCTAAAAAAACTGTGAAAATCGGAGTTGAGCTCCTAGAGGAGGTTAAAGCTGAACTTACCCATTGTTTGAAGGATCATGCCGATCTCTTTGCATGGTCCGCCAAAGACATGCCTAGTATTCCACCAAAAGTCGCCTGCCATCACCTATCTGTATATCCTGATGCGAAGTGGGTTGCCCAACGCAAGAGGGTTCAAAGCATTGAGAAGACCAAAGCTACTGCCAAAGCTGTTGACGACTTAGTTAAGGCTAACTTTGTAACCGAGGTCAAGTAGACAACTTGGCTCTAAAACCCTGTACTTGTTAAAAAAATCTAATGGAAAGTGGCGTATGTGTGTTGATTATACCGATCTTAATAGATCATGTCCTAAAGATGCTTTTACTGTTCCAAACATTGATCGCTTAGTCGATAATGCTTCTGGTTTCCGTCTTCTATCATTTATGGAAGCATACTCGTGTTACAAACAAATTCCAATGTTCCCTCCAGATCAGGAAAAAATCACTTTTATGACTGAATGCGAAAATTTTTGTTACCGAGTTATGCCTTTTGGTTTGAAAAACGCCGGAGCCACTTACCAAAGGATGACGAACAAGGTGTTTCAAAATCAAATCGAACGTATAGTTGAAGTTTACATGGACGATATGATTGAAAAAAGCGAGCAAGTAGATTGTCATGTGTCCGATCTTAAAGAAATTTTTGCAGAAATTAGAAAAAATAACATAAGGTTAAACTTGGAAAAATGCAAGTTCGGTGTCTGAGCTGGCAAATTTCTAGGATCTTACCTCACTGAAAGAGGAATTGAAGCAAATCCGGATAAATGTAGAGCAGTGACCGAGATGAAAGCTCCGAGCTCGATAAAAGAAGTTCAGAAACTCAATCGTATGATTCCTGCTTTATCACGCTTTATCTCCAATGTCGCCTTCAAATCACTACCCCTCTTCAAACTTCTCAAGAAAGAGTTTGAATTTGTTTGGACACCAGATCGGGATGAGGTTCTCACCCAATTGAAGAAAGTACTATCAGAACCTCCCATCCTAACCCGTCCAATCCCAGGGGAAGTATTATAATTATATCTCTCAATCTCGGACGAAGCTTTAGGTGTCGTTTTGATTCGAGAAACAATTGGGGGGAAAAGTCCGGTTTATTTTGTGAGTAAAGCCTTGCAAGGACCGAAGGTTCATTATCAGAAGATTGAAAAAATTGATTTGGCTTTGGTGATAGCAACACGACGGCTCCGACCTTACTTTGCAGCTCACTAGGTCATAGTTCAGACAAATCACCCAATTCGTCAGATTTTACATCGTCCGGATTTGTCAGGTAGGATAATCAAGTGGGCAGTAGAACTGTCTGGATTTGGGATCAAATATGAATCAAGACCGGCAATGAAATCTCAGGTTTTGGCAGATTTTGTAGCTGAAATAACTCCGGCAGAAGCCGAAGAAGAGTTATAAACGATCCATGTTGATGGTTCTTCAAATCCCAAGGGGAGTGGAGCTGGGATAATTTTGGAAAGCCTGTCTGGATTAATCATTGAAGTATCACTCACGTTCAAGTTTTCAACATCGAACAATCAGGCGGAATACGAGGCATGCATTGAGGGCCTCCGACTTGCTTTAAATCTGCGGATTACTCGGCTGAATTTAAACACTGACTCTCTTCTGGTAGTTTTCCAAATCATGGGCAATACGAGGCAAAAGATGTAATCCTTCAGAAATATCTTATCCATGTACAGTAGTTGCTCGCCCGCTTCCAACTAGCCGAGGTAAAACACGTTCCAAGAACGGAGAACATTAGGGCCGATGTTGTCTCTAAAATGGCAAGCACAAGAGCTCTAGGAAATCACTGCTCCGTAATACAAGAAGTCCTCAGCAAACCTAGCATTGAAGCTGACCTACACTTGATTTCATCAATGTGTGTCGTAGAAGAAAGCAAGAGTTAGATTATTCCTATCTTGAAATACATAGAATCGGGAGAAGAACCTTCCGACCCTGATGAACTCAAGGTTGTCCGGAAGAAGGCAACGTCTTTTTCTGTGATCAACGGATCTCTTTATAAAAGGCACTCTCTTCACAATTGTTGAAATGCATTGAAGGAGAAGAAGCCGATTATGTGTTGGCTGAGATTCACGAGGGAATCTGTGGACATCATCTCGGTGGAAGATCCCTAACCCGAAAAGCTCTGAGGGCGAAATGCTTTTGGCCGACTATGGAAACAGATGCAAGGAATTATGTAATGAAATGTGTGAAATGTCAGATCCATGCTAATGTCCATCTGGCTCCTCCTACCGGTTTGACAAGTCTCTCCTCCCCATGGCCTTTTGCATGGTGGGGGATTGACCTTCTCGGACCTTTCCCAAAGGCCCCTGGCAAAATCAGGTTTTTGATTGTGGCAGTGGATTACTTTACTAAATGGATTAAAGCCAAACCATTGGCCGTGATAAGCGCCAAGAACTGCAAAGAGCGCGTTAGATGCGGGCGAGTCGATAAAGCGCCCTTAGGGCGTTCTAAATGGCCAATGTTGCCAAACTCAAAGGCGAGTTAGATCTAGGTTGAGTCGATAAAGCGCCTACTAAGGTCGATCTAAAGCACAAATGTTGACAATTTCCAAAGGGCTAGTTAAATCTGGACCGAGTCCCGAGAAACCACCCTAAGGACGTTCTAAAAATGACATTAATTGCTTATGATGTTCTTGATCAATTTACTTTCTTGACTATCTAGTTCAAAGCGGACCGAGTCCAATAAAACTACATCAAGTACGAGCTAAAAAACTTGGAGAAAAATTTCCTTATAGAAATTTCCGACCGAAGAATAAACCATGGTAGAATTTCAAAATAACAATTATGTAGACGAAATAGTAATGTCTTACAAACCATCCCGGATATGGCCGGGTCCTCAAATTTCAAAAAACCACTAGGTTAATTACATATGAAACTAAATAAAAAGCCTATTTGGTGGATTTGTTGGGGAAGATGACCTTAGACACTTGAACAATTTTGACGTCGAACTCAACTATGTGCCCATCAAGAACAGAATAATCCGGTTTGAGGATGTTGTGATCGGCAACAAAGTCAGGATAAACAACAGCGACTTGCTCAAGGGCGTTGTTAAAAGCCTCCACAAGACCTTCTTCTCCGAGCTTAATAGCTTGTCTCTTGGCAGCCATAGCAGCATCCCTTTGCTCGATGAAAGCTGTTTTATCAAGTGCAGGTTTAGGCGAATTTGATTGATTGGCAGCTTTAAGTTCGACCAATTTGTCACCCCGTTCCTTCAGGGCTGCAGCATATTTTATGGCTTGATCTTTCGCCAACTTCAACTCGGGTTTCAGTTCTTGGCGCTTAGTCTCCGCATCTTTCTTTTCTTGGTTAAGTTTCTCTATATCCTTCCGAGCTTTTTCTAGTTCAGCGAGGGTCGGCTCTAAAGCTTTCTGAGCCTCCTCATATTTTTGCTCTGCATCTGCCAAAGGAAAGAAATAATTTTATGAGAAACAGAAGTTATAGGGTATTTCAAATGGGACGACAAAAAAAGTGATGAATCCAACTCTTGAGTTTGATGTCGGCCTGTTTCTTTTCCTCTTCAACAAGATCGGTCATACGAGCAAGAACAAAAAGGGAAATTTGGAAGGAGTGCGCTTTGAATTAAATATGCTTTTACCTCCTTAAATTCTTTTTGCTTTGAAGGGGCGGTCTTATGGTTTTGTCGGATCTACTTTTAGGGATGGATGATTAGAGCGATCACTCACTTGATGATGTTTCTTTCACGATCTTGCTGCCCGGTTGGGGGAGGCGGGTATCATTTTCTCGAGTCTTTTCCTCCTTTTAAGGGGTTACTCGTCATCTTCAACATCTTCAGCACGAACGAAGGTGATGGGTCAGACATTGACGGCTTTGGCAGCCGGGGTTTGAGAATTGGTGGCTCTGTTGCTTGGGGTACCGATTTCCCCAGCAGCGGCATTGGCATCAGCATCGGCAAGAGCTTTCAGAGCAGCCAATTTGTTTTTTGGGGCCATCTCGTCTGCAAGAAAGGAAAATAAACACAAGTTAAATACTTCAAAAAAATATGAACGTAATGTGACCGATTCAATATATAGACCGATCCTACCAAGGACCATAGCGACGTTCTCAAACTTGAGTGCTTGAACCAGTCGCTTAGTTTCAAAACCCCACTGGTTTGGTTTGGTCAAATCGTTCGTAATGACCCGGTCAGCTATATACTTCAGCATTCTCAAGGTTTTCCGATCTTCAGCGTTTAGTTGTTTGGCTTCCACAGAGTACTTTTTGGTATCGCGGTTGAAGTGGTGAAGAGTCCATCCCAGGGGGAACTTAGTCGTCAAAACTATATCGCCATCTTCATTGTAAGTTCCAACTCGGCCAACAGCTTCGGGTGTCACAGGCTCGACCCAGAAAAACTTGTTCTTCCACTTGTTCTTCAGACTGTCAGTAAATGGTCAAAAAACTTTAATATTTTTTCTGGATCGGAGGTTGACATGTTCTTGACGGTCGGGTTTCCCACTATTCTTTTCTCTTCTCCTGCTAACTTCAAACATATGGAAGAAAAGGGGAAGAGAAACGGGTCGCTCCAAGTGAATGCACACAAGCTCAAAAGCACGCACAAAAGCCCAGACATTTGGGTGAAATTGTGAAGGGGTGAGTTCCAGTCTCGCCAGCACCCCTTGTTGAAAACAGGTAAATGGAGGTCAGATCTTCATGTGGACCAACGTGGTGTAGTAGATCACAATCTTTATCTAATCGGGGTATGTGGCCGCATGTTCATCCTCTCCCATTTCGGAGGTACGCCACCTATAAGGATCTTTCCAATAAATTCTCTTGGCGAACTTACTGATGTCGTTTTCAGCCAAAAGAGTCGATTCGGTCTCGCGAAGTTCCTCGGAAATCCAAGAGTATCATGGGGAGTCCCTATAGGAGGTTCAATCGGAAGATCCACATTGTTGCACCCAGTGTCGGCATGTCCATACAACAATTCAAAGCTTCCACTAACGTCAACGTTATCCTCTTTCTTCCCGTCGTCAATCTCCATCTCAGAATCCTCTCCACCCGAAACATCTCCTTGACCACCACCAGATTTATTACTATTATTCCTCCCATCGGACTCCGTTTATGATTCTGAATCATCAGAAGAATGCAGGTCGAATCTATAAACTTGATGTTAAGAATGGATTTGATTCGCGCAGAACCACCAACAGTTGATTCTCCATTAGAAATTTTCTAGCTATCACTCTCTCTTGGCCCAGATCGTTCTTCCTCATGAATCTCAGGGCGATATCCTCTTCATTTTGTCTCGGATGAGAATCGGTTCCTGACCTTGCCGCCATTAATTTTCCAACGTCGGAGTCACGAGCTTGAGAAGGTTGATTCACGAGTCGAAGTGTCTCAACGCGACTAGTCTGTTTGGTCTCGCCAGTTCGGACCTGCAGGAATGGGGGCCGATTATCAGGGAATTCCAGCATGATGGGTTCTCAACAGGGTCGGAACCCGACCTAACAACCCCCACCCTGACGAATTAATGAGAGACTGGGGGCACAGTTGATAACTCTAATTTATATAGAGTTATTCATACATTTAAACTTAGATTATCGTTTATTTTCAAGTACATTAATATATAAATATAGCTTATTTATTAAGAAACGACATTTTAAGGATTCAAAAGGATTAGGACAATGAATTAGGCAAAATACATATATCTTGTTAGGTTTGATGTTTTGTTCAGTGCAGCTACTTCAGGTGTACCCACACTGCCTGCACTAGGAGTGCCCACACTGCCTACACCTGCTAAACCAACACTTTGCACCAAAACATCCAAGGACCAATTTGATTTTTCAACACTTGATATGTGACGTCATGCCTAGTCATATGGAGCATATCCACTTGCAGAATTCGGCGACCACTATCAAAGACAAGTTGAGAAGCTCACTTACTCAAAGACATGTGGCACTTCTTTATTGGACCACCCCATGTGAACTTCATGCAAACGACCAACTTGAGCAACTTGCTTGATGGGAGCTCTGCAATTAACCATGGTTACTAATCTCAGTTGATATTTCGCGCCAAAGGAAACCCTCCAAGGGAGGAAAGCTCACTTGCCTATAAATAGAAGCCATCTCTTCACTTGAAAAACATCCTTCATCCAATTCTTAAAGGATCACTTAGTTTATTTGTATTCATAGCTTAGGTTTAGTTTTTATTTGAGTTTCTGAAGAGAAGGAAGGTGAGGAGGTGCTTGACAAACACTCCATTCACTTCTACTTGGAGGAAACTTGTGTAAGGAAATCATCTTGTATTCAACTTGGGAAACTCATGCAAAAGATCTCCTATTTGTGTAATCTCTATCCTTTTGAGTTCTTTTGTTATATTACTCATTTGATTATGCTCTTTGTAGATTCTCTCTATTATATTATGAGTAGTATGAGCTAAATTCCTTTAGTTGAGATGTTGTAGCCTTGTAATGAACTTCTAAGTAAGTAAATGTGGTTTATGTAGTTTGTGCACTTTAACTCTTGTGTAATACTTCTTTCAAAGCTTATACGGAATTGATCACTTTAGAATAGGTAGACTTGTAGCAGCAGACATGGGTTACATTTAAGAAATCAAGAGTTAATGAGAATGAGTGTTTGTAACAACATCTTTGTTAAACTAGCTTTAATAAGGAATTGCTTGTTAAAACCGTGTCACTACAAGAATTAAAGTAAAAAATCTGGCGCCAAATTTACGGCGAATTTGTATCCACTTTGTAACTTTAAGCGGCTTTGGTATGTTTCGTGATTTTATCCACTTTGTAAGTCAAGCAATTTTTAAGTGTTTTCCGGCGGATTTTTAGCCGTAGGTAACTTACCGGCGGATTTTTAATCGATTATCGACGGATTTTATTTAATATATACCGGCGGAAATTTTAAACTATTTTAAAATATTAAATACCCGGGCCGCCGGTAATTGCAAGTTTGCGGTGGAAAAGCCGCCGAAAAATATTGGCCCATTTTGTCCGCCGGTAGCGTATTTTACCGCGGTAATCTTGACCGCCGCCGTGCGTGAGAGTCGCCGTGCGTTGAATAGTCTCTTTGGTAAGTATTTAGTCGTCGATAGCGTCATCGAGTCCAGCAGTATCTGGCTCGAATTTGTGTGCTCACGTTTCTCCAAAAACCGTCGGTATTGCAATAATCCGCCGGTAATATTAATTTGAAAATTGGACTGTTGGCTCCCCTTTCTTCTTATACAACCGATTCCTCCCTTCTTCTCTTCATATGTGTTCACTTCTCACTTCTTCATCTTAATTTCTCTCAAATTCTCTCTAGGTTTCTATCAAAATCTCTCTTTTTTTACTAAGAAATTATTCCAGATTTATTTTCAAGGTATGTTCTTTACATATATATAGTTTACTTTGACAGTTTGTATTAATCTGAGTTAGTCCTTATTGATTCTTATATTATTTACTTAGCAATGGCTTAAAGTTGGAGACTTCTCTGCATTGTTGGTTGAAGTTGGAGAGTTATTTACACAAGTGATTCAGTTCGTTCGAAGGTATTAACGCGAAGTCAGAGACTCCTCGGCATTACCGGCTAGTGGTTACTGTTCGATTTGTTACTAGTAATTATTATTTGATTTAGTACTAGCTAAATAATTAGATTTAAAAAAACTATTACTAGAACTAATATTATTTAGTCAAATAGGGAAAATTTAGTATTACTCTAATTAATATTAGTATTTATAATTACTATTACTCTAAATAATATGTGATACTAAATGTTATTTGATGTAATTAATTGAAATAATTAAGATCATACTAAAAAATAATAGTTGATAGTTTATTTAAATTTTTGTTAGTCTATGAAAATAATAGTTGCTAGAAAATAATAATTAATAAAATGTGTATTATTCTGATACACACACACACACAAAAATAATATGTGTTGTAATAAATTTATTTAGGACATCCACAAAAAAATGGATCGTAGTTGGATGTATGATCGATTATATCTTGGAAGAAGCGAGGTTGAAGCAGCGTTTTGTTGTTGAAGGATTTGAAGAGTTTGTTTTTAGCTAAGTGTTAACAAGAATTTGAGCAACAAGGTGGAATTAGATGTCCTTGTTCGAAATGTATCTTTCGAGCTATAAAAAATGAAGGTGAGATTCGACTTCATTTGTACAACAATGGATTTAAATCAAATTATTGGATATGGACTCGTCATGGCGAGAGTAGCAGTGCGATTCTGGCATTAATATAATTAATGTTCCTCCGGTTGATATTGTTCCTGTTCAAGAAGTAGAAGGTGTCACTTCAAGTCCAGTCGTAGAAGTGGGCACATCGACTATGGGAAATCAGTCGCTTGATGTTGTTCAGGGGATGATAGGTGATGCTGTCAGTGTAAATTTGGATTTTGAGGAACCACAATATGATGTTGAAGAAGTTCCGAATTAAGAAGCTCAGAGGTTTTATATGTTTTTGAGTGAGACAAATAAACCATTATTTGAAGGATCTAACGAATCTAAATTATCAATGTGTGTTCGGTTAATTTAATGTTGCTGAATTGTGCATGGAATATGTAACACCCCAAAATAATTTAAGTACTCATTTAATTAAATTACTTAGGTGTTACGTTGGTTAGCCATATTTAAATAAATTAAATAGAAGATTAAATAAATTAGGTGTTATGTTGGTTGGTTATAATAAAATAAATACATGGTGTTTTAATTAAGGGGTGGTGTGTGGTAAATGAAGAAGTGGTGGTTTAATTAAAAAGGGAGTAGTGTTAGTAATTAACTAAGTAGTAAAGAGAGCCCAAGACACTAGAACCCATAATATTTAAGCTCTAGGGTTAGTGTCTTAGACACAATTGAGAAAGAAAGAAAGCATAGAGAGGAGGAGGGGAAAGAAGAGAGCGCGACGGCAAGGAGAGAGAGAAGGGGAAGGAAATCGCGATTTCAAGGGAGAAGGAAGAGAATAGTTGCTGAGTTTTTGGTTGGTGACTCTTAGAAGGTGTTTAATCTCCATCAAGTTCTTAAGGTAAGGGTGGGTTAAAGCAGTATAATGGGAGACATGATGGGTTGTATGTGGGAATTTAGAACTACTTTTCCTATAACGTGTTTGATATTATGCTTGATTGAATTGTTGTATATATATATATATATATATATATATATATATATATATATATATATATATATATATATATATACTAGTTTGCGAGGACAGTGCGGCCACGAGTAAATAACTTGGATGATAAATATATTATGATCTTGGCGTAATAGATACCTCGACACAGATGAATTCGCCTATTAGCGGATGTGCTTTAGAGGAGAGTTTTGTTGTTTTATTTTGTTCATATAGTACAATAACACCAATCATGCATTCAAGCTGTAGAAGACTATTATTACGTGATAAGTTGAGGAAAACCAGGGTTCGACACAATTTTAGTCTTGTATAATGTAAGTTACGTGGTAGCATAATAGCAAAATTAAATGCAAATATAGGTATTTTTTAAACATTGTGGGTGAAGCTACACCAACTCGATTTGTTATGAGGATACTATAGTGATATGATACCTTTGTAAGAATGAGATCCAGCTTAGAGTAAATGTCATTGCAAAACAGTATATTAAGAATTATTTGTTGTAAAATAATTGATCTCAGTATGAAAGTCACACACAAAAAAAAACTTCTCATTTTCTTTAAAATCTCTAACTACTAATCTCTATGTATTACATACGTGAATGACTGTATTTCCAAATACACATATGTATGTGTATTAATAAACAAAATAATGGAGTGAAGAAAGAGATAAAATAGTGAGACCTTAATGTTTGAAGTGGAGTTAATTCGTATTTATAGATTTGGATAGACCTACCAGGGTATTTTAGTCATTCACATCTAAGTTACTATTCAAAACCACTTCCACGGATCCAACCTCGTAGGTATTGAACTTCCACTTCCCCCTTTTGAAAGCGTCGGCGTGAAACGCGTTCCTTGGTTTTTGAAGTCGTAAAGATCAGCGAATTAACACCCCGTCGAGCGAAAGCGCGTTCACTGGTTTTTCAGAAACGCGTTCACTATTTTGGGTGTTGATCCTTTTGTAACTCGTCGTCGAACTAAGGAACTGTGATATTTCTTTTCAGGTTTTAATAGAGATATTGCCTTTTCTATATGCTGTGTGCGTGTGAGAATTTGTTTAGGTTTATGGGATAATGCAGAAAGTAAATTACTGAAATTACCCCTAGTCAGTTATCGGTGCATTAATGTCAAAGTCAAATGGGTGTTGAGTGGTACAATAAAATTATCACCTAAATATATTTTGATTTCATTACATCCTACAAATTAGAAATGTTTATAGTGATTGTAGCCCCTCGAATGAAGATTGCGAATAAATGCGCAAGAGTTTTATGCCCATTTAATTCTCTCATTAAAAGTAAATTGATTAATACGATTAAGTAGGAAACCATAGTGATTCACGACATTATTATGGCATTAAACAACGATAAGTCAAAATCTCACGACTTTAATACTGCACAGTGGTAATTGGCTTAATTAGGTGTTCGTGTATTTGGCTAGTGTATTATAGATGTGTTGCGACATTATTGTGCGGATGTTGCGCGCGGCGAAGTGGTTGAATGTGTGGCTCGGCACTCGGCGGTCCGTGTTCGAGAGTTTTTCGCGAGGCGGAAAATATTTTTGTTAAAATATAGCATTTGCGGCGTGGATGCGGGGTCCCGGTTGGAAATGATGTGTAAAGCCACGTATTTCCAGTGGTCTAAGTGGCCTTTACGACTTGGATGCTTAGGTGGTAATTTTCATGATTTAAATTACTTATGATATATATAAGCACAATTCAATCAACGACAACATATATATATATATATATATATATATATATATATATATATATATATATATATATATATATATATATGAAAGCAACAACGACAACATATATGTATATATATATATATATGTTGTTGTTGATATTTTATAATGTATAAATGTTACGATGTTCTTTGTTTTGTTTTCTTTATTCTTTGTTTTGTTATATTGTTCTTTGTATTATTCTTACTTTATTTCTTTATTTTGTTTTCTAACGATCTTTCTTTGTTTTAGCGTCTATGTCTTTCTTTGTATTTTTTAAATGATGTGTTGTTGCTGATTGTGTTGCTTAGGGGCGCCATACCGTGCTGCCTAGTGTGGTAACGTCTTGTGGTGTCTAGTAATGAATAAATAAAGGTGATGTCGGGTTATAAGACTATTTCTCTATTATTTGAATGTTTTACGGATTTGTATTTTACCGAAACCGTGGATGTTGAGATGATGTTTTATGAGAGTTTATTTTGCTCCGCTGCGATTTGTTGGATCCTTATGATGTGCTACGTATCTCGTGGTTATTAAATGGAGAATTTCGTTGTTGACTTTGAATGTTTTATATGCATGTGACATCCGGGGCTGACGAGGGCGGGGAGTGATTGCCGGTGCCCAAAAAGGTGGCATGGCAAGAGCGGCTCTGGCGACTTCAAGCGAAGGCGCGTGAATGAGCCGAATATGCATCGGAATGAGAGGATCGAGGGTACATGCGGTATGGGGATTTATCTGATTGAAGAAAGGCTTAAAAGAATTGATTTGGACTACCTATACCAACAAGATGCATCTTCTTTTCGGGAGCTCATCCCATAAGAACTCCATAGTTAAGCGTGTTAGGCTTGGAGTAGTAGTGGGATGGGTGACCTTCTGGGAAGTTTCTCGGAAAGCATGCAAGTGAGGACAAAGCATGCTGAAAAGACTCATGTTGGTTCGTGGGGCGATCGGCGGCTTAGGCGATGCAGGATGTTCTGAGAATATATGACAAAAATGATGTTGGATGCAACCCCCATTAGAGGACTTTTGCCGCAAAGTTATTATGATGCTAAAAGACTAGTATCAAAGCTTGACTTAAAATCTAAGAGAAATGATTGGTGTGTGTTTGGTTGCATGCTGTATTATAGCAATGAGTTTGGGATAAATGATGGAGAGTTGTCGGAATGCAAGTTGTGTGAAGAGCCACGCTACTGTGCCAGCAGAGGCAAACTGGTTCCACAGAAAGAAATTGTCTATCTACCTCAAGTACCAAGGCTACAGAGGATGTTTACTTCAAAGGAGACTTCCGGTAAAATGTCATGGCACCATGAAAATAGAAACAATTACGGTGAATTCGCCACCCATCGATGGTGAAGCTTGGAAGCATTTCGATCGTGTTCATCCAGTTTTGCTAGTGATCCACGCAATGTTAGGCTTGGTTTATGCTCTGATGGTTTCACACCCTATATTCAATCATCGGCATCACCGTATTCTTGTTGGCCAGTTATTGTTACCCCGTACAATCTTCCTCCAGAAATGTGTATGTCTAAACCATACATGTTCTTAAATTCCATTATTCCAGGACCAAGTAATCCAACAGCTGGTATTGACATATATTTGCAACCTTTGATCGATGACCTAAAAGGTTGTCGTATGGTGTTTTAACTTATGATGCAGCACGCAAACAAAATTTTGTGAGGGCGGCTTTGATGTGGACCATCAATGACTTCCCTGCCTATGGAATGTTGTCAGGATGGGGGACACATGGTAAGATGGCGTGTCCGATTTGCATGGTTGACACAAGAGCTTTTACTCTAAAATATGGAGGAAAAACGTCATGGTTTGACTCACACCGTAGTTTTTACCTAGCGATCATCCATTTAGAAAGTCAAAATATGCATTCATCAAGGGAAGTATTGAAAGAGGTGAACCTCCCCGTAGGCTGACACTAGAAGAAGTTTGGAACAGTGTCAAGGATATCCCTCCAGTAGAAGTCGGTGCAGGTTGTTTCTCGTCCAGATGGTTATGGAGTATGGCATAATTGGACAAAAAAGAGTATTTTTTGGGAACTTCTATATTGGAAAGATAATCTACTGAGACACAATCTGGATGTCATGCATATTGAAAAGAATTTCTTTGATAACATATTTAACACTGTTATGAATGCGAATGGTAAAACAAAAGACAATGAGAAGGCTAGGAAGGACGTGGACCATTACTGCAGGCGAAAGGATTTGTTGTTGGTTGAGCAAGGTACTAGGTCGTTGAAACCCAAAGCCAATTATACTTTATCTACCGAACAAGCGAAAGAAGTTTATCGGTGGATAAAACAGTTGAAAATGTCAGACGGTTATTCTTCCAATTTAGCAAGCTGTGCAAATGTGGATAATGGGAGGTTGCATGGGATGAAGAGCCATGATTGTCATGTATTCATGGAGTTCTTACTTCCTATCGCTTTTAGTTCGTTGCCAACACATGTTTTGAACCCGCTCATTGAAATAAGTCAATACTTTTAAGAATTTGTGTTCTGCAACGCTAAAAGCGGATGATCTGACAAAAATGGAACAAGACATCCCACTTATCTTAGGCAAGATGGAGAGAATATTTCCCCTTGGTTTCTTTGATTCTATGGAGCATCTTCCTGTTCATCTCGCAACTGAAGCTAAACTTGGCGGACCTGTCCAATACAGATGGATGTATCCGTTCGAAAGGTCAGTTAATATACATATGAAAGAAGTTTAGTATAATTTTAATTACATTGTTATTAACATATAATTTTCTCTAGGTTCATGGGTGATTCAAAAAGATTAGTCAAAAATAAAGCTAGAGTTGAAGGATCGATATGTTCTTCTTACTTGCATCGTGAAACAACTCTTTTTGTTCTTATTATTTCAACAATGAATTGGCTCCTAGAAGTAGTCGAAATGAAATGGACATTGAACCACCAAGACATCGTTTAGCTTTATGCGTCTTTTGTCTCCACAGTCGTCATTACGGAAAGAGTCAATTCTCAGCTATGAAGAAGAGTTAAACTCGGTAGCATGTTCATGTCTTGATAAAGCTGCATCAGAGGGCCAACCATTCATTGAGTATGTATTTCTCAACCTAGTTATCTTAATTACTTTATAAATTAGAGTACTCTGTTGTGTGTAACAATTGTTAATTTCTCATTAGGGAGTTTTTGACATCAGAGGGAGTAAGTGAAGAACAATCGTGCGCTTTCGTATTCATGCGCATTTTCCTATGTGGTTTAAGCGGCGTATGTATCCTTCCGCCATGTTGCTACCAACCAACACCTGAGAAACTTATCTAATGGTCCTCGAAGATGTGTTAAAGAATGGCACACATACTTTGTCGATGGATACAAGTTTCACACTAAGAAATGGACAGAGGGTAGAGAAATACTGAAAAGTGGAGTTTGCATGAAGGGTGACACTGAGAGAGGCGAAGATGATTTCTATGGTGTTGTTGAACACATTTATGAACTTGCATATCCTTATCTTGATTATCATCAAAAGATAGTCGTTTTTTACTGTAATTGGTTTGATCTGTCCCCTCGAGGAACAAAGTTTAACCCAAAGACAAATACAGTGGACATTAAAATGAGTAGTAGATATCGACTGTATGATCCTTTTGTCATTGCACAAAATGTGAGACAAGTCTACTATATCTCTTATCCATCAACACGGACTGATCGGCGTGGTTGGTGTGTGCAATTAAGACAAAACCAAGAGGCGCATTGAGACAAATGATGACCACGATGGAAGATGTGCCATATCAAATGGATGAAATGTCAATGTAAATGAAGTGATTGAAGTTGAGGTCATTACTCATTTACGTGATGAGTCAACGGCTCTAGCGATGAAGTTAATGAAGGCGAAGATCTGAGATCATGAGGGCCTTGATCGATCACGTCGATGATTTAGGAATTCACTTATCACGAGGATGATGGTGATTTCGCAAAAGAATGGGATTCTAATTAATTAATTATGTTATTTGTAAATTAAATAATTTGTTGTCAAATAATATTTATATTTATCGGACTTGATTTGCCTATGTTATTCATCATTTATGTTATTAACTTTATTTTATAGATAGAAACGGTTATGACATCGTTAGGATGCGGTAGTGACTCACCACATGAGGACCCACCCGTGCGCCTCGGGAAAAAGGAAAGAAGATATGTACTTCTTTCTGCGGCCGTCGTCGTAAGATAGTTTATCAACTTATTCATGGCAACTTTGTGGGTATGCCTTGGCGGAGGAGCTCGATGGATGTGAACTGTGCGCCTCCACACGTACTATCGCACCCATGCTTGATCGGATAGACCGCCGCAGCGTGTATGATGTGGAACCAAGCGTGATTTATGTTTTGGACGACGGTTGTATCGTTGTGGAGGTTAATGGTCATCTGTAAGTATTTATTATATTTGTATTTGTATTTTAAATTTGTTTTTAAATTAATATCATTTAAACTTTTCTTTCTTATGTACAACTTTGATCTGGGAGGATTTTGTCTGTAGCGATAACAAGTATTATCAAGGCAAATTACACTAAGGCTGGCGAGATTGGGCGGAAGTTAAAAGCGATAAGAGTCCAAAATGTGGACTCAATTTAGAAAGTAAGTTTTTCACGATTTAATTAATTTTTAATTTTTCCAATTTGTTGAATTGATTACGTTGTTTTTCTAACAACTTATTTCAATTTGTGCAAGAAGGCAACATTCGCATGGAAACACGAGGATGCACATCAAGTTAAGAAAGTATTCAACTCAAGAGCTTCTCATCGTTTTTACGAAATGCTAGCGGGAGCGTTGCAAGAAAGAAGCCGTCGGATTGGATTGAGTCGACCTATATGGGAACAACTCAAACCGAAATGGACTCATGGCGATTATCAAAAAAATGAGAGAAATTTTGCCAAGAATCGGGCTTCTGAGAGAGGGGGTTGCTTAAACCTGGGCGGTTCAATCAGCTCATATGAACATGTTAAACGCATGGTAATATTTTATATATCTTTGTTGACAAATTCAAATTTTATATTTTATTAAATACTAATATTAAATTATAACTATATATAGACGACCGTTCTTGGACGGCCACCTACTTTGCCAGAGCTACACGTGCAACTTCATATGCGAGAGGAGACCGGTGATTTTCCTGAAGAGCGCCCAAGGATGATTCAGGTAAATAAAATATATTACTTATATAATAATTTAATTACATTTATTATATTGTATTTTGCATTGTAATTAATGTTTATTCATTTTTGGATTGTTGCTTTCAGGAAGAGTTCTCTAATTGGCAGCATGAGTATCGTCAAACACAGGAGAATAGCAGAACTGAGGTTGATCCCGTTGAGGAGGGTCGATTGACTTTAGCAAAATGGAATGAAATTGTTGGTCCATCAAGAAAAAGTCGGTTACCAAGATCTGGTGGTATGGGCCCGCGTTATTACCAGGATTCTATTATTCCGAATTTGAGGCCACATTCTTCAGAAACAACAAGTAGTGGGCGCTCTCATGTCCCCACTCCTTGAGTGTTGAAGATTCTTTGTATTGACCAGAAATTGGCGACTACGGCGTGAGCCGGGAGATCGACGCGAAGCGTGGTGAGAAGCGCGAGTTAGCGAAGATCGCGAGAATGAATGAGAGGCTATTTGGGAAGCAATTAATGGATAATATGTCTCATACGAGGCCATCTATGCCATCATCAGTACATTATCCACCACCAGCGATGCAGCCCTATGGAATTCCTTTCCAACAGTGCCTTGATCCAGCCTGGCATTAACTCTGAGCAACCTGCCTTCAATTGTCAGCCGTACCCATATGGTCAGCCCTGCCTTGATTTAAACTCTCCGCCTCAGCAACAACCACAACTCCCACTTAGTCGTCGACACCACGTGTGTCCCAACAACAATTCGGACTCAAATTACATCGGCATTCCCAACAACAATTCCAAACTCGGCCCGTCGGCAACAACATCTCTCCGGCCGGTCGGCCCCAAAGAAACAGTCCCAAAGCGACTGAGGCATTTGAAAGACAAGATGAAGAAGAATATTGGACATAGTTTATTACGCCGGATCAATGACAACCCAAACCCAAATAGGCCTTACTATTGATTAGTTATCGTTTAATTTGTATGGATAATATATTACTGCATTGATGGTAATCGTTTAATTTGTATGGATAATTTAATTACTGCTTTGATAGGTTGATTATATCATTTTATTTTTATGGATAATTTATTTCTTTTTATTTGATATTAAATTTTCAATTTTAGTTTTATTATTTTATTTTCAATTTTAAAAATAATCGAATTATAAATGTTTTAAAAAAATAAAAATTAAAAAACGATTTTTTTAAAGATAAATAAATAAATTACTGGCGGAAATAATTATTACCGGCGGAATTTTAATTAAAAAAATAATTATTACCAGCGGAATTTTAATTAAAAAAAATAATAAAATGCTTATTTACCGGCGGTTTTTTACTTTTTTTTTAAAAAAAATAGAAAAACATTTAGTGTGAAATTATGTGTTTCTGGTGGTTTTTAAATTCTTGGTGGCTTTTTACGTGCAAGCGGCTTTTTTAAAAAACATTTCAGAAGCGGATTTTGTGTGTTTATCGGCTTTCGCGCGGTAATTCTGCGTGGATTTTTCCGCCGGAAATTACCGGTGGATTTTTCCGCCGGAAATTACCGGCGGAAAAGCCGCCGGTAAACATTACATACGATGGTTTTACCGGCGGATAACAGGCGGAAAAAATCCGTCGGTAATGTGATTTTCGTGGCTTTTTGTTATGCAAGACGGATTAGAGCCGTCGGTAAATCCCAAATTTCTTGTAGTGTGTTAAGTCCTAAACATAGGATAACATAGTTCCTAGGGTGATATAGTGGGAACTTAAGGGACATGAGTGAACCTATTTAGCATGCCTAGACATAGGAAGCTTGTAATGAAACTCGAAAAAGTGGTAGCAGAACATACTATTGCAGCTGCATCTAGTGTACCCACACTGCATACTCCACTAAAACTCTTAGAAGTGATTTACTTGGTGAAAACATCTCAATTACTTTATCTCACTGATTCCTTACACACATTTATTGTTTATATTCTTTTTAATCACTTTGAACACTCCAACCAACTGTGAATAGTGTAGACACACTAAGTGTACACTCTAAACTTTACAAAGCTTTACATAATCCCTGTGGGTTCGACCTTTTCTTATCATTATATTACTTGTGTGACTATGTATACTTGCATACTATTTTCCACACCAACAGTCCCAGCTCGGAAATAATAAAAGAAGAAAAACAGTTTTAAAGAAGAGTTACTAACCTCGGACGAAACTTCTTGCCGATTCAGAAAAGCACTCGGGTCTTGCTGAAATCTCAGGATCGGGACTCAGAGCAATCAGATTATCAAACGTAAAAGAGAATTGCTTTTACCCTTATTTATAGTGGGCCTATGAACGTCAACAGGAAGCACTCAAATCGACACATCCAATCAATGGACATTAATGACTTAGCACGAAAAATGAAACGTCATCATTATGGAAACACTTCAACTTCCTCAACAGTCACCTCGTAACTTTAAACATTAATGATACTTCTTGAAAATGAAAAGACACCAATCAAGGTCGGATCAAGCTTAGAAATTCGGCCAAATAAATCTCGGTATTTTAATATCGTCCAGATGAATCAGTCAAGATCCTTCTTTAAAGCGACCCGACTTGGGGGGCAACTGTTATGGATTAAATACATCAATGTTATATGCACCCCTCCCCAAAGAAAATTTATTGGGCTTACTAGAGATGAGGCCCAAATCCATCAATCAACGACTAAGATCACATCCGTGAATCAGACAGTTCAAATTAGATACTCAAGTACACTTTGACCTTATAAATATGACACTTATTGCTCATAATTAGGTACGCATTTATTATCCACTAATACTTGCATTAACTCTCCTTCATCGACTTTAGCTTGGAGTGGCTTTGCGGTACATCCCACCTCGTCTCGGAACTTGAACATCACACCTCAACATTGTTGATCAAACATCAGACTCTACCTATTATCTCAGATCGTATACCCTATAGATACGGTACAGAACAATTTTAAATATCCAAACAATTGAGCAGTAATCCATTCACTTCATTTCATCTCATACCATCAATCCAAACGTACCTAAATGATAAAAAAAACTTAAAAGATTAATTTGTTAATATTAAATGACTTATAAGGACTCCGAGTGCATTTTTGTTGAAACACAAACTGTGTTAATTTAAGAAGTCACCTAGTTGGACTAATTTTATTGGCTTTTACTTTCCCCACTCCCCCTCCTACTTTTTCACACCCCTTAACAAATTTTATTCCAAAAATAACCTCGCGTGAAACGCTGAGTTCACGTGTTTAATGACGGTTCGAACGACCTTTGTTCGAACACGTTCGAACAAAAGCATGCGAACACAATAAAATTGATGAATGTGGTGTGAGGTCCATTATTTGTTGCCTCGGTGATGGCAACCTCGGAGCCGTTGGTGACTATTTCAGGAGTCATGAAGGTGGGAGTGATGGAGACACCACGATCGGGGATGGAAGACCGATCGATAAGTCGGGAAGACGCCACAACCCGGCTATGGAGGTTCCGGTTGATAAGTCGGGGTTGAGCGCCACGGCAAGCCGATAAGCTCTAAGAACGGCTCAGAGAACCATAGAGACACGTCTCTAAATTTTAACTCAATATTCAACTTCTTTTCTATTTCATAAAATGCAATACAATATATAGAGAACCTTAGGTCCAATTGACCCAAAAGAACCTCAGGCCCAATTGACTCAATAAAACACTAGCAATTAAAATATACTAATAAATATAAAATCCTAATTTTAATGGAAATAACTAATTGGCATTAAAGTCATTGATTCAAATCCTAAAATAAAGAAAACAATTAAATGAAAATAAAGCCTTGAAATAATCCTAAAATAAAGCAATTAAATGCAATTAAAGTTGTGTAATCTTCAAGATCAAACAGAGATTCCTTATAGAATTTCTTCCACATGCTTAAGGAACTCATGCTCTCGTCATTCTCCCCTTTTTCGAAAGGATTTGTCCTCAAATCCAAACCTTCATAATAAATTAAAGGGTTAGATAAAAAAATTCTACAAGTATTCACACCCCTTTCTTTTTTAAATTCGCTTTTTTTCTTCTCCTTCTCAAACTTCCAATCTTTCTCTACATCACCACCAATATTTTTTTGTATTTCTTCCTCTATTTCTTTGATTTCTCTCAATTCCTCTATCTTTTCCATCTCTATTTCTTTTTCCACTTCTCTACTATTGTTTGCCTCTTGCTTTTCAGAAGCACACTCCAATTCCACGGGATTTCAAGACTTGGCACTTGGGCCGATGTCTTTTAAATGCTCTTATAGTTGAAATTTCATAGAAATTTATATTTGTAATAAGCCAAACATTTTTAGGCATGTTATTTCCCTTTCTTAGAAGTCCAATTGTGTGAGGCCTAGTTTGGGCTTGAATTTGGGCTTCTAGTTGTCATGTTTTATTTTTAGTGAGCCCACAACCTATTATCTATAAATAGGTGTGGTTTTGCAAGTTGTAAGGACCTTTGACCATATTTTTAATTTGAGAGGAATTAGCACAAGTGCTCTCTCTAGGGTTCTTTCTTGAACCGTCTTTGGGATCTTATCAAGAACTTAGGGTTTTTGTGGCGATCCAATCTTGGGAATTATCATCTTTCCACGAAAGATGTGGCTTCTCCTCACCACATAGTCCATCTCTTGTCTTTTCCATCTTTTCAATTTCCTTCACTTGTTCTTTGTCTTTTCTTGTTTATTGTCTTGTTACTTCTTTGATTATGGAACGATCCGTTGATTTGAGTGAATTAGTAACAACAATTCACATCAAGTGGTATCATTGAGCCTCTTTCATAATCAAACTTTTAGGGTTTCATTCTTGAAAAAAAAAATTGTAGATCGCAAACATAGTTGAATCATTACTGGATGTTTGCTTACGTTTTTTCTTATTATTATAACTTTTGTGTTTGTACTGCTGGTGGTGTTATGATGATGATTCATTAATCATCATGTGCGCATACTTCTTCCAACTTCATCAACCATTGCCGCTAAACCAAGGTAATTTTTTTTTTCTTCCTTTTCTTCCTATTAATTCTTCAATTTATTCCAGTGTATTGTCTGGTCTCCAATTCATTCTTTGTGTGTTTAGAAACCCATTCATATAATTCTGTCTCTGGGTGAACTTGTGAACCTTAGTTTCAATAAAAAAATATATTGTTGTTCATCCACTTTCATCATTAAAGAGGTGTTTTGATCCAAAAAGTTGAGTTGAGAAATCATTGTGATATTATAAAATTTGTTTCAAATTATATTCTGGAAATTCAAGAAGCCAAGTAGCAAAAACAAAAAGCTAAAAAAAGTTGAAAAAAATATAAAAAAAAAGGAAAAAAAAAGAAAAAGAAAAAAAAAAGTGTTTTAGTAAAAGGCGCTACTAAGGGCAAAATTGTCCAAAACAATCCAGAAAATTCTGAAAAAAATCTATTACATTTATCAACTCATTTTTGATCTTCTCAATTTTTAGTGGAATTTTTGGATTTCATTTGAGGTGTTTTTCTCTAGACACACAAATATTACACTTTTTAGCCTTTTTTTCGTCATATAGTGAGTCGGTCTTTGTCTTTTTGGCATTCCTTTGAGTCTTCTCTCTTTGCTATTTGTTTCTTCGGTGTCTTTAAACTTCTTTCAGTTTTGTCCTAGAGTTTCAAGTTGTTCCTTTTTTTGGCCTCTTGTATGTTAATTCTTATTGCTTGTTTTGTCACAACTTCTCTAAGTTTACCACAAGCTTGATAAGCGATTTGATTGGTTCTTTTAAGAGCCCAAGAGTGACACTTTTAGGGAGTGGTAAAAGGCAAGAGAGTATATCATTAACAAAAAAAGCCAATTGAGTGACAAACACGAGTGACCATTATTGAGTGTAAACACTAAGGTGTGTGGAGAGGTCCTTTTTATTTATTTATTTCTTTTTTTTTGTTATATTATTTTTGTGATCTTAGTGAGTGGTGAGGACTTTGGTTCTATCATTTGGTACTTGTTAGCTTGTTGGAATCATGAATAGAGGTTTGGAATATAAAAAAGAATGTGTTGCAAAAACTCTTAAGAAGTATAAGGTTGGTAATTTGCTCCGGAAGATGCATGTGACGTATGAAGATAATTTGAGAGAAAAATATAGAAAGTATAAAAAAGAAAGGAGCTATGAGAGGAGAGATAGAGAAAAAGAGAGAAAATATGGAGGTTATTTGAGAGAAAATGAGTTGAAAGAAAAAGTGAGCATTCCAAACTTTCATGGGAAGAGTGACCCCGAAGCGTATCTTGATTGGGAGCTTAAGGTAGAACAAATTTTCTCTTGTTGTGATGTTAGTGAAGAGCAAAAGTTGAAGTTGAATATTGAGTTAAAATTTAGAGACGTGTCTCTATGGTTCTCTGAGCCGTTCTTAGAGCTTATCGGCTTGCCGTGGCGCTCAACCCCGACTTATCAACCGGAACCTCCATAGCCGGTTGTGGCGTCTTCCCGACTTATCGATCGGTCTTCCATCCCCGATCGTGGTGTCTCCATCACTCCCACCTTCATGACTCCTGAAATAGTCACCAACGGCTCCGAGGTTTTATTGCAAGATTTGTTTAGATTTAAAAATTTTAGGGTGTCATTGAGTCAATTGGGACTAGAGCCCTATATATTGTAGTGCATTTTATGAAATAAACAAGTTGAATTTTGAGTAAAAATTTAGAGACGTGTCTCTTTGGTTCTTCTGAGCCGTTCTAAGAGCTTATCGGTTTACTGTGGCGCTCATCCCGACTCATCAACCGGAACCATCCATAGCCGGTTGTGGCGTCTTCCCGACTTATCGATCGGTCTTCCATCCCCGATCGTGGTGTCTCCATCACTCCCACCTTCACGACTTTTGAAATAGTCACCAGAAGCGGCTCAGAGGATGCCATCATGCAGTATCGAGCTTAGGTTCTATCAAGGTGTTATTTATCCTTTTCAATTTTAGTCTCTAAATTTTAGTTGATTTCATTTTATTTAGTTTTGAAAAAAATAGAAAAAGCGGAAAAAATTCAAAAATTCAAAAAAAACAAAAGAAAAAAAAAGAAGAAGAAGAAAGAAAAAAAAAAAAGAGCAAGAAAAAAAGGCAATTTTTTTCCGTTCTTTCTTATTTGTTTGGAAGTTTTTTGTTTGTGTGTGTATGCAGTTTAAGATGGAGAGAAGGCAAAGCGATTATGAAATATACATCGAGAGAAGAAGCTCGAGAGAGAAAAGAATAGATGATAAAATAGAAAAAATGATGGGTGATATTTCGAAATATTATGTGAGCATCTCCAGTAAAGCACAAGAGGATTTAGAGTGTGCTTACGAAAGGGAAAAGGAAAGGAATGGTAAAGAAGTGGAGGAGAAGAAGAACATTGAGAGAAAAGAAGAGGCAAGGAAAAATAATAGGAACATTGTTGAAAAAATAAAGATTTTAAGAGGAAAGCTGGATGGAATATCCAAATTTCAAAAAGAAGAAGAGAGAGAAAAAGAGAGAATTTTTTCAATAACCCATTAATTTATTTTGCAAATTCAGATTTGAGGACAAATCTTCTCGAAGAAAGGGAGAATGATGAGATCCTAAATGCCTTAAGCATGTGGAAGGAATTCTACAAAGAAATAATATTCATCTTGGGTTCTTTGAACATGTGGAAGAAAACCTACAAGGAATCTCTATTTTTATTTGATTTTGAAGATCACACTACTATAATGCATTTAATTGCTTTTTTAGGAGAAATAAATAAAGGCATTAATGCTGTAGGTTTGTTTATTTTAATTAAGATTTAACATTAATGTTGATTTGGTTTATTCTAGATTAGTATATTAGGATTACTTTTTATTCCTAGAATTAATTCTTATTTGATTGTTTTCAAATATGAATTTTAGGATTTGATTTTTACATTTATTGCAAGATTTGTTTAGATTTAAAAATTTTTAGGGTGTCATTAGTCGATTGGGACTAGAGCCCTATATATTGTAGTGCATTTTATGAAATAAACAAGTTGAATTTTGAGTAAAAATTTAGAGACGTGTCTCTTTGGTTCTTCTGAGCCGTTCTAAGAGCTTATCGGTTTACTGTGGCGCTCATCCCGACTCATCAACCGGAACCATCCATAGCCGGTTGTGGCGTCTTCCCGACTTATCGATCGGTCTTCCATCCCCGATCGTGGTGTCTCCATCACTCCCACCTTCACGACTTTTGAAATAGTCACCGACGGCTCCGAGGATGCCATCACTCGGTTAACAACATACGAACGAAATAAATAGAGTGTTCGAACAAGGTTATGCGAACAAGTTCGAGTGACTCCATTCGAACAGGTTAAATTACGCACAAGAGGGTGTGAAGTCAATTTTAACTCACGCGGACGATGTCGTTTGAACGGGTTCGAAGCCCCGTGTTCGAACACGTGAAAATTCTTGAAAAAAAAGACGTTTTGGCTGGCCTTTTGGTCATTTCATACTCTTATGGGATGTGTTTTTAGTAGGAAGGGGAGTGGGAAAATCAAAACCCATTTTATTCGGTGGGTACCTAGTTGAACTAAAGAGGAATGCACAGTGAACAGACTCAATTATATCCGTATATTCCTTTGGTTGGGTTTTAGTTCAGTTGAGAAAACAAAACCCTATTTCTCTTCTCTTCTCTGCACTCTCACTCTACTTTCAACCTCGTTCCTCACTTCAGTTGACCCTTCACTTCACCAACATCCATCCATGGCTCTCGTAAGTTCGTAACTACTTTCTTTTCCTTTCCCTCTCTCAATTTTCCATTTTTCATTTCGTTTTACTTTCTTTAATTCGGAAAAGTAAACAATTTACTTTCTATTTACTTTGAAATTAAAGTTAGGGTTTAATTCAATTAATTTGGTAGGTTCTTCATGCTACGAGTACCAACAAAAATGCTTTCAAAGCTCTTATTGCTGCAGAGTATAGTGGAATTAAGATTGATTCAGTACAAGACTTTGAGATGGGTGTTTCCAATAAAACACCTGAATTTCTCAAGATGAACCCTATTGGAAAGGTTGCTTTATTTTGTTGCACTACTATTTGAATGGTTGCGTCTTTCTTAATTAGATCTATTTATTTATTTGTATCTTTATCTATGTAGGTTCCTGTACTAGAAACACCTGATGGCCCCGTCTTTGAAAGCAATGCTATTGCACGATATGGTAAGCCTAATTGTCCAAGTCCAAGGAAGGTTAGGTTTTGAATCGTGGTCACTGTCGTGGTCACGTCGCAATGTAACCGCAGTCAGTTGGTGCCTCAATTGCAGCTGCAATATTGCGGTTGCGGAGATGTCAAATATCTTGGGGCTGCGGTTTCGATTGTGGTTGTGGACCTTTTTCTATAAGCCTTGCCACACCTCACACACCTTTTTTTTTTCTTATCTAGTTTCACATTCAAAATAAATGATGAATAATGAGATTACCCCTTTGCTTGGTTCTTTCAGTTACTCGCTTGAAGGCAGATAATCCTCTTTATGGATCGTCGTTGATTGAATATGTAAGCAAGTGATTCAATTCCTTATGTTGTTGAGTTTAGGATCAATTTGTTTGTTCTTATCCTTCAAGAAGATGATGTTCTTTAGGTTTAGGGACAATGTATGCGTTTATGAGATTGTAATATAACTTTAACTTGGCAGGCTCATATTGAGCAATGGATTGATTTCGCGTCAATTGAGATAGATGCCAACATGTTGCGATGGTACATACCTCGTGCCGGTTTTGGTGTTTACCTTCCTCCGGTTAGGGTCTTTCCTATTTTTTATGTTTTGTTCTTTCTGAACCGTGGTTAAATTTTACCATTGATGTTTGTGAGCTTTGGCAATCAAAAACTCTTATATCTTGTGTTTTCTTTTCATTCACCTGCATAAAGGCAGAGGAAGCGGCAATTTCTGCGTTGAAGAGGGCATTGGATGCTTTAAACACACATCTCGCTTCCAACACATACCTTGTTGGACACTCTGTTACATTGGCTGATATCATTATGACATGTAACTTGCTTTTGGGATTTAACCGATTAATGCCTAAGAGTTTTACTTCTGAGTTCCCTCATGTTGAGAGGTACTATTGGACCATGGTTAATCAACCGAATTTCCGGAAGATAATTGGTGAGAAGGCGCAAACAGAATCTGTCCCACCTGTTCCGTCGTCTGTGAAAACACCTTCCCAGCCAAAAGAGCCTGTCAAACCGAAAGCAAAGAATGAAGGAAAGAAAGAGGCTACCAAAGAAATAAAAAAGGACACGGAAAAACCAAAAGACGAGGCTCGTGAGGAAAATGAGGCACCAAAGCCTAAGCCAAAAAATCCCCTTGATCTGTTGCCTCCTAGCACAATGATTTTGGATGATTGGAAAAGGCTATACTCCAATACAAAAACAAACTTCCGTGAAGTTGCTATTAAAGGTAAACACAATTTAAGCTGTATATTAAATTCCTGCCGATTTAGACAGCCCGTCTATGTCGCATACACCTGCAACTTGTTAATTAATTATTCAAATTACTTGGTCCTGTGGTTAATAAAAGTAATGATTGTAATTTTATCAACTGGTATTTGTTTATCTATTCATATTCATATTCATATTCATATTTTACTTTCTAATTTCTATAGCACGGGTCCTTGGTCTCAATAGTTTGCATTTCCTTTCTGATGGTCATTTACAACTTTTGTCATTCAGAGGTTGATTCTTCTTCATAGATTGATATAATGTTGACTTGAGTTGCTTTCTGGCTTTCATATTAATTAGGATTTGTTAAGAGTCCCACGTCGAATGTGACATGGCCCGAAAATGAGTTTATAAGTGGGAGATATCCCGCACACTACATGCCGGTTTTGTAGGGTTGAGTTGGGCTCCACCCAAATTCTAAGAGGATTAAATATATTTTTAGTTCCAATGGAATACCCTCCTATTTAGTTTAGCCTCTACAGAAGTTTTCATTGATGTTTAGTCACCAATTTTGTCACGACTGTGATTAAGCATCGATGAAAATTTTCACCGACGTCACCAATTTGAGGATTAAACATCAATGAATTTTTTTGTAGGAACTAAAAACAAATTTCACAACCTATAAGAAGTTACAAAGGTGTATGTCAATATTAACACTTGCTGTCAATGGGGTGTGTATGTAAAGTTTAACCGTGAAACTTTGAGTAAACCCACATTTTTTCCCCAACCTCGGGTAGGATTTTCAGATTTGTCCCTATACTAACTGTAGGTCATGTTAGTCCTTAACTTATGCTTTTGCTGGTTATGTAATTCCTTTACTGGAGACTAATGTGACCTATGGAAAATAGATGGAGTTTAATTTCTAGTCCTCAATGGTTGGAGACAAAAGTAGGGGTTTACTTATCAGTTTGAGATGCAGACCATAAAAGACCCTTAATTCACAAATGCAGTAAATGTCTAATTGAACTGTTCTTATGTCCTGCTAAAACTATATACTGAGTCACTTCCCTATTCCTTTAATTACATGTCATGATCATGCTTGTGTTTTTGGATAGGCATGTCTTTTCTCTTTTTACATTACTTCATCTAATGTGGTACCTTAACAGGATTCTGGGACATGTATGATCCTGAGGATACTCTCTTTGGTTCTGTAATTACAAATACAATGATGAGAACATGGTCTCATTTGTGACTTTGAATAAGGTGGGTGGTTTTCTCCAACGAATGGATTTGGCTCGTAAGTATGCTTTCGGGAAGATGCTAATAATCGGCTCAGAGCCGCCATTCAAAGTGCAAGGCTTGTGGCTTTTCCGTGGAAAAGAGGTTCCACAGTTTATAATTGATGAATGCTATGACATGGAATTGTATGAGTGGACAAAAGTCGATATCACAGATGATGCTCAAAAGGAGCGCGTTAATCAGATGATTGAAGATCATGAACCGTTTGAAGGTGAAGCTCTACTAGATGCCAAATGCTTCAAGTGATGTAGAACATGTTTCAACTATTGATTCAATGTTGTATGCTTATATTAAGACTGTAACATTTTGGTAATTGTATTTTGTATAACAAACAGGTCAATTTTGTCATTCCATTTTGCAGTTATATATGTAATGATATTGCGACTTTGATCAATTAAATAATCCAGAGTTTTGATTTATACTCCCGGTTATTTTGGTGTTTGTTTCATTTACTACTATTTATAGTGTCATTTGTTACTAGGGGGATGTTTGTTTAAGATTTTGTCCAGTTACTTTTTTTCTCAAGAATCTGAAGTTGAGAATGATATATTATAGTGGTGAATGATATATTATAGGGCTTTTACTTTTCCCACACCCCCTCCTACTCAAAACACACCCCCTCACCCTACACATTTACCAAACTAACCTCACTTACAATTCAATTCCCCCCTCTACCCCTCTCCCTCTTCTTCTCCTACAACAAACACACTCCCTCTCCAAAACCCAAACCTCCCCTCTCTCCACTCCAAAACCCACCCATCCTCACCTTCATCATTCACTCTCATTCAACTACCCAACATTGGCAACTAGCTCAAGGTAATAACCCTACCAAACTTTTTTCATTTTGGTTCTGTTTTGAGTTTTTTATGCAATTTTTTTTCTGCAAACGCGCTCAGTTCGAATAGGGTCGTTCGAACATGTTCGCATGAACGTGTTTGAACATGTGTTAATTGGGATGTGAATTTGCTTTGTTCGAACAACCTCATTCGAACTCGTCGCATGCGTTTATTCGAGCAGCGTATGACAAAGAATCGATAGTTTGCGAGGTTGCATCTTGAGTTTTGTTGGTTAAATGGATGAAAATGAGGTGCATTTGGGAGCGATTGAGTTGTCAACTTTACTTGATTGAGATGTCAATCTATCGCGATTGACATGTCAATCGACGTCGTCGAATCCCAAGACTTTACTAGTTCGTTCAAAAGCGTCACGGTAAGAATGAATTAGTTGTTTTAATTTTAGCGAACTATTCAAATTATGTAACTGACACTTAGTAATTGAATTTCAGTTATTTCCTACTCGTGAGGAGCTGCTGACTTGGGTGCGTGCGGTTGGGAAATCTCTTGGGATGGTGATTGTTATAGGAAGATCTGACACCGGACGACGATCAGGGAAACAATACTGCATGTTGATTTGTTGTCCCTTCAGACTGAAAGGGAAATTTATTAAGAAGCTTGGAGGATGGATTTTGAGGGTTATGAATGGAACTCATAACCATGGTATGGCTACTTATCATGATGGACGTCCGTACATTGGTAGGTTAACTTCAGAAGAGAAAGAACTAGTGGCTAGAATGACTAGGAATCATACTCGGCCTAAATTGATCCTTAATGAGCTGAAATTGATGAAGCCTGATGATAACTATACGGTTGTGAAACAAATATACAACTATCGTCAAAGGCAACGATCGGCTATGCGTGAGGGTAGGACTGAGCTCCAACAACTGATGTTTTATTTGCAACGCGATAATTATGTTTACTGGACTCGACTTGCAGAAGGAACTACGGTTGTGAAAGACATCTTTTGGGCCCATCCAGATTCTATTGAGCTTCTAAACACCTTCCCAATTGTTTTGTTGATTGATTCCACATATAAAACCAACCGGTACAGGTATCCGTTGGTTGAGATCGTTGGTGTAACCTCAACTGAGAAGACTTACTCTGC
Organism: Oxytropis ochrocephala; assembly: GCA_020916435.1. Taxonomy (NCBI): domain Eukaryota; kingdom Viridiplantae; phylum Streptophyta; class Magnoliopsida; order Fabales; family Fabaceae; genus Oxytropis; species Oxytropis ochrocephala. Next base: position 56,142,355 of record CM037094.1, read on the forward strand.
TGCATTTGCTTATGTCTAGTGGATGTTTTGCTCAGTCTCGTAAACGACCTACTCCCCCCCCAAAGTAGGAGTGGAACGCCTACAAACCCATACTGATTCCGGGTTCAACTCCTACTCCTACTTTGTCAACATGTCCAAAGACTTAATCCATCACTAAGCAAAAAGAGAACTCAGGTCGACGGTGCTACTACAATCCCTACTCCTCCACTAAATAAGAAACCAACACCCACACCGATTATTACGAGGAAGCGCGCTCGCGCATCGTTTCAAGAGCTCCTACTTTGACACCAGCTCTTGCTCTTACACCGAATCCTATTGTTACAGATATTGATGCTGCAGTTATGAATGTATTTAATACATACATAATAGGGATGCCAACATACATGCGTCCCTATGTTGAAAAAGTTGTTAACGTGGTTGGTGATGGTAACTGTGGATTTCGGTGTATTGCAGCATTTCTTGGAAGGGGTGAGGAGGCTTGGCGATCGATCGAATCGATCGATGGAGGAGCTTAACCAATACAATGACTTCTACACTCGACTGTATGTTGGTATTGGTAAGGTCACATTTTTGATGAAGGCGTTGTTGATGGCACATCATGGGAACAATGTTGAAGATAATTGGATGACTATACCGGATATGGGGTATCTAATCAGTAACAAGTACAAAGTCGTCCTGACTTGTTGGTCACCTAATTGTTGTTACACAATTTTTCCCTTCAATGTTGCGCCATTCAGAAGTGCCCGACAGTTCAACATCCTATTGGTACCAGAACACAAACACTTTGTACAGGTAAAATGTCTTCTATTTAGATTCAGTGTAGTCATTCCAAAACATTACATAACATTATGTTTTTTGTTGTCTTTTTGAAGATCTTTATGAAGTCTGAAAGTCCAATGCCCCTGCCAGATTTGATGTGGAATACTAATAGGGCACCCATAGCAAAGGGTTGGGACTCGCTTTTTATTAGCTGCATGCAAAAGTGGAAGTGTTTGCTCATACTATCACAACCCCCCCACCCACTTCCTTGTGTAGATTTAAGTAAAGATAGTGATGGTAGTCAATGTTAAGTTAGGTTTTATAATTTTGGTACACAATGTTGTTATAACTCTTGACTGACATATTTTGAAATGACCAAAACTGTGTTTCTGCACAACTTTTATTGAGTTTCTGTTTCTGCACAACACTCGTTCGTATGCAACCATTCGAACGCATGTTCGAACGCTATCCTTCGAACAAGTTCGAATAAAGCCATTCGAGGCAGCAATAACACACCCTCACACCATCAGTTGGCAATATTCCTTAACACGCATGAGTTCTTTCGAGCGAGTTGAACGATGTCGTCGAACAACAAAAATTCCTTAACACGGACAAGGTCGTTCGAACCTGTTCGCACAACGTCGTTCGAACAGTCACTTAAACCGCGCTGCACGAGCGTCCCACGCGAGGTCATTTTTGGAAAAAAAAAAAAGTTTAGGGGCGTGCGATGAGTAGGAGGGGGTGTGGGAAAAGGAAAATCCTATTATAGTGGTGGATTCACCTTTTGGGACATTTTTTTTTTGTTTGGAAATTGGTGATTGTTCGGAAGATAATGAAATGGTCATAAGTTGATCTATTTATTTACATTCCCAATATTATTCAAAATTATCTACCCATGACCTTAGCATCAAGAAGTGAGACAGCACAGCCTCTAATCATATAGAAATGCATCCATGCTTTTAGATGAGAAAGTCACTATGTGTTTAGTGTATTTCATGGAGTAGAAATGAGAGGGGGCTAAATGATGTGTCTGTCCCTAGTCATAGACTCTTCAAATATGTTTCTCAGTTGAGAAGTCGCCCCCTCCTGTTGAGAAGTCGCCCCCTCCTAGTGGGACTTTTCAACTGTGTTTTTTTTATTTTTTCTTTTATATTAATTTAATTAAAACTAAATGAATTAGAAAAATATATAAAAATATTAATATTGTTAATTTGAAATTACTAATTTGAGTACGAATACGGGTAGACTATAGATGATCGAGAAGAATCACAAACTATGCCAGAAGCACCTGCAACTATAATTACGTGCGCCACTAACTCAACGTGCGTCAACAAAATGGTCCCCGCATTTTTCAATTGCGTCGTGATTTTGTTGGGTGCAGTCAAGGTTCTTCGCCTGTCAATGCTTACTATAATCGAATTAAAGCCCTCTAGGAATAACTAAGCAACTCGGTTCCTGGCCATACTTGTAATTGTGGTGGTGTTCAACCTTTGATTGATCACATTAATTCTAAATATGTTCATACATTTCTAATGGGTTTGAATGAGATTTATAGCCGTCTTTGGGGTCAAATACTTGTGATGAATCCCCTCCCATCCATTACTCAAGTTCTTGCTCTGGTTATTCAAGAGAAACTCAACGTGAAGTTGGAAATCTAACTGCCAATCCATCTTCTCAACTTGAATCCATTACCCCCTTTCTATTTACTACTATTTAGTCAATTTTAAAATCAGAGATTTCAAAAAAATATTCCACGCACCTCAAAGAGAGTGCTACATTTATTCAAAACCTAAGGCGCATTTAATTGAATTTTCATAAACAACTTGTGCGTGATACATAGCACGTCAAAATGGGGCGAACCTCAAAAACACTTATTTAATCGGGTTACAACATCCACGAATGTAATTCACCAAAGACAATGAAACATCAACAAGTCTCAAAGTATTTAATACAACATCCTATATCGATGAATACATCAAAATAAATTACTAAATATCTAAGACTTCCCGCTTGGTGCTAGAGTGGCAAAGCGGGCTACCCGCCCACATCGGGCTGGCCCGCATCGGCTCGGCCTGCTGGTCCGGGCTAAAAAGCCGGATGTCAATTCGGGCTCAACCTTTTCAAATTAAGCCCAGCCCTATATGCTACTACGGGCTTTTCGGGCTAGCCCGCATCAGGCGCCAATTTTTTCTATTTCTCTATAACACAATGAATGTATAAAAATTGAATAATCTGTTACATATTAATTTCCTTTCCTAATTTCCTTTTCTGCTCCAATTCCAATTGAATAATCTCATTACATATAAAAATTGAATAATCTGTTACAATAAAACCACCGCTGAGACACAAAGCAAGAGAGAAAGCTGAAAACCCTCAACATTTGTAACCTGAAGTTAAAAATAGCTATTGAAATGAAATTATATAAACTTAAAGTACAATTTGCATTCTGAAGTGTGAGCAGATATCAATTGTTAACTTGTAGAGACATAAAACATGCGAAGTGAGTATGACTAAAGATCATAAGTTAAATCCCATTAAAGAAAAAGTCAAAGCAAATAATTGTTAACTTGCAGAGACATAAAACATGCATAATATGAATAGCAAAACTCTTCGCGATGTACAAGAATGAAGAAACCTTAGCATGCCTAAATAAGAAAAAAAAAAAAAAGAAGCAAACATCATCTTTCAAAGAGCAAAGAAGAGAATCAGTGGTGCAATCATGGCTCATGTGAATTTGAGGCTTCTTGAGAAAGTTTTACATCTACTTTGGGGTGATGCTTTCATCATCATCTTCTTCTTCTTCTTCATTATCATATGCTAGAAAGAAAATGAATAGACAATAAGTTGCAATATGAATAAGTTGTTTAATTTTAAATTGCTATTCTAGAAGAAAAAGTTTACCTACAAAACCATGCAACCAACTACGGGTGCACAAAAGGACTTGAAGCAAGATCATCTTTCAAAGAGCTTCTATACTTGTTTAAAACTCTCGAGCCAATGCTAAAAGCGGATTCAGACGCCACTGTAGTTATTGGAATACTCAATATATCAAAAGCCATCTTTGCAAGATCAGGACATCTACGACTTCTTTCCTTCCAATAAGCTAAGATATTAAAACCCTCACATGGAGGAAGCCGTGGCTCGGAAAAATAAGCATCAAGTTCGGATATTTAGGTATTGGTAACACTTTGGCTTTCATGTTCTTCAAACTCCTACAAAATAAAGAATCAAATGATAGAAGAATGCAAAGGATATAAATTAGTGCTAAGCAATTGATAAACTAAACTTACTTCACAAACATAGATAGAATTTGCCATGTTTCGCACTGCTCCAAATGAATATTGTAGTTGTTGTGAAAGGCTTGCATCTGAGTTAGCACCTTCTTTGACATATTCACCATAAAGTTTTGCCAAATTATCCTTGACTGCTTGCAACTTCGCTTCACTAGTGATAGGATCAACTTTATTATATGCGAATGATAAGAAATTTTGCTTCTTCGTTGGATCAAGAATCGCCCCAAATGCCAAAACCATACTATAGTCACTCCAATACTTGTCAAACTTTTCTTTCATTTGTTCACACATTCTCTTTATCAAGTCATCTTTACTTGTCAAGTTTGAAATCAAGAGAGTCTCTATCTTCCATATTTCTTTGAAATACAAGTTTGATGTGGGATAAGTAGATCCCGATATCAAATTTGTAATATTATAAAATGGCTTCAAAAAGGCACACATTATTTCAGCTCTATCCCACTCATCATTATCTGGACACAATTTATAATTTGTATCGCACAAACTTAGGCTATAAAAGGCACGACGATACTTGATTGCACTCTCAAGCATTATATAAGTTGAGTTCCATCCGTTGGAGAATCGGTCCTCAATCCAATTGATGTATCAATCCCACCAACATTGTGAACACAAAGTGAAAAAATTGAAGTGTTCTACTTTGAGATCCCCTCACATAATACACACTCGCCTAATCTTCTTCAATGCACTACTAGCCACTTTCAATCCATCTTGAACAATGAGGTTCAAGATATGAGCAGAACATCTTATGTGAAAGAACTCTCCCTTAAGCAACAAACTATTTGCTAAACCTAAGTGTTCTTTCAAATAGTTTTGCATATTGTCATTTGCAGAGGCGTTATCCAAAGTAAGAGAAAAAACTTTTCTTTCTATACCCCAATCCCTTAGAACTTCCATCACTTTCAATGCTAATTGAGATCCCGAATGTGGGGGTTTTAAGTGAGCAAATGCTAGAATCTTATTATTCAGCTTACAATCCACATCAACGTAATGAGCCGTTAAAGTAATAAAACCAAGATTTGTGCATGAAGTCCAGCAATCAGAAGTTAAACAAACTCTTCCAGGAACTAGAGCCAACTGTGCTTTTAGCTTTTCCTTTTCAACCTTATAAGTTTCAAATATATCAGCTTTGGTGGTATTTCTAGAAATCCACTTACAATCCTCATTCAAAAACTTTTGATATTTTCTAAAGACCCTCCACTCAACTATATTGAATGGTGCACCATGTGTAACAATCATTTCAGCTAAAATTTCACGATTAGCCTTTGGGTCAAAACTTCTCCTTTTCAATCTTCCTTCAGCATCAAGAAGCATATCTCCCACATTTTGAAATTTGGATGCAATAAATCTACAACTGTTCTTATGACGGGTTAAGTGAGAAGTTCCATTTTTGGCTACACAACCTAACTCACTTCCACAACCTTTGCATCGGCATTTCTCCTTCCCATCTTTACCGATACCAATCTTTTCAAAATAGTTCCACACATCAGAGGTTAGTGTCTTAGACCTCTTTCCCTTTGGTTCAGAAGTTACAGTTTCATCAAGTGTAGTAGCATTGGCCCCATTTAAATTAACTCTACTACAAGGTGGTGGGGTTTCAAAAATTTGAACATCACTAGCATCATCAATATTTTTCCCAGCACCAGAAACATCCATTGCAGGAAAGCAGAGATCAAATCTAAAGCAAACAAGTAAAAACTTATTTAACATTTAACAGAAACACCATTTAATAATTTTTATTAGAAGCAAACAACAACACCATTTGGCATTTAACAAAACAACCGAATCAGTACTAAATCAGTATGAGGAAGGTTTAGGGAACAACACAACATTGCAAAGTTTAGAGTTTAGAAGAGTATTCAAAAATTGGGAAACATCAATTTCATCAATAGCCTAAAATACTGGAAAAGAAAAATTGCAGTAAAGAAAAATTGCAGTATACAAGTTCATTTGAAATGATACAAGTTCATTTGAAAAGAAAAATTGCAGTAAAGAAAAATTGCAGTAAAGAAAAATTGCAGTATACAAGTTCATTTGAAAAGAAAAATTGCAGTAAAGAAAAATTGCAGTAAAGAAAAATTGCAGTATACTTGAACTATTACAATCGTACATGGTAATATTTTGGGAGCATAAATTGCCTAAAATACTGGAAAAGAAAAATTGCAGTATACAAGTTCATTTGAAATGATAAACTGCAACCTATCAAAAGGGTAAAACTAGCAAAGCAAAATTGACTTGTTTCAATCTCCAACAACAGATATAAATCAAATACCCAACAATAGAAAATTTTTGAGGATTGAAAAATGAAACCCATTACCTCGTTTGAAAGAGTGACTTGTTTCAATTTCTGAAGCTAAAGTGCTAATTTGGGGAATGAAGGTCCGTCTGAAGCTGAAGGTCTGAAGCGAAAGACGAAGAAGAGAGAGAGAGGACGTATAGAAGAAGAAGACTGAAGGTCCGTCGTCTGAAGCTGAATGAATGAATGAAGCGAAAGACTGAAGGTCCGTAGGAAGGAATGAATTAATTTGGGGAATGAATTAATTTGGGGAATTGGTGAGAATTAATAAAATTGGTGAGAATTGGTGAGAATTGGGAAACGAGGAGACGTCATGACTCATGACTCATGAGTCATGACTTTGGCTTACCATTTTTTGTTTTAATCACGGGCCTGCGGGCTACCCATGGCCCGAGCGGGCTAGCCGGCACGGGCTCGGGCTTTTTAGGATCGGGCTAAAAAGCCCGGGTGTAAAAATGGGCTCAATTTCTTCGGCCCAAGCCCTATGTTTTTGCGGGCTAGCCCGGCCCGGCCCGGCAAGCCCGGCCCATTTTGCCAGCTCTACCCGGTGCTACATATCAGAGCATGACCATCACTAGAATACTTCATTTGCTATCACTGCGCAGTTGCCGAGCATACGAGGCAACACGACGCGAGATGAGGTGAGTCTCAATACATAGATAATAATAAATAAAACAGGAAACACAGTAGAATAGGCACACCAGAGATACAGTCAATTCAAATACATCATTAATACAGTTACACCAAATATACAGTTACACCAAATACGCCATTAGTTTGTGAACACCAACTCACAATCATCATCAAGGCAACACCAAACATATGAATGTATGCATGAGTGCAAGTATGCATGTGGATCCATCACCATCGCTATAAGCCCCAAGGGCACCCGTCGCTTTGGCCGAAGCCCCCGTCGCTTTTGGCCGAAGCCCCCTTCGCTTTATGTGTATGCTTTATGCGACACCATGACAATGCACCACAACACAATACATTCACCACCACATTCATTGTCACATCACTTAAAACATCTCCACAACACAACCCGTCGCTTTGGCCGAAGCCTACCCGTCGCTTAATCATTTCCACAACACAACCCGTCGATTTGGCCGAAGCCTACCCATCGCTTAATCATCACCACAACACCCCACACTTCATTTATTAAATTAAATCTTACATCAAGAATTAAATCCCACACCTAAGGACCAAATCACCTCCTAAGGACTAACGGGACACATAAGGACCATTTCAACACCTAAGGACCAATCCAACCCATAAGGACGATTTTAGCACCTAAGGACTAGTTTGACACCTCGGAGACCATTTTGACATCATAAGGATTATTTTAGCACTTAGGGACTATTTTCACACCTAGGGACTAGTTTGGTATCATAAGGATTATTTTAGCACTTAGGGACTATTTTCACACCTAGGGACTAGTTTGGCACCATAAGGATCAAATTACACTTAATTTTAAATTCTCCATAACAACCTACACACTCCAATCAACTCAAAGTCAAATAATTTATTAAACACCTAAATAACACCAATATTTCTCCTAAATCAATTATGTCAATTAACAACCAAACACCTCATTATTATTTAACACTTATCACATACTATATTGCATTTAATTCATATAACTCACCTTAACAAACACTCACTTCAACAACACTCACTTAGACATTTTATCAACACTATGAAATCAACATATTCTCACATTTCGTCACATTGGAGCATTTTGTCAAACACATTGCATACACATTTAGCAACACATTTATTTCTAACATCAAGTATCATAGTATCATCAAATTAAGCTCAAATACAACAATTAATGTAATCACATACAAGATCAAACAAACACCCAAACACACAATCACTTCATTAATTAATTAATTAAACAACTACTCCTAACACCTAATCCATATGATTTCAAGGTTTATAAATTATTAGCCATGAAAGAGAGCCCCCATACCTCCAAATTGAAGAACCTAAGTAGCCTCTCCTTCAAAAACACAAGAACCACCAAAATGGATGCTCTCCTACTTTGAGCTTCAAAAACCCATTTATGGCAAAGTAAAAATGGAAAGGAATTAGTGTATGAAATTTACACTAAAAAATAGAGGAAGAAAAATGGGGAAGATTGGTACCACATACCACTTACCCCAAGCCAAAATGAAGAGAAGCTCACCCCCTTTTCATGAGCAGGCCATCGGCCTCACTCCCCTCTCCCTCACCCTTTTTTTTTCTTTTTCTTTCTTTCCCTGATTCTTCATTCTCTCTCTCGGATACCTTTCTCCCATTATTTTATCATTTCTTTGACTTTTCCTCCCTTCTTTCCTTTCTCTTCTTATATCTCCTTCTCCCTTGCTGCTGCCGTCCCCTCCCCTTCACTCTCTCCCTCTCCTTTTTCTTTTCTTTGCTTCCAAATGAGGAGGAAAACCCTACCCCTAAAGTTATTTCCTTTAATTTGGGCCTATTAGTGGGCCTTGGGCCCTTTATTTGCACTCCCTAGTTACTTCAACACCTCCTGAAATAAATAAATTACCACTCCCTTATTTACTACCCAACACCTCTTAGTTATATTAAATACTCTATTATTCCTTTTAATATAACTAGTCACTATAATACCTCCTAATTTAATTAATCACCCTATATTTATTTTAATATAGACAACTAAAATATTACTTAATTAAATTGATCAAATAATTACCTAATTAAATCAGTTAAATAATCACTTAATTAAATTAGTTAAATAATCACCTTAATAAATTAGTTAAATACTCACCTAATTAATTTTGGGCGTTACAACTCTCCCCCACTTAGAGTATTTTCGTCCTCGAAAATCTAACTATCATGAACATGCAAAACTCGAACACTCACTACACAAACATTAAACTCTAGCAAAACACCCTAAATGAAACTCGTATCTCTAAATGTAACTATCACTTCTCCGCAGGCTCCGAACACGCACAGGACAAACACTCTCTCGTTATACTCCTCCTTCTTCGGCTTTGGACACTTGGTACTAATGTACCCCAATTCCCCACAGTAACGTCTCCCCCACTTGGCTTTTTGCCCGAACTCTCCTCTCCCTTGCCCTTACCACCTGACACATCATACGGCTTCCCATGAAACTGAGAACTCTTCTTTTCCTTCACTATCTTGTATGGACGATTGCTATCCTCCTCGAAAATCTACGCTAAACTCATGAAATCAACATCCACTCTTCTTATCTCATCTAACCGCTATCATCCAAGTCCTATCGTACACACAACAGATCAAACACTCTTCCCTACACTCTTACTCCTCAACAAGGTATTCTAACCTGTAGGTTGTCAAAATCCCACCCGACTCCCCAACACAAGGAACAGCAACAATTATGGCCAGAGGCCCAACAACCCTAACAACCGTAATTAACACAACAATACAATTCTCAACAATTCATCATATGTCCAACATCATTCACATCAACAATTAACACGATCATAACAACAAAATTCAAGTTCAACCTATGTCACATTTAATCATTTTATTCAGCGTTCAAATTAGTCCACCTAAACTCGGGTGCAGAAAATTCTGTAACTTTGCGCCTACTTTGGCGAATTAATTAAAATAGTAAACGACCTCGGATTTCGACAAATAAATACTTGTTGGAAAGCCACGGATGTGTAGTTTCTGAATATGTCATTAAAGTTTCAGAACAATGAGCCAATTAGTACAGTTTTTAGAAACAACCCAAACAGTTTTCAGACTTGACAGATTCTGTCCTCCTATTTCATTTCACGCTAACTGACTTAAACTTGACCAAATGAGACAAAACTTTAGCCCGAATAAAAACACTTTGAGTGTAGTTTCTAATGGAAAAAGAATCGTTCAAAACGGAGTTCGTTTGGAGGCATAAAACTTGCAAGCACCGAGCCTACCCACAGATTGACTCAAAAAATTGGCTCGACTTTGGAGACTCATAACTGGAGTTACACAACTCCGAATTTAATGAAACTAGTGCCAAAACGACCGGCTTTAAGTCTATTTTCGAAAACACTCAGCCACATAATTTTTGACTCAACCAAACAGTACCAGTTTCTATAAGTCTGTAACAGCATCGAGTAACGCACCGAAATCATACGCAAATAAACTCACCATTATAAATCACCAAAACCGATTATAGTTATCACACACTCATGCATTTCATTCAAACACCAAATAAGCATAACCAGTCATGCAAATAATTTAAACACACAATTCCGAAAAGATTAAATATTTAGACATCTTCTTCGGTTTTCTCTATGCCTAGGGATTGGCTAGCATGTAATTTTTACATCTTCCCTAGAAAATATTATGGGTGCATAATTCCACCAAATTGAATTGACTTTATATCACAAATAATACAACCAACATATGTTTCATAATACAATCGTTTTGGTTCAAGATTTGATATTAGTTTAAACAAATGAAGTTACATTCTCTCGTCAATTCTTAGCAAGGAAAAACTAATCAAATACTAGAAGTGCACAAAAGTCTCATTGCACAGTTTTTCATCGTTAGATTTATGAGCCACGTAAAACAATTTCAAGAAGTGACAAATCATAATAGTATTAGCAACAACAAAGACCACAGTTAAACCATAAATCGAACAAAATTTTCACCATTGTAGTTCACAGTTAGAAGATACTCAAAATTGTATATATTTGTTTCTAAAACTTGACACTTGAAATTGGACTCACATTCTCATAACATACGGACTTTAACTCACCTAATCATGCAATTAGTGTAATATCCCATAATCTCAAACAACATCTAACCACAACCTAATTGGTGCAAAAGTCGAAATCATGTCTCATTTTGAAATAAAATCTTAGAATAATTTGGAAACAAAATTTCAACACTAATTTGACATCCCCTTCATTTTCCAATATAAATTTTCCAAGTACCATTTTTCGAAAACCTTGGAACTCACATTTTGTTCAAAAAGGAAATTGTATGCAAAACCCAAATCTCACTATCACATGAACATGCACCCACATAAACAACTACTTATTAGTTCAAAATTTAATTTCCGACATAAACCCTAACGGTAAGGAAAATTAATCATTTAATTTTGACAAATCACATCATGCTCACGTCACACGTCAAATTGAAACACCGAAAGTGTCAAAACTTCAAGTTATGCAACTTTAATTGAATGAATGAAAATATATCCTTACACAACATTTCATTTTAGCACACTAACTTCGAAACAATTAAGCACAAACCAATTTAGTTCATATGCGTCACAAAAACAATCAACTTATGTCAAGGACGTCAATCAGTGCAATAATATTCAACAAGCAATCCTTCAAATATTGCCTAGTGTATAATTTACCAAGATTAAGTCACATAAAAGTACTCTCTATATTCTAATAAGCTACTCGAGCAATCAATTAAATTAAAATTAGTGCATGCATCCCAATTTAATAATAGCTCTGAGTTATTGTCGCCTCTCTCAGTGGTGATGAGTGATTGGGGTGATCAGTCCCTCCTACTCACACAACCAACTAATTAAGGTCACAAAAACTACTTCCTTTCAAATTTATAACTATCACATTAAAAGATTTTTAACGCAGTCCGGGGTGGGAAGGCGTCGTCACGACTTTCACTCTTTTGACGTCGTTAGAACTCTTTTAATCACACATCTTAATGATACAAACAACGACCACCACGAGCAGACAAAATCAATGGTATAACCACGATTTACGATTCGACCACATATACTCCTAATAATACAATATAATTTTCAATCGTAATCTAACAATTAAGTCACAAGGCACGTCAATTAATGAACAAACCAACAAAATTAACAGTAATAAACAGCAACATAATTATGATTTAGAACGAGTACCCAGACTCGAGGGTTAACAGACTCGACAATTGGCCGGACGGACCGAACTGCTCTGATACCACTAATGTAACACCCCCTTTCTATTTACTACTATTTAGTCAATTTTAAAATCAGAGTTTTCAAAAAAATATTCCACGCACCTCAAAGAGAGTGCTACATTTATTCAAAACCTAAGACGACGAATTGAATTTTCATAAACAACTTGTGCGTGATACATAGCACGTCAAAATGGGGCGAACCCTCAAAAACACTTATTTAATCAGTTACAACATCCTGAATGTAATTCACCAGCACAGCGGAAACATCAACAAGTCTCAAAGTATTTAATACAACATCCTATATCAGACTGAATACATCAAAATAAATTACTAAATATCTAAGACTTCCCGCCCCCGGTGCTACATATCAGAGCATGACCATCACTAGAATACTTCATTTGCTATCACTGCGCAGTTGCCGACATACGAGGGCAACACGACGCAGATAGGGTGAGTCTCAATACATAGATAATAATAAATAAAACAGAAACCACAGAGAATAGGCACACGGAGATACTGATCAATTCAAATACATCATTAATACTGATTACACCAAATATACAGTTACACCAAATACGCCATTAGTTTGTGAACACCAACTCACAATTATCATCAAGGCAACACCAAACATATGAATGTATGCATGAGTGCAAGTATGCATGTGGATCCATCACCATCGCTATAAGCCCCAAGGGCACCCGTCGCTTTGGCCGAAGCCCCTGTCGCTTTTGGCCGAAGCCCCCTTCGCTTTATGTGTATGCTTTATGCGACACCATGACAATGCACCACAACACAATACATTCACCACCACATTCATTGTCACATCACTTAAAACATCTCCACAACACAACCCGTCGCTTTGGCCGAAGCCTACCCGTCGCTTAATCATTTCCACAACACAACCCGTCGATTTGGCCAAGCCTCACCCATCGCTTAATCATCACCACAACACCCCACACTTCATTTATTAAATTAAATCTCACGTCAAGAATTAAATCCCACACCTAAGGACCAAATCACCTCCTAAGGACTAACGGGACACATAAGGACCATTTCAACACCTAAGGACCAATCCAACCCATAAGGACGATTTTAGCACCTAAGGACTAGTTTGACACCTCGGGGACCATTTTGACATCATAAGGATTATTTTAGCACTTAGGGACTATTTTCACACCTAGGGACTAGTTTGGTATCATAAGGATTATTTTAGCACTTAGGGACTATTTTCACACCTAGGGACTAGTTTGGCACCATAAGGATCAAATTACACTTAATTTTAAATTCTCCATAACAACCTACACACTCCAATCAACTCTAAGTCAAATAATTTATTAAACACCTAAATAACACCAATATTTCTCCTAAATCAATTATGTCAATTAACAACCAAACACCTCATTATTATTTAACACTTATCACATACTATATTGCATTTAATTCATATAACTCACCTTAACAAACACTCACTTCAACAACACTCACTTAGACATTTTATCAACACTATGAAATCAACATATTATCACATTTCGTCACATTGGAGCATTTTGTCAAACACATTGCATACACATTTAGCAACACATTTATTTCTAACATCAAGTATCATAGTATCATCAAATTAAGCTCAAATACAACAATTAATGTAATCACATACAAGATCAAACGAACACCCAAACACACAATCACTTCATTAATTAATTAATTAAACAACTACTCCTAACACCTAATCCATATGATTTCAAGGTTTATAAATTATTAGCCATGAAAGAGAGCCCTCATACCTCCAAATTGAAGAACCTAAGTAACCTGTCCTTCAAAAACACAAGAACCACCAAAATGGATGCTCTCCTACTTTGAGCTTCAAAAACCCATTTATGGCAAAGTAAAAATGGAAAGGAATTAGTGTATGAAATTTACACTAAAAAATAAAGGAAGAAAAATGGGGAAGATTGGTACCACATACCACTTACCCAAGCCAAAATGAAGAGAAGCTCACCCCTTTTCATGAGCAAGGCCATCGGCCTCACTCCCCTCTCCCTCACCCTTTTTTTCTTTTTCTTTCTTTCCCCGATTCTTCATTCCCTCTCTCGGATACCTTTCTCCCATTATTTTATCATTTCTTTGACTTTTCCTCCCTTCTTTCCTTTCTCTTCTTATATCTCCTTCTCCTTGCTGCTGCTAGTCCCCTCCCTTCACTCTCTCCTCTCCTTTTTCTTTTCTTTGCTTCCAAATGGGGAGGAAAACCCTACCCCTAAAGTTATTTCCTTTAATTTGGGCCTATTAGTGGGCCTTGGGCCCTTTATTTGCACTCCTAGCTACTTCAACACCTCTCTGAAATAAATAAATTACCACTCCCTTATTTACTACCCAACACCTCTTAGTTATATTAAATACTCTATTATTCCTTTTAATATAACTAGTCACTATAATACCTCCTAATTTAATTAATCACCCTATATTTATTTTAATATAGACAACTAAAATATTACTTAATTAAATTGATCAAATAATCACCTAATTAAATCAGTTAAATAATCACTTAATTAAATTAGTTAAATAATCACCTTAATAAATTAGTTAAATACTCACCTAATTAATTTTGGGCGTTACATCCCTTGCACGTAAAGATCGTCCTTTATGTGGTCACTGTGGCATTCTTGGACACACAAAAGAGAAGTGCTTCAAACTCCACGGTTATCCTCCGGGACACAAGAAGTACAAAGCCTCTGCAAGCCATGTTGCTGATACTGGATCTTCTGCAACTCCCTCAGCAGAACAATATCAGCAGGTGCTGTCATATATTCAAACTCGGCTAGCCAATGCATCTACCACTGATGGTGGCAGCCCAGGTAAATTGTGCCTTGGCATAAGTCTTTCTGTCTTAGCTTCTTTACCTGCTTCGGTTAGGAAATTATGGTTGGTTGATTCGGGTGCTAGCACTCACATATGCAATGATCTTAACATGTTTCTTGATCACACCTTATTGCTTAATAGCTATGTTACATTGCCTAATCATAGTAAAGTGAAGGTACATGCTGTAGGTAGTGTGAAATTAGGACCTAATTTTGTCCTTACAAATGTTCTTTACATTCCATCTTTCACTGTCAATCTTATTTCTGTGGGTTCCCTCATCCATTCCAAACAATTTGATGTTTTCTTCACTGATGATGCTTGTTTTATACAGGACAGAAATCTCCGCAAGGTGATTGGAAGATGTGACCTTGTTCAAGGCCTATTTCCCTTCACTGGCTGTGATTCTGCACCGACCAATCAAGCTCTTGCATCTCTGAATTCTGTTTTTTCGATTGTTCTCTGTTTTCTGATGTACCTTCATGTAATGTTGTCCCTGTAAGTTTAGATTTAGCCAAATTATGGCATCAACGCATGAGACATCTCTCTGATGATGTTTTACATTCTTTAAGCAATAAAATTCCTTTTCATTTGCATGCTAAATTTCATTCTGATCTTTGCTCTATCTGTCCTCTTTCAAAGCGAAAAAGACTCCCATTTAATGCTCATAATAACATGTGCACAGCTAGTTTTGAGTTAATTCATTGTGATACTTGGGGTCCATTCTCCAAAATGACTCATAATGGTTTTAGATACTTCCTTACTATAGTGGATGATCATTCTAGATTTACATGGATACACCTAATGAAATCTAAATCTGATGCACAACACATTATCAAGTCTTTTTTTTCCTTTGTTCACACACAATTTGGTAAAACCATCAAGTGTATTCGTACTGACAATGCAAAAGAGTTCGTGCTAACTGATTTTTTGCAGAAACATGGCACTCTCCATCAGTTTTCTTGTCCTTACAGGCCTCAACAAAATGTTGTTGTGGAGAGAAAGCATCAGCATTTACTAAACGTTGCCCGTGCCCTGATGTTTCAAGCTTCAATTCCCCTCACCTATTGGGGTGAATGCGTGTCTGCTGCTGTTTACATCATCAATAGGAAACCCTCCCCTAACTTACAAAATAACTCACCCTTTGACCTCCTATACTCCACACCACCTGATTATACAACCATCAAAGTGTTTGGGTGCCTTGCATATGTGTCTACCCTCCCCTCTCACCGAAACAAATTCACTCACAGAGCAACCCCATGTATTTTCTTAGGATACCCCCAAGGTTACAAAGGTTACAAGTTATTAGACTTACAAACCCACAAATTTGTAATTTCTCGTGATGTTGTGTTTCATGAGTCTATCTTCCCCTTCAAACACAACCTTGACATTACTATACCTGCAATTTCACCTGATGACACACCCTTCCCCCATGTACCTACAGTTGATACATCATCAGATGATCCTCTTTCTCCTTCACCAGATGCAAGTGGCTCCTCTACTCACTCTTCCTCCACTCAAGACATCGGTGACATCGCATCTTCACGAGTCCTCCACCAAGTTCTACTACGCTTGTAGTTGAAATTTCAAGCACCTCCTCCTCTTGCTACAGAACCTTCCAACGCTGCTCTTGAAGTTCCCCTTGTTGCAGACCCTGCCACCACTTCTCTTGAGGTCCCTCCTATCATCAGAAGGTCCACTCGTCCTCATCACCCTCCAGCTTATCTTCAGGACTACCACTGTGGAAGCATTTATCCTATTCAGCATTCCATCAACTACTCCAAGTTGTTGCTGCATATCACAAGTATGTCATGCAAGTGACCTCTACATATGAACCTACTTTTTTTCATCAAGCAGTTAAGAAACCTGTATGGTGTGCTGCTATGGCCGAGGAACTTCTTTGCGCTTAGAGATCAACAATACTTGGACGGTTCAACAACTACCTCTGGAAAACACCCTATTGGTTGTAGATGGCTTTATAAAGTCAATATAGAGCTGATGGAACCGTGGACCGTTATAAAGCTCGTCTTGTGGCAAAAGGGTATACTCAGCAAGCCGGCATAGACTTCAATGAAACGTTTTCTCCCGT
Source organism: Oxytropis ochrocephala (assembly GCA_020916435.1). Taxonomy (NCBI): domain Eukaryota; kingdom Viridiplantae; phylum Streptophyta; class Magnoliopsida; order Fabales; family Fabaceae; genus Oxytropis; species Oxytropis ochrocephala. Next base: position 56,159,573 of record CM037094.1, read on the forward strand.
GGCAAAACTTGCTACTGTTAGAATTTTGTTAGCCATTGTTGCCCAATCTAATCTGGTCTTTATTGCGACTTGACATAAATAAAGCTTTTTCGAATGGAGAACTTGAGGAAGAGGTATTCATGAAGTTACCTCTTGGTTATCACATCGAGGAGAGAATCTAGTTTGTAGATTGAACAAATCACTCTATGGTCTTCGCCAAGCTTCACGCCAATGGTACACTAAGTTTTCCACTCACTTGTGCTTGCTCATGGCTTTACACCGAGTAAAGGCTTGATAACTCCTTATTCACCAAAGGATCTCACGACAATCTTGTTGTCCTCTTAGTATATGTTGATGACATCCTCCCTGCTTAGGTCCAAATCGGGTCCCTCATTAAGAAGACACATCATCTTCTTGAACAACATTTCAAGTTAAAGGTTCAGGTGACCTCCACTATTTTCTAGGATTGGAGATTGCTCATTCATCTCATGGTATTTCACTTTGCCAACGCAAGTACACCCTTTAGTTGCTTGAAGATACCGGATACCTTGGTGCCAAATGTAACACCCCAAATCTACCCGTTCGTTTTATAAGCATGCAAAGGAGTGTCACATTCGACATTTAAAATCCAAACAACGTGGAATCAAATAAAACGTGGAATCACTTCGATTGAGTTTACACCACCAAAAATGATAGACATTTCAAAATCCACAACTTTAAGTTCAAATCGAACAATGCAATAAAACAACAAAATAAAACAGTGTTCATCCCCTCCCCGAGTGTTACGTATCAGAGATGACACCGACTCAGCTGGCGAAGGTAGACAAGCCTTCACTCACTATCACCTGCACGTTACCAACATAGGGGTAACATTCAAACAGAAGGGGTGAGTCTCTAACATCACCAATATTGAGCATAGCTCAAAGGCCGAAGCCTTACATCACCGGAATGTGCATATGAATGCATGCGACACCATGAACAACCCGAAACAACAGTCAAACATCATAATTCTACGCAAGATGCAACAACACCAACATCGTTAAGTGGTCATATTTGACCCAACAACACCATCATCAAATAATTGGTCATATTTGACCCATCGCCTATCACCGTAGTTAATGCAACACACCAACTTATAGCATTTAAAGCTAACACCAATTTCCCCAACTACACCAACACCTAAGACACCAATTAGTTTACACACCAATGACGCAAGAAGACGTAGGTGGTGCGGAGCAACAACGTAGGCGCAACACAGTGCCAAACCGCACACCAAATGGCGCCTAAGGCAACACAGCATGCCCGGGGCGCACATAGCACGTAAAATTGGCGCCTAGGGGCAACACAAAGATGCCTGTGGCGCGACAGGGCCTCGCGGTGCCTGGGGCAACACAACACCCCCTGGAGCCACACAGCAACATAAATTGGCGCCCTGGTGGCAACACAGGCATACCTGTGGCGCCAAACAAAGAAGAAACTAGCGCTGGGGCAACACAAGACACCGCGGCGCCAAATAAAGAACATAAAATGGCGCTGGTGGCAACACGAGGCACACTAGGCGCTAAACAAGAAGAAATCGGGCGCTGGGGCAACCACAACACCCCTAGCGCCACACAACAACATAAATTGGCGCTGGTGGCAAACATTGGGCACCCACAGGGCACCAAAGCGACCAAGAAATTGGCGCTAGGGGCAACACAACACTTTCGGCGCAAACAAAGAACATAAAATGGCGCTGGTTGCAACTGTGCACACTAGGGCGCCAAACAAAGAAGAAATCGGCGCTGGGGGCAACACAAAGACCGGGCGCCACACAAAGAACATAAATTGGCGCCTGGTGGCAACACAGGCACCACTCTCCATTCATAGCAGACAATACAAGACCCAACCGTTCACAACATTCAACAGCAATAAAGCAATGAGTAGCGCCAGTATCAACAACAGATTTTTGATGAGTACCATTTATGAAGCACATACCTCTAATAAGACCATCATCCTCAGTAGGCTCCGTACCTGCCAAGGCAAACACCTTTCCACTGGACCTCTCTTTCTTCGGCTTTGGACACTTAGCACTAATGTGTCCCCCTTCACCACAGTTGTAGCAGACCACATCCTTACGATCACACTCAGCTACCATATGACCCTCCTTACGGTTTACTACGGCTTGGGAAATTGCTCCTCTTCTCGTTCATAACCTTGTAGTGAGCATTACTGTCTTCCTCATAAATCCTACAACTGTCAACCAAGTCAGAGAAGACACGGATCTTCTGATACCCAATCGCCTTCTTAATCTCAGGCCTTAACCCATTCTCAAACTTAATGCACTTGGAGAACTCAGCAGTAGCCTCACTGTAATGCGGATAGAACTTTGCCAACTCAGTGAATTTAGCAGCATACTCAGTCACAGACTTATTTCCTTACTTCAGCTCAAGGAACTCAATCTCCTTCTTACCTCGGACATCCTCCGGATAGTACTTTCTCAGAAACTCCCTGCGGAACACAGCCCAAGTGATCTCTTCATTCGCAGTCTCCAACCTCTGCCTAGCCTCTAACCACCAGTCATCAGCCTCGCGTACCATACCGGACCTTCTGCGCTTCAGTTCAATCCATAACGCGAAAGATTCTCTCCATTTCTTTCAGCCAAGCTAGAGCACCATCAGGGTCATACTTGCCCTTAAAGGTAGGCGAATTCTCCCTCTGAAAGGTAGCCAGACTACGCGACCCCGCATTCTCGCAAGCACCCTGCTGATTCTCCACCGCATGAGCCATAGCTGCCAAAGCAGCAACAATTGCAGCATCGTTCCTTCCTGCCATCTCAACCTAACACTACAACATAAACAACGATTAGAACTAGTTTAAAAGACACTACGACTGGACAACTTGGTCGGACAGACCGAACTGCTCTGATACCACTAATGTAACACCCCAAATCTACCCGTTAGTTTTATTAAAATCAGAGTGCGGAAATTTAAAAACTAAGCATGCAAAGGAGTGTCACATTCGACATTTAAAATCCAAACAACGTGGAATCAAATAAAACGTGGATTCACTTCGATTGAGTTCACACCACCAAAAATGACAGATATTTCAAAATCCACAACTTTAAGTTTAAATCGAACAATGCAATAAAACAACTAAATAAAACAGTGTTCATCCCCTCCCCGAGTGTTACGTATCAGAGACGACACCGACTCAGCTGGCGAAGGTAGACAAGCCTTCACTCACTATCATCTGCACGTTACCAACATAGGGGTAACATTCAAACAGAAGGGGTGAGTCTCTAACAGTATAAAAGCATGTATGAAAAGCAGTATACTAGAGTTCAAGCAACTATAATTACCACATCATTATACAACAACATCATTAAACAACAACATCATTAATATCAATCACCCAAGGAAAATCACCAATATAATGAATGAGAGATGAAATACAACCCACAACGACGGGCATATGCATGTGGTATCATCACCGAAAAATAGCCATCTCGTGGCATCATTACCAATATTGAGCATAGCTCAAAGGCCGAAGCCTTACATCACCGGAATGTGCATATGAATGCATGTGACACCATGAACAACCCGAAACAACAGTCAAACATCATAATTCTACGCAAGATGCAACAACACCAACATCGTTAAGCGGTCATATTTGACCCAACAACACCATCATCAAATAATTGGTCATATTTGACCCATCTCCTATCACCGTAGTTAATGCAACACACCACTTATAGCATTTAAAGCTAACACAAATTTCCCCTGGCGCCACACAACAACATAAATTGGCGCCTGGTGGTAACACAGACACCCCTACGGCGCCAAACAGCAAGAAACTGGCGGCTAGGGGCAACACAGTGTAACACCCCCTTCTATATTTGCTAATTAACTTAAATAAAAATCAGAGTTTTCAGAAACTTTTCCACGCACCTCAAAGAGAGTGCTACATTTAATAAAAACATCATCAAGAATATTAAAATTCAAACGCATCTAGTGCGTGAAATATAAATCATGTCAAGATGGGGCGAACCCTCAAAACCTGTTTTAAGTTTACAATAATCCAGAAAATAGTTTTACAGCACAGCGGAGTAAAAACTAAGTTCTACATATTCAGTACATAATCCAAATCAGTCTATTACATAAAATAAAATGGCAATACTACAATTCCCGTCCTTGGTGTTACTAATCAGAGCTGACACAGACATCCCACAAAGGCATGCACACCTTCACTCAGTATCACCTGGCGTTGCCATGAGAGCAGGCAACATAAAAGCGCTAGGGTGAGTCTCTTTACATAAATAATAACAAGTAAGATAAGCATTAATACTAGGAAAGCATCTAGCAACATCAATCCACAACAATTAGGACATTTACCATTCAATTATAATGCCAAGAAAACCACACTAATGATTTAACTAAGCATCAACAAGCATTCCAAGAAAGTATGAGTGTATGCATGTATGCAATATGCATGTGGATCCATCACCATCGCTATAAGCCCCAAGGGCACCCGTCGCTTTGGCCGAAGCCCCCGTCGCTTTTGGCGAAGCCCTTCGCTTTATGTGTATGCTTTATGCGACACCATGACAATGCACCACAACACAATACATTCACCACCACATTCATTGTCACATCACTTAAAACATCTCCACAACACAACCCGTCGCTTTGGCCGAAGCCTACCCGTCGCTTACTCATCACCACAACACAACCCGTCGCTTTGGCCGAAGCCTACACATCGCTTAATCATCACCACAACACCCCACACCTCATTTATTAAATTAAATCTCACACTAAAGATTAACTCCCACCTAAGGATTATTTTAATACACCAAAAATTGTTTTAGTACCTAAGGACTATTTTGGCACCTACTTCGGCGAAGTATTTAAAATAGCAAACGACATCGAAAAATTACAAAAGACCACTCATTGGAAAGCCCTCTGAGTGTAGTTCCTACCTACGATTTTAGTTTCTCAAAGTCAGTGTCCAGTTGGTACAGTTTTTCAAAACACTACACTGAGGTACCAAAATCGGACAGAACGCTTTACCCAACTTGCAACCAAATTTTCTTTCTCAGTTCTTAATGAAATTCAGTGAAATCAGTGCCTATTTCGTAGGGAATTAAGTCTATTTTTCAATGAAATAAGAATCATTCAAAACGGAGTTAAATTGAGCACACAAAACCTGCAAAAACTGAACCTACTCCCAGTTTGACTCCAGAAAATTGACCCGACTTTGAAGACTCATAACTGGAGCTACACAACTCCGAATTTAACGAAACCAGTGCCAAAACAACCGGCCTTAAGTCTATTTTCAAAAACAATTAGCCACATAATTTTTGGATCAACCAAACAGTACCAGTTTGTAGAAAACCGAAACAGTGTCCAGAAAACACACAAAAACCATAAACAAGTAAGACTCATCATCAACCCCCAATAAATTCAACAACACTTAAACACCATTTAATCCAACAAATACATGAGCATCAATTTAATTTCCACAACACTTAGGCATTTAATCAACATCATTAAATCAACATATTCTCATATTTCATCACATTGAAGCAGTTTATCAAACACATGGCATGCACATTTAATAACACATTTAATTCCAACATCAAGCATCACCATGTCACCAATTTAAACATCAACACAACAACAACCATAAGATTAACACAAGATTCATACAAACCAAACCATCCTAGTGCTATTTCACACATAACACATATCTTACAACTTATTATAGATGTAAATGAGAGTCCCCTAACCTTGAAATTGCAAACCAAATAGAACCCCTCCACCAATAATCCAAGGATCACCAATTAAAAGCTCTCCTCCAACACTTGAGCTCCAAACCCATCCATGGAAAGAGAAAGAGGAACATGATTAGGGTGTGAATCTTACACTAATTGCTAGAGGAAAGAATATGGAGTTGTTTGGCACCAAAAACACTTACCCAAAGCTAGAAGATGAATTTTCTCCCCCTCCCCCAAAGTGGACAACAGCCGCGCCCTCCTCTCCTATTCCTCTCTTCTATTTTGTTTCTTTTCTTTCCTTGTTTGGTTCCAAATGAGCACTATCCTAGAGACCCCTTAGGTTAAAGACTAGGAATTGGGCTCACTAATGGACTTGGGCCTTATTTACACCACTCCCATTAATTTAATTCACCTCCTGTAATACAATAAATCTCATCTTAATTATCCCACTTAAATAAATTAGACCACTCATTTATTTACTACACCTCACTCCTTAACTAAATTAATTACCTTATTATTATTTAAATATGGCCAACTAAAATATTACTTAATTAAATTAGTCAAATAATCACTTAATTAAGTAAATTAAATAATCACCTAATTAAATTAGTTAAATACTCATCTAATTAATTTTGGGGTGTTACACACTGCACCCCCTGGCGCCAAACAGCAACATAAAATGGCGCCTGGTGGCAACACAGGCACACCTAGGGCGCCAAACAGCAAGAAACTGGCGCCCAATCGCAACACCTGACCACATTGTGGCGCCAAACGGCACCACATCCGCGCCTAGGGCAACACAAAGCACCCGGGCGCCAAGCAAAGAAGGAAAGCGGTGCCCAGTGGCAACACAGCCACACAGAGCGCCAAACAACACAACAGTTGGCGCCTAGGCGCAACATGGGCAGCACACTGGCACCCTGGCGCAACACAGGCGCCCAGAAACGCAACACAGACTAAGAGACAGCGTCACAGGGCGCAACATAGCCCACAGAATGGCGCCCTGCAGCAACCTTGGGCACACAGGGGCGCCAACAGCCCACACAAATGGCGCCTAACAGTGCCTATTGACTCAACAAGCAACTTTATTGATTTTTCTCCCAATACCCATCATCAAACACCAAATAAAATCAACAAGGCCTTTCATCAAACACCTAACATGCACTCTAGACACCACATACACATTTTATCAAACACCTAATGTGCATCTATTCACCATCAATTCATTCACAAATCATTAACACCAAAACGAAATCAAACACCACATATATACATTCACAAATCATTCAAACATATTATCAAACACCTCACATGCATTATAGGTCCTAATCTCCCATATACACCCCATCATACAACCCATTATAAGATTAGAACCCACCCTTACCTTGGAATTTGTCGAATAAGGAACTCTTCCACGAAACTCTAAGGAAACCACCGCAACTAGCTTTTTCTTCTTCTCCTTCTCTTCTCCCTTGCGCCGTTTTTCTTCTCTCTAGCGCTCCCTCTCCCTTTTTCTTTCTTTCTTTCTCTTTTTCTCTCCAATTGTGCAAATAACTCTAACCCTAGTACTTTTATCATTGGACTCTTGTGTCTTGGGCCCTTTTTACCACCTACTTAGTTACTAAACACCACCCCATGATTTAAATGAAACACCATATTATTATTTTAATATAATTATACTAATAAAATACCTAAATATCTCAATTAAATAAATAATTAGATTATTTGGGGCGTTACACCAAACCCCAACCTACTCCTATGGACAGCAACATTACCTTAAATTCCACTGATGGTGACCTCCTTCCTGAGCCATCTCAGTATAGAAGATTGCTTGGCCGTCTCATATATCTCACAATTTCTCGCCCTGATATTGTCTATGCCGTTAATCTCTTGAGTCAGTTCATGCATCAGCCCAAAACTCCTCATCTGCATGTTGTGCATCAGGTCTTGCAGTATCTCAAGCAATCTCCTGGCCAAGGTCTGTTATTTCCTGCTAAATCCTCTTTCAAAGTGACTGCCTATTGTGATGCCCATTGGGGTAGTTGCACGTCAACAAGGAAATCCACCTCTGGTTTTTGTGTTTTCCTCGGATCTGCACTCATAACCTGGAAATCTAAGAAACAGGTAACTGTGGCAAGGTCTACTGCAGAAGTAGAATACTGTGCCCTTGCCACATTGACTTTTGAACTGCTATGGTTAAAACAAGTTCTTCGTGCATTTCACATCAATCTCAACTCCTCTATGGTCTATTCTGATAGTATCTCAGCTATCCAAATGGCTACTAATGCAACTTGCAATGAACACTCAAAACACATTGACATTGGCTGTCATTTTGTGCGAGAGCATGTTCACTCCATGTTTCTGACCCTTGTCCACGTTCCTTCTCAAGAACAAATAGCAGACCTTCTAACTAAGGCACTGCCCCGGCCTCTTTTTCAAGCTCTTCACAGCAAGTTGGGTCTCCACAGCCTTTACCTCCCAACTTGAGGGGGAGTATTAAATGAATACTCTATTTACTTTATTTTTCAATATACATTTTACCTTTTTACCCCTGTTTTGTATTTTAGCTAAGAGCTCTTTAATGTGCAGTTGAGGTAGTTAGAATAGAGTAGTTACAAGTTAGTTTTGAGTTGTTATTGCTGTTAGGAAACTCTTCTTGATGGCGAGTTGATCACAACTTGTATATATTAGAGTTGTACAGATTCTTTCCAAGTAATGAAAATTCAATGTATTGTTTTACATTCTTCATCTTTCAATTCTGTTAATACCTAGCGTTGGAGTGTTAGTTGTTGATGCACCCATTATTCGAATACACTTTGGTGTAGCACTCCTTGTTTAGTTGCTTAGTTTTGTTTTTCTATGTACAAGAAAATGATGCTCATTAGTTGAATATGTTGAGATAAAATCCTTTTTGATATATGGTTTTAATGATAACAAACCTTATGAAATAAAACTTAAGTATTTTGAATGGCGTTCTACTAATGGGCGCTCTTGAGTTTGTTGAAAGAACATGTTTCCTATAAGTGGACATGCTAGAAGCAAATTAGATCAATCCAGTGCATGTCATTATACAACAACTGAAGAGTCAAAGTAGAACCAACAAAGTTACAAGAATAGTGATGCAAGCTTCATGAAGACATGTTATCTTTACTATTAAGTTACAAGGGTGTTGGACAAGGAAATTCACAAAGAGAAAATAGAAGACATTAGGCAATCAAGAGAAAGTTCAAATCATCTAAAGTGAATTCCTATCAAGAGGAGTCCTAAGAACCTAATGACTAGATGGATCAAAGGTTTCTACAAGTCTTTACATAGAAGATTCTCTTAGTCATTGATTGGGTTATATTCTACCAATGCTCTCTTACTCAAATGTTCAAAAGCTTATCAAGAAGCATATCAAAGAGCATGACCAAAACATGCAAGAAGTCAAGGGTAGAAATAAACATAAGAAGGTTCACATATGAGAAGGTTCAACAGTTAAAGAAGGTTAAAATAGTTGAAGAAGGTTCAAAGATAAGAAGGTTCAATTAAACAAGCAACCTACTCTATCAAGGAAACTTCAACAACTAAAGAACAATCTCATTGATGAACTGAAGAAGAGGTAATCAATGATTCTTCCTAAGAGCATCAAAGTTTATCTGGTTGAGGAATAATCATTTGAGAAAGTTTATCTAAGTCAACAGAACATTGGACCAAGTCAAGAAAAGGTATTAATTGAAGAAGAGGTAATCAATGATTCTTCCTAAGAGCATCAAAGTTCATTTATTTGAGGAATAATCATTTGAGAAGGTTTGACCAAGTCAATAAGAAGGTTTTACCAAGCCAATACTTTACATAGAAGATTAATAGTTGAGAATGTTAAATCTCTAGAAGGTTCAGACTACAGAAGGTTTGACCATGTCAAAAGAAGGTTTAACCAAGCCAAGACTTAGCAAACTAAGGCTCTACCATGGTCTAAAATATTGGTATATTATATAGGTAGAAAAAGCTTGAGAAGGTTATTTTATGAGAAGGTTAAATTAAGTCAACAGAAGGTTTGACCAATCTAATAGAAGGTTGACTGAAAGTCAAACAGAAGGTTGACCGAAAGTCAACAGAAGGTTGATCGAAAGTCAACAGAAAGTTTGACTGAAGTCAAAAGAAATTTGACTAACAAAACACCTTGGAAGTATAAGTTCAATGTTGAGAAGGTTAAAGTGAAGGAAGATACAATGTTAAGAAGGTTGCTGGAAACCATATCAAATTTATCCCAAACACATTAACTCTTCTTGAATGATCTTAAGGTGAATCAAATGAAGATTCCAAGTCATAAAATGTGCTGGAAGTTTGAATATAAAAGAAAGTAATGCATGATTATTCATATGACACATTTTAGGTGTTTGTTCATGCAAGGAAGCTTAAGAAGGTTACTTTAAATCAATTCAGTCATCCATGATTTACAAACTGAAGCATATTGTTTAGTAGACTACTAGAGGAGTACAATGTCAGCTAAAGAAGGGGGAATATGTCAATTAAAGCATAAAGACAGATTTAAGAAGGTTCAAAAGCTGTCAACTTTTGTACCATACTTGAAGACATTCCTATGGACCAAAGGATACTCCAAACAACTCAATTCAAATTTGTAACAGCTATATTAAGTCCCCATGTCTATTTAAAGGATGGAATATGAAGTTTCAAGGCATGAGATTGGGTTGGAACCTCTCATCATTCAAGCTTCTCAAAGAACATCCAACCTTCTCATCCCACACTCAAAGCTTCAAATGTAAAATTTCTGGGATTCTTTTAGTGAGTGTGTGTTGGCTTGATGAGCATCATTGTATACACTTTGTGTAATCTATTCTCAAGATCTTAAACATCCCAAAACCCTTATTGTAAACATTATCTTGTAAACATCTCACCAAACTACCTAGAAGAAATGTGAGGGTTGGTGGTGATTATACTTGATAAGGTGATCCTTAGGAAACTAGTGGAGAGTTTCTAAGAGAGTGGAAACAGCTAGGTGTGGCTGTGTAAGAGTACACTAGGCTGTTGTGTGTTATCAAAGCTAGTGGTGGTGAAGTCTTTTGTGTGTTGATCAAAAGCAAGTGTAATAGCTATTTGGAAAATAGTGGAAATACTCACGTGGACGTGAGAGGAGTAGCTGAGGTTTGGGTGAACCTCATAACTCTTTGTGTTATTTATTAGCTTTCCTTACTATCTTCTAACATGCTATAACATATTCACCATTGTTCAAACTAAGAGAAGGTTAATTTATTCAACCTTACGAAAATGGTTTTTAACTAAGAAGTTATAATCTATGATTTAATCTCAAAGTTAAAACCAACATATCTCTTACAAGCTATTATTCATGACTATCCCTCATCATTAAGAAGTTTGTATCCTATATTGATTATCTATTGTTACTAACCTTCTTCATTGAGTAATTAGTGTTTTATATTGATCATCTATTGTTACTAACCTACTCAAGTATTTTATGCATAAATCATATACTGTTTTAAAAGCATTTATAGAAGTTTCAATCTGAAATGATTTCATCCTCATAAGCTTCTCTACATTAAAGAGTTTATCCTTCACATATATATTTCTTTGTAATATGTTCCTCAAGTTATCAAACACTAAATTACCATGTTCAACAAAAGGATAAAATTCATATGATGTACAAAATGTTTCTATGCATAAATACAACACAAGACTCATTAAGAATTGAACTTACTTAACTAGAGAAGGTTCATCATGTGGAACCTACTTAACAAAAAGAAGGTTCAATGCATGGAACCCACTCAAGAAGAGTATGTCTTGTGAAATTGTTTTAAGCTAACTATCTCATCTCCAAGTATCAACTTGAGAGGACATTTTCTAAGTTGCAGGATAGACATTTCAAAGGGTCACAATTCAACCCCCCTTCTTGTGACTCTATATGCCACTTCAGAATATAATGTGAAGGCATCAGGGCAATCCATAACCTTCAGAAGTCCGAAATCTATTTTAGCCAGAACACCAGTGAGGACATCATGTCTGGGAACAGGAAAATATTCGGGCCTTTCATCCATGGTGGGTTGAAGTAAGAAGCATATGTTTAACTATCTCCGTGATCGTTTATGGAACAAGGTAAATTAGTGATCTGGTAGAAACTTATCTAAAGTAGGGAGGGAGGTTCTGGTTAAGTCTATGGCTCAAGTCATTCTAGCTTATTGTATGAACAACTTTCTGATCCCCATATCTCTCGGGAGGAAATGGAGAGAATGATCAACTCCTTTTGGTGGGGCTCTAACGGTGGCGCTCAGAGAGGAATCAATTGGATCAATTGGAATAAGTTGACCATGCGTAAAGAGTTTGGTGGAAAGAGCTTTCGACATTTTCATGGTTTTCAATTAGGCTATTCTAGGGAAGCAAGGTTGCGATTATGTACCAACAAAGATGCTATAGTTACTTGTGTTTCAAAGCTAAATATTTCCCAAATGGGGACTTTTTGGGGGCTCGCTTGGGCCATAATCTCAGTTATGTTTGTCGTAGCATCCACACTTCACAGGTTCTAGTTAAATTTTGAGCTCGGTGAAAAATTGGAGACGACACCAACATCAAAATTTGGCGTGATCTTTGATTAAAAAGAGGCACCAACCTTTTTTCACTTCAACTTTAGCCCCAAGTACTGAACATTTTACGGTTTCTTAGCTTATTAATGCTACTGATGGTTTGTGGAATTCTACATTTTGAGCAACTTTTTAGCACTGAAGACAGCGGCAGGATTTTCGGTCTGATTGTGCAGTGTAGGGAAAATTCTGATCAGCTACTGTGGAACTACAGCAGAGATGATCTTTATTCAGTGAAGTCCGAGTATTATGTGGCGATGAATTTACTCATAGACACCTCAAATTTACGGGTAGCAGGGGATTTGCAACTTATTTGGAAGCTTCGAATTCCACATAAGGTAAAAATTCATTTGTGGAGAGTTGCTAGAGGTGTCTTGCCATGTCATTTGAATCTTTGTCGTCGTCATGTGGATTGTCCTATTGATTGTATTCTCTACGACGTAGAGGATGAAGGTGAATGGCATCTTTTTTTTTTTTCAAATGTCCTCAAGTTGTAACTTTGGAGAGTTGTTGGTTTATTGAATCAGATCCAACGTTTCATCGACGATGGAGAGAGGTTTAAAAATTGTATGTACAAAATTCTTGGATCTCTTGACAGCGATTCTCGTAATTGTTTCGCAATGATGTTATGATTTTTATGGAAGCGCCAAACTGAGTGCTTCTTCTATCCACTTTATCCCCACACCAATTTGAGTCAGAAAAAACCTTCTAATTCAGCTCCATCTTCATTTATACTCTTTGGAAACAAAGAGCCATATTCGTTTATTCCCTTCAAGTAACTTTGTGTATTAGGTGAGAGGTTTTTGGATCACTCACTGCCCGCCCCTATAGCATAATTGATGTCAGGTCGTTTGTTGGAAATAAATCTCTTGGAAAAGGATATTTTCATACTCACTCAAGAGTTGCTTCTGAAAAAGTAAAGGTTGAGCGAAGTCCACCCTCTCCAACTCTCTCTGAATGCCCCAAAGTCTTGTCTCCAATCTCCTCTTTTTAATATAGATATTTCCAACGATATCTCTGTTAAACTCAAGAGAATCAGCAGAAACATTCATATGGGAACCAACAAGATCATGATAATTCCTCCAAGCATTTTGCACCATTGTAAGATAATTACTATGAGTGCACCATATTGTGAAAATCTCACCGATACCCCTATTGTAATTTTTTTGACCCCATACTTTTTTTTTATTTTTCAAACCTAGTCTCTGCTATCTACACCACTCGCTAAGCCCAAAACTCATTTAGTCCAACTGAAAACTCCAAAATTATCCCTCACAAACACAACACTCCACCAACAACGAGGAAAAAAAAACACGCTCTCGCTGCAACACAACAACATGCACCGGAACTTGACATGCTTAGTGAGAGACAATTTATGAATGTCATGGAGGCGTTGGGAAAAGGAGAAATTCCTAGTGGGCAAGGTTTGAATCAAGAAACTAGTCTTAAACGAGCGGTTGATACTCGTTGGAGTTTACATTATGCCACTTTGATAAATTTGATATTGATGTATTATGCTATAATTGATGTTCTTGAAATCATGAAAGTAGATGCACTAGATCCAGATCATACAATTGAAGCCGAAGGTCTTTTAGAGTTGATGTATAGACACCACAAAGTTCGGACCAGCCGGTCGGACGGACGGTGTCGCTTGTGAGTGGTGGTCATTTTGTGTGTATCATCTCCCATCCACAAAATTGGGTACCCCTTGGAGCCCAACCCATTGGATGAGATTACCATTTATAAGTACTATTGAAATGCCTAATCTATCCAAAGTGGAACTTTTTCAATTCACACACAAAAGTTCCAACATCATTCAACGATTTCAAAACATGAAGTCGCATAGGGGACAATTATAAACATGTATGTGATTTTTTGACTAGCTTTATGATTTGAACTATTATGTCTTTACTTTTATTTATTATAATATAAAAATTTATTAGGTTAAATAGTCGACCACTCTAGACAGAGGGTCCTAGATACGCTACGGAATAAGATACAGGCTTGCAGAAGAAAACTGGAAATGCAAGCTATCAAAAAGGGGACATTTGATTTGGTTTTAGTTGAATATGGGGAGAACTGGTGAAGTTTTTATTGGAGTTTCGCAGGTACAATGAAGGTTTAATGGGAAAAATTTCAATTGCATCATTCCAGTTGGTTGCAGATCTGTGAAAGATGTAGTACAATGAAATGAAGGATAAGGTGATGAAGCTATCTAAAAAAGAGAAATAGGGGTTGTAGTTCAGGAGGCAGAAACATGAAGTCCGTTAAAGAAAACAAAAACGTTAACCATTTGAACTAAATACTACACGTGTTATATTTTTATTTGTCAACAGTAAAAACAACATAGATGGAAATGCATCTAAGTTCTATCCAATATCAAAAGTATATTTTTTAAGCAAAAGAAAGGAATATTTCAAACTAAATATGTGGTATCAATTATAAGTTGTTTATGCAATCATCATTGAAATAAGAAGCTAACAAAGTTGCATATGAATTGTTTAAATCTTTTTTAGGCGTATAAAAGAATACTTAAGAAACTCGTTGAGTTTACTTGTATTAAGAAAGGTGTTCTTATGACCGACAAGAGTTGGTCTGAGTGTTAATTAGATTTGGATCCTATCTTATGGGTGTCGCAAAAGTTTTATTGTGAGGGATGAACCACATAGACAGGCAAAACTGGGTATATACGTGGTTAGCCAGATTCCCCGACATCGATTAATTACCTATAAAATCGACAGATACTGCACACCATAAAAAAACGGTATTCTTGCGATGCTTTGTCGTTCTTATAATGATTTTGAAAGTTTCATTTGCGTTGTCTCAATTTAATCACTCAAAAATATCAAAGATATATAGTTGTTTAATGGTTATAATATAATTTAGCAACTAACCACAATAATTTAGACACTAATTTTTTTTTTAATTTTTTTAATTTATTTCAAACAAGGTTTTCTTCTAATATTTTTTTATTAGTAATTTCGTGGTATACTATCATATTTTTATAAATCAGTTGTATCATTTGAGTTGTCTCTAAAAATATAAAATAAGAATGTTTTGTTAAGGTGATCGGTGAGCTTTTGTTTGGTGATATTTCATGATAATTTAATAAACTTTTAATTTACTTCTAATAACACAGCAGTGGTATTTACTGTCTGTTATGAGCATGAAGTTCGCAGTTCGAGTCCCAACTTCGTCGTTTTTCATTAAAAAACAAATTTTAAAGCAGACATTTAAATATTAAAAGAACTCCATCAAGGTTCGAACCTGCGACATGGGACGTGCAAGCTCAACAGACTACCGCTGCGCTAGTGTTGAATATAATGATAAAAATGTGTCAAACAACATATATCTATATAAAGATATGGACTAGCATTTTTTGCGGCCCCAAAAAATTGATATTGGGCTTGGGCCCTATGCGGTAGCACAGCCCGCACAGGCCCAAGGTCGGCCCTGCATTTTATTAGTGTTTATGTAATTAGGAATTCAAACAGAGTACCAAATATATGTGAGTTGGCACAGGTTAATTCCTAATTCTGGATTGAAGTTTCAGCAATCCAAATACATAGAGAAATAGAGTGATTGAAGTTTCAAAGAATCCCAATAGAAAGAGAGTGAGTTTACCTTGGATTGAAGCATCTCAGAGAGAAAAGCACCTGACAATGGCTAGGATGGAGCGGCAAATGTTGGAGTGGAAGTCTGAGGTGTGTAGCGAGATGTTAGGGTCGGCGATGAGAGCATCGCGCAATGTAAGACGAGAGGAGCACATCGACATGGAGGCGAAGTGTTACGCGGTGGTGGTCGGAGCGTAGCTATCGGTCGAACAACAAGACGGCGACGAGCATTGTGAGTGGCGGCGTCGACATCAGCATGATGTTGCATCTCTTTGTGTAACGAGGGTCTACATTTTTGTTTACGATTTGTTTTTTTAAAAGAAAAAAAGGACTTGTGTCAAAAAATAAACAAAAGAAGGAAAAATAGCAAGTCAACCGTTTGATTTATCCGAAGGCTAAAAAATAAGGAATGGCACAAAGGTTGCACGCCAAAAAGGCATGGAATCCGTTCCTATCAACTATCAAATATGTTCTAACAAATACTGGTTTGAATTTTCTAGTGTATCACACATGTCATGTAAAAATAATTTTTCACAAATTCTCAATTTTCTTTTCTATTTTCACAGCAGACTTTGAATTCACTCATTTTCAAATACAAGTTAATACTAGTTATTTTTTGAACAATGGGAATACATTTTTATTTAGCACTTGTGTCGACAAACTTTCACACAAGTTGAAATCGAGTATTAATTTTAAGCATAAACTTGGAGAGACAAACGTGGTGTGAGAATGACTTGGAGTGGAGAGGCTTTAATGGCGGTTGTTGCGGAGTAATAGTTTTTTTGCTATTTACACCCCTCTTTGTCTTCAAACAAAGTTATTGGGCCTCCAACCAACCAAGGCACAGGTCCAATAATCAACGGCTCACAATACACCTCCTCATTGAAGCGATTCGGATCATTTCACCAAGTTGCCTATTGACTCTATAAATACAAAGATTTATCGCTAACAAAGAGGTACGCATTTATCACCCTCTTAAATACTTGCAATTAACTTTTCAACGCCTGACTTTAGCATCGGAGTGACTTTGCAGGTATACCCCACCTTGTTTCGGAACCACAAGATCGGACGTCACCATTATTGATCAAACTCACACTCTACCTACTGTCTCGGATCGACATATCTTCAGACACGATACAGAACATTGGCGACCACAGTGGGAGTATCTTGAATTCAATTACTTTCACCTTTTCTTCTGATCAATAATGGCCCCTCGGTTGAGATCTGGTTTACGTTTGGCAAGTGTAGTTCAACCGGTCGAACCTCGGCCAGCTCGCAATCAACCCCGTCTAGGAGGAACTCCTGAAGAAATAACAGTAACTCAACCTGTTTCTGATCGGAACGCTCTTCATGGAAGTTCGGCTAGGTCCTGACTTCCTCCACCTCCAGCGGTACTTCCAGTTCCAGTGGACGCCGTACATCAACCGGTCCGAATTTTGACTATACACAATGAAGCTGAACAGGCTCGGAGCCTCCGTATATCCGAGCTTGAAGTCGAGATTGCAGTATACCGGGCACGGGATATACCAGATCGGAATTCTCCACAGCGTTACATTCCCCCGGGTGCCTCAGCACCTCCACCAGAGCCCAGTAGAGTACCCGAGCGACGGAGATGTCATCGCACTCCTCCCAGACGACGTCACTATCATAGTTCTCCCCCAAGAAGGCGTGGAAGAGGAGAACCTCGATCACCTCCTGAAACAATGGATGACACTTATGAGGAATACTCGTATTTTGCCTCATCCTCACCGCAAAGGCGACGTTCTAAAAGCCGGGAGGCGCTCCCGAGGCAAGAACATCATCGACACCGTTCTAGGAGAACTCCGGAACGAAGGCAACGCTGCTCTAGGGATCAACCTCAGCAACCTTCGATCCGGACGGCAGCTCCGGAAGTTCCACCATTGGCGACTCCAACCTCGAGAAGAGGGCCATTTACGACAGAGATAGATTATTTTCCCATCCCTTGCGGGTTGGAGAAACCCCTAGAGCATTTGAAAATCTACGACGGACTCGGAGATCCGGATGTTCACTTAGAGTACTACGAAACAATGATGCAATACCGGAACTCCCTAGGTGAGATAATGTGTAGACTTTTCTCTCTCCCCCTTGATAAATCCGCAGGTATTTGGTTTAGGGACATCCCGGCAATTCAATCTCATCCTGGGAGCAACTCTCCAAATTATTTTCCACAAGTTTTGCGTATTCCAAAGTTAGGCCGAAGTCATGGATGGTGCTGCATGCAGTACACCAAGCAGAGGATGAGTCTATCAGATCTTTTATTGCAAGATTCAACACTGAAGCAGGAAAGGTGCACGGTTTGAATGAGGATTTTCGTTTATATTTCCTATCCCAGGGTTTGCGCAAAGGCACTTTATTTCAAACCGATGTAAGCATAAACCAACCCTCGATTTTGGGGGAATTCCTCCGACTTTTCGAGAAATACATAGATCATGAAGAAGGAGACGAAGCCAGTAGGTTCTTTGTTAGACACAGAGCCAACCAATCCAAATATGTTAAACCTCGGATAGATAGGGGAGTCCCAAACACACAAAAAAACCGGAGGTTCCAGACCGGTGGCCCATCCAGGGAATTAAAACCAAGGCTCGGAAGACATCAGGACTATGCCGAACTCATATGTGGTAGGGAAAAGATACTGCAAGAATGCCAGAACAATGAGTTTAAACAGGTAAGATATCCCGATCCTATCGCTCCAAGACCGGGATTGAGAGGTAACAAGTATTGTCGTTATCATCAAAGTGCTGGCCATGATACAAATCGTTGCAACGCGTTGAAAGACGACATTGAAGACCTCATCAAGAAAGGAAAACTCGAACAATACGTCAAAAAACCATATCAACAAAACAAAGACGTCAAACCTGAAAAGAACAATGACGAAGTTAAAGGCAAAAATATCATGGAAGATTACAAGCAAGAGCCTGATACCCGGAAATCCAGAGGACGACTAGTAGTAATGGTAATCTCAGGTGGAGAAATTGAGGGAGCAACAGCCAGGACAATTAAAAGAAAATGGAAGGAAATTCAATGTGTGGCTTCCACATCGTCAACCCCGTTTTTAACGGCTCGTCCTCCTTTATCTTTTGGAGATGAAGACCTTCTGAACGGAAAGGTGAATGAAGACATACCGCTCTTAATCTCGACTATGATGGCTGAAACCGAGATTAGGAGGATCCTGATTGACCAAGGAAGCTCTTGTGACATTTTGTTTTTTGATGTGTTAGAAAGAATTTTAATCTCACCAAAGGAACTGTTCCTGTATCGAGGAACTGATCTTTCCGGTTTCAATGGATCCCGAACTAGATCAATGGGTTATATTGATTTGAGGGTCACGTTTGGGGAGGAACCTTTAACTCGAACCGTATTGATGAAATTCATGGTTTTACCTTGCCCGTCAATATACAATTGCATTATCGGAAGACCGATGTTGGGCAAACTTGGTGTTGTTACTTCTACGGTGCATTTAAAAATGAAGTTTCACTCTCAGTGTAATAAAATCATAACTGTTAATGCCGACTTAGAATCTTCGGAAATATGTTATTACCTACTTCTGAAAGCTGAAGTCGTCGCGCGAGAAGAAGTCGCGGTTGCATCACCAGAAGCCTCTGCGAGGAACAATAAGATGAAATTCTCCGAGGTCAACGTGACGGTTTTGGATGCACGGTATGACCCTGATAGCTCGGATGAAGAGAATGATGACCCACTGTCTCTGGAATTCAAGAAAAAGCTAGAACGACCAAAACCCGATGGTGAATTTGTCGAAATAGTTTTGGGAGACGACCCCAAAAAGACTGTAAATATCGGTGCAGAGCTTCCAGACGAGATCAAAGCAGAATTAACCCAATGCTTGAAAGATCACACCGATCTTTTTGCATGGTCAGCCGAAGATATGCCCGGCATTCCACCTGAGGTCGCCAGTCATCACTTGTCTATATATCCTGATACGAAGTGGGTTGCCCAGCGCAAAAGGGTTCAAAGTATAGAGAATACCGAAGTAACAGCAAAAGTCGTGGACGATTTAGTTAAAGCTAATTTTATAAATGAGGTCAAGTACACCACTTGGCTGTCAAATCCTGTACTTGTTAAGAAATCTAATGGAAAATGGCGTATGTGCATTGATTATACCGATCTTAACAGATCATGTCCTAGAGACGCTTTTCCGGTTCCAAATATTGATCATTTAGATGACCATGCTTCCGGATTTTGCCTTTTATCATTTATGGATGCATACTCAGGGTATAATCAAATTCCAATGTTCCCCCCGGATCAAGAGAAGACCGCATTCATGACTGATCACGGAAATTTTTGTTACTGAGTTATGCCTTTCGGGTTGAAGAATGCAGGAGCGACTTATCAGAGAATGATGAATAAAGTGTTTAAAATCAAGAAACTAGTCTTAAACGAGCGGTTGATACTCGTTGGAGTTTACATTATGCCACTTTGATAAATTTGATATTGATGTATTATGCTATAATTGATGTTCTTGAAATCATGAAAGTAGATGCACTAGATCCAGATCATACAATTGAAGCCGAAGGTCTTTTAGAGTTGATGTATAGACACCACAAAGCTCGGACCAGCCGGTCGGACGGACGGTGTCGCTTGTGAGTGGTGGTCATTTTGTGTGTATCATCTCCCATCCACAAAATTGGGTACCCCTTGGAGCCCAACCCATTGGATGAGATTACCATTTATAAGTACTATTGAAATGCCTAATCTATCCAAAGTGGAACTTTTTCAATTCACACACAAAAGTTCCAACATCATTCAACGATTTCAAAACATGAAGTCGCATAGGGGACAATTATAAACATGTATGTGATTTTTTGACTAGCTTTATGATTTGAACTATTATGTCTTTACTTTTATTTATTATAATATAAAAAATTTATTAGGTTAAATAGTCTGACCACTCTAGACAAGGGTCCTAGATACGCTACGGAATAAGATACAGGCTTGCAGAAGAAAACTGGAAATGCAAGCTATCAAAAAGGGGACATTTGATTTGGTTTTAGTTGAATATGGGGAGAACTGGTGAAGTTTTTATTGGAGTTTCGCAGGTACAATGAAGGTTTAATGGGAAAAATTTCAATTGCATCATTCCAGTTGGTTGCAGATCTGTGAAAGATGTAGTACAATGAAATGAAGGATAAGGTGATGAAGCTATCTAAAAAAGAGAAATAGGGGTTGTAGTTCAGGAGGCAGAAACATGAAGTCCGTTAAAGAAAACAAAAACGTTAACCATTTGAACTAAATACTACACGTGTTATATTTTTATTTGTCAACAGTAAAAACAACATAGATGGAAATGCATCTAAGTTCTATCCAATATCAAAAGTATATTTTTTAAGCAAAAGAAAGGAATATTTCAAACTAAATATGTGGTATCAATTATAAGTTGTTTATGCAATCATCATTGAAATAAGAAGCTAACAAAGTTGCATATGAATTGTTTAAATCTTTTTTAGGCGTATAAAAGAATACTTAAGAAACTCGTTGAGTTTACTTGTATTAAGAAAGGTGTTCTTATGGACCGACAAGAGTTGGTGCAGTGTTAATTAGATTTGGATCCTATCTTATGGGTGTCGCAAAAGTTTTATTGTGAGGATGAACCACATAGGCAGCAGCAAAGCCCAGGTATATCGTGGTTAGTGAGATTCCCGACATCGATTAATTACCTATAAAATCGCATGATCTATCGCACACCATAAAAAAGCGGTATTCTTGCGATGCTTTGTCGTTCTTATAATGATTTTGAAAGTTTCATTTGCGTTGTCTCAATTTAATCACTCAAAAATATCAAAGATATATAGTTGTTTAATGGTTATAATATAATTTAGCAACTAACCACAATAATTTAGACACTAATTTTTTTTTTAATTTTTTTAATTTATTTCAACCAAGGTTTTCTTCTAATATTTTTTTATTAGTAATTTCGTGGTATACTATCATATTTTTATAAATCAGTTGTATCATTTGAGTTGTCTCTAAAAATATAAAATAAGAATGTTTTGTTAAGGTGATCGGTGAGCTTTTGTTTGGTGATATTTCATGATAATTTAATAAACTTTTAATTTACTTCTAATAACACAGCAGTGGTATTTACTGTCTGTTATGAGCATGAAGTTTGCAGTTCGAGTCCCAACTTCGTCGTTTTGCATTAAAAAACAAATTTAAAACAAACATTTAAATATTAAAAGAACTCCATCAAGGTTCGAACCTACGACATGGGACGTGCTAGCTCAACAGACTACAGCTGCGCTAGTGTTGAATATAATGATAAAAATGTGTCAAACAACATATATCTATATAAAGATATGGACTAGCATTTTTTGGGGCCCCAAAAAATTGATATTGGGCTTGGACCCTATGCGGTAGCACAGCCCGGACAGGCCCAAGGTCGGCCCTGCATTTTATTAGTGTTTATGTAATTAGGCATTCAAACATAGTACCAAATATATGTGAGTTGGCACAGGTTAATTCCTAATTCTGGATTGAAGTTTCACACTACAACAGATTTAAGGATTTGCAGCATTTTTTTGGGCATTGGTAGCGTTTTAAAACGCTAGAGAAGCTGACGCTACGAATGCGTACACCCCATTAGTAGCGTTTTAAAAAACGCTAGCCATTGACCCAGCGTGTTTTGGACATACGTAGCGTTTTATAAAAAATGCTAGTCATTGACCCAACGCCTTTTTACAATTCCTAGCGTTTGTCAGAAAACGCTAGGGATCCTATAGCGCCTTTTTACAATTCCTGGCGTTTTCAGAAAGCGCTAGGGATCTTCTAGCGCCTTTTACAATTCCTGGCGTTTTCAGAAACGCTGAGGATCTCTAGCGTCTTTTTACAATTCCTAACGTTTTCTTTAAAACGCTAGGATCCTCTAGTGCATTTTGTCCATACCTAGCGTTTTCTACACAACGCTAGGGATCCTCTAGTGCATTTTGTCCATAGCTAGCTTTTTTTCAGAAACGCTAGGTATTGAATAATTTTTAATTTCATTTCTAGCGTTTCTCTAAAACGCTACCTATTGATCGAATTTTTTTAAATATTTTTTATTTTTGTTTGTTCTCCATTTTAATTACTGACCTATAAATTCATTCCCTTCCAACAAAATTCATCAAATATTATTCCAATCCAATATCATTCAAACAAAATTCGATCAACAAAATTCATCAAATATTCCAATCCAATATCATTCTAAGAAGTACTTATTACAACATAATATATATCCAATATATACAACATATATAATAACTAACTATTATGAAACTCAAAACTTGCTACAAAAATCTAGAAACAAAACGGCACCACTCCCCCTTATCATCGTTGTAAGTTGTTCATCGAGTAATCTTTGGATGTCTTTATAGTGGGAAAATCTTGAAAAATAAAATAAAATAAAATTAGAATTAAAATGTTTATTAAATGTGAGTAAGTATTATAATATCAATATAAAAAAGAAATCTAAGTAGTTACCTTAATTGGGATTATTACTCTGTCTTGAGTGATAATCTCTCTCATATACCTCATAGTGTAGTACCCACAATCATTATTATTTGGTTGTTTAGGACACTACAAAGCAAAAGATTAGTTAATTAATTGTCACATTTTTATGACCAAAAATTCAATTAAAATTATAAGAATGATTTTTAAAAAACTTACAGTTATGGGTATCCATTTTGTTTTACTCGTAGATAATCTCCAGTATTTTTGCAAAACACTGTAACGTCATACATATATATAACGTTAAGTTGAACAAAATACATATATTAAATTATACAAAATGAGAGGGTTACACATACACACATGTCAACTATCTGTACAAAGTCTACGTAGACTTTGTAATGGCCTTGAAGTGAATCCATATAGTAGACAGCATTTCGCTTAGGGTTTAATGCAAAGAGTACCCAATGTTCCCTGCAAGTAAATGAATCACGAATGAGTACACATTTACACTATAATACAATCCTCAAAATAAATAACCAAGTGATTGAAGACTAAATTTCTCACCATATATTGAGTGGTGCCAAAAATAAAGATTCGTGATCAAAATGCTTGGCATCCCTGAAGCGTGAAAGAATATAACTTTGTATTTGACTCTTCCTAGCCATAATATCCTCTGGTTTACCTTGATCCCACACAATGATACACTCTGGGCACAAGAACAAAAACTTTTGTGCCCCGTTGCGAAGGGACCAGAAACTCATTGTACAAAAACCTATAAATAATATATATACAACTTTCAGATCCTCATATATATACTCTAATATATACTCTAATATATACAACTATTGTGTACAAATAATTTAATACATACCTCATATATACTCTAATAACAACCACAGTGGCCCATTCCATGTCATATACTGACTTTTGGATCCTCAACATTGATAATCATATCTGTTCCACTCCCACAATTTGATCGGTCGGTAAGATAATAAGGTCATCGGGCTTCATTTTTGAGTGGACGTGGACCTTTACATAAGTGATGAACTTCGAATTCATCATTGGGAGATTTAACAACATGTTGGACTCATTGTATTTCCTTTCCTTTAATAGAAGGAGATGGTCGGGACACTTTGGTATTGTCGATGAAAGGGGAAGGTCGGGACACTTTAATAGAAGGGAGACGGTCGGGACACTTGGGGTACCTAGTATATATTAAAAAAATGATTAATTAGTTTGTTAACACACATTATATATAACAATGAGTCATTAACTTATTAACAAAAATATTGTCACTTACAACGACAAGTTGTTCAGGCCATGCCACAAAAGTACTAAGTGCTTGATCCACAGTAAATATATCCGCATTAATAATTGGAACAGGCAATGGTGCAGACCCCTCAATTGAATAGTCTACTCTAACTCTCAAATGGTTTTCAGGCATGGGTAAATTGTGCATTGTGGCACTCAATTGGTTACATAACATGCCCACTGCAACCTTTCGATGTGGGTTTGCAATATATAGCTCACATTCACAGTTATCCTAAATCAATTATAAAGAAAAATAAATATACATGATAATTTGATCAAATACATATGTACAAAAAACAGGTCAAGTAATAATAAGGGATGGTGCAGCTATCTCGTGCGCTATGTTGGGCAAGTGAGGGTGCAACAGGTAATATAGGTTCAGCAGGGGGTGGTGCAGCAGGGGATGGTGCACCAATGGATTGTGCACCAATGGATTGTGCCAAGAGTCGCTTATACATCTGTCTCTCTTCCATTAATACAAAGAACATTCTTGGATAGCTCGATACTTGTGCGCCATGACTTTACATTGCCCGCACCCCCTGCTATGGCTCCTTGGCCCAAACACAGTCGTAGGAGGAATGCCATATCCATAACCTCTTATCCGACCCTTATACTCTTCCCTTCCCAAGGCACGAGAAAGGACATCTTGTTCACCATCACAATATGTTAAATCTCCTTGTGATACAGATTGTGATATGCTTTGCTGATGCACAAACATAAGTAACGGATAGAAATAATAAACAAGTGTCAAAGAAATTTAATCGACGATAAAAAATATGTCCACATGTCAAAAAAAATCGAGTAACGGATAGAAATAATAAACAAGTGTCAAAGAAATTTAATCGACGATAAAAAATATGTCCACGTGTCAAAAAAAATCGAGTAACGGATAGAAATAATAAACAAGTGTCAAAGAAATTTAATCGACAATAAAAAATATGTCCACGTGTCAAAAAAAATCGAGTAACGGATAGAAATAATAAACAAGTGTCAAAGAAATTTAATCGACAATAAAAAATATGTCCACGTGTCAAAAAAATCGAGTAACAGATACAAATAATAAACAAGTGTCAAAGAAATTTAATCGACAATACTTGAATTTTGGAATACTTACAATTTTGTCCTTGACCTCCTTAGTTTTCGGATCCACAATGTCCCCATCTTTGTTTTGTCGAGCCTCTAACCAGACAGTACAACGATCAAGAGATTCTTGAGTTGGATCTTTCCCCTCTTGCAGTAACTATTTAAGTTTAATAATTGTTAATCAACTGTAAATTAAAAGATTCATTAAATCATAATAAATTAAACTAATTGTGTCTTACCAATCTTTCTTCGAGAATTTGATATCCACTAGAACCTCCTCTATAAGGGTACTCGGGATTAGAAGCTATTTATTTATTCGCTTTGCTCTTTTTCTATTTAAAAAGATAAGTAAACATTAATGAATGGTATCTAGTTGTGAAATATATATATATATATATATATATATATATATATATATATATATATATATATAACTTAAATAATTAATATACTAACCAAGAAATCCGGATCTGTAGTGCGTATATGTACAAATTTGCTCCAATCCTCCTTACTTATAATTCCGGAATACAATTTGGAGGCTCTGTCTCGATGGTCCCATCGGGAAGTTTTGAATACTTTTTCCTACATCAGTTCTATAAGCCCGATGCAACCTTCCAAACTTCCTTGAGTATCCAATCTCTTGGGCATCATCCACATCAAAGTGTTTCTACTTATACATAAAAATGGATTAAATAAATATATCTAAAAATCACTAAATAAGATTATTAAAGAGGTCTAAAAATTATATACTGTATTAAGGACCAGAAATCATCTTTCGGTTTAGGCAAAACTCTATTATCTTTCTCATTCCAACTTTTAATCGAAATTGGAAACATTTGCTTCACCTTAGTACCAATAAAACTAATCAAATTTGTGTCGTTCTCTCCAATAGGCAAACCTTTAACACTCCATCTGACCTGCATTAATTAAATCATTAAATAATTAGATAACTTTGAAAGGTAGAGAACAACATTAATAATTAGTAATTAACTTACCCTATATTTCTTGTGTCCTTTACTTATCCGATGGACGATATTCTTTTTATTTGTCATTCCACGGGAGTGAACTTCTTTGTGTTTCTATGACCACCCCCATCACCACCCTCATGACTACTCTCATGATCACTAAGTGATGCCATCTGACTTGCAATGGCCCAAATGAAATAGACTCAGTGAGTTTTAGCTTTCTAATTGTTTAGAACCAACAAACATTTAACAAAATATAGAACAAGCATACGCCTCACCTATAAATACATATATAAACAGAAACTGAAATATTGGAATCATAGCCTTTGATTTGTTGATGATTATTGATTTAGTTTCAATGAAATGCATGCCATGTAAATTAGTACTGTACTTTTCCACTACACAACCATATAACTTCAGAGTCAACTAGTCAAGCTGTAAGAACCTAGAGTAAACATATATAGGAAAGCCATTCACTAAGAAACAGAGAAAGCCATGCACTAGGAAAGCCATGCACTAGTCAAGTTAATAATGCTAGCTAAGCTAGACTAATCTAACAACTAATTAAATACAACATTGAGCTAAGTAACAGAGAAAGCCATACAAAAGAGAACTACATAACAAACCATAAAAAACCAGTGAGAGTATGTGCAGAAATACCTTTTGAAAGGGAGAGAGAGTGCAGAAAAAGGAAACAAATGGGAGGGAGCTGCGTGGTAAGATAGCACCAAGGAGAGAGAGGGAGAGCTGGTACGTTTGGGGTTTCTGGGTTTTAGGTTTCCTGGGTCGCGCGTTTTTGGGTTTCTGGAGTGTGGGTTGTTCGTTGCTGATGAACGAAGACGTGGAGTGTGGGTTGTTCGTTGCTGATGAACGAAGAAGGGATGAACGAAGAGGATGAACGAAG
The DNA here is from genome assembly GCA_020916435.1 of Oxytropis ochrocephala. Taxonomy (NCBI): domain Eukaryota; kingdom Viridiplantae; phylum Streptophyta; class Magnoliopsida; order Fabales; family Fabaceae; genus Oxytropis; species Oxytropis ochrocephala. Next base: position 56,187,235 of record CM037094.1, read on the forward strand.
AGGATGGGTCGTTGCTGATGAACGAAGAAGGGATGAACGAAGAGGTTTTCGCAAGGGAGGAGTTAGGTAGATGAAGAGACGTCTGCGTGAGTTTGTGTGAGAGAAGAGTTTGGTGCCCGCCCTTGTGAAAATTATAATAACAATGCCTAGCGCTTTCTCGCAAAAACACTAGGGAAGCTGAAAAATTATAATTACAATTGCTAGCGTTTTCTGTAAAACGCTAGGGATCCTCTAGCGCCTCTTTACCATTCCTAGCGTTTTCTGTAAAACGCTAGGGATCCTCTAGCACCTCTTTACCATTCCTAGCGTTTTCTCTAAAACGCTAGGGATCCTCTAGCGCCTCTTTACCATTCCTAGCGTTTTCTCTAAAACGCTAGGGATCCTCTAGCGTCTCTTTACCATTCCTAGCGTTTTCTGTAAAACGCTAGGGATCCTCTAGCTCCTCTTTACCATTCCTAGCGTTTTCTATAAAACGCTAGGAATCCTCTATCTCCTCTTTACCATTCCTAGCGTTTTCTGTAAAACGCTAGGGATCCTCTAGCCCCTCTTTACAATTCCTAGCGTTTTCTATAAAACGCTAGGTATTGAATGATTTTTTTAATTTCATTTCTAGCGTTTTCTCCTTAAAACGCTATGTATTGACTGATTTTTTTTAATTTCATTTGTAGCGTTGTTTTTAAAACGCTACCTATTGACTGATTTTTTTTTTTAAATATTTTTTTTATTTTTGTTTATTCTCCCTTTTAATTACAACCTATAAATTCATTCCCTTCCAACAAAATTCATCAAATATCATTCCAACAAAATTCAGCCAATATCATTACAATCCAATATAGATACACACATATGTACATATCACCAAAAGACCATATTAAACTAACAAGTACTTACAACGTAATTAATATATATCCAAATCATACAACATAATAACTAACTAACATTATGAAACTCAAAAGTAGCTACAAATTAAAGCTAGAAACATAATAAAGACAACCTCATGAGTACTTGTCTTGACCACTCTCATGATCACTAAGTGATGCCATCTGACCTGCAATATAACATAATCCATGTTATTGTTAAATTTACAAAAACAATATAATTATCTATTAATAAAAAATAACGAGATATCATTAAGTCTATATTACCTTTTCCTTTTCCTAGATAAAATTTTGTTTGCAATTCGCGTCTTGGTATTTTTTTTTTTCCGAATAATAGTAATTCCATCATTATGATCTTTTCTAAAATATACAACATCCTCTATAGAAGTATTTTCCCCTATTATCGGTTCTGATGTTCTGAAGAAAGGGTCGTCCTCAACACCAACATCATCGGGTGCTTCATCATCATCTGATGTTCAATGAAGCCAAAGTAAGACATATTCACATATATGGGATTTCTGTCTTTGGCACTGGATGCATGCATAGAATGAGCTACAAGAGTCACCCCACTATTTTGCATTTTACTCTGATCATCTTGTTCTTTTGTATAGAAAGTGCACTCGTTCATTAGATAGCTGTTGTAAGAGAAGACATTTATATTTGGACCTTTTGCTAACCATCTCAATCTTTTTGAAATCGAAGTAGGATTCGAAACACACTCACCATCAATGTGATGTTTTAGCCACACTATGAAACTCCTATTGTGTTCTTTTGCTAATCAAACTTGCTTCTTTCCCGGGAATTGAATCTTAAGAATCTCCTTGTGCTTGGCAACATATGAATCAACCTCACTATCATTGTGAAGAACGCGTACAAGTGTGCTTTGCTCTAGTTCTTTCCTTGATACCATCACTAATTTAGTTCCTGTCATCCCTTTACTAATCCTTCCTACATGACGAGACCTTGGCGGCCCCACGAATATTCAAGACTAGATAGATAGCCGTGCAAAACTCAATAGCCTCTTCAACTATGTAGCACTCAACAATACAACCTCAGTCGTGATCGATTTTTCACATATCCTTTTAATATCTTCATGTAACGCTCAAACGGATACATCCATCTCATGTAACATGGGCCACACAATTGTGTCTCTCTAACCGGATGAACTATTAGATGAATCATTATGTCAAAAAGGAAGGTGGGAAATACATCTCAAGCTCACACAAAGTGATGATAATTTCTCTTTGCAATGTTGGCAACTTTCCGTGGTCAATCACTCTACTACAAATCGCCTTAAAGAAGAAACAAAGTTTGGTTAAGGTCCGACGCACTTTCTTAGGCAAAATGGATCGTATACCAATGGGTAGCAAATGCTCCATGAGAACATGACAATCGTGGGACTTTAGAGACTTTAACTTGAGGTCTTTAATCGATACAAGCGCCGCCACATTTGAAGAGTATCCCTCTGGAACTTTAACTCCATGAAGAAACTCACAAAAGACAGTCTTCTCCTTTCTAGATAGAGTATGAGTGCCAGGAGGTAGATATGTACGTGTACCCTTCTTTACGGACCCAATTCAGGTCTCAAACCCATACTAACCAAATCCAACCTTGAGTTGATGGTATCTTTAGTCTTTACCCAAGCATATTGAGTAAGGTGCCAATGACACTTTCAAGACATTCTTTTCAACATGCATCACATCAATGAAATGCCTTACATATAATGACTTCCAAGATGGCAACTCAAAGAAAATTGACTTTTTCTTCCACCCCCATTTGGCAAGCTCTCCGCAAAAGGCTTCCCAAATTTAATGTTCAAATCTTCCACCTTTTCAAATACACTGTCGCTCGTCAAAGCGGGCAGCTCTACGTGTTTCGTATTCCCATCAAATGCCTTTCTCCACAATCGATAGTGATGAGTTGATGGCAAAAATCTACGATGACCAAGATAGATATTCTTCTTACCATGTTCCAACCACTTTCAATCTGTGTTATCTTCACATATAGGGCATGCACACCGCCTTTGTTCTGCACTGAGATAGATTGTCGTATGCAGAAAGTCGTTAATTGTGCCAAAGATCATAGCCCTCGTGGTGAAACTTTCTTCTCCGAACCCATCATACACCTCTACCCCAGCCTCCCACATTTGCTTCAAGTCTTCAATTAAAGGAGCCAAGTATACATCAATATCATTTCTGGTTGTTTGGGCCGTAAATTAACAAAGACAAAGACATCATATATTAGCGTTTCATGCAAAGCCACGACGGTAAGTTATAAATCGCCAAAATCACGGGCCATGTACTGTGGGAGCTACTCTGAATACCGTGCGGGTTAAATCCATTAGCAGACAATGCAAGGCGTAGGTTTCTCGGGTCATCCCCGAAATTAGGATACTCAATATTAATTTTTTCCATTGCGGAGAATCTGTAGGGTGTCGAGCATACCATCTTTAATCCTTTCATCCTCATGCCATGTCAAGTGTTTTGCATCTTTCGAACTACGATACATGCGCCTAAATCGAGGAATTATAGGAAAATACCACAACACCTTTTCTAGAGCAGACTCTCTCTTCTTATACCGCGGTGCATTACATTTAGGACACGACTTTAACAACACATGTTCATTCCGAAATAAAATGCAATCATTCGGACAAGTGTGTATCTTCTCATAGTTCAAGCCAATAGACCCCAACATTTGCTTTGCATCATACGTCCGAGAAGGAAGCACATTATCATTCGCAACATTTCTTTCGAAGTGCGAGTAAATCGGTAAAGCTCTTATCCAGTCCATCCGTGGCGAGTTTTCAAGTTATACAACTTGATCACAAAACCAATAATTTTGTGAATTCAAGACAACCCGCATACAATGGTGTCTCTGCATCGCTTATCAACTTCTCAAACATCTCGGGACAATCATTAAGATCCTCTTCAACCACCTTTGCCATCTCTTCAAATTCGTTCGCATCAAATGAATGTGTTCCGGTGTCAAGCCGCGGCGCATATCTCTTACTAATATCATTCATATTTGAAGATTCACCATTTTTCTCACCGTGCATTATCCAACAAGTGTAACTTTGATCAATTCCATTCGCCTTTAAATGTCGTGCCAACTCCTCTGCGATGAATCGATTTTACATAACAACACCTTAAACAAGGACATTGCATACCACTAGAAGTCCCTAAACGTTCAACAAAGACCTGACTCACAAAATAATCCACTCAGTAAGCATACTCCTTGGACAGACGATTGGCAGACATCCAATTTCTATCCATAATTTCCAAATATTTATAATAAAATCGAGAAGAGAACTTTAACATATGACCCATCAAGCAATTCGAATATAATGAAGAATCAATTCATATAAAAAAACAAACAAAATTTCCTCTTTTAAAATTTTTTCAATTCCACTCCTTATTTTCCCAAGCTATATCTATCTCATATTCTATTTCTATTCTCGGTCCTTTGGTCAAGACAAAGGAACCATAGTCTAGTCTTCCAAATAATTAATGAACTTAATTTATGTGTAACAAGAAGAGGCTAGTGGTAAAAAAAGAGTCTAGTGTGCACAAGTGACAAAACTAATATATTTCTAAACTAGAACCCACAATTAATATCTAACAAATTTCCTAATTGTAATTTACAAGAAAAAATTGCAACAAGAGACTATTGTAATTAGAGAAAGGAACGAAATTAATAAAGGAACCCGAAACAGAGAAAGGAACAGAAAACTCACCAATGTTGTCTGAGTGAGAGACTGAGAAAGATGATGTTCACTGAGAGAGATGATTTTCGTTGAGAGAGATGATGTTAATTTGCGTTAGGGTGTTAGGGTTTTGCGTTTCTGGGTGAGTGATTTTGCGTTTCTGGGTGAGAGTGTTAGCTGAGAGAGGGAAGTAGCTCAATGGGAAACGAAAAAAAAATTATTTAACCATACCTAGCGTTTTCTAAAAAACGCTAGGGATCTATCTAACGTGTTTTCTAAATACCTAGCGTTTTGAATAAAAGCGCTAGGGATCTGTCTAGAGTGTTTACTAAATACCTAGCGCTTTATAAAAAACGCTAGGGATCTATCTAGCGCGTTTTCTAATTGGCTAGCGTTTTGAATAAAAGCGCTAGGGATCTGTCTAGCGTGTTTTCTAAATACCTAGCGCTTTCTAAAAAACGCTAGGGATCTATCTAGCGTGTTTTCTAATTAGCTAGCGTTTTGAATAAAAGCGCTAGGGATCTGTCTAGCGTGTTTTCTAATTGGCTAGCGTTTTGAGTAAAAGCGCTAGGGATCTGTCTAGCGTGTTACCTAATGGGTAGTGTTTTACTTTAAAACGCTACTAATGGTGTAGCGTGTTATTAAAATGGGTAGCGTTTTTTTATAAACGCTACTAAAGGTGGCGATCTCTTTTTACAATTATGGTGTAGTGCAGCCAAATACATAGAGAAATAGAGTGATTGAAGTTTCAAAGAATCCCAATAGAAAGAGAGTGAGTTTACCTTGGATTGAAGCATCTGTAGAGAAAAGCATCGGCACAATGGCTAGGATGGAGCGGCAAACGTTGGAGTGGAAGTCGGAGCTGTGGAGCTGCGTAGCGAGATGTTAGGCTCAGCAATGAGAGCATTGCAACAGAAGATGGAGGGGAGCAATACTAACATGGAGGCAGAGTGTTACGCGGTGGTCGGAGCGTAGCTATCGGTCGGAACAGCGGAGACGCGACCGGAGCGTTGTGGGTGGCGACTGATACTGTTACAGTGTTGCATCTCTTTGTGTAACGAGGGTCTACATTTTTGTTTAAGATTTGTTTTTTTAAAAGGAAAAAAGGACTTGTGTCAAAAAATAAACAAAAGAAGGAAAAATAGCAAGTCAACCGTTTGATTTATCCGAGGGCTAAAAAAATAAGGAATGGCACAAAGGCTGCGTGCCAAAAAGGCATGGAATCCGTTCCTATCAACTATCAAATCAACATACATTAATAGAGGATCGCATCTTTCAACATTTTGGTGGTAAAAAAAATTTTCCCACTATTTACCAATATACCCTCACTTTATATTTTTGGATCGACATACCCTCACTCTATATTTTGTACCCCACCATTTACCAATATACCCCTCATTTTGTACCTCATTGTTTACCAGTATACCCCACTCTATATTTTTGGACCGACATACCCCTGACAAATTTTTTATTTGTCCAACACTTTTTTTTTATCCACTTTTGGTGGTAAAATTTTATTCCCACCATTTACCAATATACCCCTCATTTTGTACCCCACTCCAATATACCCCCACTCTATAATTTTGGACCGACATACCCCTGACAATTTTTTTTTTGTCCAACACTCTTTTTTTTATCCACTTTTGGTGGGAAACTTTTATTCCCACCATTTACCAATATACCCCTCATTTGTACCCCACTGTTTACCAATATACTCCCACTCTATATTTTTGGACCGACATACCCTCACTCTATATTTTGTACCCCACCATTTACCAATATACCTCTTATTTTGTACCTCACTGTTTACCAATATACCCCCCACTCTATATTTTTGGACCGACATACCCCTGACAATTTTTTTTTTATCCAACACTCTTTTTTTTATCCACTTTTGGTGGGAAAATTTTATTCCCACCATTTACCAATATACCCCTCATTTGTACCCCTATATTTTTGGACCGACATACCCTCACTCTATATTTTGTATCCCACCATTTACCAATATACCGCTCATTTTGTACCTCACTGTTTACCAATATACCCCCACTCTATATTTTTGGACCGACATACCCCTGACAAATTTTTTTTGTCCAACACTTCTTTTTAATTATCAAAATGTATCCCTCATTTTGTACCCCACTGTTTACCAATATACCCCCACTCTATATTTTTGGACCGACATTGTTGCCTCATCCCACCAATGGCTATTGTTGTCTCTTTGTCTTATATATATGTGTTGCGTATTTTTATACCCCCCTTATAAAATGTTGATGTTTTTTCGAAACTACATCCAGAGCGCATTAATCACCTCTCCTCGCATCGCATGACGAAAATAATAAATCTAGTATTTTCTAACAAATACTGGTTTAAATTTTCTAGTGTATCACACATGTCGTGTAAAAATAATTTTTCACAAATTCTCACTTTTCTTTTCTATTTTCACAGCAGACTTTTGAATTCACTCATTTTCAAATACAAGTTAATACTAGTTATTTTTTGAACAATGGGAATACATTTTTATTTAGTACTTATGTCGACAAACTTTCACACAAGTTGAAATCGAGTATTAATTTTAAGCATAAACTTGGAGAGACAAACGTGGTGTGAGAATGACTTGGAGTGGAGAGGCTTTAATAGTGGTTGTTGCGGAGTAATAGTTTTCTTGCTATTTACACCCCCCTTTGTCTTCAAACGAAGCTATTGGGCCTCCAACCAACCAAGGCCCAGGTCCAATAATCAACGGCTCACAATACACCTCATCATTGAACGGTTCAGATCATTTCACTCAAGTGTCCATTGACTCTATAAATACAACATTTACTGCTAGCAAAGAGGTACGCATTTATTACCCTCTTAAATACTTGCAATTAACTCTCCAACGCCTGACTTTAGCATCGGAGTGACTTTGCAGGTACACCCCACCTTATTTCGGAACCACAAGATCGGACGTCACCATTATTGATCAAACTCACACTCTACCATCGTCTCGGATCGGCATATCTTCGCATTACCTGCGATGCAACAACATTGGCGACCACAGTGGGAGTATCTTGAATTCAATTACTTTCACCTTTTCTTCTGATCAATAATGGCCCCTCGGTTGAGATCTGGTTTACGTTTGGCAAGTGTAGTTCAACCGGTCGAACCTCGGCCAGCTCGCAATCAACCCCGTCTAGGAGGAACTCCTAAAGGAATAGCAGTAACTCAACTTGTTTCTGATCGGAACGCTCTTCATGGAAGTTCGGCTAGGTCCCGACTTCCTCCACCTCCAGCGGTACTTCCAGTTCCCATGGACGCCGTACAACAACTGGTCCGAATTTTGACTCAACACAATGAAGCTGAACAGGCTCGGAGCCTCCGTATATCCGAGCTTGAAGCCGAGATTGCAGTATACCGGGCACGGGATATACCAGATCGGAATTCTCCACAGCGTTACATTCCCCCGGGTGCCTCAGCACCTCCACCAGAGCCCAGTAGAGTACCCGAGCGACGAAGATGTCATCGCACTCCTCCCAGACGACGTCACTATCATCGTTCTCCCCCGAGAAGGCGTGGAAGGAGAGAACCTTGATCACCTCCTCAAACAATGGATGACACTTATGAGGAATACTCGTCTTTTGTCTCATCCTCACCGCAAAGGCGACGTTCTAAAAGCCGGGAGTCGCTCCCGAGGCAAGAACATCGTCGATACCGTTCTAGGAGAACTCCGGAATGAAGGCAACGCCGCTCTAGGGATCAACCTCAGCAACCTCTGATCTGGACGGCAGCTCCGAAAGTTCCACCATTGGCGACTCCAACCTCGAGAAGAGGGCCGTTTACGACAGAGATAGATTATTTTCCCATCCCTTGCGGGTTGGAGAAACCCGCAGAGCATTTGAAAATCTACGACGGACTTGGAAATCCGTATGTTCACTTAGAGTACTACGAAACAATGATGCAATACCGGAACGCCCAGGTGAGTTAATGTGTAGACTTTTCTCTCTCACCCTTGATAAATCCGCAGGTATATGGTTTTTGTTGTAAGTAAATTTTTGGTTATACATTGAATTTAAATCTAATTATCAGCAATACGTATGCCATTTTATATTTATATAAATTGATTCAATCACTAATTTTATTAATCACTATCAATTCAATCCCCCGACTTATTCAGTGACAGTTCATCCACTATCCAATACTTTTAATTAAATGGAGTCTTAATTGTTTCTCTGAGCTTATACTTTTTTTTATTACAGTGTTATTAGTGTGCAGTATCTATCTGCTTTGCAAGTGACTAATTAATCTATGTTGGAGAATCAAAAAGAACAAGTGTACACCCGACTTTACCTGTTTGTGTGGTTCTTTCCTCCCAGTAGAGTTTTTGCCACACTAAGACTTGAACATGTGACATTAGGGTGGATATTTGAATCCAATTACTTCTGGGACTAATCCTTGTTGATTTTGTCAACTTATTCGATTCAGCTACCTTTCCTTTTCTTCATTTCATTTTTGACTTTTTTGAGTTCTATTTACAATTCCTTGCTTGATCGCTTAAGTAATATGTTTAGGCATAAATCGGTAAGTGGTTGATTAGATGATGTCTAGGAGGCATAGTTAATTTTGTTTACACAAACTCATACCCTTTACACAGTAGAAGAGAACACTAGACACAGTAAGAATGGTTCTTAATTTTAATTTTTAAATGGTTTCCATCACTATAACGTACATGCTCATCTTTTATATGAGGTCCAATCAAAACGGTTTCTTTCCTTCCAAAACATTGATTTCATGAGGCAGTGTTGACTGGTTCTCAATATTTTTGTAAGCTTTTAGAGTTGCATTTTTTATTGAGCATGTAAAGCTTACTAAACGTTGAGATGTCTTTAATTTTTTCAATATATAATGTGATGTTACATTAATTTTTTTGGACACAGTAATTTTTTTCTAGCAAAGTGATTAATAATTAGTGTGTTCGTTGTTGAAGGGGGAGCAGACTTCGAACCCCGTACACCTATGTTTCTACCAATGTCTTTTTCACTCAACTATGTGAGCTACACTTCCGGGACTAGTTATAATAATGTTTAGTTTTTGTTTAATGATACTTGTCTAGTAAGTAATTGCCTAATCAGAAATTGGTTTTAAAGAGTACAATAACAAAATTAATGTTACTTTTGAATAAATAAGTAGTAACTTATTGGAAGGTGTACGTAGTAGCATGTAAGGGAGAAGTTTGCATGCCACTACACCATATGAAAGAAACAAAGGATTAGGACTTCAAATCTATTTTATTTTATTTTTAGTATATATATATATATATATATTAAATTTCTCATGGTTATGTCACAAAAAATTGCAATTTCTCATGGTTACATCTCATTTGTGGTGACAAATTTTCCCCGATCGATCTGCGTTTATACCACGCTTACAAGCTCTTTTTTATTTTTTGCTTACATAGAGGGCCTAAGCCCAAAGAGAAAACTACGAAATAATCAAACGAGGAGTAGCAAGTCCACACTAACATCAACAACCAACAATGCATCCAACTGCACTGGAGCACGGTGATGAAAAATAATATCACCAGCAAGTTGGCACCCCATAGAAGCTAAGGCATCAGCAGAACTATTAGATTCACAATAAATATGTGACACTTTCACCTCCCAATCCAAAGCAAGCAGATCTCGAATCTTTCCAACTAGTGTCGAGACCATGGGATTAACAACTTTATCCCCCAACACACAAGAAGCAACACTCTGAGAGTCCACATTCAATTCTAATTTGGAGATATTATTCCTTCGAGCCAACAAGAGACCTTCATAGACTCCCCATAATTTGGCAATAAAAGCGTTACACAAACCTATATATACTCTTTGAAAATCCACAAATCCATTTGTCGTTGGAGTCTCGCAGAAGGCCCCTGAAAGAAAAGAGAGTGATGGATAAACTGATTTTCATTGATTGATTCAGAATGATTACAATTCGGTCTTATATACATGAGCTTACTGAAGCTAAAGCTAAAATGAGTTTTAACAGAATTCCAACGAATTCAGTTGAAGATAACAGACTCAATTTCAACGGTTACAACAAACCCTAATTACAATTGAAAAGGGAAAGTGTTTTTACAAGTGAGGCACTGTTTACAAGTGAGAGTGTGAAATGAGTCAAGTGAGAGTGTGAAGAAACTTTACTCTTCCGCAGCCACATCACGCACACTTCACACACTGTGGCACCAGCTCAACCTGTTGATGTGGCAGGAGTTTGACTCATTGACTTGTATCTTATCTCCTATTACTCCCCCCTCAAGCTGAAGAGGAGACAATTGTTGAACCTTTAGCTTGGTCTTAAAGGAGTTAAACAGAGGTGTTGGTAAAGGCTTAGTAAGTGCAACAGCAAGCTGGTTGTTGCCAGGAACATGAACCACCTTAAGAGTGTTTGCAATGACCCTTTCTCTAACATAGTGTATGTCTAATTCTAGATGCTTGGTTCTTGAATGGAGAACCGGATTATGAGCAATGGATACAACACTCATATTGTCACAAAGCAAAATTGGAGTGTGATGCTGCACACGAAGCTCTTTAAGTAGGGATTGAATCCATTGAAGTTCTGTTGTTGCGCTAGCCATGCCATTATACTCTGCTTCAACACTACTTCTAGAAACTAGAGGTTGCTTTTTAGAGCTCCAAGACACTAAATTAGGTCCCAAAAAGATACATGAATCTGAGGTAGATCTCCTATCATCGGGATCACAACCCGAGTCCGAATGACAGTATGCCCGTAGAGTGAGAGGACCAGTTAAGTTGGCTGGATGCAGGACTAAACCATGGTGCTTGGTAGCTGATAAGTATCTGAGTACCCGTTTCACAGCTTTCCAGTGAGAGTCTAGTGGATTAGACATAAATTGACAGAGTTTATTAATTGAATAAGCTAGCTCAGGACGTGTGAGAGTAAGATGCTATATATAGTGCCCCTACTGTGGATCTGTAGGAATGAGAATCATGCATCTTGTCATTGCCAAATTTGCTGAGTTTTGTACCAGATGCCATAAGAGTGGCTATCCCTTTACAATCAGACATAGTAGTTTTCTGCAATAAATCCCTGATATATTTATCCTGAGTTAAAGTGAGAGAACCAGTAGAGTTGTACTTCAGCTCAATTCCTAGAAAGTACTCAGTTCTCCCCATATGTTTGAGTGTAAAATTTGTGAGCTTCTTGATAAGGTCCAGAATAAGAGCTGAGGCAGAACCAGTGATCAACATGTCATCCACATAAACTAGGGCAAACAAGGCTTACTGTGAATGAACAAAAAAGGATCACACTTGCTTGGAACAAAGCCATAGAGAAGGAGATCTTGTTTCAACCGATCATGCAAAGCTCTTGGAGCTTGTTTAAGGCCATATAATGACCTATGCAACCTGCAAACCTGAGATTTATCCTTGCTACAGAACCCAGGAGGCTGAGACATATATATTTCCTCTTACAATACTCCATTGATGAAAGCATTGTTGACATCTATTTGTTGGATGTCCCAATGATTGGAAAGAGCCAGGGATAGCAGAATTGTAATTGTAGTTGGCTTAACAATCGGAGAAAAGGTCTCACCATAGTCTTTGCTTGGAAGCTGGTTGTAGCCTTTGGCTACCAACCTAGCTTTATATTTATTGATTGTCCCATATGGGTTTTCTTTTATTCTAAAGACCCATTTACACCCTATAGCCTTCCTATTTGGAGGTAGAGTTGTAAGAGTCCAAGTATGATTAGCTTCAAGAGCTTTGAGCTCAAGTTCCATAGCCTCTCTCCACTTAGGATCACTGAGAGTTTGCTTTGTGTTATTAGGCTCAGTGTGGACTAGGAACACTTTGGGTTTTAAAGACCCTGTTTGGAGTCTAGTAACCATATGATGAATTTTGGAGACTAGTGCAGGTCGTGAAAAGGTCGAAACTGGAGGAGGCACCTGTTGGGATGGACTTGGCACTTGAGGTGAAGAACTAGATATAGGTGAATTATCAGGTTGAGGTGAAAGGGAACTCTGAGCTGAGTGTGGAGTGACAAGTAATAAGGGAGCCTCTGGTGGTGGAGGTGAGCTTGTGTTTGATGGTATTGGAGGTGTAACAGTAGGTGTAGGTTCAATGGGATGTGAGAATGTTGGGATAGGTAAGGGAGAGGATTCTATTTGTGGGGTGGAGGTGACTGAGAAGGAAACATAACTGAGTAGGGAAAACTTGTTTCATTAAACTTGACATCCTTAGTAATGACAATCTTGCCTTCTGGATTTAAACATTTGTAGCCTTTATGAATTGATGATATGCCAAGATAAATGCACATTGTACTTCTAAACTGAAACTTGTTCTTGTTGTAAGGTCTTAGATGAGGAAAGCATGCACATCCAAATGTTCTCAGTTGCTGATAGTTGGGAACAAAATTATACATTTCCTGAAAAGGAGAAATAAAGGAGGACAGGACAGCAGTAGGTAATCTATTGATAAGATGCACTGATGTGGTGAAGGCATGATCCCAAAACTTAAGTGGAATAGATGCATGAGCTAATAAGGTAAGTCCCATTTCAGTGATATGCCTATGTTTTCTTTCAACTAGACCATTCTGACGTGATGTATAGGGACAAGAAAACCTATGTATGATACCTAGACTAGCAAGGTGTTTAGTAAAAGGCATGAACTCCCCCACCATTGTCAGATTGTACAATTTTCAGATTTGCAGAGAATTGTGTTTGAATTAACTTATGAAACAATAAAAGGCTTGTAATGCATCAGACTTTTGTTTTAGGAAATATATCCATGTAAACCTAGTGCAAGCATCTACAAAGGCGATGTAGTAGAAATGACTTGCACTAGAGGACATAGGGGAGGGACCCCATAGGTCAGTGCACACCAATTCAAATGGTTTGTGATATTGTGTTTGAGAAGGTGGTGCATACAATTTATGAGATTTGCCAAGTTGACACGAATTATAGAAATCAACAGTGTATTTATTCAAATGAGGCACATTACAATGTTTCAAAACATGAGTTACGGCTTGTGTATGAGCATGCCCTAGCCTAGCATGCCAAAGATTTGCACTAGAAACTGAACTAGATGCAGAAACAGATGTATCTAAAATAGAAACAACAGTATTTAAGGAAATACCATTGGCTTGAGGCCTTTTTAATGAAACAAAACTAGGTACTTTGAGTAATGGCAAGCCTTTGAACACATAGAGTCCATCTTGCCCAAGAGTGCCACGCAAAACAACTTGAATAGAGTCTTGTGATTTCACCAAACAATGAGGCACATGAAATTCAAAATAGACCTTGTTATTAGCAGTAAATTTAGAAACTGATAGAAGGTTCTTTTTGATATTAGGGACATGTAATAAGTTATTTAAAACTAGATTGATGTGTAGGTGAATAGGTGAGTTGAATGTTGAGGAACCTATAGATTCTATCAAGAACTAGCACCATTACCCATTCTAACTCTAGATGTGCCTTTGTAAGGTTTACTATAGTGTAAATTTGCAGAGTTTAGTGTAACATGATGACTAGCACACGAATCACTATGCCAATCCTCATAAACATCAGAATTAGAAGGTAACCGATTAGAACAAGTACCTGTACTGTCAAGAGACAGTGCTTCAGCAAGGTTCACTGTAGGAGTGGCATTATCAGTGGTATTAGATTGCTTTTCTTCACCCGAAGTTGTTGCTTGGGAAGCACTAGGTGGAGGCACAAAGGTTTCATCAAACCATACCAGCACTCCAAAACTAAATGACCATAGCGGCCACAGAGTTGACATGTAGGACGATTGCCGGATGGTGTGGCGCCACGACCACAACCTCTACCACGAGATTGGCGCCCACGGCCACGACCATAGTTACCACGGCCTTTGAGCACCTTGATTTCCATTGGAGATGGATTGAGGCGCAACATGAGCAACATTTGCAGTAGCATTAGCAACGGCCAATTCTTGGCGATATTTGTCCAATTGAGACTCTTGAACTAGAAGTAGAGATTCAATTTGCGAAACCGAAGGAGTATCACTCCTCCCAAAGATCATCATCACAAAAGGATTGTAATCCTCAGGAAATCCATCAAGAATAACATCGGTTAAGTAACAATCAGTGATTACTTCGCCTGTGGAAGTTAACGCATCGGCAATAGAGTTAATCTTACTGAAGAATTCAGAAATTGATTGTGAACCTTTCTTTGTGTTCTTTAGCTCATTGCGAAGTTGACGAACACGAGCCTTCGGATGTGAGAAATAGTGTTCCTCGATTTTCTCCCAAATTTGCCAAGAGTGATGGCAAGTAAGCACTTGAGTAAGAGCACTTTCAAAAAGCGTTGAGAGTAACCATGTAAATAGTGTTTGATCTTGGACGAGCCACTTCTCGAACTCATAGGAAACTACATCGACGAGGTGATCGGCGTCGGTGGCGTACTTCTGTGGAATGATCGGATTGACCAACAACCAATGCAACTTGTGCATCTTGACGACGCCTTCCACTTGTTAGTTCCATAAGAGGAAGTTCTTATCGTCAAGCTGATAACTCATATTTATATGAGTTATTTATGCTCTTATTACTTAAATTAATTCAAGTTCTTAAGTAATATTGTTGTTTAATTAAGTAAATATATGTTGTTTAGTGTAAAAGAGGGTTAGGAACTGATTTGTGATCATTTGGCACTTTGGTGCCCCATCTTGTGTTTTAATCTGTTTGTTCAGTATGCTATAGCATCAGGCATTATAGTGTTATGTTCTGCAGCTGATGAGAGAGAACAACGAAAAGCACAATTTTGGAGCTCATACTTTATGTCATTTCAGCCCATATTTAAAGGATATTTTTCTGATAAAGTCACCTACTAAAAGGCTTTTTAGAGACACTTGTCCACTTGCATGTGGAGGGTACTTTTGGTTGGTGGCTTGTCAAATCACTTTTTTGAGCAAGTTGGCTTTATCTTTTTCAAAGGGTCATCTTCTCCAACACACTACCCCCCATCTGAAGTTAGAGAGAGAGTTTTTGGAAGAGAACCTTGACACCCTTCTCCTCCATTAACACACCTTTCAAGCTTTTTATTTTTAGTTTACCATTTTTTTGTACCGCTGTGAAGCTCACGTTATAGCGTCATCAAGCTGTTGATGAAGTGGAGTTTATGGTTTGTATCTTTTGCAACCATCTTCCCTCTTCTTGTTTACGGTAATATGAGTCATTTGTCTAGTATTTTGTTGATGATGTTTATCATGAGCTAAACACTTGTAGTTGGATTGCTTTGAGCTTTGTAATGAACCTTTAGTATTGTATTTATAACATCTAATGTTTTGCGTTTCAATCTTTGCATTTTAATACTTTCAAACTTGTTTTAGAAGTGATCAGCTAAAATGGGTATATTCATGGGTACAGACATGGTTCATGAATCGAACTCAAGGATTGATATGAATGAAAAGTTGTTTAAAGACATTTAAGCAACATTTGCTTCACCTAGACACAGGAAAACAATAGTTCATAGGGAAAAAGTTGTGGGTTCTTTATTATATAGGGGTGGACTTATTTAGAACCTAGACATAGGAGTCTTGTAACAAAACCCTGGCGTTAGTGACTGAAAGACACACAATCATATGCTACAGCGCTTGACGTTATAGCGTCTGATGTTATAACGCTTTGCTTTTGGGGATTTACTTAGCAACGAGCAGTCCAACTTATCTCTCTCATACTTCAACAACTCTCATTCTGAATTTCTACTTATCATCTATCTTTACTTGCTTATTTACATTTATGTTATTCACAATACTTGTTGACAACTTGCTATTGTTACTTGTTTTACTCACTAGCTAAATTACTTTCTTTAAATATAGAAGTAAACTCAACAATCCTCGTGGGAACGATCTTTACTTATCATTGTATTACTTGTTGCGATTGTGTACACTTGCACACCACCTTTTCGCACACACAAGTAGAGCTGGCAAAATGGGCCGGGCTTGCCGGGTCGGGCCGGGCTAGCCCGCAAAAACATAGGGCTTGGGCCGAAGAAATTGAGCCCATTTTTACACCCGGGCTTTTTAGCCCGATCCTAAAAAGCCCGAGCCCGTGCCGGGCTAGCCCGCTCGGGCCATGGGTAGCCCGCAGGCCTGTGATTAAAACAAAAAAATGGTAAGCCAAAGTCACTCATGAGTCATTTCCCAAACCGCCTCCTCGTTTCCCAAACCAAATTGATTAATTCTCACCAATTACCCAAATTAATTAATTTCCCAAACTATCTCCTCGTTTCATCACTATTCACTCATCATCATCATCAGTCTCTGTCTTCTACTCTTCTTGACTCGTTCCCCTCTTCTTTTTTTCTTCATTCAATCGTTCCCCTCATCACTCATCAGCCAACTTCTTTTTTTCGTTTCCCCTCTCTCTCTCTTCTTCGTTTAGCTACAGCCTACAAACCCAGAAACTCGTTCTTACCCTTTTCAATAGTAACACACTGGTGGAATATCAGTCTTTCAAACGAGGTAATGGGTTTCAGTCTTTCAAACTCGTTCTTACCCTTCGTTTAGCTACTGATCACCCCAGTAGATGTAAAACTTTCTCAAGAAGCCTCAAATTCACATGAGCCATGATTGCACCATCGATTCTCACACTGCTGCAGATTTTAATGTTTTTGCGGTGATTGTTTTTTGCTACTAATTTTGGGATTTTAGAAGAAAAAAAGTAGGCTCTGGTGATTGTTTTTCACTGCTTTGCATTTTTGGGATTTTTGCAAATTGATTGTACAATAGTATTGCCGTATTGGTACCCGCTTTTTAATGTTTCTTCCGAACTAGTGTTAAAAGATTATTCATGGCTAATTGGTACCCAGCTTTTTGCAAATTGATTGTACAATAGTATTTAAGTGATTGTAATTTATTAATCAACATAGAGTAGCGAGAATTATAATATGTAGCATGATTATTCATGGCTAATCCAATTGTTGGATTTTATAATGTTAATACTCACATAAAATATGATTTTAGTAAAAATCAATAGTGTTAAAAATTGAAATTGAAAAGTGATGATAAATGATTAATTGTATTCAATTTTTATACTGATTCATTGTGTTATAGAGAAATAGAAAAAATTGGCGCACAATGCGCTAGTTCGAAAAGCCCGTGAGTCCGCATAGGTATTGGGGCTTGGGTGAAAAAGGTTGAGCCCGAATTGACACAAGCTTCACAGAGAGTTTGGGACCAGAAGCGAATTGGTTGGAGGAAGATTTCATAATGCCTTGAAACACCGAGCCATTGTCGGAAGTGACACCATCGGCGTCGGGACTCTGATTTTAAGATGAATCGGCCATCAAATCGAGAAGAGAAATGAATCGACGAAATGATGCGCAAGAATGGAGGATCAAACTAGCGAATGATACCATGAAAGAAAAGAGAGTGATGGATAAAATGATTTTCATTGATTGATTCAGAATGATTACAATTGGGTCTTATATACATGAGCTTACTGAAGCTAAAGCTAAACTGAGTTCTAACAGAATTCCAACGAATTCAGTTGAAGATAATAGACTCAATTTCAACGGTTACAACAAACCCTAATTAATTACAACTGAAAAGGGAAAGTGTTTTTACAAATGAGGCAGTGTTTACAAGTGAGAGTGTGAAGTGAGTCAAGTGAGAGTGTGAAGAAACTTTACTCTTCATCAGCCACATCACACACACTTCAAACACCGTGGCACCTGCTCAACTTGTTGATGTGGTAGGAGTTTGACTATTTGACTTTGACTCATTGACTTGTATCTTATCTCCTATTAGCCCCCACAACCAGCTATGCCACTACTAGCTTTGAAGGCTCCGTCAGTGTTAAGCTTGATCCACCCACAACATGGAGGTTTCCAAGCAATCGTGTGCCACCCTGCTTACAAGCTCTTTACGGCACATATTTGCGTATTATTCCATATCCAAAAAATACAAACATATTATTATTATTATTATTATTTCATTCATGTATCTTACAATAATTACTTTTTTAATTAAAAAAACTTTTATTTTTCAATTTTTAAAACCATTTAAATTTTGGATTTAATATATATATATATATATATATATATATATATATATATATATATATATATATATATATATATATATATATATATACTATCTGTGTGTAAATATTTTACACTATTACCAATTATAAGTTGACAAATTATTAAAAAGAAGTGGGCCAACTAATAACTATTTTATATGTCTGTCATACCATAAATTCTTATTGATTGTAGGTGTAAAAAAAATTTACACTGACAGTGTGTAATAATTAAAGTTTAAATTTTATATCCTTAGAAAGATGAAACAATAATCCGCATAAGGAAGGTCTCTTGTTAAGAACTGTCTCATCAATTACTTATTATCAAGAAATTTTTATCAGGAATTAAAATATGATTATTCACTCATTATTATTTTATAATATTTCTTTATGTATTAATGAATTTAAATGTTATGCACGAGATATTTTTTTAAACTCAACTAATCGTAATTTATGGAATGACAGATATATAAGGCAATTATAAGTAGATTAACTTCTTTTTAATAACATGAGAATTTTTAATTTGTCAATAGTGCAAAATATTTATACACAAATAGTTTATATAAATTAAATCCTTAATATAGTACATTTGATCTTTAAATTTAATTATTGTGCACTGTAAGTGTAACGTTTCTACATTAACAGCCAATTACATATCAATGTATAAAAAATTCTTATATGATGAATAGAATGAGTTTCCCTCGGAAATGGATTTCGTGGATAAAGACTTGTCATTGCACTAGCTAGTTCTATGTCCGTGCTTGTGAACGGTAGACCTACTCAAGATTTTAAGGTTCAAAAGGGATTGAGACAAGGAGATCCATTGTCACATTTTCTTTTCCTAATAGTCGCAGAAGGCTTATCTTCTTTGGTATACAAGGCGGTGGAGATTGGTGCTTTTGAAGGTTACACAATTAATAATAATTTGAGTTTCCCTATAATGCAATTCGCGGATGACACGATGTTGACGGGGAGGGCTACTTGGGATAACTTTTGGAGTATTAAATCCATTTTGAGAGCATTTGCGCTTGTCTTGGGTTTGAAAGTGAACTTCCACAAAAGTAAGCTTATTGGTATTAACATAGCAGGTGATTTTATATCTTCAGCGTCCATCTTCCTTCCTTGTAGAACAGAAGCCATTCTGTTTAGATTTCTGGGCATCCCTATAGGAGCTAATCCTAGACGATCATCAACCTGAAGACCGATGCTTGATATGCTCAGGAAAAGACTATCTTCCTGGAAATGGTGCTTCCTTTCGATAGGAGGGCGGGTAACTCTCATTAATTATGTTCTGAATAGTATACTCCTCTATTTCTTTTCTTTTTACAAAGCTCCCAAGGTGGTGATTAATGCCATGGTCAAAATTCAAAGGGACTTCTTGTGGGGTTTTAATGAGGGAGAAGGCGACATGTATTGGGTGGCTTGGGAGAGGATTTGTCAACCGAAAAAGGCAGGTGGACTGGGTATTAAAATTTTAGAGCTTTTAACATAGCTTTATTATCTAAATGGAAGTGGAGGGCTTTGGTGGATACTAATGCTAGTTGGAGGGGCTTGTTGACTCATAGGTATGGGATCTTGATTCATTATTCACTCAAGTTTGTTGGAAGGGGCCTCTAGAGGGACTTCAAGTTCGTTGTGGTGGTGTGACTTGCTTGCTTTGGATTCGGACCTCTCTTCAGCAGGATGATTTCGTGCATGTGTTAGAATAGGCTTGGGTGACAGTACCTCAATCAATTTTTGGCATGATCATTGGCTTGTGGCTGAACCTCTTTACCTGGTGTTTCCCTCTCTTTTCTCAGGCTGTAATCATAACAAGTGTCAACAGCTGCAATTGGTGATTGGTCTAGCGGAAGTGGGTCTGAAAGGAACCGTGGTTGGATGATCAAAACAACCTCAGCGCCTCCAAAGTAGCTAGCTTGCACGACGTCTTGTTGGCGGTTAAACCGATTGTGGACAAGCGCGATTTTTGGTCTTGGACATTGGACTCGTCTAAAGCCTTTTCAGTTAAATCTCATTATAGGTGGTTGGTTACTCTCGGCATGGAGACTGGGCAGCAACATGCTCCATGTGTGTCCGCTGAGTTTCGGGAAACGATTGTGCCGTCTAAAGTCTCAATTTTTGGCTGGCGTTTGTTACGTGATTCTCTTCCTACTCAGGCACAACTTTTCCATAGAAGTGTAATTCATTCGAAGGCTGAGACGATGTGTCCTTTTTGTAATCAACATAGTGAAGATATTAATCACTTATTTTTGAAGTGACATATTATAAAAAATGTCTAACTTTATCTCAAATATCTTAAAAGTTAAAAGTCACTCAAGATAGTATATACAAATGAAACTCAATTTTTTTAGGCTAAATTATAGTTTTGGTCCCCCTATTTTCAAAAGTTCGAACATTTAGTGTCTCTATTTTAAAACTCAGACATTTACTTCCCCAATTTTAAAAAACTCAGAACATTTAGTCCAAAGGGGGATTTACTTATTTGGAATCTGGTAAAACAAAAAGCGTTGATGTGGCATTCATAAAATGACGTGGCAGCTGACTCAATTTGCACACATTAGCGATTAATGAATGCCACATTAGCCTTTTTTGTTTGACCAAATTCCAAATCAGCAAAAAAAAAACTCAAAAATCCCCATTTGAACTTAATGTTCTAAGTTTTTTAAAATTGTAGGACTAAATATCCAAATTTTAAATAAAATGATTAAATGTCTGAAATTTTAAAAATAGGAGGACCAAAACTATAATTTAACTTTTTTTTTATTTATAAAAGAAACAAAACAAAAAAACGGGCCCATAGTGCTCTCTTTCCCCTAATAAAAACACAAACTTGAATTAAAGGCGTGAAAAATTAGGTTTGATTGTCTTCATTCACAATTCACAAATTTAAAGGAAAAGCAAAATAACGTAGCTGGAGTTTGATGTTAGATCGCAATTGTCGAATACTCCTCCTTTGTTTGAAGTAACATCTTAACTAGATCGATATTCTACTTTCTAGAGAGAGAGAGAGAGAAAGGCATGATGCAAACTCGAAGATCTCCGCGATTCCCATATCTCTTAGCCTTGATCTCTCTGCATCTGCAATTTCTTTCAGGTTTCTCTTTAATTTTACCTTCAATTTTGAATCTTTCCTGTTTTTTCATTCCTCTTGTTCAGAATTTGATGTTTTGGGTTAGACGGATGCATGTTGATTTTAGGGTATTTATTTATGGGAATTTATCAATTTTGTGATTATTTGGTTTCAAGGGTTTAATTTAATGTAAAATTATGTAGAACTAGGCAACCAGCATCATATGTGGATTGGGCAGGTTGAGATTCTAATAATTTTACACATTTGAAACCTTTCTGTGCTAACAATGAAACCAAGTTATATTTCCATGGAAAAGCTCATTTAGTTATTGATTGGATTCGTCCAAAGGTAGTGAACTCGCACTTGACAATTTCACTTTTATTTTGATATATGTACAAAATGCTGGATGAGAGAAAGACTCCTTTTTTATCATTGATACTGGGTAGGGTAGAGGGCAAGAGAGGCATATGTTTTGGCTAAGGAAATTTCATCATTTTGACGAGTTAGTGAAAACTATGTTCACAATTGCTTTGATATCAATTAATTTTAGAGAGTACTCAAGAAACTAGTTATCCGTCTCCACCCCATTTACTAGGGAAAAATGCAACTCATGTGTTTGTTACCCACCACTTTTGGCATAAAATTTATTAAGTAGATAACGGGTACATGTACATTCCTAATATGCAACTACACATTGATGTCTTGAGAGGGACACAAAAATAGAGCCTCATCACATGGATAAATTATACTCCTCCCATGTTCCCACCATTGGTTGAAAAACCACAGTTCCATAAGTTCACGGTTATCTGTACTTTTTGGGAGGAGTATAATTTATCCATGTGATGAGGTTCTATTTTTGTGTCCCTCAAGAAATTAACGTGTCGTATACCCATGCTTATTAGGAATGGACACATACCCCATTACCTACGAATAAAGTTTGTGCTGGGTGCGCGGGTGGGTAACAAACACATCTAGTTGCATTATGCACTAGTAAATGGGGTGGAGACGGATAATTAATTTCTTGTCTAAAAATAAAATTAATCTATTTTTGCGTTTTTTTCAACTGGAAACCAAACATGTATGTAGAACGTTTGGTTTCACGGTCCTATCACCGTTGAAGCTAAGATTGGTTGCTTCCAACTTGCTGTTCTTTTTCTATAACCCACCTTGGGTCCAAACGGTCTATATTAATAAGCCTTTGGCTTTACTGAGTTTTTTAACTTGTAACATTATGTCATACTACTGGGGTGCAACAAAAAAAAGTTCATAAATTATTCATTTTTAAGTTGTTACAAGGAAGCAATAGAGGTTCCCCTTTCCTCTGTTATTGTTGTTATTAGTGGCTTATGAAAATTTTGTGTCCTTGAAGGCCTAGCCAACGACGACAAATCTGAGTCCAAAAGCGAAAACAAGGATGTGAGTCATTCTTCAAGTAGTTCTGCGGGGGTCAAGGTAATTATTGTGTTGCTTGGTGTTGTGGCAGTCATAGCATTCAGTGTTTTTCTTTTCAAGTTATGGCAAAGGAAGAAGAGAGAAGAGCAGCATGCTCGTCTTTTGAAGCTGTTTGAAGATGATGATGAACTTGAGGTGGAACTTGGTATGAGAGATTGATCACAACTTATCTCATTCATTCACACTCACACTAGAAAATATGAACCTCACTTTCTTTTCAACATGGCCATGCTCTTTTTCCATTCAATTCTAGCATGGCCTATTTTGAAAAAAAGATGAAATTAGGCATCAGCTTGTCACTACTACCAGTTTGTTACTCTCCTGATTTGTAGATTCAGGGTTCAATTCCCATTTTGTTACTTAATGTGAACAACTTGAAACAATTTTATATTTTTATCATTGTATAATCATTTGTAAATCATATATGTTGGTTCTACTTAATAAGATGATATCAATCAAAAGTTTGTCTAAGATGATGTGTGTCTTCAATTTGGAACTTTGTTTCCGCTGTAGCACAGTGACTCCAAATTTTATTCCTTTTGCATAGTATTGTACAAATATGCTTATATTTGATTTCCTTTTGTAGTACAAACTAAAATACTAAGAAATTCGTGTTATTGTTCTGCTATTAGACAAGGAAACTTCTTGCAGTTACATCTTTAGTTCATTAGAAGAAAAAGAACACAGTATCATATACAGTGGTCAGATTTATATTGCTGTTCCTCATATTGATATTGGGAAGGCAAAGCATGGAATGCAGGTAGAGGGTATTTGAATTGCTTTCTAGGTTCCAGGCACCCTGGCAGGAAAAACAGTTAGGTATGCATTTCTTTCAAATTTGTGTGTAACGAAAATTCTTGTAGTAGGTGGAGCAGTGTCGTTAAATTGCTGCCATGGCATTATGACATGGTAGATTATGTGTCAGTGTTATTGATCAAGTATGGCGGACCATAATGTTTTGTCAAAAATCCGTTATTTTAAACCGCTGTAGCACCGCCTTTCTTCACAAATTCGTTGGTGGTTGGCAAAAAGTCAGCCACAGTCCGTCTTGTGCCAGCCACCTCAAGCCGCAACTTCTATTATTTACTTATTTTGTCACGAAAGAACGATTTCATTGAAAATTTATATTTTTGCGATTCACCTATGCAGTCTGCAAAGTGTCCCTTTAGAAGTTTGGGCTTTGCATTTTTCTATCTGCATTATTGTAAAGGTATCCTTGACGGTTAATTTGCTATTAGTTGTGAACTGAGGACTAAGGTGAGAGTAGTAACATTGAGGAATGAAAAAGGGATAGATATGGATCACCAAACTGTATTCTAAAGGAGTCCATGTTAGTGAACAATGAACAATTGTAATAGGCTGTTGCTTTTCCCACACCCCCTCCTACTCTAAACACACCCCATAAGGGTGTGAAAAGACCAAAAGACCTATTTTTTTCAGAAATTTTCACCTGTTCGAACACGGGGCTTCGAACAGGTTCGAACGAGACCGTTCGAGTGTGTTAAATATGGACAGACACCCCTTGGGCGTTTTTTCAACTGTTCGAATAGGGTCATACGAACAGGTTCGATGGTGGTCATGCGAACATGGTCGAATGCTGTTGATCGAACAAATGTTGCGAAATTCTGCGCAAAGATAGCGCGTATTGGACGCCTCAGATTCCACCGACAGTTTTAATCAACGGTTTACAATCAGTCAAATGTGTCAGATAAAGGAGTGGATGTCAATCCCTTTGGAAATTGTGTCTGAACGGATAGAATTTAAACGGCTCAGATTTGTGATCTAAAAATGAAATCAACGGCTGACATTTCACCACGCCTATTATAAAAGGGGTTCACATCCTCAGACCTTCTTCACCAAACCCTAATCTGCTTCTTCCCAACCCAGCTGCTTCTTCACCAAAACCTTCTCTCCTTCTTCCCAACCCAGCTGAAATGGAATGGCAATTGTGCTCAACCCAGTACTCAAACGACAAATTCCTAATGATTTCTTCACCACAATGGGACTGTCACCACCGACGAACATGGTGCTGTGTTTCGTTGTCCTAACCATGTCTTCTGCAGGATGAGTAAGGACATCACCTTCGCCCAACTGAAGGAAAAGGCTGAGAGGAAGATTCGTCCAGAGGGAGCGTGGCGTAAAGACGTGGAGCGTATACGTTTCAAAAAGTTCAATTGTAGAGATGATGGTACTGTCCAGTATTCAGTCATGGAGATCCGAAATGACGACGACGTCCGCGCAATGATGGAACATCTAGCTAACGTCCGATGGGGGCGACAGATCTTAGAGTTGTACGTGGACACAATACGAACGCGAGAAGAGGTCATGCATCTTCTTCAACCACCACCACCCGCACCACAACAACCCATACTTACGCACTCTCAAAGTTGAGTATGAGATGACTAACAGGTACTGGGACGACCATTCTGGTCTGTTGATTCATAGTCGTTGTCATACCCCAATTTTGTCCGCCTAATTTGAAATCTTGCTGGAAAAAGGGTTGAGAGCGTTTGATTGTTGTCTCGCGCATTTAACTCACATTAGACATTGATTTCGCACAACTTATTCTCATCACCAACATTTGTCGTTTTGATCGCAGATACGTTATGTGCGCGCACGCTAGTCATGCGCGCGTGTTGCTCGCCTCGTCGCATTAGCATCTCATCGCATGTGTGATTTATTTTTAACAGCTTGTATTTGCTAAATTGCTTTACACAAAAATCGATTTCAAAAGTTGTTATTATTATTCATTAATCGCTTTTTTTACAATGAATCATGTGACTACCTAAGTCAACTTTCTATTCAAGTACATAGATACAAAAGGAAAATAAAAAGCAGAATAAAATAAAACACAAAGAGAACTAAAACAATACAACTAGCAGGAGTCGTTCTGCCTTGCTCGATCCCACGCTTTGCTCTGCTTCATTTTTGACACTTTAGGCTAGAAGGTAATGGTGTTTTCAACTTGTCCCTTGGCTTTGAGCTTTTTCGCAAAGTCTCCTTGTCCTTGCTATCGCCTTGCTGCTTGCTTGTCTCCCAACACCTTGGTATTATGCACTTCAAAGACACCTATATCACACACAAACCCACTATAAATACAGAGACACCACAGCAAAGGGGGAGAGAACAAAACCGTAAGCAGTGAGGGAAAAGCAGAAAAAACGCAGCCAACACACACAACACAAACACACAAAGAATATACAGAGGAACTGAAAACACAAAACCAGGAATCGATGTTGGGGAGAAGAACACAACCCATAATCGATGGTGTAGGAGAGAATACAAAAAAAAAAAAAGCAAAGACAAAAATGTAAAGACACATATAAACAGAGAGAGAGAAGAGAGAAAAGCGAAGAATACAAACAAAAAACAAAGACACACCTCCATCATCTTCCTTCTCAGTCACTGCCTCACCATAACCACCCTTCCTTCCACCCAAACACCACCATCACGCCAGAACCACCACCGCGCTGAAACCATCACGCCGGAACCACCACCACGCCGAAACCACCACCAAACCGAACCACCCTTCGCGAGCTCCTCCACCGTCGCCACCGAGAGCGTCACCGACGAGCACCCCCTGGACGCCTCGCTCTCTCTCTCGCGCGACGTTCTCTCTCCCTTTTCTCCTTCTCTGGTTCGCGTCTCTCTCTCTTCTCTCTCTCAGATCCGTTTTTTTCTTTTTTTGGCAAATAGAATGGAACGGCAGGAAGGGAGCGTTTATGTTTAGGTTTTTTTTGTTTTTCTTGGGTTTGAACGTTGGTTTACAGCTGCGGGCTTCTTTTTGTTCTTTGTATGTTATGTTTTTTTTAACACCTGACTGTTAACTACACCCCCCACGTTTTGATTACAGCTCTTTTTTTAAAAAACAAATGTGGACCTATGTTTCTTTTGGTTCACATACTTATGATTAAAATGTGGTTAATTTGATTTTATTATTGTTCTTTGCTTGATGATGTTTAATATTGGTGCTAGTATTTCATTGTAGTATTAAATGTTATTTTTGTTGTTAGTTGATGAATAATATATTCATGTTTGCTTGATTGTTGCAGTATGAGTTTTGTTCATTCATTTGCATTTGGTTATGGATTTAGAATTGATTTGAAATGTTCTACCTCTTTTCTAAAACCCATTTCATAGACTCAAATAAAAAAACCTCTTATTTTCAAAATAAGGGTAAGATAAACCGTCATTAACAATCAATCGCGCCGTTGTCGTTTAGATTATTAATGGTGGTTTGCTTATCTTCGGCAAGTTAGTAGTGGAACCATTCTAACCGTTGTTGTTCGGTCTCCACAAACACTCATGTCTTTGCGAAAACGTTTCCTTCCTCATTTAATAAAACCGATTGTCGTTAAGCGGTCCAAACGCGCCGCTGCCGTTTAGATCATTAATGACGATTTTATTTTCAAAAGAGTTAGTAGTGGGACCATTCTAACCGTTGTTGTTCGGTCTCCACAAACACTCGTCTTTGCGAAAACGCTTTTCTTCCTCATTTAATAAAACCGATTGTCGTTAATCGGTCAAACGCGCGTTGCCGTTTAGATCATTAATGACGATTTTATTTTCAAAAGAGTTAGTAGTGTGGCCATTCCAACCGTTGTTGTTCTGGCCGCTACGAACACTCACCAAATTGCGAAAAACTCTTAAGCCGTTTTCGGACGCAAAAGACGAGAACTACGTAGCTTTGATCCTCATCCTTGTGAGGGGTACGCGAGGACCGGGTTCATGTCCCGTCAAGCACCCTTTTAAAAAAAATCTTTGTTTTGTCCTGATTTTCAAAGATACCAAAAACATTCTTTTCCCCCTCCTGTTTTCAATAAAACAAAAATTCAAATAAAAAGAAAAGAAAAGAAAAGAAGTAGAACAAATTGTTTTCAAATCAAACTTTTATATAAACCACACATCAAGTTAATGGTTCCCTTTCGGTAGAAAGGACGCGTGGGGTGCTAATACCTTCCCCATGCGTAACCGACCCCCGAACCTACATCTCTGAGTTTTCAAAAGACCATCCGCTTTTCCAAAAAAAAGGTTTTTTCAATGTTTTCCTAAATAAATATTGGTGGCGGCTCTACTATTTTTCACGTTGTCAAAACGAAAAGTCCAAACCGATTTTTTAGGAGCAAGCAATGTTGGCGACTCCATCTGGGAAAACCTTTTTTTTTAAAAAAAAAAAAAGGAGAGATGAGGGTCAAGCCTAGTTAACCTGATGTGTGTTTAATTTGTTTGATTTGAAAGTTAATTTTACCTATTCCCTTTCTTCTTTTCTTTTCTCTTCTTTTATATGCCTATGATTATGCTTATGCATGCATTCCTCAATTCCCATGTCCCCTTCTTCTCCGCTCCCTTTCTTGAGGTAAGCTGCGCATATGGCTGTTGTCGAAACCTAGTTTAGTTCATTGGTATTCTTATATTGAACCCTAGGGTAGATGATATGTGGTTGTTTGCTTTTGTGCCGACTGTGAGTGCAGGTTTTTCTTTTGCGGTGGGGAATATATGTGGGTAGTTCTAGGCGGTATGCCCTCTGCGCACACAATCACACCTTATGATTATTGCTTTGAGAGGGGCCTAAAACCCAAGGTCTGACAAAAACTTAGGAGAGTGGAAACGAGTAGTGACTGGCAATTGGACCGTTGTCCTTCTGACTCTCACGAAAGTTTCAGCCAGAGTATGCTCTTTCATGATGCCTCACACCAGATGGCGTTCCATCGTTGTGGGTGCTATTGTGAGAGAGAATTAGCTCGTAACCCAGTGAGGAAGTGACTAGAACCTACATGGGAGGAACATTTGAGTCGTCCTAGAACCTAGGTCTCCGCCTTCGTAGGGCACAAAGGGCATACTAAATTGTGTGTTGCATTGTAATCTAGGCATGCTTTCAAAAAAAGAGAAGGAGATTTTTCAAAAACACAAAAAAAAAAAAAGAAATAGAGAAAGAGCTGCCGTTGTAGCCTTTCTTTTGCCGGTCCGAACGAGGCAGCATGTGGCCCACTCTTTTCAAAAAAAAAGAGAGAAAGAGCTGCCGTTGTAGCCTTTCTCTTACAATGTCCATATGAAGCCACACACGGCCCGCATTTTTCAAAAGAAAAAAAAAAAAAAAACTTTGAATTAATGCCTATAAAGATTTTGCCCTAACCTGCATATGCATAAAACATCACCATCATTTTGCATACATCCTCGCATCGCATCTAACATAAGCTTTTATAGTCCATGCATGCACCCTCGCATTTCATCACAGTTTGTTTGCCGAGAATCCCAAAGTGACAAAAATCTTGCCATAGGTACTTAATGGAATCAAGAAGTGAGAGGCAGTGCATGCTCCAAGATATCGGGTTGTAAGCAAGATTGATGTTGCGGTTTGAGGAAACGTGTTGACTGATGGGACCTATTGAAAAGGGTTTGTTCGATAATGCTTATGGAACCTCCAGGAAGTTATTGCGGCTAGAAGTACTGATCAAGCTATCGTGGCTTTGAAAGCGAGTTTTATGACTCAGGATTAGGTGCTTTCTCTTGAGAATTTCCAATTGGCTCCTACATTGGAAGAATACCATCGATTTTGGGTTTCCTCGCACAGAGTCATTCCTTACGTATAAAGAGCGATATTACGGACGAGAAATTTGCTTTGCATTCACGCAGTGAAGGTAGAGGACACAAGCTCCGAAGCAGAGAGGAAGAACCTTGTGATGGGTTTCCGCGCAGGTTATCTCGAGAGTTTGATGGATATGCATGCCGAAATAAAAAGCGGGTTGTCTTCAAGCAAATCTTGGCCTTGACAATCTTTGAGTCGTTCTTTTTCCACAGATTGAGAGATTTGTGGATGTGGATCATTGGTATCTTCTTAGCTTCCCGGAATGAGAAGAACCCGATCAATCCAATCCTCGCAATTCTTTGCGACACTTATTTGACCTTCACTCATCCTTTGTGGAATCAAGAGGAAGAAAATCTCTGCTCCTCTCACTTATTATACGCTTGGCTTCTAAGTCATGTCTTCACTAATCCGAAAAAAGTGGAAAAATTAATTGACTATGCTATAACTTGTGAAGTGCGAATCATGAATATTCGTGGAGTGGATCCAGTTTCTAGGGAGCCTAGATGAGCACTCATCCGTTGGTATCTCTCTCATCTTGCTGGGAAGATAGACACGAGGTAGTCTTCCATTGTGGTGTTTTTCAAAATGTCCCACCTTGATGGGTACTAAAGGTTGCATCAACTACAATCCCCTCTCGACTCTAAGACAATTAGGCTATCCTATGAGGAATGCACCTACCAAGGAGATGGTCTTCCGTTTTATATCTATGAGGAGGTCCAAAGGATGTGATTTGACTAGAAAGGTTTTGCAAGCTTGAGAGTGCGATTTACCGCTATGGAAAAGTAGAGATCTCTCGGAGGACCTGGGAATTAACTTCGCTCGGTGGCTTGAGGAGAGGATTCAGAGTGTCCGGCTACCACATCGAGGTTATTGCAAATTGAGAGAGAGGAAATGAACTCGCACTCTGTTGTTGAAGAGTTAGGTGATGTCAAGTTGGCCCTGCTAAAGGCGGAAGAAGAGAAAAAATCCCTGCAAGCTGAGATAGAGAAGTTGACTCTGAAAAACCAAAGATTGATAGAAGATAATGCTCTCAAATCTGCTGTCATTGAGGAGTTTGATGGGAAACTCAAAGTAGAAGTGAAGGGCAAGGTAGAAGCTCAAAAATATCTGCAAGCGGCTAA
This sequence comes from Oxytropis ochrocephala, assembly GCA_020916435.1. Taxonomy (NCBI): domain Eukaryota; kingdom Viridiplantae; phylum Streptophyta; class Magnoliopsida; order Fabales; family Fabaceae; genus Oxytropis; species Oxytropis ochrocephala. The sequence continues at coordinate 56,218,067 of CM037094.1, forward strand.
AGAGGAAGTCAAGAGACAAAAAGCGAAAGAGAAGAGAGCAATTGAAGAAGTCAGTCAATGGAGGGATCTGTATGAAAAGACAAAAATGGAAGAGAGAAACTCCGCAAAAGCCTGCTGGCCAAGTCAAAAAGAGAATCCCGCATGTTACAAGCTGAATGGGAGAGTAAGCTAGACAGTGTTGTGCAAGAGAGAGACACATTTGAGAATATCTCAGAGAATATCGTGAGGCCTTAAAAGCGAGAACAAGAGGATTCGATGAGTTGAAGAGACGCCTTTGTCACATCAATGATGCATATCGGCAGTAAGTAAGGGATGAAAGTCGAGATTGGGAACATCGCTATGTTGAACTACTTGGCGAGGATTGAAGAGCAGGCGATCATCATAGAGTTGAAGGATGAAATTCAAAGGTGGAAAGTTAGATTCTCACGAGCTTGCGAGTTGGCCAACCAAGCTCTCTCAGGTGTGCCTAAGAAGCCGGGAAAGGCCGAAGATGAGATGTTCCCTTTCAACACCCCGCCTAGATTTACAAATTTGTGGAGTTCTGCAGAACCTTGGTTGAAGAAGTCGAGAGAGAAAATGGAAGAATTCCCACAGCAACAAAGAGGAAGAGAGCGAAGTTTTAAAGGCTCTATGTAGTTGAGCTCTTGTTTGTAATTTTCGTTTTTATTGTACCTTTTCTCCCTGAACGACTTTATTTCCATTGGAGTATTTTACTTTTTGAAATGTAAGACTGAAGTACTTGTTTAAACTTGAATGTATGGAGCGTGTTTGTTTCACTTATTGATTCCACTCTTGTTATGTTCTAAACAAGTCGAATTCACAGATTAAATCTATGGCAAGACATAGTACACTACGATTCTCGGCATAAGACAAATTAAAACTAACACTCATTTGCATTGCACGATCGCATTCATTAATATCCTCGCTCATAAAAAAATGTTTCATCAGCAGCAAGTCAGGCAGGCTGGTTCGCCGTCACCAATACTTCACCCGACTACAAGCAAGGTGATGGCTAATTCGCAAGAGCATCCGGAGATTGAAACCGAAAGTGATTCATAACACGAAGATTTGGGCGTGCAAATTTCGATTCCTGAGCAACTGGCTCAGGAGAACCAAGTGCTTAAAGATAAGATAGGTACAATGGAGGCCCAGATGCATGAGATGATGGTCATGCTACAAAGTTTAAAGAGTGGGACAATTTCTTTGAAGTTGGCGCCATGATGGGTCAAGATGGTGTTCCTCCTCAAAGTATTAGTAAACGCTACAGCCCACGGCTCCTCGGGAGCCGGGTCACGCTACGCTTTTGCTTCAGAAATGAATAATCAATATACTTCACAAAGATATCCTTGGGGTATGCTGCTGGTACATGCCACGAATCGTTGAATCCATTCCGGTGGTGTGGTTGCGCCTAATCCGATTCATTGTCCGCCGTGCAGGCAGGGAGGAGGAGGACCGCAGATTCGCACTCCTAGTCCTCATCGTTGTGCTCGCCCCTACTCCGGGGCTTACAAAGACATCCTCAAAATGTTCTTCACTGGAGGTACTATTACAAGATATGGGAGCCACCCCAAGGACACACGTTTGAGGATCACGGCCAAATGATCCGATTCGTGCACTTGAAGAAAGAGTCGGGGCAATTGAGGGTACCGTGTCGAGCCAAGGAAGCCCGTGAGTGTGTGTTTAGTCCCGATTTGGTTTTGCCACGAAGTTCAAAGCTCCCGAGGTGGACAAATACAGAGGAATCGGCTGTCCAGAGAGCCATGTTACAATGTTTGTCAGAAAAATGGGTCCTTATGCCAATGACGATAAACTGTTGATTTACTGCTTCCAAAACAGTTTGGCTGGAGCTCCTCTAGATTGGTACATGAAACTGCAATCCTCTGAAATTCGTTGTTGGAAGGATTTGTCCGAAGCATTCATGAGACAATATAAGTATAACATGGACATGGCTCGGATAGGTCACAATTGCAACACATGAGTAAGGGCGAAAAGGAGACTTTCAAAGAGTATGCCCAGAAATGGCGAAGCATAGCTGCCCAGGTCCAACCTCTCTGACTGAGAAGGAAATGGTGTACATGTTCCTGGAAACCACACAAGAATTTACTATGACCGCTTTGACAAGTGTTTCAACTAGCTTCTCCGATATGATAGTCTTTGGGAAAGACTTGAGCATGGTCTCGAAGTGGGAAGATTTCAAATCATTTGATGAATGAGGAAGCTCCGGTGGTTCAAACACTCAAAAGAAGTACCCTCCCGGTTCGAAGAAGAAGGAAGGGGAAACAAATGTGATCACGGGAGGAAATTCATCCTTTGGTACCTCCACCACAAAGCTGTTCCATTCTCGCTCTGTGCCACCTCAAAGAAGGCAATGATAGTCACAAAGCTCGGGGTTATCAAGTACAAGAAGCGGACCAATTTCGATCCAATCCCAATGACCTACACGGAGTTGTTTGATCACCTGATTTCCAAGAACTTGATCAATACTCGGCCAATGAAGGCCCTTCAGCCGCCATTTCCCAGAGGTTACAACGCTAATGCTACTTGCAGTTTCCATGAAAACGGGGTCGGTCATCTTTGTGGAGGAGTGTAAAGCTTTTAAGCATGTGGTGCAAGACTTGATAGATGCAGGTTGGATCTCGTTTAAGCATAACAACCCAAATACAACAACCAATCCATTGCCAGGTCATCAAAGGCCGGCTACCAATGCTATAGAAAGTTCCGTTGGGCAATTGGTAAGGGATGTGCAGAAGATCAAGACTCCGTTGGGTGTTATCTACTCGAAAGTTATGCCATGTCGGGGTGGTTAAGAAGGGTGTTGCCATGAAGAAGGATGTGTTGATTCGCGTGCGTGGGAATTGTGAAAGCTTCAAGATGATTTTGCAAGACCTGATGGATCGGTGTGTGGTTCAGGTAGGAACCCATGATGTTGAAGAAGAAGTGTTGACTCTACACTCTGACAAAGGCAGAGGAATCAGAATACCCATTGAAATTCCATACAATTACAATCCCAGATTGGTGCGGGCAAATGCTCAACCGATAGTGATTGAAGTTCCAGCTCCTTTTCCCTATGAGTCGAACAAGGCAGTTCCATGGAAGTACACTGCGCTACCTACAGTAGAATGCTCCCCAAGTGCTCCTACCGTAACCAACATAGCGGGATCAAGCGGGATCACAAGAAGCGGAAGAGTATATGCTCCAGAAACCCTCCGGGCAGAAACATCCAGAGAGGCTGAGCAGAGAGGCCGTAAGGAGAAAGGAAAAGAGACAGAGGTTGCTCAAGAGAAAGTGATGGAAAAAGAAGCAAATGAATTCTTGAAGATAGTCCGGCAAAGTGATTATCGAGTGGTTGATCGATTAAGGCGGACACCATCCAAGATATCCATGTTATCATTGTTGCTCAGCTCGGAAGCACACAGAACAGCTTTGATGAAAGTGCTCGCGAGGCTCATGTTGCAGAGGATATCTCAGTGAATCAGTTTGATGGGATTGTGGGGAATGTAGTGGCTGCAAATCACCTAACATTTCTCGACGATGAGTTGCCTTCGAGCGAAAAGAACACAATCAAGCTCTGCATATCTCGGTAAAGTGTGGAGACTATGTCTTTGCGCGCAGTACTAATTGACAATGGGTCTTCACCGAATGTAATGCCAAGGTCAGCTGTGGATAAGTTAGGACGTTGATTGCTCCTACATGAAGCCAAGTTCGACCTTTGGTAAGAGCATTTGATGGGTCCAAAAGGAAGTCTTTGGGAGAGATGGAATTTCCCATCCAGATTGGTCCCGAGGTTTTTTCGTATCAACTTCCAAATCATGGACATTACCTCTTCATATAGGTATCTCGCTAGGAAGACCACGGATTCACATGGTCCGGGCAATCCTTCTTCGTTACACCAACGGGTCAAATTCGTGGTCGATGACAAGGTTGTAGTGGTATTTGGTGAGGAAGATACTACGGTTAATAAGCCATCGAATTCAAATATGTGGAAGCCGTAGAAGAGTCTCTCGGAAATGACCTTTTCAGTCTTTGGAGATCGCCAATGCACGGTGTTTGAGAGGACCAGGGAGGAGGAGATGGTCGCTAAAATCATGTTAGCCCAAGGATACAATGTTGGTTCTGGCTTGGGAAAGTCTCGTCAGGGAATTCTGGCTCCCATCCAACTGAAGGAAAACAAGGACCGTTGCGATGCGGGATACACACCAAGTGAGGAAGAAAGGAGGAAAATGGCAGATGAACGGAAGTGCAGGTGGTTGGCCAAGTCCAGAGGTCAAGATCCATGGCCCCAGGGGATCCCAATTGGCGACATCGGTCAAAGTTTTGTGAGTGCTGGTTTATTGGATCCCAACCAAGTTCTTTGTCATCGGGGATGGTTACAGTGCGAAGAGGGTGGGGCGAGTCCAGTTCGTCGTTATTGATGCCGGTGAGGAGTTAAAGAACTGGAAGGCTGCTGATCCTCCTGTGACCTTTAATTTAAAGTAATTATTTGTAATGCAACCTTGTGGCTCTGCCCAAGGCCATAGGACCAGTTGCTAGGGGCACACATGTTTTTATTTTCTAAATCATCATCATCAATAAAAACGTTTGTTTTGAATTTCTCAATCAATAAAAATCAGTTTCTCTTCATTGCGTGAGTATTTTTCTGCTTTATTATTTGTTTGTTTTCTTGTTTCGCCTTTCATTATGCTTTTTCGCCCGGCAAAAATGCGAGATCCACAAAGCAATAGTCTCACGAAAATAGCAAAGTGTCAACGATCCACCTTTCGACTTTGATCATCCCATCAATCAGCCGAGGGGATGTTGAGGAAGAGCTAGGAAGCCCTCCGAACTCATGAGGTTAATGAAACAAGAAGAAAGGGTAATTCAACCACACGGAGAATCTACTGAAATGATCAACTTGGGTACAACTGAGAACAAGAAAGAGGTCAAAGTAGGTACCGCCATGAATGACGAAGATCGCATGAAGTTGGTTCAGCTGTTGCACGATTATGTGGATGTGTTTGCATGGTCCTATCAAGATATGCCTGGGTTGGACACTGACATTGTGGTACACAAACTACCGATCAAACTGAATGCCGCTTTGTAAAGCGAAGTTGAGAAGGATGAAGCCCGAGATGTCCTCAAAATCGAGAGCGAAGTGAAGAAGCAACTTGATGCGGGATTCTAGCGATGGCCAAAGCCCGCAGATGGGTTGCCAATATTGTCCCAGTTCCCAAGAAGGATGGAAAGGTCAGAATGTGCGTCGACTACCGAGATCTGAATCGTGCTAGTCCTAAAGACGATTTTCCTTTGCCTCACATTGATGTCTTAGTGGATAGTACGGCTCAACACTCGTTATTCTCCTTCATGGATGGATATTCGGGATATAATCAGATCAAGATGGACCCTGAGGACATGGAAAAGACAACTTTCATAACACTTTGGGGAACATTCGTTATAAGGTCATGCCATTCGGGTTGAAGAATCGCTGGCGCAACCTACCAGAGAGCCATGGTTACCTTATTCCATGATATGATGCATAAAGAGATTGAGGTTTATGTTGATGACATGATCGCAAAATCTAAAACCGACGAGAGCACGTTGTCAATCTGCGAAGCTCTTTGAACGGTTGAGGAAATATAAACTCAAGTTAAACCCAGCTAAGTGCACATTTGGGGTGAGATCAGGGAAGTTGTTAGGCTTCATTGTCAGCCAGAAAGGAATTGAGGTGGATCCGGACAAAGTAAAAGCCATCCTCGAGATGCCGGTGCCCAAAACAGAGAAAGAAGTCCGTGGTTTCCTCGGAAGATTGAATTACATCTCCCGATTCATCTTCCAGTTGACTGCTACTTGTGAGCCAATTTTCAAATTGCTATGCAAAAATCAAGAGTTGAAGTGGAATGATCAGTGTCAAGCTGCCTTTGAGAAAATCAAGGTGTACTTGCAGAATCCACCAGTCTTAATGCCACCTGTTTCGGGCAGGCCTCTCATCTTATACCTTACAGTGCTGGATAATTCAATGGGTTGTGTGTTGGGGCAAAGACGATGAATGCAGGGAAAAGGAGCATGCCATATACTATCTAAGCAAAAAGTTCACCGACTGTGAGACAAGATATTCTATGCTGGAAAAGACATGTTGTGCCCTAGTTTGGGCTGCTCATCGTTTAAGGCAGTACATGCTGAGTCACACAACTTGGTTGGTGTCAAAAATGGATCCCATCAAGTATATATTTGAGAAGCCAGCTCTTACAGGACGAATTGCCCGTTGGCAGATGCAATTGTCAGAATACGATATCCTGTACGTCACACAAAAAGCAGTTAAAGGTAGTGCACTTGCTGATTATTTGGCATGTCAGCCGATTCCGGACTACCAACCAATGCGGCATGATTTTCCTGATGAGGATATCATGGCACTGTTCAATGAGGGGAAGTCCCAAGAAAGTGAAAGGTGGAGAATGATATTCGATGGTGCGTCAAATGTATGGGGGCATGGGGCAGGCGCTGTGTTGATATCTCCTGACAACCGCTTCATTCCTGTCACTGCAAGACTGAGCTTCTACGTCACAAATAACATAGCAGAATATGAAGCGTGCATCCTAGGTATTCAAGCAGCCCTAGAATGGAAAGTTAAAAGGCTAGATGTGTATGGGGATTCAATACCGGTTATTCATCAAGTAAGAGGCGATTGGGGAGACCAGAGATCCCAAACTCGATTCCTTATTGTGATTATATGCAAGAATTGATGAAGTCTTTTGATGAGATTACCTTCAAGCATATCCTCGAGGTGAAAACCGGTTTGGCCGACGATTGGCAACATCGTCTTCTATGTTCAATGTTAATCGTGACAAGAGCTTGACTAATATCGATTCAAAGACCGAGATCGCTGCGCATCACTATCGCACAAAGAATAGATGAGGAGCCCGACGAGAAGCCTTGGTATCATGACATCAAGCAATATATCACTAATCGGGAATACCCCACAGGACATCGAGAGAATGACAAGAGAACTCTCGGAAGATTGTCAAGGAATTTCTTCTTGAGTGGTGAAGTTCTCTACAAGAGAAATTATGACATGGTTCTCTTGAGGTGTGTTGCGAAAGAAGAAGCCGAAAAGATCATGAGAGATGTGCATGAAGGCTCATTTGGAACCCATTCCAGTGGGCACACCATGGCTAGAAAGATCCTAAAGGCGGGTTATTCTTGTTTGCGCAGATGGAATCGATTATTATAGCTTTGTAAGAAAGTGCCACAAATGCCGGATCTATGTCGATCATATCCATGTGCCGCCGCCAAACTAAATGTTCGATCGCATCTTGGGCGTTTTCAATGTGGGGATGGATGTCATTGGTCCTATTGAGCCTAAAGCGTCAAATGGACATCGCTTCATTACGGTAGCAATTGACTACTTCACCAAGTGGGTCGAGGCTGCCTCATACTCCAGTATAACTAGTGTCGTGGTTGCCAAGTTTGTAAAGAAAGATCTGATTTGCCGCTATGGTCTTCCAAACAAGATCATCGCGATAATGGCAAAGAACTCCGAGACAACAAAATGATGAAGGACTGTGCAAAGAATTCAAAATTCAACATCATAATTCCTCTCCCTACCGCCCAAAGATGAATGGGGCGGTTGAGGCACCAACAAAAACATCAAGAAGATTGTGCAAAAGATGGTGGTAACTTACAAGGATTGGCATGAAATGCTTCCCTTTGCTTTGCATGGCTACCGTACTTCAGTGCGCACTTCAACCGGGGCAACCCCTTTCTCTTTGGTATATGGGTCGGAAGCAGTCCTCCCAATCGAGGTTGAGATACCCTCCTGCGGTACCGATGGAAACTAAAGCGGAAGAAGCGAGTGGGTGCAGCCCGTCTAGATCGGCTAAACCTCATTGAAGAAAAAGGATTGCGACTTTGTGTCATGGGCATTTGTACCAACAGAGAATGAGAACGGCTTTTCGACAAGAAAGTCCGCCCCGTGAATTCAAGCAAGGTGATTTGGTGCTTAAGAAGATCTTGCCCATCCAAAGTGACCCCGAGGAAGTGGACACCCACTTATGACGGCCCATTTGTAGTCAAGAAAGCCTTTTTCGGAGGAGCGCGATACTCACAAACATGGACGGAGAAGATTTAAGAAACCAGTCAATTTCGATCAAGTGAAGAAGTATTATGCCCGAAAGAAATAAGTGAAAAAGAGAAAGATGAGCCAAGTAAGAATTAGCTCGCTAGGTTGAAAACTCGAAAAAGGCGGCCTAGGCAAAATCGAGAGCGACCCGGTGGATTGAAAACCCGCAGAAGGCGATCCAGCAAAAATTAGGGTCGGGAAACTTGAGCATGAAAAGTAAAGAAAGGCATACAACTCCCCGAATACTTGGATGAGGAGTGATCAAGGTCAAGGACACAAATGTAAAGCCTTTGCTCCATAGAGACTGGATGATCGAGAAATTAGCTTCTCTCTTGTTTTTCGTGTCTTTTTGTAGTTTAAAACTTTCACATGTATTGAGCGATCCATCGTAACATTCTCAGACGATCGGCTTCTACATCAATAAAGCTCAACTTTCTCATATGTCGTTGTTGTTATTTTCGCTTTTACGCTCAAAATAAGCGTTTTATGATGATGGTGATCCTGAACTGCAAAACATGTGCATATATCATAGAGCATTACAAATCATTGTGAAATCTTTAAAAGTCACGGCAAATGAGCGATTTCCCAAAGAAAATCAATCTTACAAAGAAGGTTGCACTCACAAATCGTTCCAGATGGCGAACCATAAAGCAAACTTGCGTTCGATTCATGAGCCCCTGCGATTTCCATCGGCCTCTCGGTCTGCGTGCGGGAGTATGGAGTCGGTTGAACCAGTAAGAGAATAAGCCTTTGTCAAAAAGCAAAAATAAACGATTAGAAAAGAGAAAGCTGATTGAAAAAGAACACGAAGAAGCAAATAGCCAGAAAAAAGAAAGCTGGTCAGAAAAAAAAAAAAAAAAAAAAAAAAAAAAAAGAAAGAAATAAAAACAACAAAGGAAAACCGGTCCACTACATGCATCACCAAAATCATAGCGTTGCATGCACTCGCATAACATGTTCATACATAACATGCCTTTGCATAACATGCACCCATGCTTCATGCACCATCCCTCGCATCAACTGACGTATGCAGGTACTTCAATTCAATACGCCAGCATTGGCTATTTCAATCAATCAATCAGCAGGATTCGTGAATCCCTTCAGGACCCAAGCGTCCCTTCAAAAAGCAGACTTCACCTCGTATTTGAGCTGCGGGTAAGTCCTTCGACCCCATTGGGTCCAGTCGAAAAGGATAGCCGTGTCGGCCTAAGACATGGCGCAGTCCTAGGGAAGTATCGAGATCTAGACTTGATATTGTCCCCCGGCCGCTCTTGAAGATCACCATGCCCAAGTGCAAACTCGGATCGTTCGCGGTTCGTTAAAAGGCTTTAAGCGACCTCTCCAAGATCGGCCATCAAGGCCGATACCTTCTTTACCGCTTTCTTTATCGCTTTCTTTACTGCTTCATTTCTTGCTTTTGCTGCCTGAGGGCTAGCACCAATTGATTTTCCGCTGTCTTTATCGCTTTCGCCGCCACCATCGAGGGTGGTACCAAGCTTATTTTTCGCTTTTGTCGTAGAAGGTCGACACCCATTCAAAAAAGAAAATTCGGATTTCCCCAAGTGGACAAAATTGGTATAATTTTTGAGTTCTTTATTTCTATTTTGCCTTGGAATATGTTTCGGCCAATTCATATTCCTTGTCAAAATCCAAATAAAGAGGGGTAGCTGTCATACCCCAATTTTGTCCGCCTAATTTGAAATCTTGCTGGAAAAAGGGTTGAGAGCGTTTGATTGTTGTCTCGCGCATTTAACTCACATTAGACATTGATTTCGCACAACTTATTCTCATCACCAACATTTGTCGTTTTGATCGCGTATACGTTATGTGCGCACGCTAGTCATGCGCGTGTTGCTCGTCTCGTCGCATTAGCATCTCATCGCATGTGTGATTTATTTTTAACAGTTGTATTTGCTAAATTGCTTTACACAAAAATCTGATTTCAAAAGTTGTTATTATTATTCATTAATCAGTTTTTTTTACAATGAATCATGTGACTACCTAAGTCAACTTTCTATTCAAGTACATAGATACAAAAGGAAAATAAAAGCAGAATAAAATAAAACACAAAGAGAACTAAAACAATACAACTAGCGAGGAGCCGTTCTGCCTTGCTCGATCCCACGGTTGCTCGCTTCATTTTTGACACTTTAGGCTAGAAGGTAATGGTGTTTTGACTTGTCCCTTGGCTTTGAGCTTTTCGGCAAAGTCTCCCTTGTCCTTACTCTTGCCTTGCTGCTTGCTTGTCTCCCAACAAACCTTGGTATTATGCACTTCAAAGACACCTATATCACACACAAACCCACTATAAATCTGAGAGAGACATACAAAAAGGGGAGAGAACAAAAACCGAGCAGTGAGGAAAAAGCAGAAAAAAACGCGCAGCCAACACACACAACACAAACACACAAAGAATATACAGAGGAACTGAAAACACAAAACGGAGGCGAGGTTGGGGAGAAGAACACAACCCATGCGATGGTGTAGGAGAGAATACAAAAAAAAAAAAAAAGCAAAGACAAAAGCAGAAAGACACATATAAGCAGAGAGAAAGAAGAGGAAGCGATAACACAAACAAAAAACAAAGACACACCTCCATCATCTTCCTTCTCGATCCTTTGCCTCACCATAACCACCCTTCCTTCCACCCAAACACCACCATCACGCCGGAACCACCACCGCTGGCTGAAACCATCACGCCGGAACCACCACCACGCCGAAACCACCACCAAACCGAACCACCTTCGCGAGCTCCTCCACCGCCGCCACCGAGGCGTCACCGAGGCGAGCACCCCTGGACGCCTCGCTCTCTCTCTCGCGACGTTCGTTCTCCCTTTTCTCCTTCTGCGGTTCGCGTCTCTCTCTCTTCTCTCTCTCGAGATCCGTTTTTTCTTTTTCTCGCAAATAGAATGGAACGGCAGCGGGGAGAGAGCGTTTATGTTTAGGTTTTTTTTGTTTTCTTGGGTTTGAGCGTTGGTTTACAAGTGCGGGCTTCTTTTTGTTCTTTGTATGTTATGTTTTTTTAACACTGATTGTTAACTACACCCCCACGTTTTGATTCTGACTCTTTTTTTAAAAACAAATGTGGACCTATGTTTCTTTTGGTTCACATACTTATGATTAAAATGTGGTTAATTTGATTTTATTATTGTTCTTTGCTTGATGATGTTTAATATTGGTGCTAGTATTTCATTGTAGTATTAAATGTTATTTTTGTTGTTAGTTGATGAATAATATATTCATGTTTGCTTGATTGTTGCAGTATGAGTTTTGTTCATTCATTTGCATTTGGTTATGGATTTAGAATTGATTTGAAATGTTCTACCTCTTTTCTAAAACCCATTTCATAGACTCAAATAAAAAAAAAAACCTCTTATTTTCAAAATAAGGGTAAGATAAACTGTCATTAACAATCAATCGCGCCGTTGCCGTTTAGATTATTAATGGTGGTTTGCTTATCTTCGGCAAGTTAGTAGTGGAACCATTCTAACCGTTGTTGTTCGGTCTCCACAAACACACTCCCGTCTTTGCGAAAACGTTTCCTTCCTCATTTAATAAAACCGATTGTCGTTAACGGTCAAACGCGCCGTTGCCGTTTAGATCATTAATGACGATTTTATTTTCAAAAGAGTTAGTAGTGGGACCATTCTAACCGTTGTTGTTCGGTCTCCACAAACACTCCTGTCTTTGCGAAAACGTTTTCTTCCTCATTTAATAAAACCGATTGTCGTTAACGGTCAAACGCGCCGTTGCCGTTTAGATCATTAATGACGATTTTATTTTCAAAAGAGTTAGTAGTGTGGCCATTCCAACCGTTGTTGTTCGGTCGCTACGAACACTCACCAAATTGCGAAAAACTCTTAAGCCGTTTTCAGACGCAAAAAACGAGAACTACGTAGCTTTGATCCCTCATCCTTGTGAGGGTACGTAGGACCGGGTTCATGTCCCGTCAAGCACCCTTTTAAAAAAATCTTTGTTTTGTCCTGATTTTCAAAGATACCAAAAACATTCTTTTCCCCCTCCTGTTTTCAATAAAACAAAAATTCAAATAAAAAGAAAAGAAAAGAAAAGAAGTAGAACAAATTGTTTTCAAATCAAACTTTTATATAAACCACACATCAAGTTAATGGTTCCCTTTCGGTAGAAAGGACGCGTGGGGTGCTAATACCTTCCCCATGCGAATCGACCCCGAACCTACATCTACGAAGTTTTCAAAAGACCATCCGCTTTTCCAAAAAAAAAAGGTTTTTTTCAATGTTTTCCTAAATAAATATTGGTGGCGGCTCTACTATTTTTCACGTTGTCAAAACGAAAAGTCCAAACCGGATTTTTCGGGCGCAACAGTCGTGAATCAAGAACTAAAACTTTCATGCTTAAGAACAACATCACATTCGCAGAATTGAAAGAAAAACTGATAAAAAATGTGAAACTAGATGGTGTTCAGCAAGAAATTAAAAAAATCGAATGTGAATCCCCCTACGTCAGCAGCTGGAACCCACGTAATCGTATTCGGAAGTGCCTTAAGCCTATCAAGAATGACGAAGACGTTCGTCAAATGTTTGAGAAACATGAAGAATTCCAAGGTTTCATTGAACCTTATCTCGAATTGTTCGTTGAAACACGAGAATCTGTCTAAGAAATCCGCCGTAGAATTAGATTGTATTTTGTTTTCCTGTCGTTTCGTTTTAAATTTCCTATCCTTGTATTTTTGCAATTTGTGTTTTTAATTTCTGTTCTTATCCAATATTAAATCCTGTTCAACTTTTTTATTTTACCGTAATTGTTACCGTAATGACAATAAATTTGCGCCAACGTAAAAGGAATTTCAAATTAAAAAACCAAATGAAACAAAGTTGTTAAATTATACAAAAAAAGTAAACAAATATCCTCCTAAGACATATCCTACTGGGTGTTGCGCCCCCTCCTCCTCTCATACACATTCCCAAACCTCCTCCTAAACCCACGGAAGGGGTTGAGCAGCCTCTTGATCTTATTTGAAACATGGTCCGATCGGCTCGGGACATGATCATCGATGGCCCCATCAATGTCATCAACCAAATCAATCAGCTCTGGTAGCATCTGTCAACCAAATAACATAACATTATTACTTAAATAAATAGAATATTAAGAAACATTATCATGCAATTGTCATACCCCAATTTTGTCCGGCTTAGGTCAAAACCCTAATTTTCCCTAAAAATAATTAAATTAAAAAGTAAAAAAACATCATGCATTGCATTTAGAGTTCTAAAAGTCATTTCAAAGCTTCTAAAATCATTTTTGGAGTTGGAATGCACTTCTTAGACAAATTAGGGTTTTTCAGTGCAAAAGGGTATTTTGGTCATTTTTCAAATAAGGGACAATTTCTCAGAACAAGTCATTCAACATGCATTTTTGAGGTACTAGAGGTCACTCCTAGGGTGAAAAAATCATTTTTGAAGTGGAAGTGTGTTTGTGCAAAAGCTAGGGTTTTTAGAGTGAAAGGGCATTTTGGTCATTTCACAATAAAAGCGGTATTTTGTCCCAAATCCTTGAATAATCATCAATGATTTATTTAAGGAATATTTGTGCTCCATTGTGAATAGTTTTGGGCATAAATATTAAACCTTGGTGCCTAAAAACCTAGTTTTTGGATAGAAGGGTAAAATGGTCTTTTCCTTTGAGGTGGGGTAAATAAATCAATTTTGGGATTGGTGAGATCATAAAATTCAGAGCCCAATCATTGAATCATAGGATATGGCCCAAAATGGCATGAATTAGGAAGAATGATCTAGAAGGGAATATTCTACACTCTTTTGAATTAAGGATAAGAACAAAAGTACAATTTGCAATTCCACTCACTCTCCCACTCCCTTAGCTGCGAAATAACAGCCATGATTACCCCATTTTCATTTATTTTTATTGTTTGCAAATTGTATTAAATCATGGCCATTCATTCAAATGTGAAAATCAATCCTCACCTTTCATTTGAATCAAAATGGCACTTGTGTAATAAGCTTTGTAGAAAAATACATTTTTGTCAATGAGCTTATCCTTCACCACCCTCCTTATGCTGCACACCCAGCCCTCTCTCTCTTCATTTTATTGCCCTTAATCCATGTGATAATGCATCTTGACCATTGATTCAATTCCTTTCTCAAATCCTAGTGGTTTACAAGAGATGCATTGTCACAAATACCCTTAAATTTTCACTTCATATAAAACCCAAAAATAGGAGACCTCACATATACACACTCTCATTTTTACCTTAGCACAAGACACTCCTCTCCTCCCTCTAGCTTCAGCCGCAGCCCTCTCCCCCTTTCTCTCCTCCATTTTCTTCATTTTTCATCACTAAACCTTCACTACTTTTGATCCTAGCACTAAACCTCCTTCAAAACTTCTATAATCTCTCAAGTTCCATCAAGATCCTTCCAAGAAAAGGTTTTTGGCGTGGAGATAGGGGCTGTTCATCAAGTTATTTTGCTTCATCTTGCATTTTTCTCCTTTTCCTAGCTAGTTTTAGAGGTAAACTTCTTATCTTTTGCATTCTCTTTAACTATCACCATGTAAATCTCTCTTCTACTCCTCTATCCTCTCCAAGAGGCTTAGAGGGTTCATTTCAAACACTATGTCAAGGACATTGGGAGCCTTAGGTGTTTGAAGTGAACCTTGGCCTTGAGGAGAGGTTTCTTGTGTTTTCAACCATATTCTTGCATTTTTTCATGCTCATTTTGTCATTCTTGCATAAATAAAATTTTTCATGTGATTATATGCATTCCTTTGTTCATGTCATAACTTGCAAGTTGAGATTTAGCTTGATTCATGAGGATGAGGATTAGGCTTTAGATCTCTAAGATTTAGGCTTGTTGTTGTTTTTCTCACTTCTTGATTCATGTGAATAAAATGCTTGATTTATATAATTTGTTTCATGTGTTGATCTTGGATTTAATCATGAAATAAATTGTTGTTTTGTGCATATGTGGTTTCGGCTATAGGGTGTATTTTAGGGTTCATCCTAATGCTTAAAAGTTGTGTTTGATCTTGTGTAGAAATGTGTAAGAAAGTTAATGTGTTTTTAACCTTTTACCACTTATTCATTTTACTTTACCACATCATTTCCTTTTCACTTAAAACCCTAAAAAAACATTTTACCTTTTACTTTTACCATTTACCTTCACTTAAATAATTCACCACCTTCACTTAAATAAGTTACCATTTCATTAATAATTTACCTTTACTTTTTACCTTTCTTAAATTACAAAAAGATCCAAAACATTTTCTAGTTTACATTTATAACTTTTTCAACTTTATAAAATTAACCCAAAAATACTTTTACCATTTTTCCTAAGACTCTAAAAACACCAAAACATTTCACCATCTCCTAAGAATAAGGTAACTAAATTTTTACCACTTCTTATGACACACCCTCACACACTTGCACTTAAATAAAATCTCATTCATTCTCTTGCATACTCTCTTGTTTTGACCTTCATACCTTTTCATATATTCATATCTCTTGCATATTCATTTGCACTCTCACTTGTTAATACCTCATGCATCCTTACTTGTTTATACTCTTTGCATTCTCACATGTTCATTCATAATTAAATAACCATGCATCCTCGCATGTTCAAATGCTCATGCATTCTTGTGTACTCATGTATCCTTGTATATACTCATTCTTGCATTCATTCTCAAATGTTCATGCATCTACATGCGTTCATGCCTATCTAATATAGCACATCATGATTACATGCTCATACACTCATGTACTTGTTCAATCATGTATTCAATTAATCATGTATTCATTTGTTCATGGCAACTTGTAAATATTCTTCATGTTGCTTTGCTTATGCTTTCATTATTATCTTGGTTTGGATTTGAAAAGATTTGAAATGTTCTATCTCTTTTTCCAAACTTGAAATCACTTGTTTTCAAATAAAAACCTAAAGGTGTTTTCATAAACAAATCATTAACCATCACTCGAAGCCATTGCTTGTTTGATCGTTAATGAGGAGTCATTAGTGCTAGTCACTCGAAGCCTTTGCTTGTTTGACTATCATGAAAGCTCCACACATTAAATAAACAACAACAAAAACAACTAATTCAAACCTCTAAAATAACACGAGCTACAAGCTCACCCTTTTTCTCAAAACTATTTTCAAAAGAATAATACGACGTTGTCGCTTGTAATCACTCGAAGCCATTGCTTGTTTGATTACCGGTTCCAACTCTCTTTTCTTTCGAGTTAATACCGAATGCCACTCGAAGCCTTTGCTTGTTTGGTGTTCGCGAACACTCGAGTCTTATTTCAAAAACTCCAAAAGCACTTTCAAAAATCACAAAGCCGTTTTCACACGCAAAACCTGAGAACTACGTTGCTTTGATCCCTCAGCCAGTGAGGGTACGTAGGACCGGGTTCATGTCCCGTCAAGCATACCTTTAAAAAACCTAAGAACTACGTTGCTTTGATCCCTCAGCCAGTGAGGGTACGTAGGACCGGGTTCATGTCCCGTCAAGCATACCTTTAAAAAACCTGAGAACTACGTTGCTTTGATCCTCACCGGTGAGAGGTACGTAGGACCGGGTTCATGTCCCGTCAAGCACACCTTTAAAAACCCATAAAAAAACAAGAACTACGTTGCTTTGATCCTCGGCCGGTGAGAGATGTACGTAGGACCGGGTTCTGTCGTCCGTCAAGCACGCTTTTCAAAAATCTTTGTCTTGTCCGCTTTTCAAAGATACCAAAAACATCCCTTTTTCCGTTTTCAATAAAGTGATTTCTCAAAAAGAAAAGGAAATAAATAGAACAATGTATTTCAAATCAAACATTTCAAAACCACATCAAATTAATGGTTCCCTTTCGGTAGAAAAAGGCGTGTGGGGTGCTAATACCTTTCCCATGCGCAAGCGAACCCCGAACCTACATCTCTAAGTTTTGAAAGACCACCCGCTTTCAAAAAGGTTTTTTCAATGTTTTCCTAAAATAAAATATTGGTGGCGGCTCTATTGATTTTCAAACGTTGTCAAACCGAAAAGTCCCAAACCGGATTTTTCGGGCGCAAGCAGTACCGCGACTCTTTGGGGACTTTCTTTCTTTATTTAAAGAGAGATGAGGTCAAGCCTAATTAATTTGATGTGGTTTAAATTGGTTGATTTGAAAAAACTATGTTCTATCTCTTCCTTTTCCTTTCCTTTTCTCTTCTTTTGTATGCTTGTGGTTGTGTTTATGCATGCATTCCTCAATTCCCATGATCCCTCTTCTTCGCTCCTTTTCTTGAGGTAAAACATGCATTCCCCCATTCTATTATGTCCCATTCTTCTTAGCTCCCTTTCTTGAGGTAAGCAATGCGTGTAATTACTGTGGACTTATTAGAATGGTTTGTATATTAAACTAGTGTATGCATGTTGAACCCTAGGGTAGACAACTGTTATCTGGACTGTTCTGGTTTCCTTGCAGGTGGGTTGGGTAGATTTTAGGAAGTATGTCCTCGATCACACACTTTCACACCTTATGATTTATGTTCTATGAGTGGGCTCCTATACCCGGATCCAACAAACACTTAGGGGAGTGGAGGCGATTAGTGACTTGTCATTCAAGACCTTTGTGCATCGATACTCATGAAAGTCTCAACCAGAGCACGCTTTCTCATGACGCCTCACACTTGGTAGCATTCTACATTTGTGGGTGTCGGCATGAGGATTCTATAGCCGGTAGCCATTGCGAGGGTGTGAATTAGAACCACATGGGAGGAACCTTTGAAGTTGTCCTAGAACTCAGGATTCCCACCTTTGTAGGACACGAGGGCATACGGATTGTGTGTTGCATGGTAGTTTAGGACATGTCTTCCTCCAAAAGGAGCTTTTTCAAAAACTTTCCAAGAAAATACAAAAATATTTTCCTTTTCCAAATAAAACATTGCGTGAGGCGCGACGTAGCGTGTTTCCTAAATTTTTGAACTTCCGTCCTGCACGCATCGCTTTATCATCTCTACATGCATCATTCACATCATAATCGCATCATGCCGCATTCATTAAAGCTAAATGTTGTAAATATTTGCATTCATATTGCATTTCATTTGCATTTGCTTGGGGACCACTGAATAATGTACCGTCTTGTCATAGTCGCATCAGAATGGAATCAAATAGCAAGGCTTGACTTACTTCTCGCTTCCCAGTTATGAAGTATGTTGATTTGCTATTTCGATTCCTCATTTACTTCACTTCCTAAATCAAAGAAAAAGTTTTTGCGCTTATGACAAGATAAGGCATCCCGTGGTTCTCGGCATCAAGCAAACATTGTACATGCATTCATATATCCATTCATGCATTCTCATGCAATAAATGTCTAAACAAACAGAAAAGGCACGCTGGTTCTCCGTCACCGATACTTCACCCGACTACAGGCCAAGCTGATGGCTAATCCGCAAGAGCATCTAGAGATTGAAACTGAGAGTAATCCAGAGCATGAAGATTTAAGCATGCAAATTTTGAACCCTGAGCAGCTGGCTCAGGAGAACCAAGTGCTTAAGGATAAGGTTGGGGCAATGGAGGCCCAGATGCATGAGATGATGGTCATGCTACAAAGTCTAAAGAATGGGCCAGCTGTTGAAGCCGTCGCCGTAGTGAGTCCAGTTGGTGTCACCTCTTTTGTTCCTCCTTCGATGTCGACAAGAACGCTTCTGATTGCGCTCCACGGATCCGAGTCGATCACCCTGAAATGAATGTGTCAAATCAGTACACTCCACAAAGATGTCCTTGGGGTATGCCTGCTGGGTACATGCCGCAAACTGTTGGATCTATTCCTACCGGTGTGAATGCGCCCAATCAAGTCATTGCCGCCGTGCCTGTAGGAGCTGCCGGAGGACCTCAGATCCAGATTTCTAGTTCTCCTGCTGCACTTAGTCCTACTCTGGGGCTAGTGGCACCACCTCATAATGCTCCTCAGCCGGGATGGTATTATTACGGTATGGGGAGTCACCCCCAAGGACACATGTTTGAGGGGTCGCAGCCAAATGACTCGGTCGTGCACTCGAAGAAAGAGTAAGGGCAATGGAGGGTGCCGGTGTCAGAACCAAGGAGGCCTGTGAGCTGTGTTTGGTCCCAGATTTGGTTTTGCCACCAAAATTCAAAGCTCACGAGGTGGACAAATACAGAGGAACTGGATGTCCGGTGAGTCGCATTACGATGTTTGATCACAAGGCTCAGGGTTATCGACAAGAAACGAACCGTTTTGATCCAATACCAATGACATATCTTGAGTTGTTTGATTACTTAATTTCCAAGAACTTAGTCAAGACTTTCGTTCAATGAAGCCCGTTCACCGCCATTTCCGAGAGGTTACAATGCTAATGCTACTGCGCATTTCCATGAAAACGGGGTTGGTCATACTTGTGGAGGAGTGTAAAGCCTTCAAGCATGCGGTGCAAGACCTAATAGATGCCAAATGGATTTCATTCAAGCAAAATGGTTCGAGCATAACTGCAAACCCATTGCCGGGACACGAGAAGCCAACCTCTAATGCCATAGAAGATGTTAATGGGCAAGTAATAAGAAAGGTTGCTAAAATCATGATGGATCAAGGGTATAAGGTTGGGTCTGGCTTGGGAAAATCTGGACAAGGAATTCTTGCGCCTGGCCCGGCTAAAAGGAACAAGGACAGTTGCGGGTTGGGATACAATCCAAGTCTAGCCAAAAGAAGGAAAGTGGCGAGAGGAAAGAAGTGGCGGATGGTTGGGTGAGTCAAAAGGCCAAGATCCACGCCCTGCAGGCGTTCTATGCTCGTGACATCCGCGAGCTTCGCGTGAGTGCCGGTTTGCTTAATCACAACCAAGTTGTTGCCATCTGTGGTGGATCTAAAACTGAAGAAGATGGGTCTGGTCTGGTTCGTCGCTGTCTTGACCGGAAAAGAGGTGAAGAATTGGGAAGCTGCTGATTTCCCGTGACCTTTTAACTCAAAGTAATTGGTTGTAATGCAACCCTGTGGCTCTGCCCAAGGCCATAGGACAAGTTGTTAGGGGCACGCATGTTTTTATTTTCAGAATCATCATCATCAATAAAAATGTTGTTTTTGAATTTCCATCAATAAAAATCATTTCTCTTCATGTGTCCTTTTTCCTGTTTCATTATTGTTTGCTTGTTTGTTTAGCTTTTCATTACGCTTTTTAAGCCGCAAAAAGCGGATCCACAACAATAGTCTCTGAAAACAAAAATCTCGAAGCGAGTCCATATTTTGACTTAGATCACCCTATCGATCAAGTGAGGGGATGTTGAAGAAGAGCGGGAAACTCCTCCGAACTCATGAGGTTAAAAAAAGAGTTATTCAGCCTCACGGGGAATATACTGAAGTGATCGACTTGGGTACAGCTGAGAACAAGAAAGAGGTCAAAGTGGGTACCGCCATGAATGACGAAGGTCGCATGAAGTTGGTTCAGCTGTTGCACGATTATGCGGATGTGTTTGCATGGTCCTATCAAGATGTGCCTGGGTTGGACACTGACATTGTGGTACACAAGTTGACGGTCAAGTCTGAATGCCCGCCTGTCAAACGGAAGTTGAGAAGGATGAAGCCAGAGATGTCCCTCAAAATCAGAGATGAGGTGAGAATGAAGCCAGAGATGTCCCTCAAAGTCAGAGATGCAAGGTTCCCAGTAGTGGCCAAGTACCCGCAGTGGGTTGCCAATATTGTTCCGGTCCCGAAGAAGGATGGGCAGGTCAGAACGTGCGTTGACTACAGAGGTCTGAATCGTGCTAGTCCCAAAGATGTTTTTCCCCTTCAAACAAAAAAAAAAAAAAAAAAACAAATGACCAGAAAAAAGAAAGCTGGTCAGAAAATAATCAAAAAAAAAAGGGGCAAATGTATAGGAGTGAATAAATTATTGTCCTTGAGTTAATTTTTGAGAAAACAAGCAATCATGATTTGAAATAATGTTTGACCATTTTCCCATATTCTCGAAAAAAACTGTGCTACACACTGTAAGCCAAAAATCCAAAAAATCACCCTAGACAAGGATCACCTCAAATATCAAAAAAAGGTGCGTCACTTTTTATCAGCTCACCCGAGTCAAAAAAAAAAAAAAAGAAACCAAAAAAAAAAAAACAAAAAAAAGAAAAAGGAAAAAGGATTTAGAAATGAAAATCCCAAAAATACAAAAGAAGTGTAAGTGGTGAGCTGATACACGTTACCACAAAACACAAGAGATCCTTGTCTCAATAAACTGCAAATACTTCCCTTTGACCTCGGCATCCCGCCCTCCACCAACCCTTAGCACCTCGGCATCCCGCCCTCCACCAACCCTTAGCCAGGACTAAAACTTCCAAACACCTCATCAAGCCAAATAACTATCATAAATCATCAAACGTCAGCCAACGCCGAATAAAAATCATCCTACCATTAGCTCCAAGCACTTCACTAAACCCAATCATCCTTTCTCCACAAAAACCCACAATCTCCAAAAAAAAATCCATTCCTATCAATGATCGATTGCTTTTGTTTTCTCAGAGTTTTAGCTTTAGGACAAATAAGTTTATTTATTTAAATATGTTTGTCCAGAAAAAAAAATCTCGAAAAAAAAAAACAAAAAAAAAAAAAAAAGGGGGAAAGAAAAATCAAAAGGCTTGCACTCCAAGATTCATTCAAGTTACAATTATATCAAGGCAAAGTTTTAGAGATCACCAAGTGGGTCGAAGCTGCCTTATACTCCAGTATAACCAGTTCAGTGGTTGCCAAATTTGTGAAGAAAGATCTGAGTTGCCGTTATGGTCTTCCAAACAAGATTATCCCGATAATTGCGCAGCAACCTGAACAACAAAATGATGAAGGACCTGTGTGCAGAGTTCAAAATCCAGCATCATAATTCTTCTCCTTACCGCCCGAGGATGAATGGGGCAGTCAAAGCAGCCAACAAGAACATCAAGAAGATTGTGCAAAAGATGGTGGTAACCCACAAGGATTGGCATGAGATGCTTCCCTTTGCTTTGCATGGCTACTGGACTTGATCGACGCACTTCAGCTAGGGGCAAATCCCTTTCTCTCGTATATGGGTCGAAGCGAGTCCTCCTATTGAGGTTGAGATACCCTCCCTGTGGGTCTTGATGGAAGCAAAGTTAGAAGAAGCAGAATGGGTTCAAGCCCGTCTAGATCAGCTAAACCTCATTGAGAAAAAAAAAAGGGATTGCAGCTTTGTGTCATGGGCAGCTGTACCAACAGAGAATGAGGACGACTTTCGACAAGAAAGTCTGACCCCGTGAATTCAAGCAAGGTGATCTGGTGCTTAAGAAGATCTTGGCTATCTAGGCGATTCCGTGGGAAGTGGACTCCAAGCTACGATGGGCCATATGTTGTCAAAAAAGCCTTCTCGGAGGAGCATCGATATTTTACCGACATGGACGGCGGAGATCTCAAGGAACCCGTCAATTCCGATCAAGTGAAGAAGTACTATGCCCGAAAGAAATAGACAAAAAAAAAGAGAAAGACAAGCCAAGTAAGAATTAGCTCGCTAGGTTGAAAACCCGAAAAAGGCGACCTAGGCAAAATCAGAGCGACAGGTGGATTGAAAACCCGCAAAGGCGATCCAGCAAAAATAAAGGTCGAAAACTTGAGCATGAAAAGTAAAGAAAGGCATACGACTTCATGAAGACTTGAATGAGGAGTGATCAAAGTCAAGGACATAAATGTTTAGCACTGTTTTCCACGAGAGACGGAACGATAAATCGGCTTCTTTCCTTTTTCGTGTCTTTTTGCGGTTTAAACTTTCAAATGCATTGAGCGATCGGCGTAACTACGTGCGACCGATTTCTACATCAATAAAGCTCAAACTTTCTCATGTCTGTTTGTTGATTGTTTTCTGCTTTTCTGCTCAAAATAAACGTTTTATGATGATGGTGACCCTGAACTGTAAAACATGTGCATACATCATAGAGCATTACAAATCATTGAAATTCTTAAAGGTCACGGAAAGAGGCAATTCCCCAAAACCAGTTAGTCATGCGGGAGAAAGTGATTAAGCCCACGATTGCTTGAGCGACAAAGTTAAAGCCCACCCGCACCGCCCATGAGCCCCGCAAGTCCAATATATTCCTCGGCCTCGTGCCATGAGTGTCGCGGATTGGGTGAACCAAAGAAGAAGATAAGCCAACAGGCAAAAGATCAAAGAGAGAACAAAGAAAAAACAAACAGTCAGAAAAAAGAAAGCTGACCAAAGGAAGTTAATCTTACAAAGAAGGTTGCACTCACAAACCATTCCAGATGGCGAACCATAAAGCAAACTCGCATTCGATCCATGAGCCCTGCAGTTTCCATCGGCCTCTCAGTCTTGTGCCAGGAGTATCGGGAGTCGGTTGAACCAATAAAAGAATACAAGCCTTTGTCAAAAAGCGAAGAAACAAACAAGTCAGAAAAAAAGAAAGCTGACCAAAGCAAATCAAGAATAGCATCTCATTGCATTCATCATCACACCAAAATCATAGCATTGCATGCACTCGCATAACATGTTCCTGCATAACATGCCCTTGCATCCTCATCCCATGCACCATGCATTTGCATCTGCTAACATGTGCAGGTACACATTATCAGAGAGAAAGTTTAAGAAGAGTCCTACTATTCCAGAGCAGACTCCCTAAAGCAGTGTAGTGGCATTGACCACGGAAGGTTCCTCGAGAAAAGACTGCGGCGTGGCAGCACCTAGATCGATCTGCAATGGCACTAACCACGATCGAGAAAGCGAAGAATAGTCCGCTAGCTCGAAAGCAGACACTCTAGATCGGTCTGTGGCGTTGATCACCAATCGGAGGAAGCAGAAAGAAAGGTCCGCTAGCCTCGAAAGCAGACACTCGGATCGGCAACGACATTGATCACCCATCGAGAAGAAAAGTCCGCTAGCCGTAGCAGACACTCTGGATCGATCGCGGCGATTAATCGATCACCAATTAGAGGAAGCGAAGAAAGGTCCGCTAACTCGAGAAGGCACTCGGATCGGTGCGAGAACGCATCAAGCTAAAGAAGATCAACAAGATTCGTGAATCCTTCAGGACTGGCGTCCTTTCAAAAGCGACTTCACCTCATATTCGAACCGCGGGTACTCACCTCAATACGCCAAAGAAATGCGGTCATCTCAATCATCAATCAACAGATTTGCAAATCCGCCAGAGACGTGCATCCCTTCAGACTAAGGCGTCCTTCAGATCCGTCGTTATCGAGCACCGACGAATCATCGGACCGAGTCCTTCGGTTTAGTTCAAATCATCACCCAAGCAAGCGACTTTGAACTCGACCTTCATCTCGCCAAGTCATCACAGAGCATGACGGATCGGCCCCTCGGACCTCGCGTCCTTCATTTCGCCAAGTCATCACGAGCGTGGACGGATCGGCCCCTGCACTTCGCGTCCCTTCGCACTAGCTGCGGTCGTGATAAAGCATAGCGTAAGTCCATCAAGGTAAAATGTATCGGTCCCCACAACCGGATATTGAACCTCAAAGCCGCTCGAATAGGCCACTTTCAGAGCCCAAGTGTTCCTTCAGAGCCCAAGTACTCCTTCAGAGCCGCAAGCACTCCTTGAGTCCAAGTACTCCTCAGAGCCGCAAGCACTCCTTCAGAGCCCAAGAACTCCTTCAGAGCCGCAAGCACTCCTTCAGAGCCCAAGAACTCCTTCAGAGCGCAAGTGCTCCTTCAGAGCCCAAGTGTTCCTTCCAGAGCCGCAAATGCTCCTTCGAGAATCCAAGTGTTCCTTTCAGAGCGACGAGCGCTCCTTCTTTACCGCACTCGTTACCGCGAAGATCGGCTTATCGAGGGCGGTACCTTCTTCATCGCTTTATTTATCGCTTTATTTCTTGCTTTGTTTATGCCACCCGAGGGTTGGCACCAATTTACTTCTTGTTTTTGCCGCCTGAGGGTTGGCACTTCATTCACTACAGTCGTTTTTGGCTGGCATTCATTCACCCAAAAAGAAAAACCGGACGGAAAAAAAAATTAGAAAAAAATTAGAAAAAGAAGGAAAATTCGGGTTTTTCCCTAAGTAGACAAAATAGGTATAATTTCTGAATTCTTTATCTCTATTTTGCCTCGGAATATGTTTCGCCAATTCATATTCCTTGTTAAAAATCCAGATAAAGAGAGGCATTTGTCATACCCCAATTTTGTCCTAGCTTTAGGTCAAAACCCTAATTTTCCCTAAAAATAATTAAATTAAAAAGTAAAAAACATCATGCATTGCATTTAGAGTTCTAAAAGTCATTTCAAAGCTTCTAAAATCATTTTTGGAGTTGGAATGCACTTCTTAGACAAATTAGGTTTTTCGGTGCAAAAGGGTATTTTGGTCATTTTTCAAATAAGGGACAATTTCTCAGAACAAGTCATTCAACATGCATTTTTGAGGTACTAGAGGTCACTCCTAGGGTGAAAAATCATTTTTGAAGTGGAAGTGTGTTTCTGTGCAAAAGCTAGGGTTTTTAGAGTGAAAGGGCATTTTGGTCATTTCACAATAAAAGCGGTATTTTGTCCCAAATCCTTGAATAATCATCAATGATTTATTTAAGGAATATTTGTGCTCCATTGTGAATAGTTTTGGGCATAAATATTAAACCTTGGTGCCTAAAAACCTAGTTTTTGGATAGAAGGGTAAAATGGTCTTTTCCTTTGAGGTGGGGTAAATAAATCAATTTTGGGATTGGTGAGATCATAAAATTCAGAGCCCAATCATTGAATCATAGGATATGGCCCAAAATGGCATGAATTAGGAAGAATGATCTAGAAGGGAATATTCTACACTCTTTTGAATTAAGGATAAGAACAAAAGTACAATTTGCAATTCCACTCACTCTCCCACTCCCTTAGCTGCGAAATAACAGCCATGATTACCCCATTTTCATTTATTTTTATTGTTTGCAAATTGTATTAAATCATGGCCATTCATTCAAATGTGAAAATCAATCCTCACCTTTCATTTGAATCAAAATGGCACTTGTGTAATAAGCTTTGTAGAAAAATACATTTTTGTCAATGAGCTTATCCTTCACCACCCTCCTTATGCTGCACACCCAGCCCTCTCTCTCTTCATTTTATTGCCCTTAATCCATGTGATAATGCATCTTGACCATTGATTCAATTCCTTTCTCAAATCCTAGTGGTTTACAAGAGATGCATCATCACAAATACCCTTAAATTTTCACTTCATATAAAACCCAAAAATAGGAGACCTCACATATACACACTCTCATTTTTACCTTAGCACAAGACACTCCTCTCCTCCTCTAGCTTCAGCCGCAGCCCTCTCCCCTTTCTCTCCTCCATTTTCTTCATTTTTCATCACTAAACCTTCACTACTTTTGATCCTAGCACTAAACCTCCTTCAAAACTTCTATAATCTCTCAAGTTCCATCAAGATCCTTCCAAGAAAAGGTTTTTGGCGTGGAGATAGGGGCTGTTCATCAAGTTATTTTGCTTCATCTTGCATTTTTCTCCTTTTCCTAGCTAGTTTTAGAGGTAAACTTCTTATCTTTTGCATTCTCTTTAACTATCACCATGTAAATCTCTCTTCTATTTCCTCTATCCTCTCCAAGAGGCTTAGAGGGTTCATTTCAAACACTATGTCAAGGACATTGGGAGCCTTGGGTGTTTGAAGTGAACCCTTGGCCTTGAGGAGAGGTTTCTTGTGTTTTCAACCATATTCTTGCATTTTTCATGCTCATTTTGTCATTCTTGCATAAATAAAATTTTTCATGTGATTATATGCATTCCTTTGTTCATGTCATAACTTGCAAGTTGAGATTTAGCTTGATTCATGAGGATGAGGATTAGGCTTTAGATCTCTAAGATTTAGGCTTGTTGTTGTTTTTTTCTCACTTCTTGATTCATGTGAATAAAATGCTTGATTTATATAATTTGTTTCATGTGTTGATCTTGGATTTAATCATGAAATAAATTGTTGTTTTGTGCATATGTGGTTTCGGCTATAGGGTGTATTTTAGGGTTCATCCTAATGCTTAAAAGTTGTGTTTGATCTTGTGTAGAAATGTGTAAGAAAGTTAATGTGTTTTTAACCTTTTACCACTTATTCATTTTTACTTTACCACATCATTTCCTTTTCACTTAAAACCCTAAAAACATTTTACCTTTTACTTTTACCATTTACCTTCACTTAAATAATTCACCACCTTCACTTAAATAAGTTACCATTTCATTAATAATTTACCTTTACTTTTTACCTTTCTTAAATTACAAAAAGATCCAAAACATTTTCTAGTTTACATTTATAACTTTTTCAACTTTATAAAATTAACCCAAAAATACTTTTTACCATTTTTCCTAAGACTCTAAAAACACCAAAACATTTCACCATCTCCTAAGAATAAGGTAACTAAATTTTTACCACTTCTTATGACACACCCTCACACACTTGCACTTAAATAAAATCTCATTCATTCTCTTGCATACTCTCTTGTTTTGACCTTCATACCTTTTCATATATTCATATCTCTTGCATATTCATTTGCACTCTCACTTGTTAATACCTCATGCATCCTTACTTGTTTATACTCTTTGCATTCTCACATGTTCATTCATAATTAAATAACCATGCATCCTCGCATGTTCAAATGCTCATGCATTCTTGTGTACTCATGTATCCTTGTATATACTCATTCTTGCATTCATTCTCAAATGTTCATGCATCTACATGCGTTCATGCCTATCTAATATAGCACATATCATGATTACATGCTCATACACTCATGTACTTGTTCAATCATGTATTCAATTAATCATGTATTCATTTGTTCATGGCAACTTGTAAATATTCTTCATGTTGCTTTGCTTATGCTTTCATTATTATCTTGGTTTGGATTTGAAAAGATTTGAAATGTTCTATCTCTTTTCCAAACTTGAAATCACTTGTTTTCAAATAAAAACCTAAAGGTGTTTTCATAAACAAATCATTAACCATCACTCGAAGCCATTGCTTGTTTGATCGTTAATGAGGAGTCATTAGTGCTAGTCACTCGAAGCCTTTGCTTGTTTGACTATCATGAAAGCTCCCACACATTAAATAAACAACAACAAAAAACAACTAATTCAAACCTCTAAAATAACACGAGCTACAAGCTCACCCTTTTTCTCAAAACTATTTTCAAAAGAATAATACGACGTTGTCGCTTGTAATCACTCGAAGCCATTGCTTGTTTGATTACCGGTTCCAACTCTCTTTTCTTTCGAGTTAATACCGAATGCCACTCAAGCCTTTGCTTGTTTGGTGTTCGCGAACACTCGAGTCTTATTTCAAAAACTCCAAAAGCACTTTCAAAAATCACAAAGCCGTTTTCACACGCAAAACCTGAGAACTACGTTGCTTTGATCCTCACCAAATGAGGGTACGTGAGGGACCGGTTCATGTCCCGTCAAGCATACCTTTAAAAACCTAAGAACTACGTTGCTTTGATCCTCACCCGGTGAAGTACGTAGGACCCGGTTCATGTCCCGTCAAGCATACCTTTAAAAACACGAGAACTACGTTGCTTTGATCCCCAGCGGTGAGGGTACGTGAGGACCGGGTTCATGTCCCGTCAAGCACACCTTTAAAAACCCATAAAAACAAGAACTACGTTGCTTTGATCCTCGGCCCGGTGAGGGTACGTAGGGACCGGGTTCTGTTCCGTCAAGCACGCTTTTCAAAAATCTTTGTCTTGTCCCGCTTTTCAAAGATACCAAAACATCCTTTTTCCCGTTTTCAATAAAGTGATTTCTCAAAAAGAAAAGGAAATAAATAGAACAATGTATTTCAAATCAAACATTTCAAAACCACATCAAATTAATGGTTCCCTTTCGGTAGAAAGGGCGTGTGGGTGCTAATACCTTCCCCATGCGCAACCGACTTCGAACCTACATCTCTAAGTTTTGAAAGACCACCCGCTTTCAAAAAGGTTTTTTCAATGTTTTCCTAAAATAAAATATTGGTGGCGCTCTCTCGATTTTCAAACGTTGTCAAACCGAAAAGTCCCAAACCGGATTTTTCGGGCGCAATAAACAATTAACATAAAAGACACGCACCACGCCGACATCGAGCTCATCTCGCAGCTGCCGATAATGCTCGAGGAAGAAAGGGATGTGAGACCCTAGAGTACCATGGAAAGTAGCCCAAGACCGTGTTTGACGAGTACACGGCACACAGGAGGCCCCGCGCCACCAAGTGGTCCTCAACCGAGTCCACCTCTCATCACACTCGGTGAGAGTACTGACGCCACGGTAGGAGGTCCAGGATCCTCCGGATGTCTGCCGGACTCGCCCAAACCGCTCGAGCACTCGACCGCAAGTGACGCATCATGCGACCACCACTCTCGAATGAACCCTCCGAACTGGCCGCCTCCTCAAAGGTCTCTCACCGCCTATGGGTGTGTAGGGGTCCAGTCACCTCTCACGGTGCAGCCGGTCTAGGCATAACTCGATGGTATGTGACTTGATGCCCCTGAGGACATCATCGCACAACCATTTCTTCGTCCGTGGGGTACTCTCATCATACTCTGGGTGCTCCACCCAAGAGGAAAAGTTCGTGACTGGAAGTGCTCAAAGATCCAAGCTTTGTAATCAACATATCATTGGTTGATTATTAACTGAAAGTAACACTAAAGCAAACTTAAAAGTAAAGAATATGTTTCATACGAAGTAAAGGAAGATGACCCGGCAATCTTCTTGGTCTTCTTCCTTGTAGCATCCTTGGTGATCATAGAGATGGGCCAGGCCATGGCCCCTCAAAGAATAGTCTCCAATCGCCTCCAAATCCATCAAGATACCAAGGTAGCCAAGCTTAACCTTGTTGCACGACTTGTCGGCAAACAAGGTGCAACCCAAAAGATACGACATGTAGGCCCTAGCAAAGCATGGTCCCATCGCCCCTCGGCTATGGTCGGGTGGTAGACCTATCCTCACCATACAAGCCCAACAGACGACCCCACGGCGAAGTGCTGGGCGTTGCATCCTCCGGTGTGGCACCAAAAAGTCAACGGCCGGTGCTCCCCGCCATGAAGTCGATCGGCATGTCATGTAACCGCGGCGCAAGAATGGGGATGTGCGGCGGTGGGATACATCATCAAGGGTGATGCTCATCTCACCCACGGGAAGGTGGAATGATGATGTATCCGGCCGCCAACGCTCTATGAATGCGTTGTGAATTTCTTGTGGAGAATGGGAAGCCAAGCCCAACCAAGGAACCAACCACGAAGTCGCTGTCAGAGTGTCCTAATCGCACATGAAACACCGTCGTAACAGTCCATGTGGGATTGGTCAGAATCCGACGCATCTGCATTCGAAAAGACACAATAAGCCAAAACATTCAACAACTTAATAAACAAATTTACAACACTCAACTATAAAATAATAACTTACTGGCCGAATAAAAATCGGTGAGGATATGTGCCCCGTGATGGGCAAGAGAGAACCATCTTACGGTCCACCAGAAATGGGAATATCGCCCTAACAAAGAAGCAGACCTCCGAGGCTCAAAGAACCTCCTCCTCACGAGGCTCAGCAGCCTCCTCCTCCTCATGATGCCTAGAAGATGAAGGCCCAGAAGATGAAGGCCTAGAAGATGAAGGCCTAGCGGCAGATGAAGGCCTAGCGGGACGAAGGCCTAGCGGATGAAGGGCGGCCACTCATAGGTCGGAAATTGAGCATCACGCTCAATATCCCGCCCAATATCCTCCGGAAGTGGGGAGGAGGAACATCAACCCTACCCCTACCCACCGCACGACCCTAGCTCGGGAGGGTTCACCGCTTCTTCCCTCCTTTTGCGGTTTGAAACCGTAGGAGGTGGCCGACCGGCCGCTTCGAAGGTTGTTTGCATGACCACCTCTACTCCTCACCATATCTGAAACAACAATCAACAGAACCGATTCAATCAAATTAACATAACCAAACAGAATCAGGCTGAGAAAGTTCACTGTCAAACGACTGTTCGAAGGGCTACGTGCGAACCTGTTCGCGACAACCACCTCGAACAAGTCGGGCCGATTTACAAAATACAGCGGTTCGAATGAGGTTGCTCGAACGGTGTTCGCAACAACCTCATTCGAACACCTTCGTTTTCACGTGTTCGATGGACCTCACTCGAACAATTCTGCGTTTCAGAAAAAAAAACCAGAATGGAGCGTAGGGGGAGAGGCATACCTTGAAGAAAATGGAACGAATAGAGAGAGTGAGGGGAGGCGAAAATAACCTGTGTGCTCTTGAGAGTGTTGGTGGAGAAGATTGAGTGAGAGATTGAGTGAGATTGAGTGAGTTGGGAGAAGGTGAGTGAGAGGAAAGAGAGGTTAGGGTTGAAGGGGGGAGGGAGGGAATGAGAGACGAGGGAGAGTGAGAGAAGGGGAGGGTGTGGGTTTTTTCTTTTTTTGAATTGGGGGTAATTTTGGAATTATAAGTTTGATGGGGTGTGAATAAGTAGGGGGGTGTGGGGAAAGCACTCCCCTTGTAATATGGGAATTTCACTGCTACCTCACCACACTTTCCCCACACCTCCGACCTCATTTTAGTTGGCTTTTACTTTTCCCACACCCCCTCCTACTTATTCACACCCCATCAAATTTTAAATTCCAATTTTACCCTAATTAAAAAAACAAAAAATCCCACACCCCCCCCCCCTTCTCACTCTCCCTCGGTCTCTCACTCTCCCCTCCCTTCACTCTCCCTCCTTCGAACCCTAACATTCACTCTCCCTCTCACTCACCTTCTCCCAACTCACTCAATATCACCCAATCTCTCACTCAATCTTCTCCACCAACACTCTCAAGAGTTGCTGGGTTATTTTCGCCTCATCTCACACTCTCTAATCGTTCAATTTTCATCAAGGTATGCCTCTCCCCCATCTGTTCATTTGTTTTTTTTCTTTCTGAAACGCTGAATTGTTCGAGCGACATCCTTCGAACACGTGAAAACGAAGGTGTTCGATTGAGGTTGTGCGAACACCGTTCGAACAACCTCATTCGAACCGTTGTAATTTGGAAACTGAAACTGACTTGTTCGAACGGGGTTGTGCGAACATGTTCGCATGTGGCCGTTCGAACAGTTGTTTGACAGTAGAGTTTGTCAGCCTTTCTGTGATTGGTTTTGTTAATTTGGTTTAATTGGTTCTGTTGATTGTTGTTTCAGATATGGTGAGGAGCAGAGGTGGTCATGCAGCTGAACCATCCGAGCGAGCCGGTCGGCTTCCTCCTACGGTTTCAAACCGCAAAAGGAGGGAAGAAGCCGGTGAACCCTCCCGAGCTAGGGGTCGTGCTAGGGGTAGGGGCAGGGTTGATGTTCCTCCTCCCCCACTTCCCGAGGATATTGGGCAGGATATTGAGCGTGATGCTCAATTTCCGGCCTATGAGTTGGCCGACCCTTCATCTGCTAGGCCTTCATCTGCTAGGCCTTCATCTTCTAGGCCTTCATCATCTAGGCATCATGAGGAGGAGGCTACTTCTCTTAGGGCGACATTCCCATTTCCTGGTAGACCAGAAGATGGTTCTGTGTTGCCCACATACGGGGCACATATTCTTACTGATTTTTATTCTGGCCAGGTAAGTTATTATTTTATAGTTGACTGCTGTAAATTCGTTTATTATGTTATTGAATGTTTTGGCTTATTGTGTCATTTCTGAATGCAGGTTCGGCCGTATTTACAAACAATCCCACATGGACCTATTACGATAGTGTTTCATGTTAGGATTAAGGACACTCTGACAGCTTCAGGGTTGGTTCCTCTGGTTGGGCTTGGTTTCCCTATTCTCCACGAGAAATTTCAACGCATTCATAGAGCGTTGGCAGCCGGATACATCATCATTCCACCTTCATGTGGGTGAGATGAGCATCACCCTTGATGATGTATCCCAACTGCTACACATCCCCATTACTGGTCGGTTCTATGACATGCCGATCGACTTCATGGCGCGGAGAGAGCATTTGCCGATTGACTATTTTGGGGGCCACACCGAAGATGCAACGCCCGCATTTCGGCCGTGGGTTATCTGTTGGGCTTGTATGGCTGAGGGATAGGGTCTACCACCCAGCCATAGCTGAGGGGAGGTGGGATCATGCTGCTAGGGCCTACATTCTGTATCTTTTGGGTTGCACCCTGTTTGCTGACAAGTCAGGCAACAAGATTAAGCTTGGCTACCTTGGTATGCTTACTGATTTGGATGTTGTTGGAGACTTCTGCTGGGGGGCCATGGCCCTTGCCCATTTGTATGATCAGCTGAAGGATGCTACAAGGAAGAAGACCAAGAAGATTGTTGGTCATCTTCCTTTGCTTCAGGTATAAAACATATTCTTTACTTTTAAGTTTGCTTTAGGGTTATATTCAGATTAATAATCAACCAATGATATGTTCATTACAGGCTTGGATCTTTGAGCACTTCCAGTGCGAACTTTTCCTCCTGGGTGGTGCACGAAGAGTATGATGAGAGCATGCCACGGGCGAAGAAATGGTTGTGCGATGATGGCCGTGGGGCCATCAAGTCACAAACCATCAGATTATGCCTTGACCGGCTACACCGTGAGGAGGTGACCTGGGACCCCTACACAGCCCATAGGCAGGTGAGACCCTTTGAGGAGCTGGCCAGGTTCAGAGGGTTCATTCGGAGTGGTGGCTGCATGATGCGCCACTTGCCAGATCGAGTGCTCAGACAGTTTGGGCAGGTGCAACACATTCCGGAGGATCCCAGACCTGCTACTAGGGCCGTCTGTACCCTATCCGAGTGTGATGAGAGGTGGACACAGTTCGAGGACCACTTGGTGGCGCGGGGGCCTCCCTGTGTGCCGTACACCTCAAACACGGTGCCGAGCTACTTTCCATGGTACTCTAGGGTCTCACATCCCTTTCTCTTCCCTGAGCATTATGTACAGCTTGCAGATGAGCCTGATGTCAGTGTGGTACATGTCTTTTATGTTTATTGCATTGATAATGTTTCTTAATCTTCTATTTATTTAAATAATAATGTTATGTTATTTGGTTGACAGATGCTACCAGAGCTGCTGGATTTGGTTGATGACATGGATGGGACCATCAATGATAATGTCCCAAAGCCAGTGAGGAGCATGTTTCAGCGCATCAAGACGCTGCTCAACCCCTTCTGTGGGTTTAGGAGGAGGTTTGGCAATGTGTATGAGAGGAGGAGGGGGCGCAACACCCAGTAGGATATGTCATAGGGGGATATATGTTTGGAATTTTTATATAATTTAACTACTTTGTTTCATTCGGTTTTTTAAATTGAAATTCCCTTTACGTTGTTGGTGCAAATTTATTGTCATTACAAAATACGAAATACATGAAATACGAAATACATCAAATACGAAATACATCAAATACGAAAGACAGAACACCAACATAAGCAAACAACTAACTAAGAAACTAGTGTTTTGGTAGTCCCTGTTCCAGAAGATAAATGACCTCTTCTGGAGTTCGTATTGTGTCCACGTACAACTCTAAGATCTGTCGCCCCATCGGAACATTAGCTAGATGTTCCATCATTGCGCGGACGTCGTCGTCATTTTGGATCTCCATGACTGAATACTGGACAGTCCCATCATCTCTACAATTGAACTTTTTGAAACGTATACGCTCCACGTCTTTACGCCACGCTCCCTCTGGACGAATCTTCCTCTCAGCCTTTTCCTTCAGTTGGGCGAAGGTGATGTCCTTACTCATCCTGCAGAAGACATGGTTATGACAACGAAACACATCACCATGTTCGCTTCGGCAGTAACTTGATCCCATGGTGGTGAAGGGCCGTTAGGAATTTGTCGTTTTAGTATTGGGTTGAGCACAATTGCCCTTCCATTTTAGGAGATCTGAGGATTTTGGTGAAGAAGCAGGTTCAGAGTTTGGTGAAGAAGCAAATTAGGGTTTGGTGAAGAAGATCTGAGGATGTGAACCCCCTTTTATAATAGGCATGGTGAAATGTCAGCCGTTGATTTCATTTTTAGATCACAAATCTGAGCCGTTTAAATTATATCCGTTCAGGCACATTTTCCAAAGGGATTGACATCCACTCCTTTATCTGACACATTTGACTGATTGTAAACCGTTGATTAAAACTGTCGGTGGAATCTGAGGCGTCCAATACCTGTCATTGTGAAGCAATTCTGCAGCACTTGTTCGAACAACATAATTCGAACATGTTCGCATGACACCATTCGAACCTGTTCGCATGACACTATTCGAACAGGTGAAAAAACGCCCAAGGGGTGTCTGTCCATATTTAACACACTCGAACGGCCTCGTTCGAACCTGTTCGAAGGCCCGTGTTCGAACAAGTGAAAATTTATGAAATAAAATAGGTTTCGCCTGGTCTTTTGGTCTTTTCACACCCTTATGGGGTGTGTTTAGAGTAGATGGGGGTGTGGGAAAAGTAAAAGCCTTTTAGTTTTTGTAAAAGACTAAAATACTCTAACCTATCCCTTCCTTAACCCACACACCTCTCCCTTCAAAAGCACTCACCTAGTCGCACCCCCACTATTCTCAAATCCCATTTGCGTTTGCACCATCCTCCAATCGAAAACCTCCACAACACTACCCATCCATTGCACCACCTCCATTGCGCCCTCCTTCCACCACCATCACCCCTACAGTGGCGCCACCACTCCAACACTGTCCTCCACCATGTCATCCCCCTTATTGCAACATCTTCTTTTATTAGTTGCTTCACCAAATTGAGTTGGAGGTGTTCTCCTTTTTCGGCAACTAAGCCGCGAAACCAACATTGTTGTCTCAGTGGCTTAATCTACCCTGGGACACGGGAGTCGACCTATTGCTCTCGAGTTCGATCTTGCAGTGGATAAACTTGATGTTGGCCAGTACAAAATTTGATCCTACGAACAAGTGGAGACTAGTCTTTCGTTTGAACACTCCGTGGGTAGCCGACGATGGTTCGAACAAAAAAACTAAGTCGCTAGAATGTCACGCTTTTGCATTCACATTGACATGAAAACACATATTCGGCAATTCAGTTTTTGGACGTGTGGTGAAGCTACAAGTTCCACAATTCAATTGCAGGACGTGTAATGCAATTACATGTTCGGTGCATTACACATCTAGGAATTCAATTATCGGATGTTGTTTTTGAATTAACTGTCCAGCAATTGAATTGTCGAAATGTACCTAACTTTTTTCTAAACTAAAGTGTTGCGCATTTGCAATGCAACTTATGAGAAGTAAATCACCATGGAAGACGATATGATGCCCGATCAGATGGATATGTCATTAGGGAGGACTTATCACCAGAGGTGATACGCTACCATGCACATGTTATTGTGACTGATTGAGACAATGCTTTGAAGAATGCGGTTGTTTTCCCAAATTCAATTAGTTTGTTGTGTCAGATTCATATCAGTAAGAGTGTCATGGCGCTGTAAAAAAATGTCAAGACCAAGTGTAAGTCGAATGTGTTTCCTAAAGATGAAATAAAGTTGATCTTGGAAGAAAAAGACAGTGATGTCGATACTCGATCACAGGAGAGTGGGAGATGCCATATGATAAACGCGTGCAAGATTTTAATGGTTTGCTTTTTGCATAACGATGTAGAGTGCACTTATGTATAACGATGTAGAGTGAAGCTGAAGTGATGTGCATGCATGTATCGGTTCAGTTACCCAAGCACAAAATGGTGTCTTTATTTGCATAGAGCCACTCAAATGGCTTAGGATACCGAAGCGTCTAAAATCTTTCTCAATCCAACGCATACAAATAGTTGTGAGTGAGTGAGTGAATATGAAAGGCTAACATCACTTCAGCAATTCACTCCAAGCCTCCACTAGCGCTCGTTTTTCCTGTTGCTTCCCAAAAAGGCTCTCTCTCTCTCTCTCTCTCTCTCACTCTCTTCAGGTTTGAAACTTCAATTCCTTGGTTTATGTTTTTCATACAAACGGCAACCATGATCACTGTTCTTTGCTTTCCCCTTTACTTTCCTCCCTAGAGGACCGTTTTTTTTTAGTTCAATAGCATCTTTTAGTATTAGATAATTTGTTATTGGCGAATTTTGTGTTTCGTACATGTTATTTGCTAAATTATACTTTAATTTCAGTGCGTAATTCTTATAATAGACCAAATTGGAATCTAAAATAAACATGAGAACCAGAAGTATATTTTAGCTTTAATGACACGATCAACTATAGTTAGTATTTCAGCTTTCACTTGAAATTATTTTTAGTGCCAATTTGTCATGAACATAATGCCTTGAGGTAACAATTATTTCAGTGACCTGAATTTATGATCATGGGAGGAAATTCCGTTGATGACGAATGGGAGTTTGCATCGTCATCTAAAGAGGTTCGAACAATAGTTTTAGTTGGACGTACTGGGAATGGAAAAAGCGCCACTGGTAATAGTATTCTTGGGGATAAGGTCTTCGATTCAAAGCTTAGCTCTTCTGGTGTTACCAATTATTGTCAAATGCAGACAACTCTGCTAAATGATGGAGTTATTGTTAATGTTATTGACACACCAGGTAAATTACATGTTTACGTTGGATTGCAGTGACAGTGAGTGAGTATTTCATGTTTGTTACATGGTTTTGAATGATTATTCATTTTTGTTACATGGCTTAACCTCTAACATTTCGTAGGATTGTTTGATAATTCTGCTGGATCTGAGTTTCTTGGGGAAGAAATTGTTAGGTGCATTGATTTGGCCAAGGATGGTATCCATGCTATCCTTGTGGTTTTCTCGGTTAGAACTCGCTTTACTAACGAAGAAGAAACTTCTCTACGTAGCTTGCAGAAATTATTTGGAAGCAAAATTGTTAACTATGTGATCGTGGTCTTTACTGGAGGAGATGAATTAGAAGATAATTATCAAACACTTGATGATTACTTAGGCTCTCAATGTCCTGAGCCTTTAAAGGTAGGTTCTGCTATTCTCTTAGTATTGTAAGTCTGTGTTATGCTGAATCTCTCTCTGATGGAGACTAATATAAGTTGGTTAAACTTCAATTGACTTGAATAACACTGCAGAAAGTTATTTCGTTGTGTGATAATCGCTGCATGCTGTTTGATAACAAGACTAAGGATGAGAAGAAGCGATATGGACAAGTTAAACAACTTCTTTCTCTTGTAGACACGGTGATATCGCAGAATGATGGGCGGCCTTATACAGATGAGTTATTTACAGAAATGAAGGTTGGTTTTTGCAAACTTCAGAATCTTGTTTCTTAAATTATGAACAAAAATATTCTCATAACAGCGAATTTATCTTTTGACTGCAGAAAGGAGCAATGAAGCTAGAAAACCAACAAAAAGTGTGTGATTCCTTGAAAGGATCTTCCAAAGAAGAGATATCTGAGATGAAAATACAACTGAAGGAAGCATACGATGAGCAGCTAAAACGACTTGTTGAGACGGTATCTATCTTTTTTTTTTGTTGCTTAAACCATATATACTTCTATATATATATATATATATATATATATATATATATATATATACACGGTTTGTTATTGAAGAATTATATGTATGGTTTTGTAGATTGAAAGCAAATTGAGGGAAACAACTAGCCAGCTGGAGAAAGAATTGGCAGAAGAGAAAGGTGGGAGGCTAAAGGCGGAAGAGAATGCAAAGAAAGCTCAAGAGAAATCAGATGATGAAATTAGAAAACTTAGAGAAGATCTTAGAAAGGCAGAAGAAGAACTCCGCAAGAAATTTGGTTGTGCTATTCTCTAAGAAGATTAAGAGTTGCTTCAAACTTTCAAAGACTTCATTTAATTTTTCTTCTAGATCATCACATTTTGTCACCTTTGTTAAAACTTGTGTGAATGCCATGACTATTCACTTACTCTAGTAATTTTAATACACTTCAGTTTGGGACACATTTCTTAATTATTTAGAAACCGGGTATATGTAGAATTTGGTAGACGTAAACTTTTCACTCAATTGCATTTTAATAACGAGAGGATGCCTCCAAATGCTCTATGGTCTATACCAGAACAACTTGATAATAAGGCTCTGTTTGGCAAACTCAATCCGCTAGCTTATAGCGGATAAGTAAATTTTATATGTTTGGCATCACTAGTTTATAAGATTTTTGAAACGTAGCATTTGAACTTGTAGCGTTTCATTTTTTCTTCCACTTTTACCCTCTCTATTTTAATTAAATTCCTCATTTATCCTACATTAAATAAATTCTCTCTCAACTTGTGTGTGACACATTACAACACATGTAGCTTATTAAAGGTGTTATATCTCAACCCCAAAAAAATAAAGCATCATTAGAGTGCTCATTGGTTTTTGGGAAGCATGATTTGGGGGTTAATAAGATACATTTGGTAGACAGATCGATTTACCCACAACAACAAATACCCTTTATTTGAGATGTACATCACTACGCCATAATTGTAAAAAGAGAACGCCACCTTTAGTAGGGTTTATAAAAACGCTACGCATTTTAATAACACGCTACACCATTAGTAGCGTTTTAAGGTAAAACGCTACCCATTAGGCAACACGTTAGACAGATCCCTAGCGCTTTTATTCAAAACGCTAGCCAATTAGAAAACACGCTAGACAGATCCCTAGCGCTTTTATTCAAAACGCTAGCCAATTAGAAAACACGCTAGACGGATCCTAGCGCTTTTATTCAAAAACGCTAGCCAATTATAAAACACGCTAGATAGATCCCTAGCGTTTTTAGAAAGCGCTAGGTATTTAGAAAACACGCTAGACGGATCCCTAGAAAACACGCTAGATAGATCCCCAGCGTTTTTATAAAACGCTAGGTATTTAGAAAACAAGCTAGTCGGATCCCCTAGCGCTTTTATTCAAAACGCTAGGTATATAGAAAACACGCTAGATAGATCCTACCGTTTTTAGAAAACGCTTTTTAGAAAGCGCTAGGTATGGTTAAATAATTTTTTTCGCTTCCCGTTGAGCTACTTCCTCTCTCAATGAACACACTCACCCGTAAACGCAAAATCACTCACCCGTAAACGCAAAACCCTAACACCCTAACGCAAAACCCGAAACGCATGGTGAGTTTTAGCGAGTTATCACGATTTCAATAGGCAAGGTTTCTGCGATTTTGGAAGTCTTGTTTAGTGTTCAGCCGATTTCTCTCGAGAAAACATCATCTCTCTCAACGAAAATCATCTCTCTCGAGTGAACATCATCTTTCTCGGTCTCTCACTCGGACAACATCGGTGAGTTTTCATTCGCTTTCTCTGTTTGGGTTCCTTTATTTCATTCCTTTCTCTAATTTCTGATGAAAACATATTTCTTGTTAGTTGTTACCATGAGAGTTGCTGATATTCATATATAGTACTGCTGTGGGTGATGAATTAATCTGTTAATTCATCGATGGGTCATATGTTAAAGTTCTCTTCTCGAGGATTTTCTTTGATATTCATATAGATCATCACATTTTGTCACGTTTGTTAAAACTTGTGTGAATGCCATGACTAATCACTTACTCTAGTAATTTTAATACACTTCAGTTTGGGACACATTTCTTAATTATTTAGAAACGGGGTATATGTATAATTTGGTAGACGTAACTTTTCACTCAATTGCATTTTAATAACGAGAGGATGCCTCCAAATGCTCTATGGTCTATACCAGAACAACTTGATAATAAGGCTCTGTTTGGCAAACTCAATCCGCTAGCTTATAGCGGATAAGTAAATTTTATATGTTTGGCATCACTAGTTTATAGCATTTTTTGAAACGTAGCATTTGAACTTGTAGCGTTTCATTTTTTCTTCCACTTTTACCCTCTCTATTTTAATTAAATTCCTCATTTATCCTACATTAAATAAATTCTCTCTCAACTTGTGTGTGACACATTACAACACATGTAGCTTATTAAAGGTGTTATATCTCAACCCCAAAAAAATAAAGCATCATTAGAGTGCTCATTGGTTTTTTGGGAAGCATGATTTGGGGGGTTAATAAGATACATTTGGTAGACAGATCAGTATTTACCCACAACAACAAATACCCTTTCGCTGAGATGTACATCACTACGCCATAATTGTAAAAAGAGAACGCCACCTTTAGTAGGGTTTATAAAAAAACGCTACGCATTTTAATAACACGCTACACCATTAGTAGCGTTTTAAGGTAAAACGCTACCCATTAGGCAACACGTTAGAGCAGATCCCTCAGCGCTTTTATTCAAAAGCGCTAGCCAATTAGAAAACACGCTAGAGACGGATCCCTAGCGCTTTTATTCAAAAACGCTAGCCAATTAGAAAACACGCTAGACGGATCCCTAGCGCTTTTATTCAAAACGCTAGCCAATTATAAAACACGCTAGATAGATCCCTAGCGTTTTTTAGAAAGCGCTAGGTATTTAGAAAACACGCTAGACAGATCCCTAGAAAACACGCTAGATAGATCCCTAGCGTTTTTATAAAACGCTAGGTATTTAGAAAACAAGCTAGTCGGATCCCTAGCGCTTTTATTCAAAACGCTAGGTATATAGAAAACACGCTAGATAGATCCCTACCGTTTTTTAGAAAACGCTTTTAGAAAACGCTAGGTATGGTTAAATAATTTTTTCGCTTCCGTTGAGCTACTTCCCTCTCTCGTGAACACACTCACCCGTAAACGCAAAATCACTCTCCGTAAACGCAAAACCCTAACACCCTAACGCAAAACCCGTAAACGCATGGTGAGTTTTAGCGAGTTATCACGATTTCAATAGGCAAGGTTTCTCGCGATTTTGGAAGTCTTGTTTAGTGTTCAGCGATTTCTCTCAGAAAACATCATCTCTCTCAACGAAAATCATCTCTCTCAGTGAACATCATCTTTCTCAGTCTCTCACTCAGACAACATCGGTGAGTTTTCTGTTCGTTTCTCTGTTTCGGGTTCCTTTATTTCATTCCTTTCTCTAATTTCTGATGAAAACATATTTCTTGTTAGTTGTTACCATGAGAGTTGCTGATATTCATATATAGTACTGCTGTGGGTGATGAATTAATCTGTTAATTCATCGATGGGTCATATGTTAAAGTTCTCTTCTCAGGATTTTGCTGATATTCATATAGATCATCACATTTTGTCACGTTTGTTAAAACTTGTGTGAATGCCATGACTAATCACTTACTCTAGTAATTTTAATACACTTCAGTTTGGGACACATTTCTTAATTATTTAGAAACGGGGTATATGTATAATTTGGTAGACGTAACTTTTCACTCAATTGCATTTTAATAACGAGAGGATGCCTCCAAATGCTCTATGGTCTATACCAGAACAACTTGATAATAAGGCTCTGTTTGGCAAACTCAATCCGCTAGCTTATAGCGGATAAGTAAATTTTATATGTTTGGCATCACTAGTTTATAGCATTTTTTGAAACGTAGCATTTGAACTTGTAGCGTTTCATTTTTTCTTCCACTTTTACCCTCTCTATTTTAATTAAATTCCTCATTTATCCTACATTAAATAAATTCTCTCTCAACTTGTGTGTGATACATGTAGCTTATTAAAGGTGTTATATCTCAACCCCAAAAAAATAAAGCATCATTAGAGTGCTCATTGGTTTTTTGGGAAGCATGATTTGGGGGTTAATAACATACATTTGGTAGACAGATCGATGATTTACCCACAACAACAAATACCCCTTTCACGAGATGTACATCACTACGCCATAATTGTAAAAAGAGAACGCCACCTTTAGTAGGGTTTATAAAAAACGCGCACGCATTTTAATAACACGCTACACCATTAGTAGCGTTTTTAAGGTAAAAAGCGCTACCCATTAGGCAACACGCTAGAGCGGATCCCTAGCGCTTTTATTCAAAACGCTAGCCAATTAGAAAACATGCTAGAGCGGATCCCTAGCGCTTTTATTCAAAACGCTAGCCAATTAGAAAACACGCTAGACGGATCCTCAGCGCTTTTATTCAAAACGCTAGCCAATTATAAACACGCTTAGATAGATAGATCCCTAGCGTTTTTAGAAAGCGCTAGGTATTTAGAAAACACGCTAGACGGATCCTAGAAAACACGCTAGATAGATCCTAGCGTTTTTATAAAACGCTAGGTATTTAGAAAACAAGCTAGACAGATCCCTAGCGCTTTTATTCAAAACGCTAGGTATATATAGAAAACACGCTAGATAGATCCCTACCGTTTTTAGAAAACGCTTTTTAGAAAACGCTAGGTATGGTTAAATAATTTTTTTCGCTTTCCGTTGAGCTACTTCCTCTCTCGTGAACACACTCACCCGTAAACGCAAAATCACTCACCCGTAAACGCAAAACCCTAACACCTAACGCAAAACCCGAAGCGCATGGTGAGTTTTAGCGAGTTATCACGATTTCAATAGGCAAGGTTTCTGCGATTTTGGAAGTCTTGTTTAGTGTTCAGCGATTTCTCTCAGAAAACATCATCTCTCTCAACGAAAATCATCTCTCTCAGTGAACATCATCTTTCTCAGTCTCTCACTCAGACAACATCGGTGAGTTTTCTGTTCGTTTCTCTTTTGGGTTCCTTTATTTCATTCCTTTTCTAATTTCGATGAAAACATATTTCTTGTTAGTTGTTACCATGAGAGTTCTTTGATATTCATATATAGTATCTTGTTGTGGGTGATGAATTAATCTGTTAATTCATCGATGGGTCATATGTTAAAGTTCTCTTCTCAGGATTTTGCTGATATTCATATAGATCATCACATTTTGTCACGTTTGTTAAAACTTGTGTGAATGCCATGACTAATCACTTACTCTAGTAATTTTAATACACTTCAGTTTGGGACACATTTCTTAATTATTTAGAAACGGGGTATATGTATAATTTGGTAGACGTAACTTTTCACTCAATTGCATTTTAATAACGAGAGGATGCCTCCAAATGCTCTATGGTCTATACCAGAACAACTTGATAATAAGGCTCTGTTTGGCAAACTCAATCCGCTAGCTTATAGCGGATAAGTAAATTTTATATGTTTGGCATCACTAGTTTATAGCATTTTTTGAAACGTAGCATTTGAACTTGTAGCGTTTCATTTTTTCTTC
This sequence comes from Oxytropis ochrocephala, assembly GCA_020916435.1. Lineage (NCBI taxonomy): Eukaryota > Viridiplantae > Streptophyta > Magnoliopsida > Fabales > Fabaceae > Oxytropis > Oxytropis ochrocephala. The sequence continues at coordinate 56,262,109 of CM037094.1, forward strand.
CACTTTTACCCTCTCTATTTTAATTAAATTCCTCATTTATCCTACATTAAATAAATTCTCTCTCAACTTGTGTGTGACACATTACAACACATGTAGCTTATTAAAGGTGTTATATCTCAACCCCAAAAAAATAAAGCATCATTAGAGTGCTCATTGGTTTTTTGGGAAGCATGATTTGGGGGGTTAATAACATACATTTGGTAGCACGATCGATTTACCCACAACAACAAATACCCTTTCATTTGAGATGTACATCACTACGCCATAATTGTAAAAAGAGAACGTCACCTTTAGTAGGGTTTATAAAAACGCCACGCATTTTAATAACACGCTACACCATTAGTAGCGTTTTAAGGTAAAACGCTACCCATTAGGCAACACGCTAGAGCGGATCCTAGCGCTTTTATTCAAAACGCTAGCCAATTAGAAAACACGCTAGACAGATCCCTAGCGCTTTTATTCAAAACGCTAGCCAATTAGAAAACACGCTAGACAGATCCCTAGCGCTTTTATTCAAAACGCTAGCCAATTATAAAACACGCTAGATAGATCCTAGCGTTTTTAGAAAGCGCTAGGTATTTAGAAAACACGCTAGACAGATCCCTAGAAAACACGCTAGATAGATCCCTAGCGTTTTTATAAAACGCTAGGTATTTAGAAAACAAGCTAGACAGATCCCTAGCGCTTTTATTCAAAACGCTAGGTATATAGAAAACACGCTAGATAGATCCCTACCGTTTTTTAGAAAACGCTTTTTAGAAAACGCTAGGTATGGTTAAATAATTTTTTTTCGTTTCCCGTTGAGCTACTTCCCTCTCTCAGCGAACACACTCACCCAGAAACGCAAAATCACTCACCCAGAAACGCAAAACCCTAACACCCTAACGCAAAACCCAGAAACGCATGGTGAGTTTTAGCGAGTTATCACGATTTCAATAGGCAAGGTTTCTGCGATTTTGGAAGTCTTGTTTAGTGTTCAGCGATTTCTCTCAGAAAACATCATCTCTCTCAACGAAAATCATCTCTCTCAGTGAACATCATCTTTCTTAGTCTCTCACTAAGACAACATCGGTGAGTTTTCTGTTCGTTTCTCTGTTTCGGGTTCCTTTATTTCATTCCTTTCTCTAATTTCTGATGAAAACATATTTCTTGTTAGTTGTTACCATGAGAGTTGCTGATATTCATATATAGTACTACTGTGGGTGATGAATTAATCTGTTAATTCATCGATGGGTCATATGTTAAAGTTCTCTTCTCAGGATTTTGCTGATATTCATATAGATCATCACATTTTGTCACGTTTGTTAAAACTTGTGTGAATGCCATGACTAATCACTTACTCTAGTAATTTTAATACACTTGATTTGGGACACATTTCTTAATTATTTAGAAACGGGGTATATGTATAATTTGGTAGACGTAACTTTTCACTCAATTGCATTTTAATAACGAGAGGATGCCTCCAAATGCTCTATGGTCTATACCGAACAACTTGATAATAAGGCTGTTTAGCAAACTCAATCCGCTAGCTTATAGCGGATAAGTAAATTTTATATGTTTGGCATCACTAGTTTATAGCATTTTTGAAACGTAGCATTTGAACTTGTAGCGTTTCATTTTTTCTTCCACTTTTACCCTCTCTATTTTAATTAAATTCCTCATTTATCCTACATTAAATAAATTCTCTCTCAACTTGTGTGTGACACATTACAACACATGTAGCTTATTAAAGGTGTTATATCTCAACCCCAAAAAAATAAAGCATCATTAGAGTGCTCATTGGTTTTTTGGGAAGCATGATTTGGGGGGTTAATAACATACATTTGGTAGACAGATCAGTATTTACCCACAACAACAAATACCCTTTCGCTGAGATGTACATCACTACGCCATAATTGTAAAAAGAGAACGCCACCTTTAGTAGGGTTTATAAAAAAACGCTACGCATTTTAATAACACGCTACACCATTAGTAGCGTTTTAAGGTAAAACGCTACCCATTAGGCAACACGCTAGACAGATCCCTAGCGCTTTTATTCAAAACGCTAGCCAATTAGAAAACACGCTAGACAGATCCCTAGCGCTTTTATTCAAAACGCTAGCCAATTAGAAAACACGCTAGACAGATCCCTAGCGCTTTTATTCAAAACGCTAGCCAATTATAAAACACGCTAGATAGATCCCTAGCGTTTTTTAGAAAGCGCTAGGTATTTAGAAAACACGCTAGACAGATCCCTAGAAAACACGCTAGATAGATCCCTAGCGTTTTTATAAAACGCTAGGTATTTAGAAAACAAGCTAGACAGATCCCTAGCGCTTTTATTCAAAACGCTAGGTATATAGAAAACACGCTAGATAGATCCCTACCGTTTTTTAGAAAACGCTTTTTAGAAAACGCTAGGTATGGTTAAATAATTTTTTTTCGTTTCCCGTTGAGCTACTTCCCTCTCAAATGTGAACACACTCACCCGTAAACGCAAAATCACTCCCGTAAACGCAAAACCCTAACACCCTAACGCAAAACCCGTAAACGCATGGTGAGTTTTAGCGAGTTATCACGATTTCAATAGGCAAGGTTTCTCGCGATTTTGGAAGTCTTGTTTAGTGTTCAGCGATTTCTCTCGAGAAAACATCATCTCTCTCAACGAAAATCATCTCTCTCGGTGAACATCATCTTTCTCGGTCTCTCACCGAGACAACATCGGTGAGTTTTACATTCGTTTCTCTGTTTGGGTTCCTTTATTTCATTCCTTTCTCTAATTTACGATGAAAACATATTTCTTGTTAGTTGTTACCATGAGAGTTCTTTGATATTCATATATAGTATCTTTGTGGGTGATGAATTAATCTGTTAATTCATCGATGGGTCATATGTTAAAGTTCTCTTCTCGAGATTTTCTTTGATATTCATATAGATCATCACATTTTGTCACGTTTGTTAAAACTTGTGTGAATGCCATGACTAATCACTTACTCTAGTAATTTTAATACACTTGATTTGGGACACATTTCTTAATTATTTAGAAACGGGGTATATGTATAATTTGGTAGACGTAACTTTTCACTCAATTGCATTTTAATAACGAGAGGATGCCTCCAAATGCTCTATGGTCTATACCAGAACAACTTGATAATAAGGCTCTGTTTGGCAAACTCAATCCGCTAGCTTATAGCGGATAAGTAAATTTTATATGTTTGGCATCACTAGTTTATAGCATTTTTTGAAACGTAGCATTTGAACTTGTAGCGTTTCATTTTTTCTTCCACTTTTACCCTCTCTATTTTAATTAAATTCCTCATTTATCCTACATTAAATAAATTCTCTCTCAACTTGTGTGTGACACATTACAACACATGTAGCTTATTAAAGGTGTTATATCTCAACCCCAAAAAAATAAAGCATCATTAGAGTGCTCATTGGTTTTTTGGGAAGCATGATTTGGGGGGTTAATAACATACATTTGGTAGACAGATCAGTATTTACCCACAACAACAAATACCCTTTCGCTGAGATGTACATCACTACGCCATAATTGTAAAAAGAGAACGTCACCTTTAGTAGGGTTTATAAAAAAACGCTACGCATTTTAATAACACGCTACACCATTAGTAGCGTTTTAAGGTAAAACGCTACCCATTAGGCAACACGCTAGACGCGGCATCCCTAGCGCTTTTATTCAAAAGCGCTAGCCAATTAGAAAACACGCTAGACAGATCCCTAGCGCTTTTATTCAAAACGCTAGCCAATTAGAAAACACGCTAGACAGATCCTAGCGCCTTTTATTCAAAACGCTAGCCAATTATAAAACACGCTAGATAGATCCTAGCGTTTTTAGAAAGCGCTAGGTATTTAGAAAACACGCTAGACAGATCCCTAGAAAACACGCTAGATAGATCCCTAGCGTTTTTATAAAACGCTAGGTATTTAGAAAACAAGCTAGACGGATCCCTAGCGCTTTTATTCAAAACGCTAGGTATATAGAAAACACGCTAGATAGATCCCTACCGTTTTTTTAGAAAACGCTTTTTAGAAAACGCTAGGTATGGTTAAATAATTTTTTTCGTTTTTCCGTTGAGCTACTTCCTCTCTCGTGAACACACTCACCCGTAAACGCAAAATCACTCACCCGTAAACGCAAAACCCTAACACCCTAACGCAAAACCCGTAAACGCATGGTGAGTTTTAGCGAGTTATCACGATTTCAATAGGCAAGGTTTCGCGATTTTGGAAGTCTTGTTTAGTGTTCAGCGATTTTCTCTCGAAAACATCATCTCTCTCAACGAAAATCATCTCTCTCAAATTGAACATCATCTTTCTCGTCTCTCACTCGGACAACATCGGTGAGTTTTACATTCGTTTTCTCTGTTTGGGTTCCTTTATTTCATTCCTTTCTCTAATTTCTGATGAAAACATATTTCTTGTTAGTTGTTACCATGAGAGTTGCTGATATTCATATATAGTACTGCTGTGGGTGATGAATTAATCTGTTAATTCATCGATGGGTCATATGTTAAAGTTCTCTTCTCAGGATTTTGCTGATATTCATATAGATCATCACATTTTGTCACGTTTGTTAAAACTTGTGTGAATGCCATGACTAATCACTTACTCTAGTAATTTTAATACACTTCAGTTTGGGACACATTTCTTAATTATTTAGAAACGGGGTATATGTATAATTTGGTAGACGTAACTTTTCACTCAATTGCATTTTAATAACGAGAGGATGCCTCCAAATGCTCTATGGTCTATACCAGAACAACTTGATAATAAGGCTCTGTTTGGCAAACTCAATCCGCTAGCTTATAGCGGATAAGTAAATTTTATATGTTTGGCATCACTAGTTTATAGCATTTTTTGAAACGTAGCATTTGAACTTGTAGCGTTTCATTTTTTCTTCCACTTTTACCCTCTCTATTTTAATTAAATTCCTCATTTATCCTACATTAAATAAATTCTCTCTCAACTTGTGTGTGACACATTACAACACATGTAGCTTATTAAAGGTGTTATATCTCAACCCCAAAAAAATAAAGCATCATTAGAGTGCTCATTGGTTTTTGGGAAGCATGATTGGGGGTTAATAACATACATTTGGTAGATGATCGTATTTACCCACAACAACAAATACCCTTTCGCTGAGATGTACATCACTACGCCATAATTGTAAAAAGAGAACGTCACCTTTAGTAGGGTTTATAAAAAAACGCTACGCATTTTAATAACACGCTACACCATTAGTAGCGTTTTAAGGTAAAACGCTACCCATTAGGCAACACGCTAGACAGATCCCTAGCGCTTTTATTCAAAACGCTAGCCAATTAGAAAACACGCTAGACAGATCCCTAGCGCTTTTATTCAAAACGCTAGCCAATTAGAAAACACGCTAGACAGATCCCTAGCGCTTTTATTCAAAACGCTAGCCAATTATAAAACACGCTAGATAGATCCCTAGCGTTTTTTAGAAAGCGCTAGGTATTTAGAAAACACGCTAGACAGATCCCTAGAAAACACGCTAGATAGATCCCTAGCGTTTTTATAAAACACTAGGTATTTAGAAAACAAGCTAGACAGATCCCTAGCGCTTTTATTCAAAACGCTAGGTATATAGAAAACACGCTAGATAGATCCCTACCGTTTTTTAGAAAACGCTTTTTAGAAAACGCTAGGTATGGTTAAATAATTTTTTTTCGTTTCCCGTTGAGCTACTTCCCTCTCTCAGCGAACACACTCACCCAGAAACGCAAAATCACTCACCCAGAAACGCAAAACCCTAACACCCTAACGCAAAACCCAGAAACGCATGGTGAGTTTTAGCGAGTTATCACGATTTCAATAGGCAAGGTTTCTGCGATTTTGGAAGTCTTGTTTAGTGTTCAGCGATTTCTCTCAGAAAACATCATCTCTCTCAACGAAAATCATCTCTCTCAGTGAACATCATCTTTCTCAGTCTCTCACTCAGACAACATCGGTGAGTTTTCTGTTCGTTTCTCTGTTTCGGGTTCCTTTATTTCATTCCTTTCTCTAATTTCTGATGAAAACATATTTCTTGTTAGTTGTTACCATGAGAGTTGCTGATATTCATATATAGTACTGCTGTGGGTGATGAATTAATCTGTTAATTCATCGATGGGTCATATGTTAAAGTTCTCTTCTCAGGATTTTGCTGATATTCATATAGATCATCACATTTTGTCACGTTTGTTAAAACTTGTGTGAATGCCATGACTAATCACTTACTCTAGTAATTTTAATACACTTGATTTGGGACACATTTCTTAATTATTTAGAAACGGGTATATGTATAATTTGGTAGACGTAACTTTTCACTCAATTGCATTTTAATAACGAGAGGATGCCTCCAAATGCTCTATGGTCTATACCAGAACAACTTGATAATAAGGCTCTGTTTGGCAAACTCAATCCGCTAGCTTATAGCGGATAAGTAAATTTTATATGTTTGGCATCACTAGTTTATAGCATTTTTTGAAACGTAGCATTTGAACTTGTAGCGTTTCATTTTTTCTTCCACTTTTACCCTCTCTATTTTAATTAAATTCCTCATTTATCCTACATTAAATAAATTCTCTCTCAACTTGTGTGTGACACATTACAACACATGTAGCTTATTAAAGGTGTTATATCTCAACCCCAAAAAAATAAAGCATCATTAGAGTGCTCATGGGTATTTTGGGAAGCATGATTTGGGGGGTTAATAACATACATTTGGTAGACAGATCAGTATTTACCCACAACAACAAATACCCTTTCGTTGAGATGTACATGTTCCTGGTCATTATAGGTGTTGACCTTGAAGTGACTAAGTTATACAAGAAGGAGATTGAATTTTGTGCACTTTTAAACTTGGATATGATAAGGGTAGAATCAATAAGCGTTTTCAAAACATAATCTGTTTTAAAGTAATATTTAGAGACTCGCTATAAAGATGAAGATAAGTAAACAAGGTTGATGTAAGTGTGTGATATTTGAACTGATTTTATGGTTGTCAAAAATTTTAGTTAAGTAAATTAGTTTTGAGAAGGTTGGAGAAATGAACATTCTCAAAATTTATAACAGATATAAGTTATAGTGAATAGATAGTATGAAAAGAAAGTAAATAACACAGTAGAGTAATAGAGGTTCACCCAATCGTGACTACTGCCTCTCCCCACTTCCTTATGAGTATTTCCACTATTTCCCAAATAGTACTTACACTAGTTTTTGATCACACAGTAACAAAAGTCTCAAGCATACACTTACGTAGCTAGACCAAGTTGTTTCCTCTTTTGGAAACCACTCTCCTAGTTTTCTAAAAGCTCCTCTATCAAGTAAGGTCACACCAACACTCACCACTCTAAGTAGTTTGATGGAATGTTTATAGTGTTTACAATAAAGAGAGATTTGAGTTGTGGGATGTTATCAGAGCTTGAAGATAGTATAAATAAAGTGTTTACAATGAAACAATCAAGCTAACACACGCTCAACAAAAGTATCCCAGAAAATTTAACTTCAGAAGCTTTACGTGTGGATGTGAAGGTTAGATATTTGAGAAGCTTTACCTTGAGAATGATCCAAATAAATCTCATGCTTCAACCTTCGAATTTCTAGCCTTGATATACCTTTGATGATGAAAATACCCTTTAGAGCTTCAACTATACATGATGTGTATTTGTCCCTTAGAGGACCTGATGATGCTTCCTTGTAAGCTAGTGGTTTACAATCTGTCTAATGTTTCGATGGCTTTTTCCTGTGTTTAATGATATATTGCATAATTGACAAAAAAATAGAAATTTGAAAAAAAAAATGACTATATTCATAGTTCTGCAAGCATCATTTCCACATGGCGTCACCTGAGGTTTTGTTTGGCAAGTACAATCTGCTAGCTTGTAGCGGATAAGCTCTTTGTAGGTGTTTGGTATGACTAGCTTAAGGCATTTTTTCACTAGCTTACAACATTTTTTTGAAACGCTACTTAAAATAGCGTTTGAGCTTATCCGCTACTTAAAATTAGTAGTTCAACTGCTAATTTTACCAAACACTTTCAATTTAATCCGCTATAAGCTAGCTTATCTTCTATCTGCTATCTGCCGTTTTTGACCAAATAGAGCCTCAATGGGGTAAAAGTCATTAGAAAGGAAAGGTCTTCAACGCCTATTTTTTTAGATTCTCTGTTAACTTTTCCATTAAAAAACACTGATGTTTTAATTCTTCATCCTTCATGACTTTTCCATTAACAAACACTGATGTTTCAATTCTTCGTCCTTCATGACTTTTCCATGTCATAATTTTTCATTTTTATTTATTTAAAAACACGAGTCTATTTTGGCACGATTAACCTTCTCACTTAGTACTAGTATCTTCTACGTGCTCTTCCCGAGGTTAGGATCTCTCCACTTCTCAAAAGAAATGGAGGACTCCATTTGGAGAGAAATAAACACAAAAATCATAGTAACACTAATTATTATGATACATTTAATTTTATGGCCCACCCACTTCTCCATTGTCCTTTTTAATAACTTAAAAATAGAGCATTAATTGCTGTTAACAATCATAGTAGTAGCATTGATGTTTAATTGTTTGCATAGAGCCACTAAAAAAATGGTTTATGATACCAACCGAAGCGTCAAACATCTTTGTCAATCCAGGACAATGTGGCATGTGTGAGAGTGAATATGAAAGGCCAGCATATATAATAAGATCACTTCAGTTTCACTACAACTCTTGTTGCTTCCAAAAATAGCTTTCTCTTTCAGTTCTTCGATCAGGTTAGAAAAAACTTCAATTCCTTTGTTCATTTTTTGTAATTCAATTTTCCATCTTTCACTATCTCATAGTCTACATCAACTGCATATATAGCGGCTTTTAGTATCTCTGAAACAGTTTTGCATGACTGTATAAATTCCATTTGTATTTGTTTGGCTGTAATGTAACAATAGCCCAATTTTTTTTTCACAAATTTTAGCTCAGTTAATTTGTTATTGGCTTAGCTAAATTATACTTGAGTTTCGGTTTGGTACCTAATTAAAGTCATGTGATGAAGGTCCAGAAGAAATGTGATCTCTATTGTTTTTTGCTTATAATTTTTGTAAAATGAGATTTTGTAAAGAAAAAAACAAGAGGAATTACTGTTATAACTTATAGACACAAAACACAAATTTGTGACTTTTAAGTTTAAATATACAAGAGACCAAAATAGAATTTAAAATAGACACAAGGGACTAAGAGTATAATTTAGCTTTTTTATTTATTGATCGACCATTGGCTATAGTTACTCTTTTCAGCTTGCCATTACTTGAAATTTTCTCATGTTTAGTAATGCCTTGAGGATTTTTTGTAACTATTATTTCAGTGACTTGAATATTTAAGATGGGGGGAAATTCTGTTGATGAGGTTCGGACACTTGTTTTGGTTGGTCGAACCGGGAACGGAAAGAGTGCAACGGGTAATAGTATTCTTGGTAAAAAGGTGTTCAAGTCAAAGATTGCCTCATCTGGTGCTGCCTCCTTCTGTGCATTGCATTCAGCTGAGCTCAACGATGGATATATTGTTAATGTTATTGACACTCCAGGTGAATACACGTTTGTTACAAGGTTTAAGCTTTTAAAGAGTATTTCATGTTGTTATAAGGTTAAATGTTGCTTATCAGCAAATAACAAAATCTTTTCACTTTTTTATGATTTTTATTCCTGCTTCTTGGAAACATTTTTGTAAGTTGTAACTTTTAACATGAAACATTTTGCAGGTTTATTTGATAATTCTGTTGGATCTGAGTTTCTTGAGAATGAAATAGTCAAGTGTATTGATTTAGCCAAGGATGGGATTCATGCTATCCTTGTAGTTTTCTCAGTTAGAACGCGCTTTACTGACGAAGAAGTAACTGCTCTACATAGCTTGCAGACATTATTTGGAAGCAAAATTGTTGACTACATGATTGTGGTATTCACCGGAGGAGATGATTTGGAAGATAATGATCAGACACTTGATGATTACTTAGGTTCTGAATGTCCACAGCCTTTAAAGGTTCCGCTATTCTTTTTCCTATTCATTAGATTTTAAACCTCTGTTGTGAGTCTGGTCCAAGGATTGTTTTTTTGGTTAGGATGGATATAACAGTTTGTGAATAATTTAGCCATACAATGTATTTGTAATGAACACACATAAACTTCTAGCATGGCTTATTGAACTTCCTCAATGCTGCATCTTTTGAGGTTTTCACTGTTCATTCCTTTTAGTACTGTTAGACTCTGCTATGTTTAACCAATATCGTTTGCCCAGTGGCATAAGCTACCCTGAGACACGAGCAGTGCTCCCGTGTTTGATTCACAGTGGACAAACTCAATATTAGCCACTCCAAATTTGATCCTAAGTACGAGCAGAGATTAATCTTTCCTTGAAACAGTCCGTTGTACAAAATAATTTAGGCTCAAAATTCTAATAATCTTCAATTGACTTAAACAATATTGCAGGAAGTTCTTTCTTTGTGTGAGAATCGATGTGTGCTCTTTGATAACAAGACCAAGGATGAAAAGAAGCAATATGAGCAAGTTCAACAACTTCTGTCTCTTGTAAACATGGTAATATCAAAGAATGATGGGCGGCCTTTTACAAATGAGTTATTTCAAGAACTCAAGGTTGGTTTTGCAAATTTCATAATATATATTGTTTCTTATATATCTTCAAATAATTTTATCATATCAGTGAATTTGTCATTTGATTGCAGAAAGAAGCAATGCAAAACCAAGAAAGAGAGACTGATTTGAAAGAACGTTCAGAAGGAGAGATATCAGAAATCAAAATGCAAATGCAGCTAGCACATGAGGAGCAGCTCAAACAAATTGTTGACAAGGTATCTATCTATCTATCTATCTATCTTTTGTTGATGTCTATATCTTGTTCTGTTCATCATTTCATCTTGTTTGATGTTATTTAACATGATTTTATACATATAGATATGTTGTTTAAGTGTTTTTGGATTATATATGGTTTTGTAGGTTGAGACAGAGTTGAGGCAAACAACTACACAGCTGGAGAAACACTTGGCAGAAGAAAAAGCTGGAAGACTAAAGGCTGAAGAGAATTCGATGAGAGCTGAAAGGAGATCAGACGATGAAATTAGAAAACTCAGAGAACATCTTGAGAGGGCATGTGAAAAACTTGGCAAGCGAGGTGGTTATGGTTGTTCCATTCTCTAATAGGATTATGATGAGCTGCTTCAAAATTTCAAAGACTTCATTTAATTTGTATCCTAGATCATGACATTTTGTCGCGTTTGTTAAAAATTGTGAAATTATTATTACTCTAGTAATTTTCATACTCTGCTGTTTAATTTGAAGTCTATGGTAACTTTTTATCAGATGGTGTTTGGAAGAGTTTTTTTTGGGTGTGTTAGAAAAATATTAGTTAGACTTATTTTATGGCATAATTTGTTATATAATACTCACTCACTCCTATGTGCAGAAGAATATTTTTCAGTTTTGCTGAATCACAAATATTTAGAACTTTTTCTATTGTGTAATAAGGTGTACTCTTGCCTATGGTACACTGTTTTCTTTTGTATATAAGTCTGAACTGTACTAAAATATCAATATCAATGAAAGGTGCATAATTTCATTTGATCCTATTTTTTCCTTTTATTTTTTCTTTGCTTTTATACCTCACTGAGCTATTCTGTTTTGCTCTGAGTGAGCTTTCTGTTATGGAGTAGGGGTGTTCGCGGTGCGGTTTGGTTCGGTTTTGAGGCAAAAAGTGAACTGAACCGCAAGGTAAAATTACATGCGGTTTGGTTTGGTTCGGTTGGCTTCCTAAAATAAAACCGAACCAAACCAAACCAAACCAATGCGGTTTGGATTGGTTCGGTTGTTTCGGTTTTTTTCAAGATAAAAATAATTTAAAACGGAGTTAAAATTAACTAACATAAAAAAGGCTAACATAAATCTTTAAGAAAATATCTACTCAAATATATATAGTATATAAATCACTCTCTTTTAATTCTTTAAGATAATGTTTAAAAGAATTTAAATTAAATATTTTGTTGTAATTTTTAAATATAGCATAACAATATGGATTGTTGGTAAGTGAGTAAAAGAATTAATTGGATTTGGGCTAGTAAGTGAGTGAGAGTTGGGTTGTATTTGCATTTGGGTTAGTAAGGAAGGTTGTAATTCAACAAGCCTTAGTGTTACTTGCGGTTTGGTTTGGTTTGGTTCGGTTTCGGAAATCAAAACCGCGAACCGAACCGAACCGCGCGGTGCAATGTAAAAAAGAACCGAACTAAACCGATCAAAAGCGGTTTTTTGCGGTTTTCGGTTTGGTTTGGTTCGGTTTGCGGTTTCCCTATTGGTTTGGTTCGGTTTTGAACACCCCTATTATGGAGTATGTGAAGTTTAAGATAGTATTTGAACATGAAAAAGAAGGTAAGAGGAAACAAGGTTCCTTAACCGTTACTAAATTTTTCTAAGTTGAAAGTTTTGTGGGAGGAACTAGAGTCATATATGCCAAAACCTACTTGTGGTTGCCCTAGAGCACTATGTGTCTGTTTGATAGGAATGGCACTAGCGCAAAAACACGACAATCTGAGCAAGACCATTAGGTTTTTGACAGCATTAAACGAGAATTTTGTCATGATTAGATCGCAAATACTATTCAAGGACCTGTTTCCTAACTTCCACAGAATTTTATTCATGGTAATTCAGCATGAGAGACAGTTATGTGGTAGTGATGAAAACAAGATAGTTGTAGCCAATGCAGATGCTAATAGAGGATAAATCAAAAGCAGATTGGCAGAGGCGGCTATTCTGGTTTTTATGGGAACATAAATTTAAGTAAGGTATGCACACATTGTGGGAAAAATGAACAAACCAAAGAAACATGTTACAATAGTGCTTAAGGAAGGTGCCAATATACCTAATCTAAGACCCTATAGATATCCTCATTATCAAAAAAATGAAATTGAAAGGTTAGTAGCTGACATGCTCACAACTGGTATCATTAGACCAAGTACAAGCCCATACTCTAGCCCTATTATTCTTGTGAAAAAAAAAGGATAGTAGTTGGAGATTCTGCGTTGATTACAGGGCTCTAAATAAACTCACAATACCCAACAAATTTCCTATTCCGCTCATAGATGAACTGTTGGATGAACTCACGGGGTCTAAGGTGTTCACCAAGCTAGATTTAAAATCTGGATATCACCAGATAAGAATGAAGGTTGAGGATATCCCAAAAACTGCTTTTAGAACACATGAGGGGCACTATGAATACTTAGTGATGCCATTTGGCTTAACCAATGCTCCTTCTACATTCCAAGCACTAATGAATGAAGTGCTCAAACCATTCCTAAGGAAGTTTGCATTGGTATTCTTTGATGATATCTTGATTCTGACCAAGGAATAGAGGAACATCTTTGAGCATTTAAGGATGTCTTCCTTACATTAAGTCAACACATGACTTGGTGGTGAACAAAAGAAATGTGACTTTCTTTGTTGACAAAGTGGAGTACTTAGGACATGTTGTGGTGAAGGCGGGGGGTAGCTGCAGATCCAAATAAAATCAATGCTATGACCGATTGGCCCATTCCTAAAGATTTCAAGGCATTGAGAGGGTTCCTAGGTCTTACAGGTATTATAGGAGGTTTGTGAAGGAGTATGGTGTGATTGTCAGGCCATTAATGTGAGTTGTTGAAGCTAGAGAAGTTCAATTGGAATGAGGATGCAGAGAGACAACCAGTTGAAACAGATCATGACTTCACTGCCAGTTCTGAACATGCCTGATTTTGCTAAGACATTTGTGATTGAAACTGATGCTTCAAGCCAAGGTGTGGGTGTTGTACTGATGCAGGATGAAAAACCAGTGGCCTACTTTAGTCAGAAATTATCTCTAAGAGCTCAACAGAAATTTGCCTATGAAAGAGAGTTGATGGCAATGGTACTAGCTATTCAAAAATGGAGACACTACCTCATTGGACAACACTTCATTGTAAGAACAGACCAGCAAAGTTTACAATTTCTCACTGATCAGAGTTTGTTGGGTGGAGAACAAGTCAAATGGACCTCTAAACTATTGGGGTTTGACTTTGAAATACAGTATAAAATTGGTAGTTCTAATAAGGTGGTTGATGCCTTGTCGAGACAAATGATGTTTGCAGCTATTTCTCAAGTCACAATGTCTGAATGGAGTGATTGGGAGGAGGAAATGCAGAGTTGCCCTGAATTACAGACTCTAATACAGAAAGTGGTACTACATGCAGAAGGAACTACACAGTTTTATGTCAAACATGGCTTTCTCTACAAGGGAAACAGTTTGGTGCTGCCAAGGACATTTACTAAAATTCCTACTATTCTACATGAATTCCATGCTTCACTAAAAGGAGGCCACTCGGGGTTCTTTCGTACTTACAAAAGAATTAGTGGAGTTTTCTATTGGCAAGGGATGAAGCATGACATAAAACAATTCATAATGAAGTGTCAACAATGTCAGCAAAGCAAGGTGCAAACCCTGGCGCCTGCTGGTTTACTACAACCACTACATGTACCTAATTCTGCGTGGTCAGAAATATGCATGGATTTCATTGGAGGACTACCACGAGTTGGTAAGCTTGACACAGTGTTAGTAGTGGTGGATAGGCTAACAAAATAAGCTCACTTCATTCCTTTGGGGCACCCCTACACTGCAGTTGAAGTAGCTAACAGCTTCATTGCAGGCATAGTGAAGCTTCACGGGTTCCCAACATCTATTGTCTCTGATAGAGACAAGATCTTCCTTAGCCAATTTTGGAAAGAATTGTTTAAACAGGCTGGAACAAAGTTGAAATACAGTACTGCTTTCCATCCACAGACCGATGGACAAACAGAAGTGACAAATAGGTGTTGGGAGATCTATCTGAGATGTTTTGTTGGTGATTATCCAAAATCTTGGCCAAAATGGCTACCCTGGGCAGAATTGTGGTTCAACACCAACTACAATATTTCAATTGGAATGACTCCTTATAAAGCATTGTATGGTAGGGAGCCTAATCCTATTATCAAAGGGCATGCAATTCCTTCTAATTTAGAGGTTGTCAACCAAATGTATGAAGAGTGTGATACACTGATTGGGCAACTACGAAACAACCTCACAGTAGCTCAACACAGAATGAAGATATAGGCAGATAATCATAGAAGAGATGTAACTCTAGAGGTGGGAGATTGGGTATATTTGAAAGCATGTCCCTATCGTTGGAAGTCATTGGCTGCTAGAAGAAATGAGAAGTTAAGTCCTAGATACTATGGACCAAATCAAGTGATAGAAAGAGTGGGAGTAGTAGCTTACAAATTATCATTGCCTAAAGGGTGTAAAATTCACCCTGTGTTCCACATTAGTAAACTACAGAAGATTGTTCCTGGAAGCTATCAGTCATAACCCATTCCACCTACTTTGACTGAAGATGGTGTGCTGCAGGCCGATGGTAGAAGAGCTCCTGCAGCTACGATACAACAAGGAAGGTAAAGCAAAGGTCCTAGTTAAATGGAAAGAGCTCCCAACTTGTGAACGTTCGTGGGAACTGACAGAGATACTACTGCAAGCTTTTCCAGAACTTCACCTTGAGGACAAGGTGAAAGCCCTAGGGGGTATTGATAGTAGTAAACCTTGTGTGAAGAAGGTGTACTATAGGAAGAATAGAAAGTAGATAAAGGGGAAGGGTATTTTAGTCATTTCTGCTAGCTAAATTGTAATATAAATAGGAGTTGGCTTTAATAGAATCGGGACGATACTTGATTAGTTTTTTACTCAATGGTTCACTCTGGAACTGTAAAACAGCGAACTTGTACCCCATTGATTCTTGAATTTCAATAAAATTCCCTTGATTGATTGAACTCTACCATACTTATGAAGGTTCTAGTTGTAATGTGTGCCATTTCTACACAATCTGTTCATGGACACAAGTATTTTCTAACTGCTTTAGATGAGTATAATAGATACATGAATAGTTTTTCTTAAAACAAAGGAGAAGTAGGCGTGGACACAAAACTGTCACCCGTAAAACCCGATAGTGTAATTTGTTGCTACAGATGTGGCATTGAAAATCGAACCCGTCCATATAAGACAAAACGGTTATTGATGGTTTGAAATGAGCGGGCTCGAATCTGAAGACTGCAACCAATTGAAACCGAACCCGCCCGAGTAACATTAACTGCTTGTGTATTTAAATACTTTTGAGGCCTGTATTGGGTACATCAACTGCTGCCATTACGTGTTTCACTGCCCAAGATAGAATTTTTTCCTCTTTACGTCATCTTTTCTTTCACTTTTTCTGACTTTCATCGAGCTCACCACATTTCTACACCATTTAATTTTTTTTCTCTTTCTCTCTCTTCAATCACTTTTCGTGATTTGACCCATTTTTTTAGGCGGCTTCTACACTCATCTCTTTCCTTTTTCTCTCTGTCACATGCATAAACTCCATTAAAGAAGACCTTAAAAACTCAGCAAACCACTCGAATCTATCTCTCTCGAGCTCCATTAGCATGTTGTGACAACCGAGCCAACTTGAATCCACCACCCGCGAACCCGTCACCCGCCTTATCCGTAAACTGAAATAGTCGGAGGTGGATTGTCCATGGTTGTGCTCGGTTTCTTTTTGGTGGACATATTTTGAACTGAAACTGACCTAATCCGACCGGTGTCCACCCCTAAGGAGAAGTTAGGAATCATGTGAAGAATTTTTTGACCATGATAGATTCCAATAAATTTAAACTTGTATGAAGAAATTAAAATCATTAAATTGGATTGTTTGTATAAATTCAATGGGGTTGATGCTCAAGGTGCGGTGGGAGATGTTGCGCCCGAAAAAGTCCCCGAGGGGTTTTTCTTCGTTTACAACGTTTTAAAACAATGAAGTCGCCACCAATATTTTTTGTAAGGAAAATATTGAAAAAAAACCTTTTTGGAGGGCAATTGGTCTTTTGGAAAACCGGAAGATTTGAGTTCGGGGGTCGGTTAGGCATGGGGAAGGTATTAGCACCCCACACCTCCTTTCTACTGAAAGGGAACCTTTAATTAAACGTGTGGTTTTAAGTGTTGATTTGAAAAATACTTAAATTTGCCTCTTAATTGAAAAAGACTTAATGAAAATTTTTATTTGCGGCGCTCGACGAGAGTTAGCCGCTTTGGGTTTTTTGAAAGGAAAAATGTTTTTAGTTTATTGTGCTTGACGGAGGGGATCCGCTCCTACGTATCTCCAGGTGCGATGGAGAATTCAAAGCTACGTAGTTCTAGGTTTTTTGGGTTTTTTAACTTGTTTAGTTGTGAAAACTGAGCTTTCATGATGATCAATTGAGCGAAGGCTCCAAGTGACCACCATTAGCACTCCATTGTTAATAATCATGCAAGCAAAGGCTTCGCAGGACCAATAACAAAGTTTTTGATTTAATGAAAAGGGTTTTTAGGAAAATTAGGCATTCATGATGATCAATTGAGCAAAGGCTCCAAGTGATCACCACTATTTCCTCGTTGTTAATGATTATGCAAGCAGAGGCTTCGCAAAACCACTAACAAAGTTTTTTTGATTTAATGAAAAGGGTTTTTAGGAAAATTAGGCATTCATGATGATCAATTGAGCAAAGGCTCCAAGTGATCACCACTATTTCCTCGTTGTTAATGATTATGCAAGCAGAGGCTTCGCAAAACCACTAACAAAGTTTTTTTGATTTAATGAAAAGTTTTTTTAGGAAAACTAGGCATTCATGATGATCAATTGAGCAAAGGCTCCAAGTGATCACCACTATTTCCTCGTTGTTAATGATTATGCAAGCAGAGGCTTCGCAAAACCACTAACAAAGTTTTTTTAGTTTATTGAAATTTATTGAAAGTCCTTAAATAAATTAGGCGTTCACGATGATCAATTGAGCAAAGGCTCCAAGTGATCATCACTAGGTCCTCATTGTTAATGGTCATGCAAGCAAAGGCTTCGCAAAACCACTAACAAAGTTTTATTTATTGAAAAGTGTTTGAGTTAGAAGGAATTAATTAAAAAACGAAAAAAGGGTGAAAATTGCAAAACGGGGGTGTTACTAGTTACGGGGAGTGGTATAGTTGAATAGGGTGCAGGAATTAAGGCCCGGTGGCCTTTTTGGAGTCTCGAGCGCCAAACAGGAAAAAAAAAGGAAACATGGGCTTGCAAAGGGAGGTGCGTACATTAACAGGAGGTGTAAAAAACATAAAAGAAAAAAACAAAAAAACCGAGAAGCGGTAGCCGCCCACGACCCGATCCGAACCCTTCCACCCTTCTTTCTTCTTCCTTCCTCGCTCGCATGACCTTCTCCCATGGATAGAGGATCTGGACGCCCGGATCTGTAGCTCGACCACCACCGTCGTCGGCGCTCCCCTGCGGTTTGTGTTCCCGCCGCCGTCGCGTTTCCTCCGACGATCCTCCTTGGCGTTGCGTGTCGCACCCCACTCTCCCTTTCTTCCTCTTTCTCTCACCTTAAATCCCTCTCGGTCTCTCACGGCTCCTCTCTGCTTTTCGGTTTGGATGTTTGGTTAATCATTTCCGGCGAAGGTGAGAGAAAAACGAAGGGTGGTGGTGATTTAGGCCACGTTTGGTTTCAGGTGGGGTTTCGGTTTTGTGAGGGTTTCGGGTGGGGTTTGGTGTTTCGGTGGTGGTGATTTGGTGGCCGACGGTGGGAGAGAGAGGTGGCTCACGGCTGAGAGAGGGAGGGGACAGCTTGTAGTGGTGGTGGTGGCTTGTGGGTGGTTCGTGGGTTAGTGATGGTGGTGGTTTGAATGGTGGTTGTTTGGGTGGTGGTTGTTTGGATGGTGGTTGTTTGGGTGGTGGTTGTTTGGGGGTGACCGCGTCTACATTTTTCCTAGATCTGTTTTCTCTCTTTTTCTGATCTGTGTTGTTTTGCTGATTAGGGTTTCACAGTGAGACTGTGCCGTCCTCCCCCCTTTTGAAATTCGTCTCTAACTGTCTTTTTATAGTTGAAATTTAGGTCTCAGCATTGATTACGGTTTGATCGGGCTTTGACTGGACTTTCAGGTTTGGGGTGGAGCGGACCAGGCCCAACTACTTGGAGAGCAGCTGCTGGAACCCCAGATTTGCTGTTGTTGTTGCCTTCTGTTGTTTATTATTTATTTTATTTTATTTTTTTTTTTATGTAATTTTCGGATTTAATTATTTTTGTACATTATGTGTTATTATTTTTTGTATTTTTTGGACACTTGAACACTTCTAATTTGTTGTAAAAATTAAATAGACTCTTTTTTTGACATTTTTGGATTATATAACACTTTTAAATTGTAAATAACACTAAATGGGATTTTTGAAATCTTGGACTATATACATATGCTCAAAATAAATTAACTTTGCAAAAAGGAAATAATAATAAAAAAGAGTCCGCCAAACACAAAGAGGCGAAGCGGGCGGACTAGGCGAATACGCTAAAACGAGACTCAAATAGGAGGAATGAGCGCATTAACTAAAGACACTACTTATATGCGACTAAACCCAAATACGAAGATTAAATTGAAGAACGCATGCGAAAAGATTGATCATTCGCGTGTCCGCTTAATTTAAACAACGGTATTTCAATTTAGTTGAGTGGATAATCGAAATTGACTTAAATTAAAAAAAGGCGGACAAAATTGGGGTATTATTCTGTTTGCCTCTCTTATTTCACATTTACGAAAAAATATGAATTGGCCTTTTCATATTTGTTGGTGAAATGGAAATAAAGATATAGAAATAATACTAATTTTGTCCGCCAGAGAAAAGTTCAAATCTTTTTGTTATTTTCCTTTTGAAAGAGGAGGTTAACACTTGTCGCATTAACGAGAAAGCAATAAATTGGGAAAAGCGGTAAATTGGGAAAAGCGGTAAATTGGGAATTCGGAGGTTGCCTAAAACCTTCTAACGGACTCTTGTCGAGCACGAGCTCAGGGGGGTGGCCTTTTCGAGCGCCGATCAATATCAAGTCCGGAATCGATTTGATCAATGGATTTACGCTGTGCCTTAGGTGACTACAACTAATCCGGAAGGACTTAACGAAGTCGAAGGATCCATCGCGTCTTTCGTAACGATGTTGTGATCGTGGAAGGAGTTCACTAACTCTGAAGGAGTTCACTAACTCGGGTTGATGGAGTTTACGAACTCGGATTGATGGGAGTTTACGAACTGCGGGGTGGCCTTTTCGAGCGGCGATCAACATCGGTCCGAATCGATTTGATCAATGGATTTACGCTGCGCCTTGGTCGACACAACTAATCCGGGCGACTTAACGCAAGTCCGATGGATTCATCGCGTGCTCGCATACGCGATGTTGTGATCTCGTGGAAGGAGTTCACTAACTCGAAGGAGTTCACTAACTCGGGTTGATGGAGTTTACGAACTCGGATTGATGGAGTTTACGAACTCTGGGGGTGGCCTTTTCGAGCGCCGATCAACATCGGTCCGAATCGATTTGATCAATGGATTTCTGTTGTGCCTTAGGTCGACACAACTAATCCGGAAGGACTTAACGAAGTCGATGGATCCATCGCGCGCTCGCATAACGCGATGTTGTGATGCTCGTGGAAGGAGTTCACTAACTCTGAAGGAGTTCACTAACTCTGGGTTGATGGAGTTTACGAACTCTAGATTGATGGAGTTTACGAACTCTGGGGGTGATGGAGTTTACGAACTCTGGGTTGATGGAGTTTACGAACTCCGTGTTGATGGTGATTTTCTAAAAAGGAGATTTCTGGGACTCTCTGGCCCGAAGTAACTTTTCTCTTGGATGGTGCATGAAATGCATGCACTTGAGTATTTGAGTGCATATGAATGCAATGATTGATTTTGGTGGGATGCTTTTTCTGTTTGATTTTTCATTCTCTTCTTTTTTATTATTCTTTCGCTCTTCTGAGATGCGAATTTGAAAGTGTACTGTTTGATGTTATGGAGTGATGAGTGGTATGGATGATATGAGAATGATGAATGATTGATTTTGGTGAGACACTTTTCCTGTTTTGTCTATATCTGATGAATGCTTGGTTTGCTAGAAAGGAAGCAGTAAATGAACACTTGTCGTGTTGATTCTTGGAACTAGGCATGAGGATTAACATCTTGTGCTCGTCCACATTTTGCTTAGCAATGCAATGAATGACACATGTAATGCAAACATATGCCATGATTGATGTCTTGAATATTATGGAATGCTTTTGTTCTTTTGTACTCGCTTCTTCTTTGTAGTTTATGAAATGCGAATGCTTTGATGTTGAATGCAAGTGTATGCGGTGATTGATGCTTTGATGAATGGAATGCTCCTATTCTAACTTCTGTTTGTTTCTTTTTTGCTTCTTCTATGAAATGCAGACCTTAATATGATGCAATGCTCTGATGTTTGATGCAATGATTTTTTTCTTTTTCTTTTATGGAAATGCTAGCATTAATGTGATGCCAATGCAATGAAAAGATTTCGCTTTTTCTTCTTTACTATTTTTCTATGAAATGCAAGTATTAGTATGATGCAACCGGCGTGGACCGTTTTTGCTTTTGCTATGTGATGAATGCACAAAATGTGAAGATGCAAATGTAATGCTTTGATGCATATGCCATAATGAATAGATTGAAATGCCTAGATGCATGAGGTGTACATTTTGGTGATGATGAGATGTGAGACTTTGGATGCAAGGAATTGAGATGATTATTGACCATTCTGTTGAAAAATTGCATTTGATTCAAACTCTGGTGTTCTCAAGGTTTTTATTTACAAACAATCTCACTTGTTTTCTCTTTCTTTCCATGATGACTGAATTTTAGATATCACGTAAACAACTTGTGTTCTCTCTTCTTGAAGCATCGTCTAGTAAGCATGCATAGGAGTGCAAATGTGAATGAATGAGTCAGCTAGCTTGGCATTGGTTTAGGGCATGGACATTTATGGCAAGTGAAGGAATGACAGACATTGCCGAAGCTCATGAGGGATCAAGAGATACAAGATTGCCCCAATTCAGGTCTTTGATGAGTGAATAGCTTGCCCCCTGTCTAGTGGTGACACCAACTAGGGGTGTAGAAGATGATGAGTTGGGAAGGCTTCGGCTTTTGAAATGAAGGGTGGAGCAAAAGAGATTTTGTCTCAACCCGTAAAGTTTGATGTTGCCCCAGTCATAACAAAGACAAAGCTGCCCCAATTAGAATGACAAGGCCCTGTTTAGGATAGTGAGTTGAGAGATTGCCCGGTGAGGTTTTATGAGATGAAGGAATGGGAACGCACTTGCCCCACTTTCGAATGACATCTCAAATGGTTTCTTTGAGTGAGGTTGTGAAAGGTGTGAGTTATGGTGATGGTTATGAATCTGGGGTGATATATGAATGTGGTGGGCAATGAACAAACCTCCCCAAAATCGAGTGGAGTGAGAATGCCCCCTAGTACACACTTTTGGATTCTCTTTAAGAACAACTCAAATGCAATGAAAGTTTTGACTTTTTGGTATGAGGAGAGGCTCCACTTGGTGACCACTAGACCTTGTTTTAATGAATGCATCTTGGAGTGCAAGTCCTCCCTTTTTTTTTTTTACCCACTTTCTTTTTTGATTGTTTTTTTTTTAGCAGCTTTCTTTTTTCTGCTTGTTTGTTTTTTCTTTTTGAGCAAAACACGTCGTAAATGGATAAACTTATTTGTCCTAAGATTAACACTTGAGAGAACGAAAGCAATTAGTCATTGATCGGAATGGACTTTTTAGGGTTGTGATGTGGAGAAAGGGATGGTTGGGCTTAATGAAGTGTTTGGAGTTGATGGGGAGGATGGGTCTTGTTCGGTGTTGACCGATGGTCGATGGTATATGAAGGAAATGGTTATTAGGTTTGATGAGGTGTTTGAAGGTTTTATGAAAGAAGAGATGGTTAAACCCAATGAATTGAGGGCCTTTTTTGAAAGGGGAGCTCTTATGCTTCATGACAAAATATATTGACTCTTAATTTATACTCCCTTTGTCTTCCTTTCTTTGTTTTGGGATTTCTCCTTTTTGAAACTTTGTTACTCCCCTTCTTTTGTGAATTTTCTTTCCTTTCGTCTAGGGTGAAAATGATATACCATCTTTGATGTGGAATTAACCCTTGTCCAGGGTGATGGAGATATCTTGGGCTTTTCTTGGCTTAAGATGGGTAACAAATGGTATTTTTGTGACTTTGAATCTTTGGCTTAAGAGGGGTAGGAAATGGACTTTTTGGGATTTTAGGTTTTGAGGTATGGAGAGATGACCAAACTTCATTTCAAATCCCGATTGCTTATTTCTGTAAGATTTAACTTTAGGACAATAATTTATCTACCTTCATGTGTTTGCTCTTTTTTCCTTCTTTTTTTGTGTGTGCCCTAATTTTTGCCTGGACCGCTCTTTGCGAGTTTTCAATCCACCGGGCGCTTTTTTTTGCCTAGGCTGCCCTTTGCGGGTTTTCAACCTAGCGAGCTTATTTTATCTTTTTTATTTATTATATACCTTTTTAGAAAGACTTGCACTAATGGAATATGATCTTCGACAAGGAAAATTAGTGACCACGAATTGCTCTGACATGGATGGAGGACTTAAAGTGTTAGCGAGAATGAACCAAAAAGTCAAGTATGTACTGATGGGAGAAAATATTCGCTTTCTGGGTGGACGGGGCGGGGCTAGACTTGGATGGGGAATGATGATAATTGAGGAAATTGGTGACTCAAACAAGAGAAGCGCACGTGGCATGCATACTTACTTTAGAAGAACGCTTGCGGAAGAGTTAACATTGATTAAAACATGATATAAAAACTTTTTGATAAAGCTGTTTGATCTTTCATCATGGAATGGATGAGATGCAATGCTTTTTTTGAAGGAAATACAAATGAGATATTGATGTGAAAAACTGAGGGCCTTGGAACACCTTGAGTTTGCAAATGAGTGAGGGTAAACTTTTTCAAAAAGAAAGATTACCTTGCAAGAACATCTCGTCTCTCATCACAACGTTTTTGTTGTATGCGATGCATGGATGAAATGCATGAAAGCATGTTCACTTGAAAAGTGTGATTATTCTGAAAGTTTTTTTTTTTTTTATGCAAAACGAAATATGGAATGCCAATGCATTTTTGGATGATGAATGATGCAAGAATGATGCTTCTTTTCAAAATGATTTTTATAGAGGCAAGAGAGGATATGAAATGCCGATGCCCCCTTTTCTTTTTGAAAGATGCAGGAATGATGCTTTTTCCCAAATGATGATTTTTAGAGGCAAGACAAAGTATGAAATGCCAATGCCCCTTTTCTTTTGAAAGATGCAGGATGATGCAAGAATGGTGATATGAGGCAACTGATTGTCGTTACCCTAAGTAACCTGCATGAAACATTGAGTGGATCCTGACCCAATACTTCACACAATATACTGAAACGTTTCGACAATTAGTTGACTCAACTTAATTTCCTACTTGAAAATAAAACACGTGTGACTGGGTCAAAGTGCCCTGATATCGTAGAGTAACATCTCAAATTTGTAGTCGACAAACAAATTTGAGATATTACCCTTCGTCGTTCAAAGGTGCACTTCTACCCATTAAGCCATCACATGAGAAAAATTTTATTTGTTTCGAAAGGATGCATGCAGGGAGAAATGATGTATTTGAACTAAAGTGATGAGGTTAATGAAATGATGCATGAATGATGATTTTTGTTCATGATTATGAAGGAGATGTTTTCTTGTTTTCATTTTTTTTGTGCAATGAAATGCATGATACTCACAATGGAAAGACATGATTTTTTATTGAATGGAATTGCATGTGAAATGAGACGTTAATGTTCATAATGCATGAGATGCGCCCCTAATAAGACACAAACCTTAATGAGATAGAGAAAAATGCATGTATGAATTTTATCGAGTTTTTGTTTTATGCAATGCAAATGATGATGTATGCATGATGATGATGCTCTATGCAAGATAAATGAAAGAGGTTTTATTGGCAATGATTCAAGTTTATTTTGGAAAATGCGGGCCGTACGTGGCTTCATATGGACCCAGTAAGGGAAAGGCTACAACTGCAGCTCTTTCTCTCTGTTTTTTTTTTTTTTAAAAGAGTGAACCACATGCTGCCCCGTATGGACCGGCAAAAGAAAGGCTACGACGGCAGCTCTTTCTCTATTTTCTTTTTTTTGAAAAATATCCTTCTCCTTTTTGAAAACATGCCTAGATTACAATGCAACAGCGACAATTTGGTATGCCCTCTTGTGTCCTACGAAGGGTGGGAATCCTAGGGTCTAAAGGCGACTTAAAAGGGTAATCCTCCCATGTGAGGTTCCGATCACTTCCTCACAATGGCAACCAAGAGCTAAAGTCTCTCTCATGATGACACCCACAATCGTAGAAAGCTACCGAAGTGTGAGGCATCATGACAAAGCGCACTCTTGGGCGGAACTTTCATGAGAGCCATACTGGACAAAGGTCTACGAATGGCGATCCACTAATCGTTCCCACTCTCCTAGGTTTTCGTTCGGACCTTGGGTTTTAGGCCCCACTCAAAACATAGTAAGCATAAGGTGTGAGTGTGTGTAGCAAGGACATAACGCCTAAAACTACCCACATATACCCTCACCTGCGATGGAAAAACCCAGAACAGTCCAGACAGTAGCAAGCAATAACATGTCGTCTACCCTAGGGTTCAATATCAAATAAGCTAGCCTAGGGTTTCAACAACAATCAAATGCATTGCTTACTTCAAGAAAGGGAGCCGAGAAGAGGGAACATGATAGAATTGGGGAATATGCATGAGCTTACCTTGAAGAAAGGGAGCAAAGTAAAAGGGGACATGATTGGGATTGGGGAAATACATGAGGGTACTAAGCACATAGCAAAAATGAGGAAGGAAAAACAAACCTGGAAGAAGAGAAAACAAATGCACCTGCATACAACATAATAAGAAAGAAAAGGAAACCGAAAGAGATAGAGGCAAACAAGGTATCCAAATCAAATCACAAACCACACATTTAATTAGTTAGGCTTGACCCACTTAAAAAAGAAAAGTCCCCAGTGAAGTCAACAGCTGTTGCGCCCGAAAAAGTCCCCGAGGGGTTTTTCTTCGTTTACAACGTTTTAAAACAATGAAGTCGCCACCAATATTTTTTGTAAGGAAAATATTGAAAAAAAACCTTTTTGGAGGGCAATTGGTCTTTTGGAAAACCGGAAGATTTGAGTTCGGGGGTCGGTTAGGCATGGGGAAGGTATTAGCACCCCACACCTCCTTTCTACTGAAAGGGAACCTTTAATTAAACGTGTGGTTTTAAGTGTTGATTTGAAAAATACTTAAATTTGCCTCTTAATTGAAAAAGACTTAATGAAAATTTTTATTTTGCGCGCTCGACGAGAGTTAGCCGCTTTGGGTTTTTTGAAAGGAAAAATGTTTTTAGTTTATTGTGCTTGACGGAGGGGATCCGCTCCTACGTATCTCCAGGTGCGATGGAGAATTCAAAGCTACGTAGTTCTAGGTTTTTTGGGTTTTTTAACTTGTTTAGTTGTGAAAACTGAGCTTTCATGATGATCAATTGAGCGAAGGCTCCAAGTGACCACCATTAGCACTCCATTGTTAATAATCATGCAAGCAAAGGCTTCAGCAGACCAATAACAAAGTTTTTGATTTAATGAAAAGGGTTTTTAGGAAAATTAGGCATTCATGATGATCAATTGAGCAAAGGCTCCAAGTGATCACCACTATTTCCTCGTTGTTAATGATTATGCAAGCGGAGGCTTCGCAAAACCACTAACAAAGTTTTTTGATTTAATGAAAAGGGTTTTAGGAAAATTAGGCATTCATGATGATCAATTGAGCAAAGGCTCCAAGTGATCACCACTATTTCCTCGTTGTTAATGATTATGCAAGCAGAGGCTTCGCAAAACCACTAACAAAGTTTTTTGATTTAATGAAAAGTTTTTTTAGGAAAACTAGGCATTCATGATGATCAATTGAGCAAAGGCTCCAAGTGATCACCACTATTTCCTCGTTGTTAATGATTATGCAAGCAGAGGCTTCGCAAAACCACTAACAAAGTTTTTTTAGTTTATTGAAATTTATTGAAAGTCCTTAAATAAATTAGGCGTTCACGATGATCAATTGAGCAAAGGCTCCAAGTGATCATCACTAGGTCCTCATTGTTAATGGTCATGCAAGCAAAGGCTTCGCAAAACCACTAACAAAGTTTTATTTATTGAAAAGTGTTTGAGTTAGAAGGAATTAATTAAAAAACGAAAAAAGGGTGAAAATTGCAAAACGGGGGTGTTACTAGTTACGGGGAGTGGTATAGTTGAATAGGGGGTGCAGGAATTAAGGCCCAGTGGCCTTTTTTGGAGTCCTGAGCGCCAAACAGAAAAAAAAAGGAAACATGGGCTTGCAAAGGGAGGTGCGTACATTAACAGGAGGTGTAAAAAAACATAAAAGAAAAAAACAAAAAAACCGAGAAGCAGGCCGGCCCACGACCCGATCCGAACCCTTCCACCCTTTCTTCTTCCTTCCTCAGCGCCGTAGACCTTCTCCCATGGATAGAGGACTGGACCTTCGGATCTGTAAGCTCCGACCACCACCGTCGGCGCTCCCTGCAGCTGTGTTTCCCGTCGCCGTCGCGTTTCCTCTGACGATCCTCCTTGGCCGTTGCGTTCGCACCCCCACTCTCCCTTTCTTCCTCTTTCTCTCACCTTAAATCCCTCTCGGTCTCTCACAGCTCTCTCTCTCTGTTTCTGGTTTGGATGTTTGGTTAATCATTTCCGGCGAAGGTGAGAGAAAAACGAAGGGTGGTGGTGATTTAGGCCACGTTTGGTTTCAGGTGGGGTTTCGGTTTTGTGAGGGTTTCGGGTGGGGTTTGGTGTTTCGGTGGTGGTGATTTGGTGGCCGACGGTGGGAGAGAGAGGTGGCTCACGGCTGAGAGAGGGAGGGGACGGCTTGTAGTGGTGGTGGTGGCTTGTGGGTGGTTCGTGGGTTAGTGATGGTGGTGGTTTGAATGGTGGTTGTTTGGGTGGTGGTTGTTTGGATGGTGGTTGTTTGGGTGGTGGTTGTTTGGGGGTGACCGCGTCTACATTTTTCCTAGATCTGTTTTCTCTCTTTTTCTGATCTGTGTTGTTTTGCTGATTAGGGTTTCACAGTGAGACTGTGCCGTCCTCCCCCCTTTTGAAATTCGTCTCTAACTGTCTTTTTATAGTTGAAATTTAGGTCTCAGCATTGATTACGGTTTGATCGGGCTTTGACTCGACTTTCAGGTTTGGGGTGGAGCGGACTGTGCCCAACTACTTGAGAGAAGCAATTCTTTGGAACCCGATTTCTTTGTTGTTGTTGCCTTCTGTTGTTTATTATTTATTTTATTTTATTTATTTTTTTATGTAATTTTCGGATTTAATTATTTTTGTACATTATGTGTTATTATTTTTTGTATTTTTTGGACACTTGAACACTTCTAATTTGTTGTAAAAATTAAATAGACTCTTTTTTTGACATTTTTGGATTATATAACACTTTTAAATTGTAAATAACACTAAATGGGATTTTTGAAATCTTGGACTATATACATATGCTCAAAATAAATTAACTTTGCAAAAAAGGAAATAATAATAAAAAGAGTCTGGCCAAACACAAAGACGAGAAGCGGTGGACTGCAGGCGAATACGCTAAAACGAGACTCAAATAGGAGGAATGAGCGCATTAACTAAAGACACTACTTATGTACGACTAAACCCAAATACGAAGATTAAATTGAAGAACGCACGAAAAGATTGATCATTCGCGTGTCTGCTTAATTTAAACAACGGTATTTCAATTTAGTTGAGCTGGATAACTGAAATTGACTTAAATTAAAAAGGGCGGACAAAATTGGGGTATTACAGGAGATAACATTGGTGAGAGAAGAAAGAGAGATCGTGTGGAACAATGAGTCTTTTAGTTGAGTGTGGTGTTATAATCTCACCCATCCATTTTAATTCAAGGGTTTTTTTTTCACCCCCACGGTTTCCCCCCATACCCCCACACACCCAGTGAATAGACCAAAATACCCCTGCCTTTTTACAAAATCCCAATTTCTTCACACTATTGGTCATATCTACGATTGACCACCTTTCACTCGAATATACCTCACAAAAACGTATATACGAGCGACCTGTTTCAGCCTCAATCGTATATACGTTCCTCAGAACATATATACGACGCTTTCCATTTTCCACATCGTATATACGTCAACCAACGTATATACTAGTAGCTCAATTGGTAGTGGGAATGCATTGAACTTGTACTTGAGCCCCAGAGTACAAGGTTCGATTCTCACGAAAGGCAAAAACTCTACTTGGGGTAGAAGGTCATGATGTCTGATCTTTGGATGACCTACTAAATAGAAAAGGACCCGGCACATTTAAAAAAAAGGCGCTGCTTTTTGTAACACCTCGGGCGCCTTTTCTTACTTAAGAGACCCAAACATGTACATCGTGACTTCTCTACCCCTACGTAAGTTTTGTCTTCCGTAGAATCGAACTCTCAGACTGCTAGCCAAATACAAATTCAATGCGATTCCCACTACCTATCGGAGCCTAATGCTTCATTGAGTGCATAATTTATTCCCACTTGGTTCACCGTGTCTTTTCTACACATACCAGCTATATAACATTTTTTTTTCTTGTTTTATTAATTCGTAGCTTTTAATCTCAAAAAAAAAAAAATTCGTAGCTTTACGCCGTCACATGTGCAGATGTGCTTTTATGTCTGTTCTCTCTTTTTTTATATACTATTATTTAGTCAAAACTCCTTATTTGAATATCTAATAAATATAAATTAGTTTTTGGTCAAAAAAATAAAAAATAAATTAGTTTATTAAAATATTGATTTAAAAAATTGATTTCTAAATATCTTAATAATTAATTTAATTATCATGATTTTATGGTAAAATAATTTATAAATATTTAACATATTGATTAATAAATCTAACAATTAATTAAATATGTCATTTTATATTTATTAACTAATTCAACCGCTAATTTTATCAAACACTTTAATAATCATCAGCTAGCTTATCCGCTATCAACTATCCACTATAAATTATCTGCTATCAGGTAGCTTATCCGCTATCCGTTAATTTTTGCCACAGCCACAATCGGAATCCCTCAAAAACAGCTTCCGTTGTAATTTTTTGCATGCTCTTCTACAGTGTTGTAAGAATCGGATAGTCCCACAATTGGTTTGACCCCCATTTGAACCAAAGTTCAATTGAACTGCATAGAATCGAATTGAACCGCCGTTCAACCGCTAGTAGGCCTGAGTTGAACCACCACCGCCTGAAATGCATTAATTGTGCTTATAAAAAAAATAGAGCATTAACTGCTGTTAGCGACTAATGTTGGCATTATTTGATTTTAGTTCCCCTTTATTGATCCCTTATTACTTGTGCATGCATGTATTGAGGGTGATGCTTCGTTTCTAGTAGTATCAGAGTAAATAGTGTCTTTAATTGTTTGGATAGAGCTACTCAAATACCGAAGCGTCTTTACGTCTTTCTCAAAATCCTCCCTCATTTTCTGCGCCAAAATTGCATTTGCCAATTTGCCCCATAACATCACTTCTCTTTCACTCCAAGCTTTATGTTGCTTCTGAAGAAAAAAAAAGCTCTCTCTTCAGTTCAGGTTAGAAAAAACTTCAATCCCTACGTTCATTTTTTATAGTTCAATTTTGCTTCTTTATTAAAAAAAATTAATTAATCTTTCACTATCTCATCATAGTCTACATCAACTGTAACGGTTCTGAATTCCATCTGTATTTGTGGAGCTGTAACCCTATTTTTGATTTCACTAATTTTACCTTAGTTAGTTTATTATTGGCTAAATTCTACTTTGGTACCTTTTATATCAAAACTTTGCAATTGTAATTGGTATGATATGCGTAAAAAATCATATGTGATCTTTCTTCAAGGACCAAAAGAAATGTGATCACTATTGTGTTTTTCTTACAATTTTGGTAACTTGACTTTTTGTAAAGAAGTAAACAAGAGGAACCACTGATATGACTTTTACACATTAGAGACTAGCTAATTGAAAACTAAAAATACACACACGGGGCTAAAAGTATAATTTAGCTTTGTATTTATCGATCTACTATAGTTACTATTTCAGGTTGTCAATACTTGAAATTTCTGATGTTTAGTGCAAATGTGCAATCACTATAATGCCTTGAGCATGTTGTTTTCTTTTTTTGACAAACCCTTGAGCATGTTGTTTTCTGTAATAATTATTTCAGTGACTTGAACATTTCTGATGGGGAAATTGTGTTGATGATGATTGGGAGTTGGCTTCCTCATCTAATGAGGTTCGGACTCTGGTTTTGGTTGGACGTACGGGAAATGGAAAGAGCGCGACAGGCAATAGTATACTTGGAAGAAAAACCTTCAAGTCAAAGGCTGGCTCCTTAAGTGTTACCTCCTCATGTGATATGCAGACAACTATGCTAAGTGACGGACAGATTGTTAATGTTATTGACACTCCAGGTAAAGGCATGTTTGTTTTCTATTATTTAAACATATTCAGGGGAATACTCGTGCGGTGCAGGGAATACTAGTCCAAGTTTGTTACAAGATTTGAATGGGACTATTTCAATATTTCATTTTCATTACATTAAAAGTTTTGAATATGTATTTCAATATTTCATGTTTGTTACAAGGTTTAACTTTGAATGAGTATTTCAGCAAAAAGATAACTTTTGCATTTTTATGGGTTTTATTCTTGAAGGATTCCCCTAAGAATGTTAGAAATCAGCCAAAGATATGTAAACAAACACTTTGTTTGAGATATAGAGTTTGTGTGCATTGTGATGCTTAACTGTTTCCTTCTTCTGCTTCTTTGAAACTTTGCTGTATACACATGTAACCATAATATTTCGCAGGTTTATTTGATCATTCCACAGCGTTTGAGTTACTTGGCGAGGAAATAGTGAAGTGTATTGATTTAGCCAAGGATGGGATCCACGCTATCCTTGTGGTTTACTCAGTTAAAACACGCTTTACTTACGAAGAAGTAACTGCTCTACATAGCTTGCAGACATTATTTGGAAGTAAAATTGTTGACTATATGATTGTTGTATTCACTGGAGGTGATGATTTGGAAGAAAATGATGAGACACTGGAAGATTACTTATGCTCTGAATGTCCAGAGCCTTTAAAGGTTCTGCTATTCTTTTTCTTGTTCACTGGAATTTCAACTTTTGTTGTAAGAACTATAGCACTGACACTTCCTGAAGATGTGTCCAGTATCTGACACGTATCATGTTGCACACCGACACCGACACTTAAAATAATTGTATTTTTCAGATTAAAGCCTGTGCTTGTGTCCGTGCTTCATAGATTGTAAGTTTGTATTGTGTAAAATTTAAGGATAAAATGTATGTGTTGAACACACATAAAAGGTATCTATGTTCTTAGTAAAAGTATCACATAAACCTTTAGCATGCCTTCTTGAACTTCCTCCCTCAGTGGTGTAAATCATTAGTAATTATTCTTTCTTGCGCATTTGGACAAGCTTAAATAAATGTACTTTTATGATATAGTTTTCTAACTTTTGAGAAAAGCACTCACAATTCCTTTCATTTGTAATTTTGGTTTTTCTTTTCCTAAATTAACTTATCCAATTATTAAAAAAAATCCAAAAAATATTCGTTTGGTAAAATATCATGTACTGTATGCTTGCACTTTATCTCTTGTATCAATGCTCCATTTTTGAGGAAACAAATAATTTGGTTTATTTATTGCAGGAAGTTCTTACTTTATGTGAGAATCGCTGTGTGCTTTTTGATAACAGGACTAAGGATAAAGAGAAGCAATGTGAACAGGTTCAACAACTTCTGTCTCTTGTTAACATGGTAATATCAAAGAATGATGGGCGGCCTTATACAAATGACTACTTTACAGAACTGAAGGTTTGTTTGGCAAACTTCCTAATGTTGCTTCTTTAATCTAGAAATAATATTATAATCTCAGTGCATTTGTCATTTGACTACAGAAAGGAGCAATGGAGCTGCAAAACCATCAAAGAGAGGCTGATTCCTCAAAAGGATATTCGAAAATAGAGGTATTGGAGATGAAAATGCGAATGCAGCTAGCACACGAGGAGATGCTAAAACGAATGGTTGAGATGGTAACTATCTTTGATGTCTGTATCATGTGATATTCATTATTTCATCTTGCTTGATTTTGTTTAAGATGATTTTTTATAAAGTAAACACGGAGTCACTTGTTTAATGCTACATTTTTTTATAGCAGCTTTTTATATGTAATACTGAATGTTGTGTAATAATTTAATAGAACAAACATTTACTTGGTATTTAAGCTTATCAAATGGTTGCACTTGCATTCATTCAGGTAACATTTTGACATGATGATGAAATTTTGAGGATCTAATTTTGCTTAAACTGTATGACATAGATCGAACGGTCTTATGAATTTGTAGAAGTAAGTTTCATAAGGAGTGCTACTCCGGTCTCATTTATAAGTAAAAAAACACTTTTTAGATTCATTGAATAATTGATATATCTTGTCTACATATATACAAGATATAGATAAACTTAAAAAGTGTTTTATTGCTTATAAATGAGACCGGAGGGAGTAAGATTTATAAGGTATTCCACAAGGAAATTACAATCTGAGGTTAGTTATTGGCAGTTACAGTGGCAATCGAGAGGTTAGGTCGTTAGGTAGTTAATTAGGGGATATTGTGAAGGGATGGTGTTTTTAGGGAAACTTAAAGAAACTGAGACATAGGAGAATAAGCACCATTCTTCTACCTCTTTTTTCTTGACTTGGTTTAGGTTCAGTTATGATTGCATACAGTCACGCAGTCATTTCATTTGAACTGGAATTCGATCACGATTGGATAGTCTGTATTTCAACCGTACAAATCATACTTTAAATGAAACTTAACATACATATAGGATTCTTGTCATTCCTAATTGGAGCACACAAGACCCTTTTGGGCCTGATGCATGAAGGATTGAGCTCTAGACCTCTTTTTAATATAGATATGTAGTCTAAGTATTTTCGGTTTGTTTTTGTAGGTTGTGGGTGATTTGAGGAAGGCAACTAGACGGCTGGAGAAACAATTGGCAGAAGAGAAAGCTGCGAGATTAATTTCTGAAAAGAAATCAGATGATGAAATAAAAAAACTCAGAGAGCATCTTGAGAAGGCACATCAAAAGGAATCTGATGAAATGAAAAAACTCATGAAAGACCTTGAGATGGCACAAGAAAAACTCGGCAAGAGAGGTGATAATGGTTGTGTCATTCTCTGATAGGATTAGGAACAGCTTCAAACTTTCTAAGACTTCATTTAATTTTTATCCTATATCATGTCATTTTGTCGCGTTTGTTAGAACTTGTAGGAATGCCATGACTATGCAGTTATTGTTACTCTAGTAACTATAATATACTTCTGTTAGATGAAATTTTATGTGTTGATGTGAATGTATTTCACTTTAACACTTATTTTAGAGGAGTCAAATCTGAATTTTTTGTCATTGATCAGCTAACTTTTTTAAATGATATAAATGGGGTGTTTGGAAGAGTTTTTTTTTTGTGGTGTCACAAAGTAACAAAGCACAAGAAAAGAAAAAAAAAACTAGCAAATAAGCTTGTCCAACAGGAGAATAGAGTCCATTCCCGGAGGTGGAGGGTACCAGTGACCCGCGAGAGAACCAATAAATCAGCACATCTATTTTGTTCCCTCAAGATATGCACAAGAGAGACCACCTCAAACTGACTCAAATAATCTATAATATCCAACAGCATGGATGCCTATCGATGCAAATGAAGCCCGTCTCTAGAGGTGATAGACTGCACCGCTACCATGCAGTTACTTTTACAAACAATCTTCATGTAACCGATTGAGGCAAAGGGAGAGCCTCAACTGAATAGCTCTCAGTTCAGAGAGCAGGGCGTCACGACCAACTTCAAAATGAGAAACACCAGCAAGCCAATTACCATCATGGTCTCGAATGATACCACCAGCACCAGACCGTAACTTGTCTTCTAGGAAACTACCATTAGTGTTCAACTTAACAAACCCATCGGGAGGAGGATTCCACCCAGCTAGCCAGCGAGCCTGGGAAGAGTCAACATGCTTGCTTTGATAAAACGTGATGAAATCATCGTGGGAGGCACGTGTTTTCCTGATAAACTCATGGAGTTGCCAAGGCCGGTCTTCAAAAATCACGTTGTTGGCCAACACCAAGGTGCCAAATACCAGCTATAACGAGTGTGGAGTTCGAATCTCGCACCATATTAAGGATCCAATTCTTAGCATCAAGCTCA
The DNA here is from genome assembly GCA_020916435.1 of Oxytropis ochrocephala. NCBI lineage: Eukaryota > Viridiplantae > Streptophyta > Magnoliopsida > Fabales > Fabaceae > Oxytropis > Oxytropis ochrocephala. Next base: position 56,297,383 of record CM037094.1, read on the forward strand.
GTGAAGAAGTTGGCATGAGTGTTGAAGCCAAGCCAAGACCAAAGTTCTTTTTTTAAAAGCTCATCATGATAATGAATGGAAAGAACTTTTGTGATGTTTAAATTGACTTTACCCTTATTTTTTATTTTTGTGTGGGAATAGGTAAATTCTTGGTTGCCCTTGAAAAACATGTTATGTATGATATACTTTTAGTTAAGCTGATTTAACCAACCCTTAGCCAATATCTCAAAATATGAATCCTATTTATGGTATACATTGTCCATGACTTTGAATTTAACGTTTAAACTAGGGTAAACAGCCACTGCACTATCTGAAGAAATAGTGTGCTGTCATTTTAGTCCCTTGCGTGGCACATGTCATGTTTACTTGGCACACACATCCTGCATATTAGGGGTGTTCAAAACCGAACCAAACCAATAGGGAAACCGCAAACCGAACAAACCAAACCGAAAACCGCAAAAAACCGCTTTTGATCGGTTTAGTTCGGTTCTTTTTTTCATTGCACCGCGCGGTTCGGTTTGGTTCGCGGTTTTGATTTCCGAAACCGAACCAAACCAAACCAAACCGCAAGTAACACTAAGGCCTGTTGAATTACAACCTTCCTTACTAACCCAAATGCAACTACAACCCAACTCTCACTCACTTACTAGCCCAAATCCAATTAATTCTTTGACTCACTTACAAACAATCCATATTGTTATGCTATATTTAAAAATTACAACAAAATATTTAATTTAAATTCTTTTAAAAATTATCTTAAAGAATTAAAAGAGAGTGATTTATATACTATATATATTTGAGTAGATTTTTTCTTAAAGATTTATGTTAGCCTTTTTTATGTTAGTTAATTTTAACTCCGTTTTAAATTATTTTTGTCTTGAAAAAAACCGAACCAATCCAAACCGCATGTAATTTTATCTTGCGGTTTGGTTCACTTTTTGCCTCAAAACCGAACCAAACCGCACCGCGAACACCCCTACTGCATATGGATCCTCTTTTTCCCTCAGGCCTAGTTCCATGACTCCAGGAATAATTTGATACTAGTAAAGTCTATGGGTTTGAAAATGACATTAATAATAGTACAAGTTGTTATTGATAAAAAGCACCTCGATCTCTTTCTCCCCATCTCTCTCCTCTCTTTCTCTCTCACACCGTTGAATACAGGTGCCTATGAATAAGAAAGAGATCATGTCAATTCCATGACTGAGCTATAATCCTAAGCAAGTTATTCCAATTTGCATGACTTCCAACAATGTTTTCAAATTAGTTATGTAAATGAAATTTGCGGCTTGCCTCAACAATCAACATTGTGATTTTAGATGTTTTTGCAATTGTAACTGTGGCTGTTTTACATTCTGCTATATCAAATGACCTTACAAGAATTTAAAATCCTGCTTTGGAATATCCCATGTAATGTGCTTTTTCTTGACTGTTTTCATTTATGAAACCCATTAAAAGAGTACAATATGGTTTGGATCCCATAATGCGTGAATTACACATGAAGATCAAGTAAAGGATAATCATTAAAACCTTTTGGTTAGCCCTACTTAGAGCCACTCATAAATGGTTAGCCCCAGTTAGTTGGTTAGTAGAGGGTGCTGCTTCGTTTCTAGCATTGGAGTAAATTGTGTCTTTAATTGTTGGTTTGCATAGAGAGCCACTCAATAATGGTTTAAGAATTAAGGTACCATCCTAAGCGTAAAACATCTTTCTTAATCTAAGGCAATGGCATATAAATAGGTGTGTGAGTGAATATGAAAGGCCAACATATATACTATATAAGATCACTTCAGTTTCACTCCAAGCTTCCTGTTGCTTCTAGAATAAAACTGCAGTTCAGGTTAGAAAAAACTTCAATTTCTGTGTTCCTGTTTTGGATACCTACCATGAATCCATCATCACTGTTCTTTCTTTTCCTTTTCACTACTTTTCTCCTTAGCTGAATTATACTTTAGTTTCAGTTTGATACACTATGTGTAGAAGTAGAAGTCAAATCATATCAATGCGATGTAAATTAAGAGAAACCATTCTTTTGACTTTAGCATTTTTTTTTCTGTCACAACTATTTCAGTGACCTGAATTTATAATGGGGGGAGATTATATTGAAGAGCACTGGGCTTCTGATACCTTGGCTAACGACATTCGGACGGTGGTTTTGCTTGGGCGTACGGGTAATGGGAAGAGCGCAACGGGTAATAGTATTCTTGGGAAAAAGGTGTTCAAGTCAAGGTCTAGCTCGTCTGGCGTTACTTCCTTTTGTGAAATTCATACAGCTATGCTAAATGATGGACATATTGTTAATGTTATTGACACTCCAGGTGAAGACATGTTAGTTTCGCGTTATCTAAACATATTCCAAGAAATACTCATGTGGGGAATGAATTTGAATTAAGTGCAGTCAGAGAGAGTGTGTAGTCATGCAGTCGTTAAATTTGGAGTTGTCTGATCAAGATTGGTTAGTTCAGATTTTGAGAGCAGTTTTTAATTTTTTGCTTAATAGAATTTGAATTTGGACTGTTTAATCTTGATTGAACAACTCCAGCTTACCGAATGCATGATTGCGCACAAATCAGATCCCTGGTGAATTAGTATTACATGTTTGTTACAAGATTGGAAGCATGTGTGAGTTGTGATGCTTAACCGTTTCCTCCTTCTTCTGCATATCTAAACTTGGTTGCTCACATTTAACATGAAATATTTCACAGGACTATTTGATAATTCTGCTGAACCTGAGTTTCTTGGCAAAGAAATAGTTAAGTGTATTGATTTGGCCAAAGATGGGATCCATGCAATCCTTGTGGTTTTCTCAGTTAGAAGTCGCTTTACCGACGAAGAAGTAACTGCTATACAAAGCTTGCAGACATTATTTGGAAGCAAAATTGTTGACTATATGATTGTGGTCTTCACTGGTGGAGATGAATTAGAAGACAATGATGAGACACTGGAAGATTACTTAGGCTCTCAATGTCCTGAGCCTTTAAAGGTTCCGCCATTTCTTTTTTCTGTTTCTTACGCTCAAAATTCTAAGAATCTTCAATTGATTTTGATTAGGCCTATATTCTAAGATCTTTTATTGACTTCAATATCATTGTAGGAAGTTCTTTGTTTATGTGAGAATAGATGTGTGCTTTTTGATAACAAGACTAAGAATGAAAAGAAGCAAAATGAACAAGTTCAACAACTTCTCTCTCTTGTAAACATGGTAAATTTAAAGAATGATGGGAGGCCTTATACAAATGAGTACTTTACAGAACTTAAGGTTGGTTTTGGAAATTTCATAATATGTTGTTTATTAAATCTTGAAATAATATTGTTCTGTCATTGAACTTCTGATTTGACTGCAGAAAGAAGCAATGCAAAAGCAGCAAAGAGAAGCTGAACTGAAAGGACGTTCAGAAGGAGAGATATTGGAGATGAAAATGCAAATGCAGAAAGCTCATGAGGAGCAACTAAAACAAATTGTTGACAAGGTATATATATCTTATTCTGTTCATCATTTCATCTTGCTTGATTTTGTTTAACATGTTATTTTTATGCTAATTTTTTTATAGCGGCTTTAATAAGCTATTACTATTGAGTACTTTAACATACCAAATGGGTATCATTTTCTTAAGAATTGTACACAACTCAGATAAGACACTTAAAATGAGACGATGTGAGTAGTAGTTAAGTACTTTTGTTTTGTTGTTATTGAAGAATTATATATGTACGGTTTTGTAGGTTGAGACAAAATTGAATGAAGCAACTAAAAGGCTAGAGAAACAATTGGCAAAAGAGCAAGCTGCAAGAAAAAAAGCTGAAGAGAAAGCAAAGAAAGCTAAAAAGAAATCAGATGATGAAAAAAGAAAACTGAGAAATGATCTTGAGAGGGCACGTGCAGAACTCCATAATCGCGGTGCTAATACTAATGGTTGTGCCATTCTATGATAGGATTAGGATCAACTTCAAACTTAATATCAATGACTTCATTTAAATTTTCTAGTAGATCTTCACATTTTGTTGGGTTTGTTAAAACTTTTATGAATGAAATGACTATGCCCTTTTTATTACTCTAGTAATTTGAAGTGTTTGGAAGAGTTTTATTAGACTTATTTTATGACATGATTAGTTATAGAATAATGCTTATTGGGACGAAGCGAAATGAACAAAGGCAATAGTATGGGATATACTCATCTTATTATAAATCTTATAATAAGCCTTATTATAAATCTTATAATAAACCAAATAAACCTTATTGTAAATCCAAATCCAATTACTACTTTTTTTTTTGACAAAGATAAACTCATCTCATTTCATTTATAATAAGTGTTTCAATACAAGTTGGGATATACTCATAAACATTGGAGCTAGCATTGAACCATGAGGCTCTAGCAAGAGTATGGGTCACGCGATTAGCTTGTCTCCTAACATAGCTAACTGTAAAGCGTTGAAAAGTAGAAAAGAAGTTTTTACAATAAGATAGTAGCGTCCCGAACTCAGTGTTAGTATTTGTGCCTTTCTGCAGTCCTTCAACCACTGGTAAGCAATCCAGTTCTATGGACATCAGAGAGAGACCCAAATCCCTAAGCCAAATTAGAGTTTGCCAAAGTCCCATTGCTTCCGCTTCTTGAGGAGATGGTAGGCCTTCAAACCATAGAGTTTTACCGCCGTAAAATTCCCCCAAATCATTCCTGATACAAATGCCAATTCCATATTTATTCTCCGCTTCAAATAATGTTGCATCAACATTACACTTGAACGTTCCAGCGTCCGGTTTCCTCCAAGCCAAAGTCGCGGTGCGCCTGATAGAGTAGTTGCCAATCTGCAGGAATGGCCAAGCCTCACAAAGACACCCGATCCGTCGGAAAATTCAAAGCATTACCAACAACAATGTCCCACGGCTGAACCGTTCCTTCCCACACCTGATCATTTCTCCTTTTCCATAACACCCAAAAAATCATTGCTTCATTAATTGACCGCGTGCCTAGTGATTCCATGAAGAGAAAGAAACATTCCTGGAAAGATTCAGAGTTATCCATAGCTTGGTGTAATTGTTGTAATAATCCCACTCTTTGCCAAGCTTGTTCATTATGTGGACAAGCAAAGAAAATGTGCCACTCGTTCTCCGGATTTCACTCACAAAAAGGGCATAGCCACTCGCACGGAACGTGTTTGCTTCTAAGGTTGGACCTTGTAGGAAGGCAACCACGATTTGCTCTCCAAAGCAGCAACTTGATTTTGTTTGGTACCTTGAGTTTCCATATCTTCATCCAATCCCCTTCTATTATGAGACTAGCTTGATCCATCTTCTCCTTCATTAACCATAATATGCAGACTTGACAGAATATTCTCTGTTACGGCTTCGTCCCCAAATCATCTTGTCCTGCTCATGTGCGTTCTTAATATGCTTCGACATAATGCGCTGGGCTTCTATTGGATTAAACAGCTGGTCAATCAAATCTCTATTCCAAAGTGTTGAGTTCGGCTTCCACAAATCCTTCACACATAAATCTTCTGTACCTTCAACCAAAGGGGATCTAACATAAGCATCATCCCCACCTTTAATCCAAGGTTCCTTCCAAACCGAAACTTTCTCTCCATTTCCGATCTTCCACCTAGCTCCCAACTTGACAACATCTCGAGAAGCGAAGATACTACGCCACACAAAACTGGGATTATGACCCAAGCAGGCCCCCATAAAACTTTGCGGAAAGTATTTAGCTTTGAGCACCTTAGTTACTATAGTATCTGCATGTGTTGCTATTTTCCATGCTTGCTTCCCTAACATCGCCATATTGAAACCGTGAAAATGACGGAAACCCAAACCTCTGTGCTCTTTTCTCATAGTCAACTTCTCCCAACTCAACCATTTGATACCTCTTCGGTCCTTGCTATTTGTACCCCAACAAAAGGAGTTCAGCATCCTTTCTAGCTCCTCACCTAGGGTGGTAGGGAGCATGAAAGTACTCATACAATAAGTTGGAATTGACTGAGCCACTAACTTCAAAAGGACCTCTCTGACCGCTTTTGACAACTTCTAACCAGACCAGTGTTGCACCTTCCTCCACATCCTGTCACGCAAGTAACCAAAAATTTGCTTCTTGTTTCTCCCAATCAAAGCTGGAAGTCCCAAGTATTTCCTGTTTCCCAGACAATCACTGACACCCAACAAATTGATAATGAAATCTCGCTTTTCCTGTGATGTGTTATTGCTCAAGTACACCTCAGACTTTTGTAAGTTAATTGTTTGCCCCGAAGCTCTCTCATAGGTATTGAGAACTTCTCTAAGGTGAGTACTTTCGATCTCATCCGCCCTGCAAAAAAGGAAGCAATCATCAGCAATTAAGAGGTGTGTAAGGGATGGTGCTCCCCTACACACCTTAACACCGTGAAGGTCCCCTCTGGCCTCTGCTCGTTTGAGAAGAGTAGTGAGTCCCTCCGCACAGATAATAAAGAGATATGGAGAAAAAGGGTCATCCTGTCGAAGTCCACGCCCCGGAGTAATTGGTCCCATTTTCTCACCATTATTGAGTAATTAACTGTTTCCAAGCACATAGTCATCCACCCTATCCATTTTTCGTCAAACCCCATCCTCCTCAACATACCCTTCAAATAGCCCCAGTCTACCCGATCATACGCCTTGCTAATATCAGTTTTAAGAGTCATCTCCCCCACCTTCCCTCTATTTTTACTACTTGAACCGACCCTTGTTGGTACACGTACTATGATATGTGTATAGTTAAATTAAATAGAGTTCATTTTTGCTTGGTAATTCTTGGTCGCCCTTAGATAGAATGTGGGTAATTTGCCTTATCCACTTAAAAGCTGACAAATGGATTCCACTAACATTTATCTCATTAAATGTTCTGGAGTGGGCTTGAGGCCCAATACAGTCCAATAGGTCCAATATCGCCCAATACTGTAGCTATAAATGCAGCGTGAATCCCAAGGAATCAGGTACGTCATTACTCCACTTTGTGAGGGCTGCCCGTTAGCACACCACTGACTAGAGCGTCGGAGTGTTATTGCAAGTACCACCCGCGTGCACCCAAGACTCCAGGACCTCGATGCAACCAGCGACCAAGCTGAAAGACTACATCAGTGCTACACTTCTATTGGTCAGGCACGATCATTAATATATTTATGTTATTTGCTTTACACTTTCTCCTTGTATATTTATATTATTTGCACATTCACCCCAAATTTAATAAATGCTTATACCCTTTCATTTATCTTCCCTAAGTCTTTTTTTTATTATTAAAAGATCTTCCCACAAGTCACAAAAAAAACTCCCTTTCGTTTGTTTTAATAAATCAAAACATGTTATTCTCGTCTTTTTTATCAAACCTGTTATTCTCGTCTTACTATAGTACTATTCTATACTTTTTAATTAATATATTTCTATCAAAATAATTTAAAAAATGTTTATATATCTATCAAAATATATTTTTAATTACTAATATTCTTATCAATAATCTTTAAATTTAAAGGAAATTGAATGTACAGGTGAGTTTGGTGTCAACTTTGACTGTTTTTTTTTTTGACAACAAACTTTGACTGTTTTTATCAACCAACTTTTACTAGGGTTATAGTAAAAAAAAAAAGACTAAATTATAGTTTTGGTCCCCCTATTTTCTTAAATCTGGACATTTGGTCTTGCTATTTTAAAATCCATACATTTAGTCCCCCTATTTAAAAAATTCAAAGTTTTAGTCCAAAGAGGGGGTTTTTCAGTTTTTTATTGCTGATGTGGACTAAACACTGACATGGCACTCACTAAATGACGTGGCAGCTGACACAGCTTAAACACGTAGCTGCCACGTCATTTAATGTGACACATAGACAACCACGTCTTATTATAATGTAATATTTAAATAATTAAAATAATAAACATTAAACCGAAAATAGAAAAATAAAATTAAAAACCCTAAATTCCTCTTCTATCGTTCTTCTTCTTCTTCTTCCGGTGATGAGGTTACTGTTACAACTAGATGCATAGAAGCAATTGCTGCAACTATATTAGGATTGATAAATCCTGGTGATGAGGTTATTTTGCTTGCTCCTTTTTATGATTCTTATGAAGCCACTTTATCCATGGCTGGTGCAAAAGTAAAAAGCATCAATTTGCGTCCTCCAGATTTTGCTCTTCCAACTGAAGAGTTGAAGTCCGTCACTCAAAGAATACTCGGGCCGTTTTTCTAAATACCCTGCACAACCCTACCGAAAAGATGTTCACTCGAGAGGAGCTCAATACCTGTTTGTCATCTCAAAGAAGAAGAAGAACGATAGAAAAGGAATTTAGAGTTTTTAATTTTAATTTTCAATTTTGAGTTTAATGTTTATTATTTTAATTATTTAAATATTATAATATTATTTGCTTCAAAAAATATTATAATATGATGTGCCTGTCTATGTGTCTCATCAAATGACGTGGCAGGCACATGTTTAAGTTGTGTCAGCTGCCACATCATTTAATGAGTGCCACATCAGTGTTTTTAATCTGAACAACAACAACAAAACTAAAAAAACCCCTCTTTGAACTAAAACCCCGAATTTTTTAAAACATGGGGACTAGATGTCTGGATTTTAAAATAGGGGGACCAAATGTCTGAATTTGTGAAAATACAGGTAATTTACTGGACTAAAACTCTTTCTGCCATGCTCTCCCCAACTAATCCAAATAGCACTTACTGGCCAGATGAATCCTTTAATGGAAGTTCTTCACTAGCATCGTCCAACTCCCGTTATTGATCTCGAAGCCAGGATAGATCTCCTAGGCAGCATCGCAAGTGCACCAAGTCTAAGAGATCTCAGAATGATGTGGCCGCTGAGACCGACATCTCGGGGACATGTCACTTCATTACGTCCCAGGCGCATCCAAGAAAGACCCATTCACCAGAAGGATCAATGACTACCCAATTTTGAGGGCACTAGAGAGAAACCAGCTCCCGTCTTGAATATGTATGATGGGTCCAGAGATCCGGACGATCACTTGTCATACTTTGCCTTGAGAATGCAGTACCGGGTGAAAGAGAACCTGTTATGTGTAAAATCTTCCCCTGGCCCTTGAGAAGTCCGCACTGGCATGGTTCCAAGAGTTGAGGCTGAACTAAGTCTCATTGTGGAGACAACTTTCACAGATGTTCTCAGCTCGATTCACTACTTCTCGAGTGAATCCCAAGTCCAAAGAAGTACTTCGAGCCTCTGGTGTAACACCCCAAAATTAATTAGGTGAATATTTAACTAATTTATTTAGGTGATTATCTAATTTACTTAATTAAGTGATTATGACTAATTTAATTAAGTAATATGTTAGTTAGCCATATTTAAATAATAATAAGGTAATCAATTTATTTAAAGAGTGAGGGTAGTAAATAAATGAGGGGTCTAATTTAATTAAGTGGAATAAGTAAGTTAGGATTTATTTCTATTAGTTAGGAGGTGTTTAAGTATTAGGAGTGGTGGTAGTAAAGAGGGAGGTGGGTGTAAGTAATAGGGCCCAAATTGATTGGGCCTAGTGTCAAATGAGAAGTAAAAAGAATGGAATTGAGAAGGAGAAAGAAAGGTGCAGAACCGAGAGAGTGTGAGAGAGAAAGGAGGGGAAAACGTGGGGAGAAGAAGGAAAGGAGGAGGAGAGGAAGTGGAGAGAACTTCTCCATCTTAGCTCAAGGTGAGGGCTTTTTGGTATCAATCTTCTCCATTTTTCCTCCTCTAGCTATTGATGTAAGTTTCAACACCTAATTTCTTCTTGTTTGCATTTTGTCATTAATGGGGTTTTGTTCACTTTGACTCTAGGGAGGATGGAATTCGGTTTTTGCTGGAAATAGGATGTGGGGTGCTTCATTTTGTTGATTGTTGGTGTTTGGTTGAAGCTCTAGCTCATTTGAGGTTAGGGGATTCTCATTATGTTTATAATAGCTTGTAGAATATGTGTTATGTAGGAAATAACCTAGCATGAATTGTTTGTGTGAGTTTGGTGTTGTTTATGTGTTGGTTGATGTATGAGATGCCCAATTTGTTGATATCATGTTGCTTGATTTTGGAAAATATGTGTTGTGAATTATGCATGTTAATTGTTTGAGGAAATGTTTCCATGAAGATGAGTATGTGAACATGATAAATTAATGGAGTTGATTTGATACCTATATGTGTGTTGTTTATGTGGGAATTAAGTTGTTGAATTAAAAATGAGGTTTAAGTTGGTTTTAAGGGAGGTGTTCGGGTGAGGGGCGCCAAATGCCTAGGCAAATGGCGCCTATGCTACTGTTCCTGCGTGTGTGCGTGTGTAAGTGCAGGGAAGGGCGCCATTTGCTAGGCAAAATGGCGCCCAGTCTTATCTTTGGGCTGGTTGGGAAGTTTGTATGTGGGGCGCGGATTGCTTTGGGAGTTTTGGCGCTGCTGGGCGCGTGGTGGTGGTCTCAGTATGTGCATGCGGCGTGCGGGAGGCGCCCGATTCACTCGGGAACTTGGCGCCCAGGAGTGTGTGTGTGCAGGCAGAGTGGCACGGCAAGGGGGGGCGCGAGTTTCCTAGAAACTTGGCGCCTGTGGGTGTGTGTGCTGCTGTGTGTGTGTGTGTTGCGCTAAGTGGGGGCGCCAAACAGTTGGTGGTTACCCGACGGGGTTTTGAGGTGAGTATGGATCCACATGCATATTGCATACATGCATACAATCATGCATCCTTGGATTCTCAATGATGCTTAATTAATCCTTGTTGTGACTTGTTGATGTTCTAATTGAATGGTGAATGCTTAATTGTTATGGATTGTTGTTACTAGATGTTTTCCGAATATGATGCTTATCTTACTTGCTATTATTTATGTAAAGAGACTCACCCTAGCATTTTATGTTGCTGCTCTCGTGGCGACATGCGGTGATCTTGAGTGAGGATGTCTAGGCTCCATTGGGATTATGTGTCACTCGATCTAGTAACACCGGGATTTGGGTTTTAGTATTTATTATCTTATGTCATGGATTAAAGCCTGAATTAAACTATGTATTGAGTGTGTGGAACTCAATTTTATTTTTCATTTATTGCGAACTATTTTTGGATTTATGTAAACATTAAAGCAGTTTTGAGGATTTAACCACGTGGCTATGTTATGCATTTCACGCACTAGATGCGTTTGAATTTTTAATTATGTTTTGGCGATGTTTTGATGAATGTATCACCTCTTTGAGGTGCGTGGACAAACTTTGAAAAACTCTGATTTTTATTAGTTTAATTAATATTAAATTGAGGGGGTGTTACATTAGTGGTATCAGAGCGGTTCGGTCCGTCCGCCAAGTTGTCGAAGTCTGTTAACCTCGAGTCTTGGTACTCGTTTTAAATCATAACTATGTTCTTTGTTTATTCTTTGTTAATTTTGTTGGTTTGTTAATTAATTGGCGTGCCTTATGACTTAATTGTTAGATTACGATTGAAAATTATATTGTATTATTGAAGTATATGTGAGTGAACTGTGTAACTGGTGGTTATACCATTGATTTTGTCTGTTCGTGACTGTTGTCTGTATCATTAAGATGTGTGATTAAAGGAGTTCTAACGACGTCATAGGAGTGAAAGTCGTGACGACGCCTTCGCACTCGATTGCGTTAAAAGTCTTTTAATGTAGTAGATATAAATTTGAAAGAAAGTAGTTTTGTGACCTTAATTAGTTGGCTGCATGAGTAGGAGGGACCGATCACCCCAATCACTCATCCCCAATGAAAGAGGCGACAATAACTCATAGTTACTATTAACCGGATGCATGCACTAATTTTAATTTGATTGATTGCTTGAGTAGCTTATTAGAATATAGAGAGTACCCTTATGCGACCTAAATCTTGGTAAATTATACACTAGGCAATATTTGAAGGATTGCTTGATATTATTGCACTTGATTGACGTCCTTGACATAAGTTGATTGTTTTTGTGACGCATATGAACTAAATTGGTTTGTGCTTAATTGTTTCGAAGTTAGTGTGCTAAAATGAAATGTTGTGTAAGGATATATTTTCATTCATTCAATTAAAGTTGCATAACTTGAAGTTTTGACACTTTCGGTGTTTCAATTTGACGTGTGACGTGAGCATGATGTGATTAGTCAAAATTAAATGATTAATTTTCCTTACCGTTAGGGTTTATGTCGGAAGCTAAATTTTGAACTAATAAGTAGTTGTTATGTGGGTGTATGTTCATGTGATAGTGAGATTTGGGTTTTGCATACAATTTCCTTTTTGAACAAAATGTGAGTTCCAAGGTTTTCGAAAAATGGTACTTGGAAAATTTATATTGGAAAATGAAGGGGATGTCAAATTAGTGTTGAAATTTTGTTTCCAAATTATTCTAAGATTTTATTTCAAAATGAGACAGATTTGACTTTTGCACCAATTAGGTTGTGGTTAGGTGTTGTTTGAGATTATGGGATATTACACTAATTGCATGATTAGGTGAGTTAAAGTCCTTATGTTATGAGAATGTGAGTCCAATTTCAAGTGTCAAGTTTTAGAAACAAATATATACAATTTCGAGTATCTTCTAACCGTGGACTACAATGGTGAAAATTTTGTTCGATTTATGGTTTAAGCTGTGGTCTTTGTTGTTGCTAATACTATTATGATTTGTCACTTCTTGAAATGGTTTTACGTGGCTCATAAATCTAATGACGAAAATGCGTAACTTGAGACTTTTGTGCACTTAGTTACTTGACTAGTTTTCCTTGCTAAGTGTTAACAAGGGAATTAATTTCATGTGGTTAAACTAATATCAAGTCTGGAATCAAAACAAATGTTTTATGATACATGTATTGGTTATATTCTTTGTGATATGAAATCGATTCAATTGTGGTAGGATTTTAAGTCCCATAATATTTTCTAGGGAAGATGAAAAAAAAAATTACATGCTAGCCAATCCCTAGGAATAGAGAAAACCGAAGAAGATGCCTAAATGTTTAATCTTTTCGGAATTGTGTGTGTTTAAATTATTTGCATGACTGGTTATGCTTATTTGGTGTTGAATGAAATGCATGAGTGTGTGATAACTATAATCGATTTTGGTGATTTATAATGGTGAGTTTTATTTGCGTATGATTTGGGTGCGTTACTAGATGCTGTTACAGTCTTTTAGAAACTGGTATTATTTGGTCAATTGAAAAATTATGTGGTTTGTCATTTCGAAAATTTGATTGAATGCTTGTTAATTTGCCGCTGATTGGGTTGAATTTGGAGTTATAGAACTCAAGTTATAGGTGAAACAAGTTTGGTTAAAATTCTGGAAAACAATCTGGACACTGTTTCAGTCTTTTGAAAACTGGTACTGTTTGGTTGAGTCAAAAATTATGTGGCTGAGTGTTTTCGAAAATAGACTTAAAGCCGGTCGTTTTGGCACTAGTTTCATTAAATTCGGAGTTGTGTAGCTCCAGTTATGAGTCTCCAAAGCCGAGCCAATTTTTTTGAGTCAATCTGTGGGTAGGTTCGGTGTTTGCAAGTTTTATGCCTCCAAACGAACTCCGTTTTGAACGATTCTTTTTCCATTAGAAACTACACTCAAAGTGTTTTTATTCGGGCTAAAGTTTTGTCCCATTTGGTCAAGTTTAAGTCAGTTTAACGTGAAATGAAGTAGGAGGACAGAATCTGTCAAGTCTAGGGACTGTTTTGGTTGCTTCTAAAAACTGTACCAATTGACTCATTGTTTTGAAACTTTAATGACATATTCAGAAACTACACATCCGTGGCTTTCCAACAAGTATTTATTTGTCGAAATCCGAGGTCGTTTACTATTTTATTTAATTCGCCAAAGTAGACACATAGCTGCAGAATTTTCTGCACCTGAGTTTAAAAAGAATAATTAGAACGTGGAATGAAATGATTAATTGTAGAATAGGTCGAACTTGAATTTTGTTATTATGATCGTGTTAATTGTTGATGTGAATGATGTTAGGGATACGATAACTTGTTGGGATTGGTATTGTTGTGTTAATTACGGTTGTTAGGGTTGTTGGGCCCCTGGCCATAATTGTTGTTGTCCCTTGTGTTGGGTGGTCGGGTAGGACTTTGACGACCTACAGGTTAGAATACCTAATTGGGAAGTAAGAGTGTAGGGAAGAGTGCGTGATCTGTTGCGTGTACGATAGGACTCGGATGATAACGGTTAGCGGAGATAAGAAGAGTGGATGTTGATTTCATGAGTTTAGCGTAGATTTTCGAGTGGGATAGCAATCGTTCATATAAGATAGTACAGGGAGAGGAGAGTTCGGGCAAAGAGCCAAGTGGGGGAGACGCTACTGCGGGAATTGTGTGTCATTCTTGAACCTGTAGTGGCGATTTATGCTTAGAATGAAAGTACACAGTTATGTAACCTAAGCGGTGGAGTCAATATATTAGGTTGAGATCCATGAGGAGAAGTAGGCGCAAAGCGTTAGTGTTTCACTGGACCAAAGAATAGAACTTTGAAAGGGTTGTAGGTGGATGTCACAGGGGTTAACACTAGGATTTAAATCGTGTAAGTTTTAGAGAAGAGATTAAGTGCGAACTAGATTCATCGTGTGGTTGAGATTAGCGTGATTTTCGAGGACGAAAATATTCTAAGTGGGGGAGAGTTGTAACACCCCAAAATTAATTAGGTGAATATTTAACTAATTTATTTAGGTGATTATCTAATTTACTTAATTAAGTGATTATGACTAATTTAATTAAGTAATATGTTAGTTAGCCATATTTAAATAATAATAAGGTAATCAATTTATTTAAAGAGTGAGGGTAGTAAATAAATGAGGGGTCTAATTTAATTAAGTGGAATAAGTAAGTTAGGATTTATTTCTATTAGTTAGGAGGTGTTTAAGTATTAGGAGTGGTGGTAGTAAAGAGGGGAGGTGGGTGTAAGTAATAGGGCCCAAATTGGTTGGGCCTAGTGTCAAATGAGAAGTAAAAAGAATGGAATTGAGAAGGAGAAAGAAAAGGTGCAGAGGCAGAGAGAGTGTGAGAGAGAAAGGAGGGGAAAGCGTGGGGGAGAGAAGAAGGAAAGGAGGAGGAGAGGAAGTGGAGAGAACTTCTCCATCTTAGCTCAAGGTGAGGGCTTTTGGTATCAATCTTCTCCATTTTTCCTCCTCTACAGCTATTGATGTAAGTTTCAACACCTAATTTCTTCTTGTTTGCATTTTGCCATTAATGGGGTTTTGTTCACTTTGACTACAGAGGAGAGGAATTCGTTTTTTCTTTGGAAATAGGATGTGGGGTGCTTCATTTTGTTGATTGTTGGTGTTTGGTTGAAGCTCTAGCTCATTTGAGGTTAGGGGATTCTCATTATGTTTATAATAGCTTGTAGAATATGTGTTATGTAGGAAATAACCTAGCATGAATTGTTTGTGTGAGTTTGGTGTTGTTTATGTGTTGGTTGATGTATGAGATGCCCAATTTGTTGATATCATGTTGTTTGATTTTGGAAAATATGTGTTGTGAATTATGCATGTTAATTGTTTGAGGAAATGTTTCCATGAAGATGAGTATGTGAACATGATAAATTAATGGAGTTGATTTGATACCTATATGTGTGTTGTTTATGTGGGAATTAAGTTGTTGAATTAAAAATGAGGTTTAAGTTGGTTTTAAGGGAGGTGTTCGGGTGAGGGGCGCCAAATGCCTAGGAAAATGGCGCTGTGCTCTCTCACGTTCTGCGTGTGTGCGTGTGTAAGTGTAGGAAGGCGCCATTTGCTAGGCAAAATGGCGCCAGTCTTATCTTTGGGCTGGTTGGGAAGTTTGTGCAGGGCGCAGTGCTTTGGGAGTTTTGGCGCCTGCTTGGGCGCCGTGGTGGTCTGTATGTGCGAGCGTGCAGGGGAGGGCGCCAGTTCACTGGGAACTTGGCGCCCAGTGTGTGTGTGCAGGCAGAGTGGCACGGCAAGGGGGGGCGCGAGTTTCCTAGAAACTTGGCGCCTGTGGGTGTGTGTGCTGCTGTGTGTGTGTGTGTTGCGCTAAGTGGGGGCGCCAAACAGTTGGTGGTTACCCGACGGGGTTTTGAGGTGAGTATGGATCCACATGCATATTGCATACATGCATACAATCATGCATCCCTTGGATTCTCAATGATGCTTAATTAATCCTTGTTGTGACTTGTTGATGTTCTAATTGAATGGTGAATGCTTAATTGTTATGGATTGTTGTTACTAGATGTTTTCTGAATATGATGCTTATCTTACTTGCTATTATTTATGTAAAGAGACTCACCCTAGCATTTTATGTTGCCTGCTCTCGTGGCGACATGCAGGTGATCTTGAGTGAGGATGTCTAGGCTCCATTGGGATTATGTGTCACCCGATCTAGTAACACAGGGGATTTGGGTTTTAGTATTTATTATCTTATGTCATGGATTAAAAATGAATTAAACTATGTATTGAGTGTGTGGAACTCAATTTTATTTTTCATTTGTTGCGAACTATTTTTGGATTACTGTAAACATTAAACAGGTTTTGAGGATTTAACCACGTGGCTATGTTATGCATTTCACGCACTAGATGCGTTTGAATTTTTAATTATGTTTTGGCGATGTTTTGATGAATGTATCACCCTCTTTGAGGTGCGTGGACAAACTTTGAAAAACTCTGATTTTTATTAGTTTAATTAATATTAAATAGAGGGGGTGTTACATCTGGGAAAGGAGAGAACGAGTCTTTCAAAGAATATGTGGAGTGCTTCAACCAGGAAGCTTCCCATGTTCGGAATCTTGATGACAAGCGAAGACTTTTCTGGATTAAGGATAGTCTGCATAAGGGATGCCTGTTCCAAGTAGACATGAGTCTCTAGGGATGAAGGAAGGTCAGAGACCCTCTGGGAAGTACTGTCGCTACCACCGGAGCAATGGAAAAGACACCAACGACGGTCATGCCTTGAAAGATGACATTGAAGAGCTTATTTGAAAAAGGAAAACTCTCGCAATATGTTAAAAAGACGGGGATGAGACACGAGGCTCTCGCAAAAGGCCTCGGTCTCCACGAGGAAGATCCTGGTCACCCTGCAAGAGTAAAGTTGAGGTCCCGAGCAACGATCTCAAGCCAAGGCTATCCTTTGGAATAACCCCGACTTGGGGGCAACTGTTCTGGACTGGGCCACGAGGCCCACTAAACGAATTGGGTCTAACAAGCTGCTTGCCCACCAAGTCGACTTGCCTAGCAAGTCAACTTGTCCAGCAAATCTCTTCACCTAACCCTTTACCTATAAAAGAAGGCCCTGTCTATGGTGAAAAGGACACCGTAATGATTCAACAAGAACACTGAACACATTCTCTCTCTCTCTCTCCCCCCTCCATTATTTTATTTATTTTTCAGTAAAAAAAACCAAAATTAGTTTTACTTTTCAAAAATACGATAAAGATATTTGATTATGAGCCCATAAATTAGCTTTACTTTTCAAATTATAATTCACACTGTGATACATGGAATCATCTTTGATCATTCAAATTAGAAGGTAAGTGAACCCTAGTTCACACGGTGCTACACTGAGTCATCCATGGTGTAATGAACTGACACTACGTGATGTCGAATTCATAGTGGTACATGAAATCCTCCACGATCAGTGAATCCTTGTTACCATTGTGATACATGAAATCATCCTTGGTCAGTGGAACCAGAAGGTAAGTGAACCATAGTTCACATCGTTACAAATGGAATCATCTTTGATCAGCTGGTTCAGACGATAAGTGAATCCTTGTTTACACAGCGATTCATGGAATCATCCACACTCAGTGGAACCCAACAGTGAGTGAACCCTAATTCTAATATTTGTATATTGAATCATCCCTGAGCAATCAAATCTGATGGTAAGTGAAACCTACCACACGATGATACATTGAGTCATCCATATGGTTTAATGAACTAGATGCTAAATGATATCGAGTTCATAGTGGTACATGAAAATCATCCACATTTAGTGAATCCTTGTTGCCACACTGTGATACATGGAATCATCCTTGGTCAGTGGAACTAGAAGGTAAGCAAACCATAGTTCACACTGTTACAAATAGAATCATCATTGATCAGTCAGCTCAGACGGTAAGTGAATGTTTGTTTACACTGTGAGGCATGAACCATCCATACTCAGTGGAACTGAACAAAAAGTGAACCCTTGTTCAAACGCTGATACATTGAGTCATCCATGGTCAATATTACCGAATATATATATATATATATATATATATATATATATATATATATATATATATATATATATATATATATATATATATATATATAAAATTAAAAAATAGATTACATTGTTAACATAAAATAATTAACCAATTTTTATCTAATCAAAAAATTGAAAAGTACAAGGTTTAGGGAGTCCATAGACTCCATACAAGACTTAACATTTTTTCTATATCAATTCATGCCATACAATCATTAACATATTAAATAATTGCTGTCAAAAAAAACATATTAAATAATTAATTGTTTAATTTATTTAATTAAAAATTATTATTTTTTATTTAAACAATTAAATAAAAAAATTAAAAATTTCAGTTTTTCTTGATTATATCTAGATTATTATCTAAATAAAAAGAATAGCTAACTATTATTGTAAAAAGAAGGTAGAATAATTATGTCAAGTTTATTACCAAAAAAAAACTATATCATGCTTCAAAATTTAAAATCCATATTTATTGTTACCAAAAACAAATCCATATATTACCGTGCTTTTTATTTGTTGATGATAGAAATTTTCTAGGCATCGTTTCATATTCCCAGTAAAATAGATTTTTTTTTTGTTTGTTATTAATTGTATGCAGCCATAATTCTTGGGAAGATAAAGTAAACACAGATGCATTTATTAAAATTGGGGTAAATGAGCAAATAATATAAATGTATAGTAATAACTGTAAAACAAACAATATAAATATATTTTATGTGATAAATGTGAGTGGAATCTATGTGTCAACTTTTAAGTGGTTAAAGTAAATTACTCACATTTTGTCTAAGGGCAACCTAAGCCTCACATTTTTGCTTTGATTGATTTCATTGTTAGAATCAAGATTACTCCGAATGTCTAGTGCATTCACACTTTAGTCCTTGACTTGAGCAAAACGGGTTGGGATCTTCTCCATTTCTCCATTTGAAGAGAGATAGACACAACAATCATGGTGGGTCATAACATTAGATTTATAATAATAATTAATGCTATGGTCCACCATGAATTTTGTGTCTATCTCTCTCTAAATAGAACCCTCAATTTCTTTTGAGAAATGGAGAGGATCCAAACCCGAGCAAAACAACTATAATAATAGTCAAGAAGTTATCAATATTTTATTCATTGAATTTTGAAAATATGATACCGTATAATTTGGAATTCCATATACCACATGTTAACCGTATACCACATGATACACTAGAACTTTGGAAGCGAATGAATGATAAAGTGTGGAACAACAGTCTCCAATCAGTCGAGCACACCATTACAAGTGCCACAACGAACTTGCAGCATAATTGGTCTATTGTGTGAAACAGAAGCACACAAGCTGATCAACTTTTGTACCAAGAAGTGGATGCAGATCTTTTAAGTGTAACGTGGACGCGACTATTTTCAATGAGGAAAATAAGTATGACATTGGCATGTGTTTAGGAAATGATAAAGGTGAATTCATTAGAGGTAAAACAATATGGTTTAATGGAATTCCTACGCCTCAAGAAGTGGAAGCAATGAGACTTTGACAAGCTCTTCTTTGGTTGCGTGATTTGGGACTACTGTCGGTCTCCATAAAACTGGATTGCTTACCAATTGTAATGGAGTTAAGGAAGGCTCAAGGAATAGCACGGAGAAGGGTGTTCTCTTAGCTCATTGTAGTAACTTTATGAAATGTCATAATAACTTTCAGGTTATCTTTGTTAGAGGGCGAGTCAATCGAGTCACTCATATCTTTGCAAGGGCATCTGAATCTAATGTTTGTTTCAAAATTTATGATCT
Organism: Oxytropis ochrocephala; assembly: GCA_020916435.1. Lineage (NCBI taxonomy): Eukaryota > Viridiplantae > Streptophyta > Magnoliopsida > Fabales > Fabaceae > Oxytropis > Oxytropis ochrocephala. Next base: position 56,317,285 of record CM037094.1, read on the forward strand.
TATCCCAACCTGTATTGAAATGAAACAATTTTACTGAATGAAATGATATGATTTTTTTGTTGTAAAAGAAAATCGTATATTTTTATTTGCAGATTATTCATTATTGTATAATATTAAATATTTTTTATAGAAAAATAATTTAATATGATTTTATTCTTTATTATATAAAAAGTTTATACATAAGCTCTTATATAATAAACACTTATTATTATTATTTTTGTATAAATCGAGTATCCTCTACGCGCAACTACAGAGACTAATCTCTTGAGCTGGGTAAAACTACAATGGGCGACAAAACTCTCCCTCAAAAGATTCAACACTGTTGCATTCCCAAAGTTGGATTCAAACCAGGAGGCAGGACTTTGAATAAGCTGGAAGAGACCCCTACCATCTCACTCCAAATACTCTTTCACACTTATGTCATAAGTACTTAATTAAATTTTATATCGAGACGCGCCCTAAATATCCCTATTGACAACACAAAGTTTAACAAAAGTGCTGTACCAAAATTAAAATTAACGAAGTGTATTAAAATCACAAGAGCAATAAGTGGATAGTAGTCACGACATTTATACAAGTTTTAATAAACGCAACAAAATGACATGATCAAGAAGAAAAATAAAATGAAGTCTTTGAAAGTTTGAAGTATCTGATAGTCATAATCTTCTCAGAGAATGGCACAACGATCACCTCTCTTTCGGAGTTCTTCTTGTGCCTTCTCAAGATGTTCTCTGAGTTTTCTAATTTCATCATCTGATCTCTTTTGAGCTCTCATTGCATTCTCTTCAGCCTTTAGTCTTGCAGCTTGTTCTTCTGCCAATTGTTTCTCTAGCCGTGTAGTTGCCTCCCTCAACTTTGTCTCAACCTACAAAACCATACATATAATTCTTCAGAAACAAAACGAAAATTCTTAACTACATAACTATATCTAAAAAGAGGTCTAGAGTTCAATCCTTCATTCGTCAAGCCCAAAGGGATCTTGTGTGCTCCAATTAGGAATGACAAGAATTGTAACTGTCAATAACTAACTTCAGATTGTTTTTCCCTTGTTTAATAGTATACCGCTCAAATCTTACTTTCCTTATCAAAAGTTGGTTTTTGTCTAACATATAAACATGTGGATGAATCATTACATGAATTACAATGGATGCACGTGTCTGTTTGATGGAAAAATAAGATTGTTGCCTGTTACTTTATTTATCAGATAAAGTATGGTTTAAGCAATTAGATCCTTAAGATTACATCAGCATGTTAAAACATCAACAATAGCTTACCTAAATGAATGCAAGTGCAATCATTATTACGTTATTACACACCATGCAGTAATACATATAGTATAAAGCTGCTATAAAAAATTTGTAGCATTAAAAAAAGTGTCCCCACGTTAAACTTTCAAAAAATCAATGTTAAACAATACCAAATAAGATGAAATGATGAATATCACAAGATATGGACATATAAGATATTACCATCTCAACAATTCGTTTTAGCTGCTCATCATGTGCTAGCTGCATTTGTGTTTTCATCTCCGATATCTCTCTTTTCGAATATCCTTTCAAGGAATCAAACTCTTTTTGTTGGTTTTGCAGCTTCATTGCTCCTCTCTGCAGTCAAATGACAAATTCACTGATATAATAATATTTTTTCAAGATTTAAGAAACAAGATTATGAAATTTCCAAAACCAACCTTGAGTTCTGTAAATAACTCATCTGTATAAGGCCGCCCATCATTCTGTGATATTACCATGTCTACAAGAGAGAGAAGTTGTTGAACCTGTCCATATTGCTTCTTTTTATCTTTAGTCTTGTTATCAAAAAGCACACATCGATTCTCACATAAAGAAAGAACTTCCTGCAATATTAATTAGTCAATTGAAGGTTAGCCAAATTACTACTTCGGACCAAATTACTAAAGTTATATGTGATTCTATAATTAAGAACATAGATATGTTGTACGTGTGTTCAATTCAACACAAATACAAGGATTTGTAAACTAAATATTCAGCTTAACCAGAAAAGCAAACCATTGAAAAAGCCTCACAACAAAGGTTGAAAATCCAATGAACAGAAAAAGAATAGCAAAACCTTTAATGGCTCTGGACATTCAGAGCCTAAGTAATCTTCCAATGTCTCATCATTATCTTCCAATTCATCTCCTCCAGTGAAGACCACGATCATGTAGTCAACAATTTTGCTTCCAAATAATGTCCGCAAGCTACGTAGAGCAGTTTCTTCTTCGTCAGTAAACCGTGTTCTAACTGAGAAAACTACAAGGATAGCATGGATCCCATCCTTGGCCAAATCAATACACCTGACTATTTCTTTGCCAAGAAACTCAGATCCAGTAGAATTATCAAATAATCCTGTGAAATATTTCAGGTTAAATGTATACAACAAAGTTTCCAAGAAACAAAAGAAGGAAACAGTTAAGTATCACAATTCCCACACACTCCATAACTCAAACAGTGTCAGTTTCAGGTCAAGTGTCCAGAAACATCATTATGAGAATGTTCTTAATTGAACTACTTGGTGCTTGTATTTAGGAATAGGAATACAGTAAGGAAGGGAAACTAAGGAAGCTAAGCCACTACACTAGTACGAAGGAGCAAGCTCCGGCCCCCTTTCGGTGCACTTATTGGAGAGCTCTTTGGGCCTGCCGCTTTCTCAATCGAAAATGGAAACTTTTCTCAGGGCATTTTTAGAAAATATGTTTGGTAACATTCTCGGGAACTTTCTATAAGAGTGAGGTCTAACCAGTGTTGTCAAATAACCGTTATGGCGCCGCCATAGCGCTATGGCGTGGCGGATTTTGGAGAGGCCCCATGAGATAACGGTTTTATGGCAGTGTGTCATCGGAGGCGCCATGGCGGACACCATGAGCATGGCAGTTGTGGCGGCACGGCGGGTTATGGCGGACGAAGCAGGATTTTTTAAAGAAACGCGAGTTTGGGACATGTAACCCGACCCGGAATTAAGCCCAAAGGGTTAAAAAACAAAAACCCTAATTCTGAAATACCCTCTCTCCTCTCTAACGGTTAGTTCTCACGCTTCTTTCTGCCTCTACCTCTGTTCTCCCTGTTGCTTCTTCTTCTCCCTTGGCTGGTTACTCGTCTCTCCACGAGCGCGATATTACCACCAAGCAACGCAGCGATGCGTCTCTCTTCTCTCTTAGCGATCGCATCCTATCTCTTCGTTCGCACACTCCCTTTACGTTTTTTTCCTTTAGTTCTTTCTCTTCGCATATCATTAATTTTTTTCTTTTATTTTTTTTGTTTCTGTTTTAATTCTTTTTCCTGTTTGTTTTAATTTTTTTTCTTTTTTTGTTTTAATGCATCTGTTTTAATTTTTTACCGGTTCTGTTTTAAGTTTTTTCCAGTTTGTGGCTTTGTGCATCTGTTTTATTTTTGTTTTGTTTTAATCTTAGTTTGTAGAATATGTCTCAACCAAATTCCTCACAAGCTTCGGGGACATCCGAAGAAGAGGAAGGGGAGGGAGATGCTCCACTTGTTAATGACTTGGAAAATGACTATGTTAGGGTTGGGGAAGAGGATTAGAGGAAATTACTGTGTTTTCATTACTTTTTATAATTCTGTTGTTATTTTGATGTCTTAAACTTAATTTGAAGTGGTTCTTAGTTGCTTATGACAATTTGATGAGACTAATTTGAAGTAATTCTTAGTTGCTTATGACAATTTGCAATTTATTGATAGGCTTTTGGTTTTTATTTTTAATTTTTATAGTGTTTTTTGTATGTGTATTCGTATGTATATCTTTTAATTTTCTATAAAAATTGAGTGCGCCATGGCGTCAGTCATATCTTGAATTCGCCATCCGCCATAAACATATGGCGGTTTTTTGGGTCTCCGCCGTAAACCGCCATCCGTCATTGACAACACTGGGTCTAACAGACGTTATCAGGATAAGAAATAAGTTTCACACATCAAATTTCATTCCTACCTCACAAAATTTACCCTGTAAAGTCTCAACTCCTTCGCGATTAAAACCAAAGACATGTGCAAAGTTATTTAGAAACAAATTCCAACCTTGTAAAAAACATGAAATACTCATTCAACCCTTGTAACAAACTGTTGCACCCCGAAAAATCCGGTTTGGGTTTCTCAATGTATAACGTAGAAAATTTTTGAAGCCGCCACCAATATTTTAATTTTAAGACCAAAACATTGAAAAAAAGTCTTTTGAACAAGGCGGATGGTCTTTCGAAAACTAGAGATATGGGTTCGGGGGTCGATTACGTGTGAGGAAGGTATTAGCACCGCACACGTCCTTTCTACTGAAAGGGAACCTTTAACTAAGTGTGTGGTTTTACGTTTGATTTAAAAATACCTAGATTTGCTTATTTATTTATTGTTTGAAGATGAACGGGGAAAACTTAATGAAAATTTTATTTTTGGCGCTTGACGAGAGTTGACTTCTCGCTCCTACGTATCTCCGGGTGCGATGGAGAATTCAAAGCTACGTAGTTCTCGGTTGTCATGAAAAGGTTTTTGTTTTTATCTTTTTAGTGAGTTTTGAAATATGGCGAGTATTCTGCGAATGATTAAACTACTTGAGGTTATGGGTAATCACCGCTAAGTACTCTTGAAAATGAGAGTCACTACCACTTTGGTCGACGAGCGAAGGTTACGATTATTTGTTAGTAGCAACTTCGTTTTTATTTGTTCTTTTGAAAATGGTTTTGAAAGAGATTAATTGACATTGACAGTGATCAAACTAACCAAAGTTATGGCGCGGTGCTCCGGTGGCTTGAAGCGGCGCGGTGCGTGGTGTGGCGTGGAGCTCGTAGTAGAGAGAGAGGCGGAGAGAGGCGGCGAGGAAGGGAAAGCCGAAGGTTGTGGCCTGCTCGCGGCGTCAAACGGCACGGCGTTCGCCGGCGAGCTTGATGGAGGTTTGGCAGCGGTGGTCGTTGACGGCGTGGAGGTAGTGGCGGCGTGCCGTTGTTGTGTGATTGTTGTGTGGTTGTTGTTGAAGTGGTAAGCTTACTCACTCTCACTCTTTTTCTTCTCTGTTTCACTCTCCCTTCTTTCTCTCAAAATCCTTCCTTTTCTTTCTCCTCCCCTCTCTACAATCACTCTATCACTCCATCTATATTTCTCCCCCCTGTTTTCATTTATTTCCAGTATCCCATCTCTCTTCCTCTTGTTTTTTTTTATTTTCAGTATCTCTCTTCCTCTTGTTTTTTTAGTTTCCCCCCCTCCTATGCTTCTCTTCTCTTCACTCTCCTCCCCTTCCCCCTTCGTTGCTGCCTCTTTTAAAAGGATTTAAAATTTGTTTTCTTGTTGAAGATGCCAGCCATGAATGTCTCATACGTCCCTCTCATATTTTCTATTTTATGATGCTGTATTCTCTGTTGGTGCTGTGGTGGCTCTTGACTTCTGCTTATTTTCCTATTTCATGTTTGCAGGCTTGGTTCTGTGGGTTGTGGTTGCAAATGGTTATTTTTGTGAAATTTTTTTGAGATGGATAAAAGAGGTGTTGGAAACAAGCTCTAAGTGGGAGAAGGTAGGTTGAGGTGTTGCAGCCAAGGAGGAGAGAGAGATTGGTTCTTCCCCTTTTTTTTAGTTTTATTTGAACTAATTGTAATAATATCTTTTTAATATTTTTAGCTTTTGTTCTTTTATACATTTGACACTAAATTGTAATACAAGAGACAATATAATGAGTCTAATTTTGTTTTCTCTATTTCCTATTTATTTTTGTCTAAATAAAATAAGCAACAATAATAACAAATAATAAGCGCTCAGTATGCAACTAACAGCGTGCGTGAGAATAAAACATGCAAGTTCGTTAAAACTAAGCGCGCGTGCGAGAATAGAAATAATGTGCGAGCACAAAAAGCAGTTTTTTGAACTCTTTTAAAAGCGAGAAGAATACCCGTTAAAATTGGGTGTTTACACAAAATATTTTTTTGTTTTTAATACATTTTGAACTAGTCGGACAAAATTGGGGTATGACACAAACACAAAACACTCATCCCCTTGACTTTGCATGCGTATTCCATAGAATATGTTTTGATAACTCAAAAAAACACCCCAAAAGGCAACATGTAATTTACCTGGAGTGTCAATAACATTAACAATCTGTCCATCATTTAGTTCAGTTTTCTGCATTTCACAGGAGGAGGTAACACCAGAGGAGCTAGGCCTTGACTTGAAGACCTTTTTTCCAATAATACTATTACCAGTTGCGCTCTTCCCATTGCCGGTACGGCCAACCAACACCACTGTCCGAGCCTCATTAGATGAGGAAGCCAACTCCCAATCATCATCAACAGAATTTCCCCCCATCATAAACATTCAGGTCACTGAAATAATTGTTACAGAAGAAAATTTCAACTATCAGCAACCTGAAATAGTAACTATAGTTGATCATATCAAAAAATAAAAAGCTAAACTATACTTTTTATCCCGTCTGTTTATTTTAGATTCCATTTTAGTCTTTTGTATTAAAGTTTTCCAATTTGTCTCTTTCTTATAACCTATGTAACACTGACACTTTTGATGACGTGTCTGACACGTGTTGTGTCAGACACCGACAATGACTTCAATTACTCCCATTTCTCAAAGTAAACCCGGTGTCCGTGTGTCGTGTTTGGTGTCTATGTCTGTGCTTCATAGCTTATAACAGCGATTCCTCTTGTTTTTCTTTACAAAATATCAATTTACAAAAATTGTAAGAAAAAAAACAATAGAGATCAAATTTCTTTTAGTCCTTCAAGAGAGATCAGATATGGCTTTTACACATAGCATACCAATTACAAACTTTTGATACAAAAGGTACCAAACAGAAACTAAAGGAATCCAATTTAGGCAATAATAAATTAACTAAGCTAAAATTAGTAAAATCAAAATTAGGTTATAGTTACAGCTCCACAAAAACAAACGGAATTCAGAATCGTTACAGAGATATCAAAAGACGCTATCCAGTTAACGTATACTATCGATGATGAAAGATTAAAAAAAATACAAAATTGAACTATAAAAAAGGTGCTCCATGCAGGAAAGTAAAAGGGAAAACAAAGAACAGTGATCATCGTAGGTATTCATAACATAAACGCAGGAATTGGAATTAAGAAACAAAAACAGTGATCATGGTTGAAATTCAGAAAAATAAACGCAGGAATTGAAATTTCTAACCTAAACTGAAGAGAGAGCCTTTTGCCGAAGAAACAGAAAACCCAAGTAACAAGAAAACCAAGACAGTCGAACTTATATATATGCCTTGGAGTGAAATTGAAGTGATCTTATCTTTTTATTATTATTAAAAATTATTTTATTATTATTAAAAATTAAATGAAGTGATCTTATCTTTGCGGTTTATACTGAATAAACTAAACTGGTAATTAGAGTAGCTGTCAATAAATGAGGCAGATCACATATTGAGGTATTGGTACCCGCAATAAATATATTTATTTGGAAAAAAATTTTATTAATTAATTTTAGTGTTATTTATCTTTTTTCCTTTTTTATTGGCTTTTACTTTTTCCACACCCCCCTCCTATTCAAAACACACCCCTCACCCTACACATTTCCAAACTAACTCCACTTACAATTGAATTCCCCCCTCTACCCCTCTCCTCTTCTTCTCCTACAACACAACACACTCCTCTAAAACCCCAAACCTCTCCTCTCTCCACTCCAAAACCCACCCATCTTCACTTTCATCATTCACTCACATTCAACTACCCAACACCTGGCACTAACTCGAGTAATAACCCTACCAAACTTTTTTCATTTTGGTTCTGTTTTGAGTTTTGTACGCCATTTTTTTTTCTGCAAACGCGCTCAGTTCGAACAGGGTTGTTCGAACATGTTTGCATGACCGTGTTCGAACGGGTGTTAAATGGGATTTGAATTTGATTTGTTCGAACACCCTAATTCGAACTGTGTTCGCATGAGGCCGTTTGAACAGGCGTATGACAAAGAATCGATAAGTTGCGGGGTACATCTTGAGTTTTGTTGGTTAAATGAATGAAAATGAGGGTGCATCTCGAGTAGTTGAGTTGTCAACTTTAGCAGCTGAGATGTCAACTGTCGCAGTTGACATGTCAATTGACGTCGTCGAATCCCAAGACTTTACTAGTTCGTTCAAAAGCGTACGGTAAGAATGAATTAGTATTTTTAAATTTTAGCGAACTATTCAAATTATGTAACTGACACTTAGTAATTGAATTTCAGTTATTTCCTAGTCGTGAGGAGCTGCTGACTTGGGTGTGTGCGGTTGGAAAATCTCTTGGGATGGTGATTGTTATAGGAAGGTCGACATGACGGACGACGATCGGGTAAACAATATCGCATGTTGATTTGTGATAAAATTTGGAGCATATAAGACAAATGTTGAGGAAGAGCCACAAACACTAGAAAATGTTGTTGTTCGTTTAGACTGAAAGGGAAATTTATTAAGAAGCTTGGAGGATGGATTTTGAGGGTTATGAATGGAACTCATAACCATGGTACGGCTACTTATCATGATGGACGTCCGTACATTGGTAGGTTAACTTCAGAAGAGAAGGAACTAGTGGCTAGAATGACTAGGAATCATACTCGGCCTAAATTGATCCTTAATGAGCTGAAATTGATGAAGCCTGATGATAACTATACGGTCAGTCAGAACAGATCTGATGGAGGAGTTTACCAATACAATGACTTCTACACTCGACTGTATGGTGGTATTGGTAAGGTCACATTTTTTATGAAGGCGTTATTGAGGGCACATCATGGGAACAATGTTGAAGATAATTGGATGAATATACCGGATATGGCGTATCTAATCGATACTTGAGTACAAAGTCGTCCGACTTGTTGGTCACCTAATTGAAGATCTCGATGTAGTTGTATAAATATATATATATATATATATATATATATATATATATATATATATATATATACAACTACTACTCTATCAAAATTACCTCTATAGTCATTTGGGAAAAGTGACACCTATACTAATTGAGGATACAAATGTAAATGACTCACTAAAAACAAAAACAACTTTTAGATTATGCGCGGGTATTAAGAAAATGATTGGATATTGTTGTGGTTAAACAATAGTGCAAGTATACCTTTGTCTAAACAAGTAATAAAGGATAAGTGAGATCGTTCCCACGAGGAATAAAGCTTAACTTTGAGAGTTTAATTTGATTAACAATTTAGTGAGGAAAGTAAATGACACACAAGTTTTGGGTAACATAAATATTATTGAAAAGTAAAGGGTAACGTGAAATCGAGTGATGAAAACAAGTGAGATGCATTCACTTTAGTAGCTTCATTAATATGCAATTAAGTGTATGTTCAATCTTTGCGGCATTAGGTCTTTGCAATGAATAAGACGTTATTCTCTCGAATACTTCCCACTAGGTTTCCTTGCAATAGTTTATCTCTAAACCCTAAAGAAATACCTCCTAGGCTGTTTGAGCACCGACAATATTCACCTTATGGGTTATGCTCTCCTATCTCTAGGGTTAAGCAAGGAACATCAAGATCTCTCGTTAATGTCCACTACCCATATTACCTTGTGAGATTAATTTACAAACCATCTCTGAATTTATAAATGCTATTTAGAATAGACGGCCAATCCTACTCTAAAATGGAAATATTGTCACACACAAGGTAAAATGCACAACATTAAAATACTTCATTAATCACATAATAAATATAGCTACATCAGATCCAGCATCTCAACTATGAGTATTTAACTCATATTGAGCTTACAAAACATGGAAAATAACTTAAACAAAAAGAGTAGAAGTCATATTACAAATTTCAAGGTAAGAAATGATACTATAAAGAGAGAACAGTGAAGGAGCTCCAATGGTGACAATGGAGATCTGGTCCAGCTCTTCTAAGTAGAAATCCACCTAGAGAAATGTAATTACAGTGATGTTGCCGCAATAGTCTCAACAATGTATCAATTTGGTAAGGTAAAGGTGAGCTAAGCACGCTATGAGGAGCTATCTCTCAACTTCCTCGACTACAGAGCTCGTGAGAACTCCTCAAATGAGGAATAGAAGCTGGCTTATATAGTGCCTCCTTGCACGCAACCCTAGAAAATATCTTCTTTGGGTAATGCGTTCTAGGTTAAAGGGCAATTGTGAGAAATCCACATTAGATCATATCTTTCCGTGCCATACAGCTTTGACAGCTGTCCTTTCCTTGTTTTCTGTGTTCTCCGCAATTCCCTGAGCTTTCTCTCTCATCTAGCGCATTTTCACTATTGCGCATGCACCTGTTGCTGCAACACTTAAACAAAACACAATTAAAAGCACAAAGGGCATAAATATGCCCAATTTAAACCAATTCATTCCTACACCATCAACTCCACCTAAACACTTATTTACAAGCTAATTCACACAACATGCTAATAAATTCACTTAAAAACAAGCTTAGAAAGCAAGTAATAACCATCATAAATGAGGATTATCAGATATGCTAAATTTTATGGTGAAAAAATGTAGTAGGACTAAAATACCCTTACACTTTTCTCAATTGAAACAAAGACACAGTTATTAATATTCTAAAGTAAGTGTATTGTTGGAAAGTAATAATAAATGTTGTATTGAGATTCTAAAGTGATGGATAATTTAAGACAGATAAAATTCTAAAGAGGACACTTAATATGAGACGGAGGGAGTATTTATTTGTATACTCTCTCTCTCCAAGGTTCCCTCTCTCCTCTCCCCCCTCTCTATGTCTCTCTCCTCTCTTTCATTCACACTTTCATGCCTCTCTATTTATACTAATTTAGATTTACTATTTAGTCCTCGTTTTTAAATAAATGTTTTTCATTCAAAACTTTCTTCTATTATAATTTTTGTTACAACTATAATTATCTTTTATATCTTGTCTTTATAATATACTAGAACTTACCTTGTGCATTGCACGGGATATTATTATGGAAGAAATATATACTATCATATTACCCCGAACTCGACCACTCAACTCTGATATAAGATGAGGAATCGAAATATAAAAGCACAATCATTGTCCTTTTTAGTGCAAAATAACTACATAATTTTTTGCGTACTTTTTATAGGTAAGATAAAAAGAACGTGTAATATTTATAGTATATTCTTGAAAACCTCATAGTACACAACATTTGTAGTCATGTCAGAATAGTTTCCTTCCCCATCGATGAGCAAGACCTTTAACCCTTGTCGAGAAGTAACTCTATAAAAAACGACATATAACTGACCGTGAGAGAAAACAGATGTTGGAAGGTAGACTCCCACATTCCACAGTGATTGTCCTTGACTTTTGTTTATTGTAATGCCAAATGATAGTGCAATGGGAAATTGTCTTCTTTCAAATTTGAATGGAATTCGTACATCTGAAGGGGTCAACGATAATCTTGGAATATAAACCCTCTGACCTGTATTACTCCCAGATAGTACCTTTCCCTCGAGCACAAATTTTCCCATTCTAGTAATGATCAACCGTGTGCCATTACACAATCCAGAAGCAAGGTCAATGTTTCTCAACAGCATCATCGGGAGACCAACTTTAAGATTTAACACATGATTGGGTAAACCTGATGCAAATAGTGTATTGAGGAATTCAGGGGTATGGACATTGTCAAGCTTGTCACTATGAACATATTCAGAATTTGGTGTGTCAAGACTCGAGAACGTAGTTGGCTGACCTAGAATTTTTTCCATCATATAATCATTTATTTGGTTGACAATTTCATTTTTAGGAGCCAGTATAGCTCTATCTTGATAAAAACTAATGTCATTCAGATGATCCAAGAATGATGGATACGTGGTGGATACAATATCGACCACATGGTCAACCGTAAATGCGTGATAACAATAAGTCCTTTGGGAACTTGAATTTTAATATCTTCATCATTATCTTCGCCAATAGATCCATCACCAACACCTAATATCCAATCAGACAATTCCTTACGTTGTTGTATATCCTCCTCAGATATTCCACTCAAGAGTCTCATATTTTTATGCAATGTCATGACCTCGCAAAAATCCCAAAGGAAGGAGGAGTTGATGGCGAGTTGACAACCTATTATGCGGTACCCTTAGGTATAACAGAGGTAAAATTTGGCGAAAGTCTCCTCCAAGAACAACAACCTTTCTGCCGAACGGTATATAATAATTTCCTTCCTTAGCAAACCGCAATGTTCTGTCAACTGCCTCAAAACAGTGCTTATGGGTCATCGGGGCTTCATCTCAATTGATAAGCTTTGTCCTCAAAATCAGTTCAGCCAAATCACTCCCATGAGAAATGTTGCAAGTGATGTCTTCATCATAATTGATTGGAATTGCAAATCTAGAGTGGGCAGTTCTGCCACCGGGCATAAGTAACGCTGCAATGCCACTTGATGCAACTGTCAATACAATTTCTCCTTTAGATCGCAATCCCGCAGACAAAACTCTCCAAATATACGTCTTCCCCGATCCACCAAACCCATTGACAAAAAATAAACCCGCTTGGTCTGATTCGACCCTTCCCATTATTTTGTCATATATTGATCTTTGTTCATCTGTCATCGATGACAATAGTTGAATATGTTCACGCGCCAAAGCTTCCCTGTCATAATTTAGCTCATCATATATAAGCCTATTTGGTGTTTCAGATGACACAGACAAATCTGGTTGTGGCATCGTAGGGAAATCTTTTAAGCTTCGATTATTACTTTGCAACACTGCATCTATATCAGCCAATACATAGTCTTGCAACTGTTCATCTGTCAATGTCAATTCTGTACACACGGGAGTAATAACTACATTATCATATAAACGACAATTGGGCACATCAATGCGAAATAACCAAAGTATATAATTGTGAGTATCAATTACCGCACATAAAAGAAACATGGAAATAGCATAGCGTGAACTGATTCTAAATAGAAATAATCCATGAGCAAAGTTTTGTGAACATATTTGTCAATTAATAACTGGCAACTGGAGAAGGGTTATCTGCCTGTGCAACACGTCATCTCCAAGGTAACTCCATGTTTGTTGCCATACCTTCAAAGGATCAGTCATCTGATTTGCGGCTAACAAAGTAGCAAACAAGTTTCTTAAATAATACGCATATCCCCAGTGGCTAGCTTCAATTATGGCATCAATGTATTCTTTGTCATCAGCAAGCAACCCCAATGCATAGCAAGCATCTTTGAATGTAACGCCCCAAAAATAATTTAATTAATTATTTAATTAAGTTATTTAAGTATTTCGGGGGTTAATTATATTAAATTAATTATATAATATTTTGTTGTGTTAGGGAGTGGTGGAAGTAATTGAAGGGGGTGTAAAAAGGGCCCAAGCCACTTGAGCCCAAAATATATAAGGCTAGGTTTAGTAGTCTCATTCACTAGAAAGAAAAGAAAAGAAAAAGAGAAGGAGAAAAGAGAGAAGGAAGCCGCGAACGTGAGAAGGAGAAGAGAAGAGGAAGAGATCGCGAAATTGAGAGAGAAGAGGCTTCGGTTGCTGCGTTTTTTTGGTGGTTGTGGAAGGATTTCATCTTCAACAATTATTAAGGTAAGAGGAGTCTCATAGTATAAAGGGCTTATGTTGGGTGTATATGGGAGGGTAGTATCTATGATGCCTAGGAGGTGTTTGTTGATATGTTTGACCTAAATATGATCATATATAATGTTGTTGGTGTGGTTTAAGAATTGATTGACTTGATTGGAATGTTGTTAAAAACGTTGCACCCTAGGTGTTTGATAGAATGTCTAAGTGAATTTAGAATGCCTATTTTGTTGTGTGATGAATTGTGTGGCTGTATTTAATGTGGTTTGCTGCTGGAATTGGTAAAAAAAATTAAGGAATTGTATTTTAGGCGCCACTAGGCGCCATATCTTTAGTGATTTTGGCGCCTCTGGCGCAACCTGAGTTCTTGCCAGCGCCTTGTGTCTTCTTGATTTTGGCGCCACTTGCGCAACACTGAGTTCTTTGCCAGCGCCAAGTGCATGTCTATTTGGCGCCCAAGGTGGCGCGAGATGCCCTGCACGCCATTTTTCCATTGTTTGGCGCCCAGGGTGGTGCAGGATGCCCCCGGGCACCATTTTTCTGTCTGTTTGGCGCCAGTGTGGCGCAGGGTGTAACACCCCCTTCTAATTAACTACCATTTAAGTATTAGAATCAGAGTTTTCGAAAATCACTCACAAGAGAGTGCTACATTTACTTCATGAAAAACCAACAAAACACCAATGGCGCAATACACCAGCAACAGTATGATATATAGCACTGTAGTCACGGGACAATGTCCCAACAACCTCGGTTCAAGGACATAGCAGTCCACATAATCATCACGCAGCAGAATAAAACATGATTCATATACATCACTAAGTTACAGTCCAACAACTTAATTAAAATGACTACTAGACTACTCGACCCCCAGTGCTACATATCAGAGCAAGACGCCATAACAAGACTGAGCAAGGAAGAACCTTCACTCGGGATCACCTGCACGTTGCCGACATAAGAAGCAACATAAAAGCAGAAGGGTGAGTCTCTAACACATATAATAGGATGTATGATAAACATCATGTTAGAGAAGACAACTAAAGACACCTTGGCTCAATACACAAACACACCACATCAAGTTAGAACACCTCAACTCATAAACAACCAGAAACATCACCAATCACATGAGTATATGCATGAATGCAACCCAACACCAAGGGTATAATGCATGTGGTACCATCACCGTCGCTATTTTGCCTTTCGGGCATCACCGTCGCTAATGATATTAAGGCCGAACCTACAATATCGAGGCCGAAGCCTATCACTATCGCTTTGATGCATATGAGGCATGAGACTCCATGAACAATGCATCAACCACAAACAATCATACCATAGATGAATTGACATCATCACTGGATTTACCACCGTCGCTTAATCCACCGGCATTACACCGTCGTCACACCGTCGCTACACCATCACTTAATTCACCAAGACCTCACCAATAGCTTTATGGCTAACATCACTACACCAGTCGATAGCTCTATGGCTAACATCAAACTCACCAGACACCTCGACACCAAAAGTAGTGGACTAAACTGTCACTACAAGGACCAAATCGTCACATAAGGACTACACCGTCACCTAAGGACTAAACCGGCTTCACCATTCAGCAACGTACTCGGCACCAAACAACACTCACAGTTGCGCCTGGCAGCAACCTGCGCTACACTGGCGTCAAAACAACACCTCGGCACACTCACACTGCACCTCGGCACCCCTCACTGCACCTCGGTACACTACACTGCACCTCGGTTCACTACACTTCGACACACTACGCTTTGATACACCTACGATTCAACACACCTACACCTCGGTACAAAGATCTACACTAGCTTAGACATACATACACTACACCTCGGTACATCTACACTTCGGTACACCCACACCTCGGTAGATATACTATACCTAGACAACTGCACTTCAGCAAATACACTTAGGTGTATATATATATATATATATATATATATGCTACACCTCGGCAACTACTCTTCGGTTTACATACGCTACACTTCGGCAGCTACAAGTCGACCCCTACACACTTACACTTCGTCACCTATACTTCATCACCTACGCTCTGTCACCTACATCCAACACTTACGCTTCAACACACTTATACGTCGACTCCCATATACTTCAACGCATCTACAGCTAGGCAACTACACCTCGGTACATATGTCGCCCTAGGCACCTAACCTTCATCTTCCCTCGTTTCTTTGATTCTCATACTATTATCAAACTTAAACCACAAATACTTCAACACCTATTCACTTGAAATTTGTTCAACACACATCAAAGTACTCAACGAAGGTGCCAACACCAACAATAACTCCCTAGGACCGAGGGTTCCTCAACTCCCATTTCTCTCCTAGGCCTCTCATATGACCAACTCATCAACAACACATATACACTTCACAACTTCACCAAAGTGAAGCAAACACAACATCAATCACACAAAAAGCAACACAAACAACTCAAGAATCATCCTAGAGTCTAACTCACACATAATACTCATCATATACACTATTATAGATGAAAGAGAGCCCCCTTACCTCAATAGATTGAAGAATAAGTACTCTCTCCACCAAGACTTCACGATCCACCAACAAGCAAGCTCCTCCTCCTTGAACTTGAACTCTCTACGCCAAGATCTCCTCTTCTTTTCTCTTAAAGCTTTCACACCTCTCTCTCTCTCTACTCTCTTACTTTACTCTTTGACTTTTCTTTGATTTTTGGTTGCAAATGAGCTTCTCCCCATCGACACTAAACATATAACAAGTATATGGGCCTCTTAATGGATCATGGGCCTCTAATCTCACCTCCTCCATTACTCAATCACCTCCTAAATGAAATGAAACTTCCAAATTAATTATTTGACTTAATTAAAATGTTGTAAGCCTTAAATAACCCAATTAAATAAATAATTGAACTATTTTTGGGCGTTACAGAGTTGCCTGGGCGCCATTTTGCGTCTTTGTTTGGCGCCGGGTGGCCACAGTTGCCAAGGCGCGCGATTTCCCATGTTTTGTGTGCCTGTGGTGGCGCAGTTGCCTCGGGCGCCATTTCTTTGTCTGTTTGGCGCCCGATGTAAGCGTATGAGTTGCCACAGGCGCAGATTCCTATGTTTTGTGCGCCCAAGTGGCGCGAGTTGCCCCAAGCGCCATTTGCTTGTTGTTTTGGCGCTTGATGTGGCGCGAGTTCTTTCGCCAGCGCCAATTTTAGTCTTTATTTGGCGCCTAAGTGTGTCTAAGTTGTTGTTTTTGTGTTGCTAAAGGGCGCCATACCGTGTTGCCCGGTGTTGTAACATCTTGTAGTATCAAAGAACGATTAAATATTTGTTGACGTGTTGTTGTGTGTCAAAAAGACCAAAAATGTTAATGATGTTGTTGTGTACCTAAGACTAAAACCTCATGTTGTTGCTGTTGGGTCCAAAGTGACCAAATGATAATGTTGATGAAGTTGTTGTGCATATGTAGACTGCTATTGATTGTTTTCCGATGCGTTGTACATGGTCTCACACATGACATATTGCATTACCACGTTGATGAAGGCTTCGGCCTAGTGCTTTGCTCAGTGTTAATTATGAAGCCACAAAGGCTATTTATGTTGATTGCTACCACATGCATATACCCGATGTGGGTTGCATTTCATTCACATATGTCATGCTCTTAGTGTTGCTGCTTGTTGTTTGCTATGTTGTTGTTTGTTGTTGTCGCCCATGTTGGTTGTATTAAAATGTTGACATGCTGTGGTTATTATAGCTGCTAGTCTCTAGTATATTATCTATCATATACTTTTTATGCTGTTAGAGACTCACCTTCTCTCGTTGAATGTTACCCCCTTGTGGTAACGTGCGGTACACGCTAGTGAAGGACTTCTCTTCCTTCACCCATCGAAGTGCTGTGTCGTTTGCTCGATACACGTAGCACTTGGGGAAGCGAACACTAGTTTATTAGCTATTTGATTATAAACTGTTGTTGCTATCATTTTGTTGGTTTTTCTGGATTATGTTTTGAGAGTTATCTTATTCCGTTGCGTAGTGAATGATTTTATGACGTGCTACGTGTCTGATTAACATTGAATGAAAATCTATGTTATTGGTTTTGAATGTCCTAGTTGATAATAAGTTGTTTGAGTTTTCAAAAATGTCGATGTGTAATACCCCAATACGTGCTTAGTTGTATATTCCGCACTCTGATAATTAAATAAAGTGAACGGGTAGAATTGGGGTGTTACATTGAACATTAGCTTGACATCATCACAGATTTTCCTTATATCTTCATAATAGGTCGGACCCCTCACATAATTAAGCAGTGTTCTCAAGTAATATTTCTCACCTGTTTACGGAGGAACAAAATGCATCCGACCAATGCTAAAACCCCTTTGCCGAGGGCGCCATTCCCCCTTCTTTTTCTGCCACACAAACTTCGTGGGAAATTCGTTGTACGCCAAGCTTCTAGCTTCGGAATAATTTTTATTGGCATCAAACCATGCTAAGAACTTGGATCTTTGGACATACCGACTACCCATCACTTCATCAAGAGGACATACAACAAATTGATCATTAGGTAAGTGGAAGGATAGCCTTTCTAATGAAGGATCCCTGTAATTAATGTCAAAGCTAAATATTGGCCAAACAACTTCACACGATGATAAATATCTGCACTCGTAGTACATTTTAATCTCATCAATAACACCGGTTGGGTTTGTTGCATTCTCTGAATTATAGAATGATGTTGTCACACGATCATGACCTTTCCTAACATACTTGAATAGATATTTGATTGACCGAGATTGGTTACACCACTCCACATTGATATGGGCATTGAACTTCAACAACAACAACAATTGTTATATGGAACAATGAATCGGTTATCAACAAAACGTTCACCTTTTTTAATGAATACGTACATTGTCGTCTCTCCTTCTATATATCGGGTAACCATCAGCATCGATACTCGTCTCAGAGACAAACTTCTTTGGAAAATATTTAGTGCACCGCCCATTATTCATGCAAGGTGAGGACTTGCACTGCTGCCCACATGGTCCATGTACCATGAATGTGGAAACAATTTTGAATAACTCGGGCTCATCTTCCTTGTTTGGATTCTCAGCACATATTATTCGATCAATATCATGCGCATGGCCAACACGACTGCATTGTTTAAGGAAAAAACCAATATATGTGCATAAGGCAATCCTCTCTTTTGAAACTCAATAGTATAAAATCTTTGGAGGAAACAAAATACCATAAGGTTCTTTTCATAATATGAAATATACCATAAGGGTTCTTTTCGCAATATGGAATATACATATATTAAATCAAAATTAACATTTAAATAGTCAAATAATATACAAAAATACTCACTATATTGGCAAAAGTAGGATGATAATTTATAGATAAAAATACTCACTATAAAAAAATTCTTTAAGAACGGCCATATAAAAAAATTCTTTAGGACGAGATTATAAAAAAATACTCACTATATATATAAAAATAAATAAATGTATAAACATATATATTATATATCATAATGAATGAATAAAAAGACGGTGTACAAAGAAATCGACGTGTCATATAACACACGAAAACATACAATTGCATTTTTAAAGGTGCCAAAAATAATTTAAAATTTTATGATAAAATGAGATGTATACGGTGTTGCTTATAACAATAAAATCGAATTCTCACAGGTTCACACACTTAGCGAAAACAAATTATGAAGGATATATTACAAAATAGATGAGACATTCTATTATCGTATATCATTTTTCTTCCGGTATTAGTAATAGTAATGTGCTTTCTATATACTCATTCAGAATACATTAGATGATAATTATATTTTCATCGGTTTCAATTTTCGTTTTAGTACTTTGTTTGAATACTTTTATATTAATTTTCTTTCATTTAATTATTACAAAACATTTTAAGACAGAAACAAAATCATTTCCGGACAAAACCCCACATCCCATTTGAAGTTATATATATATATATATATATATATATATATATATATATATCCAAATTTAATTTTCTACTATTATATAAATATTTAAAATAGTTAAAGTAATTACCTTAGATGATAATTATATTTTCATCGGTTTCAATTTTCGTTTTAGTACTTTGTTTGAATACTTTTATATTAATTTTCTTTCATTTAATTATTACAAAACATTTTAAGACAGGAAACAAAATCATTTCCCGGACAAAACCCCACATCCCATTTGAAGTTATAATATATATATATATATATATATATATATATATATATATATCCAAATTTAATTTTCTACTATTATATAAATATTTAAAATAGTTAAAGTAATTACCTTACGGTGTCTAAACAAATAAATTTCGACCCATGCTGACACAGGCAAATTATACTAGTATATATATATATATATATATATATATATATATATATATATATATATATATATATATATATATATATATGACATTCCCAAATAAGTCTTACCATTTCTTTTGAATACCTTGAGTTGATGTGTGTTGCTAGCGGGGTCACACAAGAAGACATTCTCGGTCACTTGAAAAGAGGGGCAACGAGGAGCGGCGGGCAATAGAGCAAAGAATGAGAGTCATGCGGGAGGGCGACAACGAGAGTGCATATCTTATATTAAATCTCTTTTTTTTCCGATTTTTACTCTATTATTAAGATTAGAAAAAGATCTTGATTTTTTTCACTTTTTGCAACTATTTTAAGCAAGTTGAAATATAGTTTTTGTCGAGTTTTTTTTCTTTTATTAAATTTTGTAAATCTCAAAATATTCTAATGTTTATAGCAAATTACAACTAATATAGTGTCACCGTGCGGATGCACGTAAAATACTAGTTGACATTACAATGATATCTATAAATCAACCAATTCCAAGATAATTGCTTGATGCGGAGATAATAGAATCAATGTTAGCGCCTCGGTCTTGAAGATGAGAGCGTTTCTAGCACACCAAATGCTCCAACACGTTGTCGACCAAATTAAGTGTTTTGTTCTCCTAGCCTTTTTCCCTTTAATCAACTTCCCCCACCAAAGACAATGCTCGAACAAGTTTGCCAGTGCAATATGAATAATCCCAAGCCAACTACACACCGGTTCCAAGTTTCTTTCGCAAAAGAGCAGCCCAAGAAAAGATGAAGTTGTGTTTGGTTGTTTGCCAACATAGAGGACATAAAGAATCATTATCCGATGCGATAACAAGTCGGTGGCGCAAGTTACCGCGAGTTGGCAAAGAGTACCTAAGTAATCGCCATCCGAAAACAATAACTTTCGAGGGAGTGACACATTTTCATAATTTCTCCAACAATTTAAATAAGACATTGTCTTCATTGTCCTCTGTCTCACGCGAAATGACATGTTTTAGCACGAGCGAATAGAGAAAATTTTTGAAGACTCAATCATCCACACCCAACTATCGACTTCCTTGAACAAAAGTCACAGAAGTCAAGAGTCTTTG
Organism: Oxytropis ochrocephala; assembly: GCA_020916435.1. Classification (NCBI taxonomy): domain Eukaryota; kingdom Viridiplantae; phylum Streptophyta; class Magnoliopsida; order Fabales; family Fabaceae; genus Oxytropis; species Oxytropis ochrocephala. Next base: position 56,338,262 of record CM037094.1, read on the forward strand.
CAAATACTCGACCTCGGTTTGATTAATTGCAGCCAAAGACAACAACCACAAATCATTCAGCGCACACACACCGTCCGACCACTCACCAAAATCTCGTATCACAACTCGGTTTGGGTCGCGGCCAGCAAACAGAGATGAAAACAGCTGTGATAAGGATAAAGTTCCCAACCATTTGTCTTCTTCCCTTAATTTCTATTTGCTGACAAATAAATTATAAAATAAATGTATAATGAAATGCTTAATTTTTTTATATGAATAAAGAGAAAAAATGGTACAAGGTTGCGTCGCGGCCCTGTGCAAATTTTCAGCAAAAGTACATTGACACTAATTTAGCTATAACTTTTGATCCGAGAAGCCGTTTGAGGTGTTCTCTAGTGCGTTAGAAAGCTTATTAAAATACCTAATCATATAGGTGAATTGGATTTTGATATGCATATTTTCTAGTTGAGTGCTGATCCTATTTATATAGTAGGAGTATTTGACATTGATATATAGTAGTTCACGAGTGAGAATAACTTTTATACATGATAATGTCATGGACAAATATTTCATTTAAGATAAGATTGAGGTTTATTTTATATAAAGAGGATATGTCATTATAGACTTATATGGGTGGCGACCCAAATAGGTGGCATACTAGGCGGGAAAGTCATGAACCCTTAACCTAGGCCCTAAATCAAGCACTATGGTATGGTCTAGTGGATTGGGGTTCACCAGGATTAGCAAAGCTGCAGTCGGTGTTGTGCTAATTTAAAGGGCATGTACGTTATAACTTAAACTACAAATGAAAAGGATGCATAATTGAAAGCTGCGAGTGTAGTCGGGGTCTCAGTACAACTCGGTGAGATTTGTAATCTCACCTATTAAATGTTGTGGTTTTTAAAGAGAAACGGGGAAAAGAAAAGCGAAGAAGCCGATTAGAAGGTGCACTAAGGGAGCTATAGAAGAGGCGTAATTATATTGCATGCTTATGTTGTTTCCCTCGTTTCTATGTATTTCGATATAATAATAACTTGTAATAGTTTAGAAGTTATTTATCGCTTCCCTTATTTCATTCTTTGGATATTGAACTCTAGGATGAGGAAAGGATTAATCACGGAACTAAGTTAATTATGTACTTGATGTTATGTAGATGAGAGAACACTTTATGAGTTTTCATTAAGTGTATTAGTGAGTTCAATGTCCATATATAGAAACTAACTCTGATGTATGCTAGTTTGTATATTTCAGTATTTCTTCTATGGTTGAAATACTAGGGTATTACACATGTAATATTTTCTCAGATACTCACAAATTAATATTTAACCTAGATTATTCTCAAAAAAATAATATTTAACCTAGATCAAATATAAAAAATAACAGGCGGTAGGTTTGTGTCTTGGTTTAGGTAGCAGAGGAAAGACATTAATGATTGACACCCGTGTAGTATATTGTTAATAAATATTAACCGGAAAAATAAATTCTATTAAGGGGTTGAAATTGATTGCTATTATATTAGAAATGACTATTTTGAGTTTGGAATGTTAATTTAAAATGTGATTATTGTAGAATAAATTTGCTGGTTTTGAAGTCTCACTACCACACCGGAGTGCGCACCGTCACCAGACCACCATGAGACTGTTGGATTTTTTTTCTCATTGCACATAACGGTTAGTGTTAAATGATAGAAAATTGAAATGTGGATGTGTATGATTGATACTTTTGTTAATTGAAATTTTGTTAGATTGTTGTTAGGGATGTTAATTGAAATTGTGTTAAATTGTTGTTTTGATGTTTGTGAATCCTAGGATAGACGACTATATTTGATGTTGGCCTCAACCTGAAGTCATTGTTGTTGATCTTATGAACTTAAGACAAAAGGTTGATGAGCTAGTAGCCGATTCAATGAGAAGTTCATAAAGCTGACTGGAAAATGCACTGTGTGATTCCCTGAATCACAGTATATTGCCATGACCATCACTAGCATGCACCCTCAGCTAAAGGAAAAATTGGTGGGCCAAGCCTGTGTCAATTTGAGTGGCTTAGCCTCCAAGGTTGTTCAAATTGAGCACTTCATACAAGAGAAAGTAAATAAGAGAGCTAGCTGAGGCGAAAACGACACTTGGTGTCCATTGTGGATATGGAAGAGTACTTTTAGGATAATGAGTCGGTTGATCCCACGACATACATCATGTCAGAAGAAATAGTCAAAGGGAAAACTTACACTTGCCTAGCCTTGAAATCTGCTAAGGGTAAGGAGAAAGAGACACCTTGGGGAAAGGTGGAATACTCCTTTTATATCCCCAAAGTTGACCAAATTTTGACTATCTGCTCAACGATAAGCAAATTATGTTATTAGGTGGCCACACGACGCCTTCTCCTGAAGAATTGGAAAATAAAAAGTACTGCAAGTGGCACAATTCATTCAACCGTGCCACATCTAATTGCATAGTCATCGAAAAAGCCATTTAAGAGGCTATCAAGGAGGGTAGGTTTAAGTTGGAAGATAAAGGAATCGTTGAGATGATTGTAGACTCAGACCCTTTCCCGGTAATGGATATCAACATAGTATCTTTTTGTGGTCAGTCAGAATCAAAAGATAAAGGGAAAGGAAAGAAGGTCTATAAGAAGGTGTGGGTACCAAAGCAAAATGATCAGGAGGTTGTTGAAGCTGACAACAATCTATGTTCAATCAGCTTGAAGTGGTTAGGCCTAAATCCTTAGTGTTTGACCGACTAAGTTTGCCCGACCCAAGGCTTGCTATAGCTAAGTCAAGCCAAGTTACAAGAAAGGCTAAGAAAGCAGCCATGTCGGGGAAGTTGACCAAATTCTTGGTTAAATTAATAGTATGTTTCCATGCAAACATCCACATCAAAGAAACCTTTGTCAAACCATAAATATCAATGTCCAAAGCACCTTATACTTAGGGGCAAGTCAGCCGATGGAACCATCAGGCAGTTAGCCTTGCCAAAGGTGAATGAGGAGCCAATTTCTAAGGGAAAGAGGAGAGTGGCCAAGGTTACCATTGAACAACTGATACCTTCACTAATAATAACCGTGAGAGATGACGAGGATATTAAGCCCACAAGGATGATTAAACCACCTTATACCATTAAGTGGGTAGTAAACATGGTGGCAAATGAATGAGTCCCTAAAGCAGTTGCCCTGACTAGAACTCAAAAGAGGAGATTGAAAAGGGCAAGGCCAATATAGAAAACGAATAACACTTTGCAAATCTTAGCTGAGGCTTAAGATAAAGATAAGCAAGAAATCACTGCTCCAACTATGATCCAAGCTTTAGATAAGGACTTTCCAAAGTATAAGGAGATGGATGTAGAAAAGGACAGTAAGGCAGAGAAACCGAAGTCAGATAATACCCTTAAAGAATAAGTTGAATCTAATAACATGATTGGATCAGTCGAATTGACAAACAACCCTATTAGTGACTATAATACCATATCTACGAACTGCCATTGCAACTATATATTCAATGAAGCCGATTGCCCGATGGCTGAAATTGAGACTATTTGTTTACTTATTGTGGAATTTCAGAATACAGAAGGGAAACCCAAGCAGTTGGAAGGATATGTATCTGTGGAAGAAGTAGAGTGGGCAATCTTAGCAGAGCCAGTCAATGTGATAACTGTTGGCATGATCTTTGAGAAGCCAACTTCTGATATGACCCAAGACTTGAAACCTTTGTATATTAAGACCCACATCAATGTGAAACCATTCACATAGTGTTTGTAGATGGAGGTGTTGTCCTTAATGTAATGCCTTTAACCACTATGAAAAGGCCATGGAAGAACTCAAAATACCTAATTCCTACCAACATGAAGATGACCCGCTTCATGAGGCATGCATCACATGCTTTGGGGTATTGATAGCCGATGTAGCCGTGGGATCCAAAGTTACCAGGTTAGCCTTATTTGCGACAGAGGGCAAGCCTTCATATGTTGTGATCTTAGGCAGAGATAGGATTCATACAAGTGAATGTGTGCCATCAACTCTTTACCATAAATTGATTATATGGAGGAGTTAGAACAAGCTCTGAAAAGAATGAGAATTCAAAACTTGAAAATGAATCCTGCTAATTGTATGTTTGGGGTATTAGCTAGGAACTTCTTTTGTGTCTTGGTACATAATCAAGGAATTGAATTTGATAAGAATAAGGCCAAAGCCGTGTTGAAAGCTATACCACCTAGAAACAAGAAGAAGATGTAGAGTCTAGTCGGGAAGGTTAATTTCCTCAGGAGATTCATTGCCAACTCTGATGGGAAATGAAAGCACTCTCTCATTTGTTGAGGTTGAAGGACTCTAAAGAGATGGTGTGGGGATCAAAACAATAAGAGACCTTTGAGTAAACAATAGGAGTAAACAATAAGAGATGATGTGGGGATTAAAACAATTGGAGACCTTTCTAATAAAATATAAACAAAAGTTACAATTAAACAAGTTGTCTACTAAAACATCAAATCAACTATGGTAAACGAAATCTTATAAAAAAACTATGGTAAACGAAACACATGAAATCAACTTTAAGCAAAGAACAAATAAACTTGAATAGTTAAAATCTTGTTTGCAATTTATTATATCACAAGATAGATTCAGTACTAATTTCCATTCTTATCAAAATCTGGTTTTCAAACAACTCTGTTTATAAATGATTTTATTAGTGATTTTGTAACCAAAAATGTGGAAAAAAACATAGTATTTATAAATAGTGGCGGCTCTAGAGACATTCTTTCATGGGGTAAGAAAATAATCTTTCTATATATGTTTCACTTAATTTTATTTAACAAAAATATTAATTTTTTTAACAAAATACATCATTACGTATGTAACAAAAAAACTGAAAAAACATATTCAAACTTTTAAAAATTTACAAATTGCAACTAACTTATACGTATTTTCATAGTCTGATAATATTGTATGATGTTTTCATTAATAACATTATCAAAAATATCACTCTCAATATATGTACTGGAATAAGTTGATCTTGTATATTTGAGTAAGTAAAAATTAATGGGGGCAAGCTCTATTTTTTATTGGGGACAAAATTGAAAGCTACTATATATATATATATATATATATATATATATATATATATATATATATATATATATATATATATATATATATATATATATATATAAAGCCTTTTTTTCTCATGGGGGCAATTGACCCCATAGTGGTGTGAATACATCCGCCACTGTTCACTACAACAGGTTTAAGGATTTGCAGCGTTTTTTTGGGCATTGGTAGCGTTTTAAAACGCTAGAAAAGCTGGCGCTACGAATGCGTACCCCATTAGTAGCGTTTTAAAAACGCTAGGGATTGTCAGAAATGCGTAGCGTTTTGAAATAAAACGTTGCGGATCTTCCTTAGCGTGTTTTGGACATACGTAGCATTTTTTAAAAAACGCTAGCCATTGACCCAGCGTGTTTCGCTCATACGTAGTGTTTTTTTAAAAAACGCTAGCCATTTTGTAATGTAATGTTGTTCATACCTAGCGTTTTCTGTAAAACGCTAGGGATCCTCTAGCGCATTTTGTCCATACCTAGCGTTTTCTATAAAACGCTAGGGATCCTCTAGTGCATTTTGTCCATACCTAGCGTTTTATCTATAAAACGCTAGGTATTGAATAATTTTTTTTAATTTCATTTCTAGCGTTTTCTCTAAAAACGCTACGTATTGACTGATTTTTAATTTCATTTGTAGCGTTTTTCTTTAAAACGCTACCTATTGATTGATTTTTTAAAATATTTTTTATTTTTGTTTATTCTCCTTTTAATTACAAGTTATAAAGTCATTCCTTGCCAACAAAATTCATCCAATATCATTCCAACAAAATTCAGCCAATATCATTACAATCCAATATAGATACACACATATGTACATATCACCAAAAGACCATATTAAACTAACAAGTACTTACAACATAATATATATCCAAATCATACAACATAATAACTAACTAACATTATGAAATTAACTCAAAAGTTGCTACAAAAAGCTAGAAACATAACGACACCACTCCCCCTTATCGTTGTAAGTTGTTCATCGAGAGTAATTTGGATGTGATTCTGAGTGAGGAAAATACTGAAAAATAAAATGAAATAAAATTAGAATTAAAATGGTTATTAAATGTGAGTAAGTATTATAATATCAATATAAAAAAGAAATATAAGTAGTTACCTTGATTGGAATTACTACTTTGTCGTGAGTGATAATCTTTCTCATATATCTCATAGTATAGTACCCACAATCATTGTTATTTGGTTGTTTAGGACACTACAAAGCAAAAGATTAGTTAATTCATTGTCACATTTTTATGACCCAAAAATTCAATTAAATTTATAAGAATATTGATAAAAAAACTTACAGTTATCGGTACCCATTTTGTTTTACTCACAGAGTATCCCCAATATTGTCTCAAAACACTGAAACGTCATACATATATATAACTAAGTTAAACAAAATACATATATTAAATTATAAAAAATGATAGGGTTACACATACACACACATCAACTATGCAGACGAAGTCTACGTAGACTTTGTAATGACCTTGAAGTGAATCCAGATAGTACACAGTATTTCTCTTAGGGTTTATTGCAAACAATACCCTATGTTTCCTGCAAGTAAATGAATCACGAATGAGTACACATTTACACTATAATACAATCCTCAAAATAAATAACCAAGTGATTGAAGATTAAATTTCTCACCCTATATTGAGTGGTGCAAAAAATAAAGATTCATGATCAAAAATCTTTGGCGACTACAAGCGTGAAAGGACATAACTTTCAATTTGACTCTTCCTAGCCATAATATCCTCTGGTTTAGCTTGATCCCACACAACCATACACTCGGGCACAAGAACAAAAACTTTTGTGTCCGTTGCGAAGGACCAAACATCTCATTGTACAAAAACCTATAAATAATATATATACAACTTTTGGACACTAGTGCGAGTAAAAAAGGGATTTAAAGTCGACAAATTGGACATTTAAAGTCACGCGCCCGGTAGTGACTTCTATTAAGCGACTTTCGTATGTCGGGAGATTTAAAGTCGCGCGAGTGCGACTTCATAAGTTTGTTTCTAAGTCGGACTTTTAACCAAATCGACTTTAATTCCTCGTGTTCTCTCTAGACCGACCTGCGTGAATAGCTTTTTAAAGTCACGCGTCAAACTTTAAAGATGTTTTTAAGTCAGGCTTTTTAAATGCTTGACTTTAAAAGTTATGTTTTTAAGACATACATTTTAAAATAAATAGCAAAAACTTTATTTGCATGTGACTTGAGAAATATGATGAACTTTGATAAATCAAAATTACCTTGTACACTGGACCAAAACCGCCCTGACGAAGCTTATTTTCCGAGTAAGAGTTAATTGTTGTCGTTGCAAGCTTTCCAAAATCAAACAATGCTAGGTCCTAGACTCTGATACGTTTTAGGTCTTCAGTCCTGCCCTCAATATGAATTTGGATATCCTTTACCCCTGTTCCAAAATATAGATGCTATTGTAAGTGTCGTTAATGTTGATACCTCATTTCATGATATTTGCATAGGTTTACAAACTCCCTGAATCCTATGATTACGAAAACAAATAAAACAAAATAAAATCAAAAAGTCACCAGACAAAGGATTCATAAGCATAAGCCTTCCTAAGAACGTGATAACAAACTATAACTTATCAAGAATAAGCTAGTATGACATTAGAAACGATTTCTACTAAAAAATGCATATCTCTTCATAGTTACATTTAGACAATAATTAATGAATAGTACAGATTACCTAGTTGCTTAACTATCCTTCTCCATAAAATATAAGCAAAGGTAACTGTAAGAATTGTTCCATATAGAATCCGGACTGTGATGATTGTTGTCGTGCTCTTGTCTTCTCCTGCATAAGAGAAAATATGTTTAACCTAAAAATATCAATCTAACCCAATCTCGAAACACATAAACCCTATATACCTTAAGGAATGACAAACATTAAACAAACACTAAAATAGAAAATAGCAAACAACTTCATTTATTTACAGATTTGTAACAAAACAAAAACCCTATATACGAGAGAATCTACTAAATCATAAACCTAAATTAAGTATTAAAACCTCATAAACCCTAAATCTTCCACCTAAAATTCAAACAATCAATAAAAATTAAACAAAATAATAAACCCTAGAGAGAGAGAGCGACAAAGAGAGAGCAACAGAGAGAGAGATAGAGAGAGCAACAGAGAGAGAGAAATAGAGAGAGAGAGAGAGAGCGTGAGTGAGTACCTTGGTGAAATTGTTCTTGAGTGAAGATGAAGATGAAGGGCGAGAGAAGCGATCTTGAGCGAGAGAAGAGATTTGGGAATTCTGAGATAGAGAGCGTGTGCGTGCAATGTTTTAAGTACAGTAGCGTTTACTAATTCCTTTGAAAGTCAGACCATATACCTGCGTGACTTCAAAAGATGCGGGCCAGATAATTTTTTTCATCTTTATTACAAGTTTGCCACCGCGTCAATGTTTTAAGCCAGACATCTGAGCGCTTGACTTTAAAGGTCTATTTCTTTTCCTGATTTTGTACTAGTGAGATCCTCATATATACTCTAATATATACAACTATTGTGTACAGAAAATTTAATACATACCTCATATATACTCTAATAACACTCACGGTGGCCCATTCCATGTCATATCTGACTTTCGGATCCTCAACATTGAGAATCACAACTGCTCCCTCCCACAATTTCATCGGTCGGTAAGTTAATAAGGTCACGGCCAGGGCTTCATTTTTGTAGTCACGTGAGACCTTTACATAAGTGATGAACTCCTCGAATTCATCATTGGGAGATTTAACAAGATGTTGGACTGGGTGTATTTCCTTTCCTTTAATAGAAGGAGATGGTCGGAACACTTTGGTATTGTCGGTGGAAGGGGAAGGTTGAGATCTGACCTTGCTAACACTCTTTTCCTTAGATATTCCTTTTTGGGGTACCTGTATATATTAAAAAAATGATTAGTTAGTTAGCACACATTATATATAACAATGAGTCATTAACTTATTAACAAAAATATTGTCACTTACAACGACAAGTTGTGCAGGCCATGCCACAAAAGTACTAAGTGTTTGACCCACAGTAAATATATCCGCACTAACAATTGGAACAGGCAATGGTGCAGACCCCTCAATTGAATAGTCTACTCTAACTCTCAAATGGTTTTCAGGCATGGGTAAATTGTGCATTGTGGCACTCAATTGGTTACATAAGATGCCCACTGCAACCTTTCAATGTGGGTTTGCAATATATAGCTCACATTCAGCGTTATCCTAAATCAATTATAAAGAAAAATAAATATACATGATAATTTGATCAAATACATATGTACAAAAAACAGGTCGAGTAATAATAAATACATGTGTTGAAGGGATGGTGCAGCTATCTCGTGCGCTATCTTGGGCAGGTGAGGGTGCAGCAGGTGATATAGGTGCGAAGGGGGGGTGGCAAAGAGGGGATGGTGCAGCAATGGATTGTGCAGCAATGGATTGTGCCAAGAGCTGCTTATACATCTGTCTCTCTTCCATTAATACAACAACATTCTTGTATATCTGGTCATATTGTGCCGCCATCACTTTACATTGCCCCCACGCCCTGCTATGGCTCTTTGGCCCAAACACAGTGGTAGGAGGAATGCCATATCCATAACCTCTTGTACGACCCTTATACTCTTCCCTTCCCAAGGCACGAGCAATGATATCTTATTCACCAGAGCAATCTGTTAACTCTCCTTGTGATACAGATTGTGATATGCTTTCCTGATGCACAAACATAAGTATATAATGAACAGAAATGATGATCATATGGATGTATATAATGAGACACAAATTCCAACTTGCTAGGAATCATAAAAATTACAATACTTGAATTTTGGAATACTTACAATTCTGTCCTTGACCTCCTTAGTTTTGGGATCCACCACCATCTTTGTTTTGTCGGGCCTCTAACCACACAGTACAACGATCAAGGGATTCTTGAGTTGGATCTTTCCCCTCTTTCAGTAACTATTTAAGTTTAATAATTGTTAATCAACTGTAAATTAAAAGATTCATTAAATCATAATAAATTAAAATAATTGTGTGTTACCAATCTTTCTTCGAGAACTTGATATCCACTAGAACCTCATCTATAAGGGTACTCGGGATTAGAAGCTCTGTCTTTATTTGCTTTGCTCTTTTTCTATTTAAAAAGACAAGTATACATTAATGAATGATATCTAGTTGTCAAATATATATATATATAACTTAAATAAGTAATATACTAACCAAGAAAGTCGGATATGTAGTGCGTATATGTACAAATAAACTCCAATCCTCCTTAGTTATAATTCTGGAATACAATGGTGGAGGCTCCTGTCTGATGGTCCCATCAGGAAGTTTCAGATACTTTTTTCCTACATCATTTCTATAACTCCGATGCAACCTTCCGACTTTCCTTGAGTATCCAATCTTTTGGGTATCATCCACATCAAAGTGTTTTCGCTTATACATAAAAATGGATTAAATAAATATAACTAAAAACCACTAAATAAGATTATTAAAGAGGTCTAAAATTATATACTGTATTAAGGACAGAAATCATCTTTCGGTTTAGGCAAAACTTTATTATCTTTCTCATTCCAACTTTTAATCGAAATTGGAAACATTTGCTTCACCTTAGTACCAATAAAAGTTATCAAATTTGTGTCGTTCTCTCCAATAGGCAAACCTTTAACACTCCATCTGACCTGCATTAAATCATTAAATAATTAGATAACTTTGAAAGGTAGAGAACAACATTAATAATTAGTAACTTACTGAATATTTCTCGTGTCCTTTACTTATCCGATGGATGATTTTCCTTTTCGCTGTCATTCCACGGGGAGTGAACTTCTTTGTGTTTCTATGACCACCCCCATCACCACCCTCATGACTACTGTAATGACCACTCTCATGATCACTAAGTGATGCCATCTGACTTGCAAAACGGCGTGGAAAAAGCTACAATGATCCTGCAAATTGAGGATCATAAAGAGGATGAAGCCAATCACAAAATATCTTCTTAATAAGTATAAAGTATACTTCAAAATATTATGACAGGAACCTCAACTCCCAGGAAAACAACTCTAGGAAAATCAAACAAGATTTCATTCAATTCCTAATCATTCTTAATGTATATATAAATGTATATAGGATAATCTAATCATACATTCAGCTAGCCAAACTATAACTCTTAGTTTGGTAATAACTTCATAGCTACTTGTCTTTAAAAATTGAATGAAAATAGCTAGCTCTATGTGCAATTATCTGATCACTAACATCACCTAACAGAAGAAAGTAATTCTAAGTGAGAAACTAAGAGCTTCCTAACAAATTGTTTACTTACAAACTGAATTACAAACTCAATAAAAGCCATAGATAAGAAAATTCTGAACATGCTTGATAAACTTTAGTAATTTGCTACATAAGTTCCCAAATTTACAACTTAATTTAATATATCAAAACTCAATGAAATCATGCAAATGAGTGTTTAAATAAGTCTAGTTTTCATAACTATGCCCAGTTTTATGAAATACAATTGGTGTAGCAACTTATGGTTGAACTTTAGATTGCAAATTAGTGTTGTATGATAACAGAAAAATAGTAATCAACAAGATAGCAAGACACTCATTCTAACTTTAGATAGCAAGACAACAACTATTCTCCAACTTGTAACACACATTAAATTGTCAATACTCAGTCAAATCAAATGAATTAGTGCTCAAACTAAAGCAAAATGAATCTAGTTACCAACAAGACAAGAATCATTCAAAACTAAGTTCTACATAAAAAGATAGGCTAAATTGCTGTTTTGGTCCTTTATCTTTAGCCTTAATTTCATTTTGGTCCTTTATCTTTTTTTTTTCTCGTTTTGGTCCCTCATGTTTCATTTTTGTGTCAATTTGTGTCAATTTGGTCCTTTTTGTAATTTTCCATCCATCTTCTTTGACACAAAAATTACAAAAAGGACCAAATTGACACAAAAATGAAACATGAGGACCAAAACGAAAAAAAAAGATAAAGGACCAAAATGAAATTAAGACCAAAGATAAAGGACCAAAACAGTAATTTAGCCTAAAAAGATATAATCAAAACACCGTACCTATATCTATACTAATTTGTGCAGAATTTACATTTAGAGTTTGCTCACAAATCCAACATTAACCTTACCCAACTTCAACTGTTATGGAAGCTCAAAATACAACTAATGTGGGTCTAATTAAAGGAGTAAGAGCTCACCTCAAACACTTGGTGAGCAACGTCTATGTTTAGCCAACAAAAGATGGAGGAACCAGAAGAGGCGAGTGAGAGAGGAAGCAGGTTTGGGGCAGAAGAGACAAAGCGAGTTCTTTGGAGTTTGGAACTGAGGAGAAAAAGCTGGCGATGATGATGGAGAGTGATGAACGAAGCTTGCTGGAGTTTGGAACCGAGGAGAAAAAGTTTGGAACCGAGGAGTTTGGTCCAGAGAAGACGTTTGGAGTGAGAGAGGTGGAGAGTGATGAACGAAGCTTCTTTGGAGTTTGGAACCGAGGAGTTTGGTCCAGAGAAGGCGTTTGGAGTGAGAGAGGTGGAGAGTGATGAACGAAGAAGCTTGCTGGAGTTTGGAACCGAGGAGAAAAAGTTGGGGCGAGGAGTTTTGTCCAGAGAAGACGTTTGGAGTGAGAGAGGTGGAGAGTGATGAACGAAGCTTGCTGGGTTTTCGCAAGGGAGAGAGAGTTCATTGGGTTTAGGGTTTTCGCAAGGGAGAGAGAGTTTGGTAGAGATGAAGAGAGATTTTGCTTCGTGTGAGAGAGAAGAGGATGTTTAATTTGGTGCCCGCGTGAGTGAAAATTATAATTACAATGCCTAGCGCTTTCTCGCAAAAACGCTAGGGAAGCTGAAAAATTAAAATTACAATTCCTAGTGTTTTCTCTAAAACACTAGGAATCCTCTAGCGCATGTTGTCCATACCTAGCGTTTCACGAAAGCGCTAGGGATCCTCTAGCGCATTTTGTCCATACCTAGCGTTTTCTGTAAAACGCTAGGGATCCTCTAGCGCATTTTGTCCATACCTAGCGTTTTCTATAAAACGCTAGGGATCCTCTAGTGCATTTTGTCCATACCTAGCGTTTTTTCTATAAAACGCTAGGTATTGAATGATTTTTTTAATTTCATTTCTAGCGTTTTCTCTATAAAACGCTACGTATTGACTGATTTTTTTTTAATTTCATTTGTAGCATTTTTCTTTAAAACGCTACCTATTGACTAATTTTTTTTTTTAAATATTTTTTTTATTTTTGTTTATTCTCCCTTTTAATTACAATCTATAAATTCATTCCCTTCCAACAAAATTCATCAAATATCATTCCAATCCAATATCATTCCAACAAAATTCAGCCAATATCATTACAATCCAATATAGATACACACATATGTACATATCACCAAAAACCATATTAAACTAACAAGTACCTACAACATAATATATATCCAAATCATACAACATAATAACTAACTAACATTATGAAACTCAAAAGTAGCTACAAATTAAAGCTAGAAACATAACGGCACCACCCTCATGACTACTGTCTTGACCACTCTCATGATCACTAAGTGATGCCATCTGACCTGCAATATAACATAATCCATGTTATTGATAAATTTACAAAAACAATATAATTATCTATTAATAAAAAATAACGAGATATCATTAAGTCTATATTACTTTTTCCTTTTCCTAGATAAAATTTTGTTTGCAATTCGCGTCTTGGTATTTTTTTTCCCGACGAATAGTAATTCCATCATTATGATCTTTTCTAAAATATACAACATCCTCTATAGAAGTATTTTCCCCTATTATTGGTTACGATGTTACAAGAAAGTGGTCGTCCTCAACACCAACATCATCGGGTGCTTCATCATCATCATTGTTATACACACAAAAATTTGTCATCAATAGAACAATAGACCAATTGATATTAATCTGGATCGGTGACATAAAACACTTGTTGAGCTTGCGATGCTAAAATAAAAGGTTCATCTTTATATCCTAACTTGTTGAAATTCACCCGCATGAACCCCGATTCATCAATCAGTAAACCAAGATTATTGTCAACCCATTCACATTTAAACACGAGGCTCTCGAAACATATTGTAATCCAACTCCCATATGTGTTCAATGACGCCAAAGTATGACATATTCGCATATATGGGATTTTGTCTTTGTACTTTGGATGCATGCATAGAATGAGCTACAAGAGTCACCCCACTATGTTGCATTTTACTACTCGATCATCTTGTTCTTTTGTATAGAAAGTGCACTCGTTCATTAGATAGTTGTTGTAAGAGAAGACATGTATATTTGGACCTTTTGCTAACCATCTCAATCTTTTTGAAATCGAAGTAGGATTTGAAACACACTCAGCATCAATGTGATCTTTTAGCCACACTATGAAACTCCTATGTGTTCTTTTGCTAACCAAACTTGCTTCTTTCCCGGGAATTGACTCTTAAGAATCTCCTTGTGCTTGGCAACATATGAATCAACTCACTATCATTGTGAAGAACGTACAAGTGTGCTTGCTCTAGTTCTTTCCTTGATACCATCACTAATTTAGTTCATGTCATCCCTTTACTAATCCTTCCTACATGACGAGACCTTGGCAGTCCCACAGAATATTCAAGACTAGATAGATAGCCCGTGCAAAGCTCAATAGCCTCTTCAACTATGTAGCGCTCAACAATACAACCCTCAGGTCGTGATCGATTTTTCACATATCCTTTTAATATCTTCATGTAACGCTTAAACGGATACATCCATCTCATGTAACATGGGCCACACAATTGTGTCTCTCTAACCAGATGAACTATTAGATGAATCATTATGTCAAAAAAGGAAGGTGGGAAATACATCTCAAGCTCACACAAAGTGACAGTAATTTCTCTTTGCAATGTTGGCAACTTTACAGGGTCAATCACTCTACTACAAATCGCCTTAAAGAAGAAACAAAGTTTAGTTAAGGTCTGACGCACTTTCTTAGGCAAAATGGATCGTATACCAATGGGTAGCAAATTCTCCATGACAACATGACAATCGTGGGACTTTAGAGACTTTAACTTGAGGTCTTTCATCGATACAAGAGTCACCACATTTGAAGAGTATCTGTTCGCGTTTGTGTAATAGTATAGATTTTCGCAATTAAAGTGCAAGTATACACATCGTACAAGTAATAAAGTGGATTTAAGTAAGAGATCGTTCCCACGAGGATTGGTTTGCTTTTCAAAGTTCAAGATCAAAGCACAAGAGAATTAAGTAACAAATCGGCAATAAGAGTTGTTTTTAAAGCTAAAGATGTAATTAAAGCAAGTAAACAAATGTTGGTTGTGAGTATGGAATGAGAGATGAGTTGAGTTGTTGCATGCAGATAAATCCTTCCTAGCCAGACGTTACAACGTTTAGACGTTATGACGTTCAAATGTTAATCTGTGTAGACGTGGCCACGCCCCAACGTCAGCTGTAAAAGAGCTATGCTTTTCAAAGACAAAACGTCGAGTTTCAAGTACAAGAAATCCTATGTCTAGGTTCTAAATAGGCCCACTCCTGTATTTTAAGTACCCACAGCAATGTTCTATGAACTATTATCCATTCTTTGTCTAGACTTAGATAAAGATGCCTAAATGTCTTTAGTGCATTGTTCATTCATATAAATCTTTGATTTCTTTTCATAGACCATGTCCTGTATTCTATGAATCTACCCATTTTAAGAGGCCAACCTCAAAACAAGTTTTGAAAATATTATTACGCAAAGATTTAAAGCAGGCAACGTTAACACTTCATAACATTAGCTAGAAATTCATTAAAAGCAAATCAACAACTCAACTACAAAGTGTTTAGCTCATCTTTGAGCATCTTTCAGAATGAAAAGGATTTAAAATCCTAATACCATACATAATGTAAAAGAACTTGATGTAGAAGATACACCTAAGTAACTTTTAAGCATATATCATTTGTATAGACGTTACAACGTCTGAGCTTTACAAAATGAGAAATAAAAACTAATTTCAGACAAGCAAAATACAGAAGTCTGTTTCCAGATCTTCTTTACAAAACTAGTTCTTGAATTTAATGGAGAGATGGTGAGGAGATGAAGATGAAGTGATTCGAAGTTGGTGATGCCTTGAGAGAAAGTGAGCCTTCAATAAATAGCCACCTTGCCGACGCTACCGATGTCACTTGCCCACCTACCGGATCTGTTTTTCCTATCTTCTCCCGACCTTCGTCTGAGCTACAGTGTTTCCATGCGTCAGCTTATAGGGAATGGGAGATCTTCTGACTTTTATATCTTTGACTATCATTGCTTAGCGCGCCAAAATTAAGATCTTTCACCCTTTCTTTGCTGCACTTCAGTAGGCGTGGTGAGGGACGTGGTGACGTTCAAAGACTAAATTTCTGCACAAGCACACAAAGCATCAAAAACGCGCTCTCAAGGGCACCTCTTGGTGCCTAAATGCATATATTTATCACTTCATTCATTTATTTACTAAAAACTCGAAATTGCAAAAACTAATTTAATAACCCTTGTATTGCTAGAGAACTTGCATGACTTATTCTTTGAATGAGTGTAAATAACTCATATAAATATGAGTTATCACACCCCAAACTTAAATCATTGCTTGTCCTCAAGCAATCAAGATAACAGCAAAACAAAACATGGAATCAACTACACTAGCAGGCTATGCTCTTACTCACTCAATAGATCAAAAATTCATTCTCAAGGGGCTAATTCCTCACGCACTCACACACCACTTGCATGATTAAATTCCAGATTCATTAAAGCTCAAAGTGAGTGTGTGATCTCTGTAATTAAATCTTCCTCTAGTTAGTTCAGAAACTGTTTTGGCTTATGAAAGAGTGGCTTCCCAAATGGTGACAGTAAAATATCTTTCAAAACAAAGAATAGGCTAACACTTTCACATAAGAAATGGGGGTTCTTTTAAAGCATGACAAAGGATCTTAATTGGATGCTAGGACTAGGTTAGTGCAACTAGTTTATTGACTCACACACGCAAAAAGATTGTAACCCCCTCATTACTGAGCATCCCTTTTTATTTTGCTCCCTTTTGGAGTTTTTTTTTTTTTTCATATATATGGAGTGCTCAGCATTTGTTTCAGGGTATTACAGGGAACATAGCATACATGTGGATTTTCCACTTATTTGTAACAACACACTCTTTTTGGTATTTTTGGGGATAGACGTTACAACGTTTATGGGTGAGACGTTGCAACGTCTGAACACACTACACAACACACACGGCAGACGTTATAACGTTACGGGTAGACGTTACAACGTTGCACTCACACTACACCTGCACTAACCATCCTACAGTCTTTGCACCCAGCCTTAGTACGACTTGATTCACCCCCAAACTTAGCTTCTACTGCTATTCTAGATTTTTAATAAAGTTTTATTTTCACCAAAGTTCACCAAGACTAGCTTCAGCACAAAATATTCCCTAGCTAACTAGATTCTTTCTTCAAAACAGAGTTTGTGTAGGAGCAACAATCAATTCTTTTCATCTAATCATGCATAGGTTACTCACACACACATTTTCACTTATCCTTAGCCCAAAGAGAATTATTTTCATGCTTGACAGAGTAAGAACAGAGACTACTTTTGCATTTGATTTCATGTACAGCACACACAGAACTTAAAACATCAAAACATTGAGATTTCCCCCCCCCCCCCACACTTAAAGTTGAGCAGTGTCCCCACTGCTTAAAGAGAAACAGCATGATTCTTTTTTTTTTTTTTTTTTTTTTTAGAGGGGGGTCTCATTCAGAACATGAAATAAAACTAGCAAATTTCAACTTAAAATTAAAACTAAGAAAAAAAACTACAACTACAATTGACATTAATGGGGGACTTACTTGCTTGCAGCACCAGACCTGAGCCTTCCGCTCTGTCTGGTGGGAACTCCTTTCTGACCTTCTCCTTTCTTCTTTTCCTTCTTTTCTTTCTTGACCTTCACTCCTTCTTGCTCAGTGGTTGTTGTTTCATCAGACTCCTTTTCTTTTGAGCTAGCACCCACACTCGCACTCACATTGCATGCTTGAGGCTTCAAAGCAATCCTCTTTTAGCTTCCTCCCACATCCTCATTGCTAACTCAAGCAGGTTGACTTGCATTGGTTATTTGGGTATCACCGGGCTTTTTCCACCTCCGGCTCTTTAGACGTCGCCACGTCGATGATGATACTCAGTTCAAAGAATCGATCCCCAGGCTTGCTTCAACAAGTGCTCGCTAGTTTACGTGTGGCCTCCTCCATTGCTTCTTTGTTTTACCTTTCCAATGCAACTTCACGTTCATTGTTGACTTGCATTTCTCGCAAGTTTGGTCGCTGCGACCTCTTTTTCGTGCAGACGTTACGGCGTGCTGTAGGCATTTCTTCAAAGATAGTGGGAGAGGTCTTGAAACATTAGTGGCGGCAAATCTTTGCACTAGTAGCGATGAGCGAGCTTCCCTGCAAAGACTTTGACTTTTTCTTTCTGAGGAAGCTTTCGCCTAAGTGTTGTGGGGCTGCAACTTCCTCTTTTTCTCCACTCCCTTGAGCTTGATTTGACTCAAGAATGACTATCGTTGTCTCTTCTTTCTTCCAAATGGATTGTATGCAAGCGCAGATTTTCACTCTGGTTTTCTTGGGTGGGGAAATGGGTTGGGACCGTGGGTTGCTTTCTGTGTTTGTTGGCTCGGACGTCGCCACGCCCGCTCCCGTATTTTCGGGGTGATGGTTGCTTTTGTGGTTCGAGTTGGGGTGGGGTGGTTTTGTTGTTGGTTGGTCTTGAGCTTTGGATTGTGGGGTCTTTTGGGGTGCTTTGGTCATGGGTGGAGGTTCTTTTGGTGAAGGTGGTGGTTGTGTGGTTTGTGGGGATTGTGCTTTGGGGCTAGGTGTTTTGGATTTTCTTGGGTCGGCTCTTTGTTTGTTTGAATTCTTTGAGGACTCACTTTCGGTCCTTTCACTCGAACTCCCTTTTTCCTCAGGGCTCTCCTCTTCTTCCTCTTCACTAATTACCTCCATGCTCACTTTCTTTGACTCCTCTGCATCACATTCAGAAATATCATCTAAATCATCAGAATTAAAATCTTCTTCACTACTTACCTTCTTTTGTTTCTTTGCTGGGCTTTGCCTCTTTGGTGGGCTTCTTGCTCGCTTTGCTTTTTCTCTCTTGACAACTCTCCTTTGGATTGTAGACAATGGAACATCATCTTCATTTTCTTCCTGCATCCACTCAGGCAATACAGGCTCCTCAACTGCTTTCTTTCCTTAGACACTGGCAAATACCTTCTTTTGCCACTCAAATTGTTCTTTGATAAACTTGGCCAGGGAGTTCTGTCTTTCCTCCAGACGTTGTAACGTCTGAGCATCAACAGAACTTGCAGCACCTGCAGATTTCACCCTAGGCTGAAAATTTGTTGAAAAGGGGCCTTGAGGTTGCTCCCTAAGCTCGAGGCCTCTATCTCCACTCCCGCCTCCATGCATGATCGGTTATCAAACAAGGGAAGTACAAATATCCATCCTTCCTGTTCTTCCATTTGTTGAGCTCGCGGTTGATCAACTTCCCAACCTCCACTTTGTCTCTGGACATGATTGCATCAATCACAATCATTCTCTCCTTGTCAACCCATGATGTGTGAGAGGTAGGGATTAAGCAGTGCCTTATGAAGTGGAACCAAGTGTTGGCTTCATCACAAAGGTATTTCTTCATTATCTTGAACTCGCTTCCATGCTCACCTCTTCTTTCCTGCATGAAAGACCTTCAACACATATCCTATCCTTAATGGCATCCATTTCACCCAATCCATAGTTCTTCCTGTTTGGTCTCCACGGCTTTGCCATAGTATCCTAACCCAAAATAATCATTGATGACTCTGACCCCAAATTTTACTTCCTCTCCTCGCACCTTTGAGACAATGGATGGTTCTCCTTCAGCCTTTCAACGATCCCCTTGTAGAAATCGTGAACCAGAGTAGCAATATACTCTTTTCTGTGCATAACAAATTTACGCCAACCCAACGCTACTGCGGCGGTAAGTAGAAAATTAGGATTGGGGCTTTCTTTGATCAAACCCCTTTCGTGAAGTAGGGCTTTCTTTTTAGATGGGTTTGGTGTTTTCAGGATGGGGGTGAGGATGAACTTAGTCGACATGCTTTCCTTTCCCAGAGGATTTGGTGGCGGATTGCTTCACTTTAGTCATGGTTTTTTGTGAGAAAATGTTTGGAAGGAAATGGGGATTTCTGGAAATTTTAGGTTTTCGAGAGAAATGGATGGGAGAATTTGGTTGAGAGAGAGAGAGGTTAGAAAGAGGTTGCGGTGGTGGAATGGTGGTGAATGGTTAGATTTTTATGGGAAGTGATGATGGGGAGTTGAGAAATGGTAGAGTGGAGTAATGGAGAAAAGTAACCGATTGATTAGACAAGTAGGGAAGGAGATGACGTCGTGGTCGGTTACCACGTTCGTTTGGCAGAGGAAATCATTTCGACACGTCATCACTTACGCCTTTGACTTCATTTAAATCGCTTGATCGCCCGGGCGTGCCCACGTCTAATGCTTTCTGAGACGTTACGACGTCTGCCCCTTTTTTCCTTTCTCCTTTTTCCTGCAACACAAAAATTAAAAAGACACAGAAAAATTAAAAAAAATCCTTGGGTTGCCTCCCAAGAGCGCTTGCTTTAAGAGTCTTCAGCCAGACTTTTGTCTCTTTTATTCAAGAATTGTTGAAGGACATTTGAATCTTGTCCCTCTCCACATGTTCTCCATGATATTGTTTCACACGTTGGCCATTAACTTTGAACATGGTGTTTGTCTTTTCATCAAATAATTCCACGGCACCATGAGGATACATCTTCATTAATTTGAATGGGCTCACCACCTTGACTTCAACTTTCCCGGGAACAATTTCAAACCTTGAATTAAATAGCAATACTGCTTTGTCCTTCTATCGATTCTCTTCTTTGAATTCTTTGATCATGCCATTTCTTGGTCTTTTCCTTGTACATTGCTGAGCTTTCATAGGCATGGTGTCTAAACTCTTCTAGCTCATTTAACTGTAACAGCCTTGCCTCACCAGCCTTTGCATGATCCAAATTTAATTGTTTCAATGCCCAATAAGCTTTATGTTGGAGCTCAATTGGCAGGTGACAAGCCTTACCATAAACTAGCTTGTATGGAGACATGCCCAATGGTGTTTTGTATGTCGCTCAGAGAGCCCACGATTGCATCATCCAAGTGTAATGACCACTCCTTTCTGTTGGGACCAACCATCTTCTCAAGTATTCTTTTGATCTCCCTGTTGGATATTTCGACTTGGCCACTGGTTTGGGGGTGATAAGCTGTAGCAATTCTGTGTTTTACTCCATATTTAGCCAAGAGGTTCTCAATTAGCTTATTGCAGAAATGAGAGCCTTCATCACTGATTATGGCTCGTGGAGTACCAAACCTTGTAAATATATTCTTTTTCAGAAACTTGCTAACAGATTTGGCTTCATTGTTTGGTAATGCCACCGCTTCAACCCACTTGGACACATAATCCACACTACTACGAATGTAGAGATTTCCATGGGACATAGGAAATGGTCCCATGAAGTCCATTCCCCATACATCAAACAATTCAACTTCCAGAATGTTTGTGAGTGGCATCTCTTGCTTGCTTGATATGTTTCTGTTCTTTGGCACTTATCACATCTTCTTACCAACTCATGTGCATCTTTGAATAAGGTTGGCCAATAGTAAGCCTGATTGTAGGACCTTTGCAGCTGTTTTAGTACCTCCAAAATGTCCACCATAAGGTGCTGAATGGCATTGTTGCAAAGACATGGAGTTGCTCTTCCTCTCCTAGGCATCTTCTTAATAACCGATCCGACACAATTTGTACAAGTATGGTTCATCCCAGAAATAGTGCTTTATAGTGTGGAAGAACCTCTTCTTCTGCTGATAGTTGAATCCTACAGGCACAATTTTGCTAACAAGGAAGTTAACTATGTCAGCATACCATGGAGCAGTAGTATCAGACGTTATGACGTTTGACGAAAATGTCATAGACGTGGTAACGTCTTCAACTACTGAGGCTACTAACAATAGTCTCTCATCAGAAAATTTTTCTTGTATATCCTTTTCACCTGTACCTGCATCAACATTCTCAAGCCTAGAAAGATGATCAGCAACTTGGTTCTCCACCCCCTTTTTGTCACGAATTTCCAAGTCAAATTCTTGGAGGAGGAGAACCCATCTAATAAGTCTTGGCTTTGCATCTTTTTAGAAATTAAGTACTTAATGGTGAATGATCGATAAAAACAATAACTTTTGCACCAACTAAGTAAGATCGAACTTATCAAATGCAAATACAACGACCAAAAGTTCTTTTTTGATCCACAAGATAATTCAATTGGGCATCATCTAAGGTTTCTATGGCGTAATAAATAGAATGAAAAAATTTTCCATACCTTTGCCCCAATACTGACTCCTACAAAGATAATCACTTGCGTCGCACACATCAACTCAAATGGCTTGGACCAACTGGAGTGACTATTACAGAGCGATCACCAAGGCGATCTTGATTTGTTGAAAGCTTCATGGCATTGTTCATCAAAGTTGAAGACGTTGTCACGTTGCAACAATGATACAAGAGGTTTTGAAATTTTTGAGAAATCCTTGATAAATCTTCAAAACCCCCGCATGTCCTAAGAAACTTCGACTCCTTTGATAGTTGTTGGTGGAGGTAGCTTGTCAATAACATCAATTTTTGCTTTGTCTACCTCTAATCCCTTCTTTGATATTATGCGTGTCCCAACACTATTCCTTCTTGTACCATGAAATGGCATTTTTCCCAATTGAGCACTAGGTTGGTTTCTTCACACCTTATCGAACTCCTTCCAAATTATCCAAGCATGCTTGGTATGAATCTCCATAGATCGAGAAATCGTCCATAAAAACTTCCATGGAGTTCTCAATGAAATCGAAAATAAGGCCATCATGCACCTCGAAATGTTGCAGAGCATTACACGTACCCCAAATGGCATCCTTCTCGAAAGCAAAGGTACCATAGGGACAAGTGAATGTTGTCTTCTCTTGATCTTCAGTGCAATGGCTATCCGGGTTGTAACTGAATAACCATCAAGGAAGCAAAGAGAAATCCTTGCTGCGAGCCCTGTCTAGCATTTGATCAATGAATGGAAGAGGAAATGATCCTTCTTAGTTGCTTTGTTTAACTTTCTGTAATCCATGCATATCCTCCCAACTCATCATTCTTGTCCTTGTTGGAACTAGCTCATTTTTTTCATTTTTTACCACAGTAACTCCTCCTTTCTTGGGCACGCACTGAACTGGACTCACCCAGGAGCTATCACTAATAGGGTAAATGATTCCTGCATCCAACCATTTGATGATTTCTTTCTTCACCACCTCCTTCATTATGGGGTTCAATCTCCTCTGTCCTTCAATGCTATTCTTGGCATTCTCCTCCAAGACTATTCTATGCATGCAGATTGTGGGACTGATCCCCTTGATGTCTGCCATTTGCCAACCAATTGCCTTTTTATGTCTCTTCAGGGTAGTAATGAGATCATCTTCCTGCTCTTGAGTGAGCTTGGAAGAAATGATCACTGGCAAAGAATCATTTTCCCCTAAGAAGACATACTTTAAATGATCAGGTAACACCTTTAGTTCCAAGGTGGGTGGCTCTTTAATGGAAGGCACATTCCTCTTCAGATTTGACTCCTCTTGCCCTAAAGATTCATACCTCTTTGTCCATGACTTTGTGTGCAGGGGGGCTCGACGGGCGTGTACGTCGATGATGTGACGTTACAACGCTCAGAGGAGCAACTTCTTCTCGCTAACAATTCTTGTATTTCATTATTCCCGTAAGCTTCTCCGGATGATTATTGTCCTTGTTGAATCGCTTTTGGACCATATGATCAATGGCAACCACATAAGAACACTCCTCTGTATTTGGTTCCGGATACTTGAGCGCATCGAGGACGTTGAACTTGACTTCTTGGTCATTGACTCTCATGATTAATTCTCCTTTCTCGCACATCAATGATTGTCCTTCCAAAGTAGCTAAAAATGGTCTCCCGAATGATGGGAACTTCTTTATCCGCATCAAAATCTAAAATAACAAAATCCACTTTGGAAACACAAACTTGTCAACTTTAATCAAAACATCTTCTAATATGCCTTCGGGATAAACTCGCTTTTATCACCTAAAGTTAAGCTTAAAGAAGTAGGCACCGCGAGTTCCTATACCAAGTTTGTCATAAATGGACTTGGGCATCAAGTTGATACTTGCTCCCAAGTCACATAAAGCTTTACCAATGTAAAAATCTCCAATGGAGCATGGTATAGTAAACCGCCGGGATCCTTGAGTTTTCTAGGAAGTTTATTACGCATAATTAAACTACATTCTTGATTAAAGCAACGATTTCAAACTCCCTAGCCTTCTCCTTTTGGTGATGATGTCCTTCAAGAACTTGGCATAATTTGGCATCTCTGTTGTAAAGCATCAACCAAAGGAAGGTTGATGTGTAATCGCTTTAACATTTCCATGAACTTCTTTGAATCGCTTATCTTCATGGGCCTTCTTCAATCTTTGAGGGTATGGTGGAGGAGGATACTCGTGTACAAGCCTAGGTATGCGATCTTGATTCTCGGTTCAAAATTAGACGTTGTAACGTCCCGGAATATCCTTCACACCACTTGTGCTTGCTGCTTTCCCTTTCTTTTCTCTTTCTCCGCACTTCTTTTGCTTCTCCCTGTAATTCTTCTTCCACAGGCATAGTTGGTTCGGGATATTCAGTACCACTTCTTAAAGAAATTGCATTTACTCGACCGCTTACCCCATTATTACCATTAGGGGTTGATGATGATGGTGTTTTCATTGTAGAAGGAAGAGATTCATTCTGTCTCGAGTGAGTGAGAGTCAAGTTTATCTGTCCAATTTGATTTTCCAGAGTTTTGATTGAAGACTCATGAGTTTGAAGAGTTGTCTTGCAATCACTTATGAAGTTCTTCATCATGGCTTCCAAACTGCTATTGTTGTTATTCTGCACATACTGCCTCTGTTGTTGTTGAGGAGGAAATCCCGGAGGTATTGCGGGAGCATTGTTGCTGGTATTCAGCGCATTGTTGTTTCTCCAACTGAAATTTGGATGATTTCTCCAATTTGAATTGTAGGAATTGGAATAGGGACCATTTCCTTTGTTCTGAGAGACAAAGTTTACAGATTGAGGATTGTAGGGACACTCCTCATACACATGCCCTTCTTACAATAAACACACACTACTCCACGATCGGTAGGTTCAATCACGCAATGACCGCTTCTCGACGTGGCCACGTTTGAAGTACTCAAAGTTTTGATCATGTTGGTCGGGTAGCCACTTGAGCAGAAAAGAGCGATTACTTCACTTATCTCATGCACACCGCTTTCTTTCCGTGAGTAAATCTATCGATGGCCAATGAGAGTTGTGGGTGGCTATTTCATCAATGAGCTTGCATGCCTCGAGAAAGGACATGTTTAGAATGACACCACCGATGAAGCATCAAGTATCAATCTTGTAGGTTGATCTAGGCCATTATAAAACGTCTCCATTTGGATCACCACAGAATGCCATGGTGAGGGCACATTCTTAGTAATTCCTTCCACTCTCCCTAAGCTTCAAATAATGATTCCCTTCCCTTTGTTTGAAGGAAGTGATATCATTTCTCAACTTAGCATTCTTGTTGGGAGGGAAATATTTGGCCGAAACTTCTCTCGCTAGCTCATCCCAAGTATGAATTGAATTTGGCTCCAAGGAATTCAGCCAATTTTTAGCCTTATCCTTGAGTGAGTATGGGAAGAGTTTCAATCTAAATGCATCCTCTGACACTCCAGGGATGATAAAGTTGCTTTGCATACATCCAGAAATTGTCTCGGTGAGAGTATGGATCTTTCGAGGGAAACCTCCAAATTGGCCTCGATCTGCAAAGATTTGGAACATCATGGGCTTGAACTCAAAGTGGCCAGTATGAAGGGTTGGTCTTGCAATGCCTGTTTGTAAATGAGCAGGGTTAAGCACGACATAGTCACGCATAGGTCTGTCCCTATCATTGACCATATCTTGTGGTCCTGCATTGATGAGTTGCTGCCTTTGGTAGTGTTCATCATCAACAATGATTGTCTCTGTATGAGTTTGTGGTCCAAGACCTTGTCCTCTGACTCCTCTTGGTGTATGTCCACCTCTAGAACCAGTGTTATGTTCAGACATGGTTGGGTGTTGTTCTTGTTGTTCCTGCCTTCTTCTTAACCTTTGTTGTCTCCTTAGTTGTCTGAAAGTTCTTTCAGGTTCTGGATCAAACTCAGGTTCAGATTCACTACTTGGTTCCGTTGAACTAGAGCTTGAGTTGGAACTAAGCATACGCTGTAACGTCTACCTGTTCAAACACAGACACAGCAAACAACACAGTAAAATTCCTTCAACTTGTGTTTTAATACTTTGACCAATGAAAATCACTACAATCCCCGGCAACGGCGCCAAAAACTTGTTCGCGTTTGTGTAATAGTATAGATTTTCGCAATTAAAGTGCAAGTATACACATCGTACAAGTAATAAAGTGGATTTAAGTAAGAGATCGTTCCCACGAGGATTGGTTTGCTTTTCAAAGTTCAAGATCAAAGCACAAGAGAATTAAGTAACAAATCGGCAATAAGAGTTGTTTTTAAAGCTAAAGATGTAATTAAAGCAAGTAAACAAATGTTGGTTGTGAGTATGGAATGAGAGATGAGTTGAGTTGTTGCATGCAGATAAATCCTTCCTAGCCAGACGTTACAACGTTTAGACGTTATGACGTTCAAATGTTAATCTGTGTAGACGTGGCCACGTCTGAACGCTGTTGCAAAAGAGCTATGCTTTTCAGCACAAAACGTCAGAGTTTCAAGTACAAGAAATCCTATGTCTAGGTTCTAAATAGGCCCACTCCTCGTATTTTAAGTACCCACAAAGAATGTTCTATGAACTATTATCCATTCTATGTCTAGACTTAGATAAAGATGCCTAAATGTCTTTAGTGCATTGTTCATTCATATAAATCTTTGATTTCTTTTCATAGACCGTATGTCCAGCACTTCATGAATCTACCCATTTTAAGAGGCCAACCTCAAAACAAGTTTTGAAAATATTATTACGCAAAGATTTAAAACGGCAACGTTAACACTTCATAACATTAGCTAGAAATTCATTAAAAGCAAATCAACAACTCAACTACAAAGTGTTTAGCTCATCGCCGAGCATCTTTACTGAGAATGAAAAGGATTTAAAATCCTAATACCATACATAATGTAAAAGAACTTGCAGGTAGAAGATACACCTAAGTAACTTTTAAGCATATCTATTTGTATAGACGTTACAACGTCCGAGCTTTACAAAATGCGAGAAATAAAAACTAATTTCAGACAAGCAAAATACGTAAGTCCTGTTTCCGGATCTTCTTTACAAAACTAGTTCTGAATTTAATGGAGAGATGGTGAGAGATGAAGATGAAGTGATTCTGAAGTTGGTGATGCCTTGAGAGAGAAGTGAGCCATCAATAAATAGCCACCTTGTCGACGCGCTACCGATGTCACTTGCCCACCTACCGGATCTGCTTTTTCCTATCTTCTCCCGATTAATCGCTCAGAGCTACGGTGTTTCCATGCGCGTCACCATAGGGAATGGGAGATCTTCCGACTTTTATATCTTTGACTATCATTGCTTAGCGCGCAAAAATTAAGATCTTTCACCCTTTCTTTCTGCTTTGCACTTGATGAGACGTGGTGAGGGACGTGGTGACGTTCAAAGACTAAATTTCCGCACAAGCACACAAAGCATCAAAACGCTCTCTCGAGGCACCTCTTGGTGCCTAAATGCATATATTTATCACTTCATTCATTTATTTACTAAAAACTCGAAATTGCATAAAACTAATTTAATAACCCTTGTATTGCTAGAGAACTTGCATGACTTATTCTTTGAATGAGTGTAAATAACTCATATAAATATGAGTTATCAGTATCCCTCTGGAACTTTAACTCCATGAAGAAACTCACAAAAGACAGTCTTCTCCTTTCTAGATAGAGTATGAGTCACGGAGGTAGATATGTACGTGTACCCTTCTTTATAGGACCCAATTCGGTCTCAAACCCATACTAACCAAATCCAACCTTGAGTTGATGGTATCTTTAGTCTTACCCGGCAAATTGAGTAAGGTACCAATGACACTTTCGAAGACATTCTTTTCAACATGCATCACATCAATGAAATGCCTTACATATAATGACTTCCAAAGATGGCAACTCAAAGAAAATCGACTTTTCTTCCACCCTCGTTTGCAAGACTCTCTCCGCAAAAGGCTTCTCAAATTTAATGTTCAAATCTTCCACCTTTTCAAATACTGCTCACCCGTCAAAGGCGGGGATCTCTACGTGTTCTCGTATTCCCATCAAATGTCTTTCTCCACAATCGATAGTGATGAGTTGATGGCAAAAATCTACGATGACCAAGATAGATATTCTTCTTACCATGTTCCAACCACATCCAATCTGTGTTATCTTCACATATAGGGCATGCACATCGCCTTTTGTTATTGCACAGATAGATTGTCGTATGCAGAAAGTCGTTAATTGTGCCAAAGATCATAGCCGCGCCTCGTGGTGAAACTTTCTTCTCTCGAACCCATCATACACCTCTACCCCGCCTCCCACATTTGCTTCAAGTCTTCAATTAAAGGAGCCAAGTATACATCAATATCATTTCCTAGTTGTTTGGGCCTGTAAATTAACAAAGACAACATCATATATTTGCGTTTCATGCAAAGCCAAGGCTGTAAGTTATAAATCGCCAAAATCACGGGCCATGTATTGTGGGAGCTACTCGATACCGTGCGGGTTAAATCCATCGCCAGACAATGCAAGGCGTAGGTTTCTCGGGTCATCCCGAAATTAGGATACTCAATATTAATTTTTTCCATTGCGGAGAATCGCACTGGTGTCGTAGCATACCATCTTTAATCCTTTCATCCTCATGCCATGTCAAGTGTTTTGCATCTTCCGAACTACGATACATGCACCTAAATCGAGGAATTATAGGACAATACCACAACACCTTTTTCGGAGCGGACTCTTTCTTCTTATATCATGTGCATTACATTTAGGACACAAGTTTAACAACGCATGTTCATTCGAAATAAAATGCAATCATTCGGACAAGCGTGTATCTTCTCATAGTTCAAGCCAATAGACCTTCGACATTTGCTTTGCATCATACGTCCGAGAAGGAAGCACATTATCATTCGGCAACATTTCTTTCAGAAGTGCGAGTAAATCAGTAAAGCTCTTATCCGTCCATCCGTGGCGAGTTTTCAAGTTATACAACTTGATCACAACCAATAATTTTGTGAATTCAGTACAACCCGCATACAATGGTGTCTCTGCATCAGTTATCAACTTCTCAAGCATTTCAGGACAATTATTAAGATCCTCTTCAACCACCTTTGCCATCTCTTCAAATTCGTTCGCATCAAATGAGTGTGTTCTGGTGTCAACCGGCGGCGCATATCTCTTAGTAATATCATTCATATTTGAAGATTCACCTTTTTTCTCACCGTGCATTATCCAACAAGTGTAACTTTGATCAATTCCATTCGCCTTTAAATGTCGTGCCAACTCCTCTGCAGTAACTGATTTTACATAACAACAACTTAAACAAGGACATTTCATACCACTAGTGTCCCTAAATGTTCAACAGCACATCTCACAAAATAATCCACTCCAGAGGCATACTCCTTGGATGCATTTATCGTGGACATCCAATTTCTATCCATAATTTCCAAATATTTATAATAAAATCCTGAGAAGAGAACTTTAACATATGACCCATCAAGCAATTCGAATATAATGAAGAATCAATTCATATAAAAAAAAACAAACAAAATTTCCTCTTTTAAATTTTTTTCAATTCCACTCCTTATTTTCCCAAGCTATATTTATCTCATATTTTATTTCTATTCTCGGTCCTTTGGTCAAGACAACGGAACCATAGTCTAGTCTTCCAAATAATGAACTTTATGTGTAACAAGAAGAGGCTAGTGGTAAAAAAAAAGAGTCTAGTGTGCACAAGTGACAAAACTAATATATTTCTAAACTAGAACCCACAATTAATATCTAACAACTTTCCTAATTGTAATTTACAAGAAAAAATTGCAACAAGAGAAACATGAAACAAACACCAAATAGGCGAACAACGAAACCAACCTGAAGAAGAAGAAGAAGAAGATGAAGTACTAGTAGGAGCCAACAACGTGAAAGTGGTCGTTGGAGAAGAAGAGCCAGGGAAGTAGCTCTGGGTTTCTGGGTTTTGAGTTAGGGTGTTAGGGTTTTGCGTTTCTAGGTGAGTGATTTTGCGTTCCTGGGTGAGTGTGTTCGCTGAGAGAGGGAAGTAGCTCAATGGGAAACGAAAAATTATTATTTAACCATACCTAGCGTTTTCTAAAAAACGCTAGGGATCTATCTAGCGTGTTTTCTAAATACCTAGCGTTTTGAATAAAAGCGCTAGGGATCTGTCTAGCGTGTTGACTAAATACCTAGCGCTTTCTAAAAAATGCTAGGGATCTATCTAGCGTGTTTTCTATTTGGCTAGCGTTTTGAATAAAAGCGCTAGGGATCTGTCTAGCGTGTTTTCTAAATATCTAGCGTTTTCTAAAAACGCTAGGGATCTATCTAGCGTGTTTTCTAATTGGCTAGCGTTTTGACTAAAAGCGCTAGGGATCTGTCTAGCGTGTTTTCTAAATACCTAGCGCTTTTCTAAAAACGCCAGGGATCTATCTAGCGTGTTTTCTAATTGGCTAGCGTTTTGAATAAAAGCGCTAGGGATCTGTCTAGCGTGTTTTCTAATTGGCTAGCTAGCGTTTTGAATAAAAGCGCTAGAGATCTGTCTCGCGTGTTACCTAATTGGTAGCGTTTTACTTTAAAACGCTACTAATGGTGTAGTGTGTTATTAAAATGGGTAGCATTTTTTTATAAACGCTACTAAAGGTGGCGTTCTCTTTTTACAATTATGGCGTAGTGGTTTATAAAGTGTTGAGACCATCATTTTCTTGGTTTGTTTAGACCATAAAAATCTAAGGACTGACCCTGTTGAATACGTTATTTGCTACTGCCTCCATTCCTAAACTTTGGTCTTTTTAGAGTGTTTCACACAAATTAAGAAATCATAAATTTGTAATACCTAAAGACTAAGTACCCCTTTGTAGCATTAATACCCACTAACTTGGGAATCCAAAGTAGTTCATATTGTGAATAGTGACAATTAATTGATAAAGGGTAAACTTGGAAAAATTAGGTAAATTGTACATTGGTAACTCAAAAAGACCAAAGTTTTGGAACAAAAAGAAGAGGCAAAAATGACCAAAGTTTAGGCCCCGTTCAGGGTGGTTTTATGTTTTCTGTTTTGAAATTTTTAAAAACCAAAACTAGTTTTTATTTTGAGTTTTAAAAATTTCAAAAACCAAAACCCGTTTCCAGTTAAGAAATTTTCAAAAATCAAAATCACTTTCAAACATGAACATAAAAATAAAAATTCATCATAAACTTATTTTAATCAAAACAATATATAACATTAAGTTTGGAAAAATTAAAATTACAACTATATAATCTATTGATTATTTAATAATACTAATAACAAAAGTTGAAAGTACTAATTATCGACATACGCAGGTTAGAGTGGTAATCGGTAGTGGTCAGATTGGTGGTGATGATCATAGTGATCGTAAAAGTGGTGTTTGACAGTGGTCAGAGTGGTGGTTGGTAGTGGTCAGTGTGGTGGTTGACTGTGGTCAGTGGTGATGGTTGGCGGTGGTCGGAGTAGTGTTGGTGGTGGTCAAAGTGGTGGTTGACTGTGGTCGGAGTGGTGTTGGTGGTGGTCAAAGTGGTGGTTGATGGTGGCCAGAGTAGTGTTTGTGGTGGTCAAAGTGGTGGACTGGTGGTCCTGAGTGGTTGTTGGTGGTGGTCGGAGTGGTAGTTGGTGGTGGTGGTCAGTGTGGTGGTTGGCGGTGGTCGGAGTGGTGTTGGTGGCAGTCAAAGTGGTGGTTGACGGTGGTGGCCGGAATGGTGGTCGGAGTGGTGGTTGGCGGTGGTGGTTGGCGTGGTAGTTGGTGGTGGTCAGATATATTGATGATCAGAGGTGGATAAAACAAAAACAGAAACAAAAATTATAAAACATATTTTTGTGGTTTTGAGTTTTGAAGGAAAACTGTTTTGAAATTAAGGAAAAAATCAACTCAGCTCCATTTTACACGAACATTTCTGTTTTGAAATTGACTTTCAAAACCAAAAACCAAAAACTCAGAACCACCCTGAACAGACCCTTAGGAACAGAGGGAGTATTTACTAACTGTTATGGAGTAAAAGTATTATGGTTACTTACACCCCCTCTCTCTCAAAAACAAAGTTATTGGGCTACCAATGCACCAAGGCCCAAGTCCATCCATCAACGACTCATAATGCACCTTCTAACTAGACAGTTCAGATCCTTTTACCCAAGTACCATTTGACTCTATAAATATAGCACTTATTGCTAATAATCAGGTACGCATTAATTACCACTAAGACTTGCATTAACTCTCCAACGTCTGACTTTAGCATCAGAGTGGCTTTACAGGTACACCTCACCTTGTCTCGGAACATTAACATCAGACGTGACCTTTACTGATAAATCTCATCTCCTACCTACTGTCTAAGATCGGTTGACCCTTAGACACGGTACATAACATTACTAACTTATCAACTATTTACTAACTTATCAGATATCTATTACTTCTAAACTTCTAAAACTGTTATTTTGATAACTAGAAGAGATTGTTAATTCAGAAAATTAAATTAAATTAAAAAAGTAGCTTAATATATTGCTTCAAAAAAAAAAAGTAGCTTAATATATTTTTTATTCCACCTTCTCGGCTTCTCTCACACCTCATCCTCCCATTTTTTCAATGAAATTTTGGCGCCATATATATGTTTTCAGGTCAAGTGAGAGTGAGAAGGATTTAGCATTTTCAAATTAAATTTAAATTTAAATTCCAGATTCTCGCGCAACGCACGTTCACCTCTTCGTCGGCGACAGTGGTGAATCCCAATCGAAGTTCCCAAACCAAAAAAATCTGAATTATTTATCAAATGACATCCAATAATCCCTACGAGATCGTAGACGATGATGATGAGGTACGCAAATCGATTACTAGCTTTATTGCAAACTCAACAATTCTTATTCTTGAATCGTTTTTGTTTGTGTGTGTTTTTTAGGGATTTGATTGGGAAGCCGCTGCAAGAGAAATTGACGTGGTTTGTCAAATGAAAAACGATGCAAACGCAAAGGGAAAGGAAAAGGAAACGGTTTCTGTGAAGGGTAAGCAATACACTCTTGATAAGTTTATGGCCAAGAAGGAAACCCTAGCGCCTCAGTTTCAAGAGGAACCTGCTGAAAACCCTACTTGTATCCATGACATTGACACCGAAGCAGCCAAAACTTGGATATACCCAGGTAGTAATTTTCTACTGGTTGTAATTGTTTTTGTTTGGTATGCTGTTTTTTTTTTCTTTCTATCCACCTTATTGGATAAACAGCTTAATTATGTCCTTGTAGCATTAGTGCTTTTCATATAAGTGTTTACAAGTGTTTAGGTATAAGCTATTTCATTGGTAAAAAAAATGTATAAGCTATTTCTATAATTTCAATAGTAAAATATAAAATAAAGTCAAACTACTGCATTGAAGAGCTTATGGAAATAAGACGAAAACAAAACAACTTATGGACATATTTTATGTTTCCATAAATTCCCCCAAACGGTACTAGTAGATAAGTCTAAATAAACCAATCCAAATAGGCAATATGTTTCATATATCTATGTTTAGGAGAGTAGTCAAGAAGGAGGAAGGGATTGTAATTGAAATTATGTTGGTTTGGATTCGTTTCTAGCTTACTAGAGCTTTTCAGGTAAAGAAAGTAAGTTTTTTTTTTTTTAATTTTTATTTTTATATTGTTAGATACAGTCAGGAACTGTAGTTACTGCCTTCAAGAGGTTGAGAGTCATTGAATGTTTTTTCTCCTAACGAATGCAGAGAGAGAGAGAGATAGGGACAATCAAATGCAGAGAATCTACATCCTAAATAAAGAAAGTTTATGACTATTCACGTTAGGAAAAGTCCTTATAATCTTATAGGTGTTGATAAAGAAGTTAAATGAGAGAGGTTTTAGTAAAATTGAGATGCAAAAACTATTTTCAACTTATAAGAAGTTATTGTTTTAAAAACTGTTGTTTATTGCAAGACTCTTAATATTTCTTTTACTATAACTACTTCTTGAGAAATGTCCCCAACTGGTTCTTAACCTGTACACCTAGTTTGAAAGAACTGTTATTGTTGTTGTTTCTTATATTTCCATACATAGTTCAACTTCAACTTGAGGGATTCAAACTTTAATCGATCATTTCTTTTGCAGTTAATGTGCCACTTCGTGATTATCAATTCCATATTACCCAGTCTGCACTCTTTGAGAACACGTTGGTTGCCTTGCCAACAGGACTTGGCAAAACACTCATTGCCGCAGTTGTCATGTATAACTACTTCAGATGGTTTCCTCAGGGTAATGAAATGTCACGATCGTGTATCCACTATCCACATATTTCACAGTTTTACAGCACGTATCATATCAATACGTTACCTAACCTTTTGACTGAGAAAATCATCTTCAGAATGAGAGGAGCATTTACATTTGCTGCTGCCTTTTTGTAACAGGGAAAATAGTCTTCGCTGCTCCTTCTCGACCACTTGTCATGCAGCAGATAGAAGCATGCCATAATATTGTGGGGATACCTCAAGTAATGGCTTTTTTCTTAGCTTTTATTTGCCTTCACCTTTCCTCTGATGAAATTTATGAAATATCTGGGTGAATTCAATTGCAGGAATGGACAGTTGACATGACTGGTCAGTTAAGTCCTCCCAAAAGAGCTCGTCTGTGGAAAACAAAGCGAGTTTTCTTTGTCACTCCACAAGTTTTGGAAAAGGATATTCATTCTGGTGAATTTTTTAATTAATTTCATAGTATTTTTCTGGGTATCTATTTTCATGTATCATATTCTATTCTATGTTTTTCTTCATCTTATAAGGTTTTATACCTTTATTTATTATTTACTTGCATGATTTAATTTATTTCAGGTAAGTGTTTGGTGAAATACTTGGTATGTTTGGTGATTGATGAAGCTCACAGAGCAATGGGAAATTACTCTTATTGTGAAGCAGTTCGTGAGGTTTGATTTGTTCAGAGGTTTTTAGTTACTTCTGGTCTTTCACTATTTCTTGATATTTCCTATACACACACACACACATAACTGATTTATATATATTCATTGTTAGAATAACATATAACTGATTTACCCCTGATAATATTTTGGTTTCTAGTTAATGGCTGTACCCGTGCAAATGAGAATATTAGCGTTAACTGCAACACCAGGATGTAAGTTTTATATAATCTAATCTCTTTTTTCTCTGAGAATTTTTTTTTCTCATCTAATTCTGTGTGGTATCCAGCTAAGCAACAGACGGTCCAGGATGTTATTGATAATCTGCATATCTCCAAGCTTGAACATCGCAGTGAGACTGATGACGACGTTATCTCATATGTTCACAATAGGAAGATAGAGTTGATACAGGTGGTCAATGCATGCCTATTTGTAATCTAAAGTTATAACATACATATCTTAAAAATCTTTGTT
The DNA here is from genome assembly GCA_020916435.1 of Oxytropis ochrocephala. NCBI lineage: Eukaryota > Viridiplantae > Streptophyta > Magnoliopsida > Fabales > Fabaceae > Oxytropis > Oxytropis ochrocephala. The sequence goes on from CM037094.1 coordinate 56,374,115, forward strand.
ATTGTATTGCCAGGTTCCAATGGGCCAAGATGCTGAAGAAATAAACAATACGTTTTTGGAAGTCATACGACCTATAGTAACCAGGCTTACAAACATTGGGGTCATTTGGAATAGAGATTATCGCACTGTATGCCTGTTTGACTACTAGTTTCCTTTTCATTTTTGTTCTGGTTTCAGATTGCTCTATCGTTTGTTAGCAAATAACTGGCTTAGCACTATATTCGAGCATGATTTGTTCCCCCTTTCGTCCTCCTTTTCAACTTCCATCACCTATTGAAAGAACATATCTAAATATGGTTTATTAAGTTCCCAATTCTTTCAAAATTGTAATAAATATAATCAAGCAATTATTTTGACGCCTGACAACAATTTGCAAGATAAACTAATCCCTAAGGTACATACACAAAAAAGTAATACTTCCTCCGGTCCTTTTTATAAGGAACAAATGAGTTTTTCTTCTTGGTGTAATTGTTTGTGCTTATATGCTTATATTTGTGTGATTCTGTTAAGAAATCCCTGTTGTGTTACACTCAAGATGTTGAATAGTGGTATATCCATAGTGCTGGTAAGCACTAAGTAAATAAGCTAATGGTGACTTTTCAAAAAAAAAAAGCTAATGGTGATGAGAAGGCCGGAGTACATTGATCCATTGCATTGCTTCATAAGTTCTTAATCCTTGTAATATTGGATGCTCATAAGAGGAGTTTAGCAGGAAATATAGGAATTCTTTCTGTTAGATCCTTGAAAAGTACGTTACATACATACCGTGGTTTTTTTTGTCTATTCTCATCTCATGTGTCCCCTCCTACTCTATGGCAGCAATTATGGCTTATAGTCTGTTGAAAGTCGCTTTGTCCATGCTTCAGTTGCCTAGTTCTGAGAGTGTGGAGTGTGTCGAGAGTCTCACATCGACTAGAGATATGACCTAAGTATTGAGTGTGAATGTTCCCCACCTTACAATCCGGTTTTGTGGGGTTGAATTGTTTTCAAAATCTAAGAAGCGCTAAGCACAAATTATAAGATTATCTAAGTAACAGGAACTTTGATTGAAGAAAAGATATAACTAGAGATAATCTGTAAACCACTTTGGTATTGTACTAGTTACACATATTTGGAAATTTGGATTTGAACGTCAAATTGTTATGTAATTGTCATGGATACTCTCATGCAGATTCAAAAACACTTCATGTTATGTTTCCTGGAGCTAGAGAACTAATTAGTTGTCAATGGAACAATGAAATCCAAGACAGCCCACCTTATGACAATCAGAATACTATTAGCTTGTTGAATCTATATCCATATAACATAAATATAAGGTTTAGGTGGTCGAAGTGAAGCCTTTTAGAAAGGCTTTCTGTCTCTTTTTCAGTTTTTCAGTTGCATTGATAAGATTCTATTCTAGTATGTCTCCCCGGGCCGTTAGTTTTTTATCTATCTAATTTTCATGAACTTTTTTAAACGTGATTATTATCTTTTATGGTTTTCTTAGCTATTATTTTTAGGATTCATTAACTTCTCATTCTTAGCTGCCATATGGTTCTGTCTGTACTGCGATTTGCCAAAATTATTTGTAGCTGAATCATAATTTTCTCCTCTTTTGAATGCTTCACAGTTGAGCCCTTGTGTATTACTTGAAATGAGGGAAAAGTTTCGCCAGGGGAACATGCAAGATCCTTCTCATATCAACTTTGTAGATGTTGAAGGGTATTTTGGAGTTCTAATTACTCTTTATTACATCCATAAACTGCTATCAAGTCATGGAATAAGGCCAGCATATGAGATGCTTGAAAGAAAATTGAAGCAAGGGTAGGCCTTTGTGTATACTTCATAATTCCTGTGTGTGATATTATTTACCCTTTAGGCAATTTAAGAACGTAGTTATAGATGAAGACTAGCACATAGTGGTATCTAAAGTCAGAGGCAGTACAAGGAAGAGTTCCTAAATTCTAAAATATCTAAAAAGATAAAATACGGCAGAATATCTAAGGACAGGCACAGATTTTGAGTGTTAATTTGATTGTGCTCTGCAGTCCACATCGTTAAACATGCATTATTGATTCTTCTTTAGCCATGTGATCCACTCGTTGCTATGAATTTGTTGTATTATAGTCTTAACAAAATTAGCAAAATTTACATGCTTACATTGAACACAATTCTATACTAATACTAACGTCATTGCTAAGATTTTAAAAATAATGATCACCAGTAACTGGTGCTTGTTTTCCTCTAGTTGAATTTAATCTAGCTTTGTGATCATAGTTGATACTTGACATGTGGAGGAGGTGAACTGAAGATGCTTTCAACAATGATATGTAGGTTTTTTGCAAAATTTATGAGTAAAAATGAAGATATTCTGAAAGCAAGGCAACTAATGCAGCAAAGCTTGTCTCATGGAGCGTCGAGTCCCAAGCTGTCCAAAATGAGAGAAGTATTACTGGAGCATTTCAGTAAGTATAATTTTGTTTTTCAAGTGCTGAGTTTAACTACTGTGAATTATCAGGGTGTTGGTATTTTCCTTCTAGCTGCTTACAGTGGTGTCGTGAAAGGAAAGATTTACATCCTTAAAGACATATGTAAATAACTTTTCTTGCAGCACTGTCGGCCAAGAAAATTAAGTTCAAGTTGCAATTGAAAACTAACTATGCTTACCAGTTAATCTATGTAGCGAATTTGTTATTTTATTATCAATTCTGTTTATGGCTTTTTATGCTTTAAATTTCCAACAAAATTGTTTTTAGCATCTGGGGACAGAAAGTCTGGCACAAAAGGGATGGTTGTTAGGATTTACAGGAGTTCAATGATAACATTTAGCTTAGCAGCTTCAATTTTTTTACGAAGATGTTCCTGAGTGTGAAATTTTTCTTGGTTTGTGAAACTTAAAACGAAATTTGGAATATTGATCAATTTTTTCCTAGTTTACATGTTCCTTTAAATGATCTTTCTCCTGAGTTTTATAAGTTTTCATTAACAGGGATCAATCGGTGTGAGAGTAGTATATAGCTGTTATTAAACTTGTATAATGTTAGCTCATTTAGCTCAATTAGCTTTCGGTTATAATTCTGTTAAGTGTGCACACGATAGGTATCAAGTGTGCACACGTTAAGATCTTCTATAAATAGCCATTGATGTAACTGATTCACATATAACAGAAATACAAATTACAGTTTGAGAATTTTCCCTCTCGTTCTCTCTTTCCTTCTTTAGATTCTGGTATTATCTTACATGGTATTAGTAGACTAGCGATCCATGGCTGACGACGACTCCAACGGTGGCACGCCACCGCCTATTCCGACGCCGGTTCCGGTCTCAACAGCGACGGCGATAGATCCTCTCATCACGTTTACGCTCAAATTTTCAGATAAGCTTGACGAGAAAAACTTTCTCGTATGGAGGCAACAGGTAGAACCGATGATCAACGCACATAATTTGCAAGGTTTCATTCATTTTCCGAAATACCAGATCAATTCCTCAATTCTCACGATCGTGAAGCACGCGAAGAGAAAATCCACGCTATCATAACTGGTTGGAACAGGACCAATGGTTACTGTCATGGCTTCAATCAACTCTCTCGAGCACGATTGTGCCTCGAGTTCTCGGTTGTTCTCACTCCTTTCAACTTTGGGAGCGTTTACACGATCACTTCCAAAAGCTTACACGAACGAAGGCACGACAACTCCGCACGAGCTCGATCTACGACGCTTGAATCACTTAAGCATTGACGAGTATCTACTACGCATCAAATCTAACGTAGATAGTCTCGCATCGCGAGCTGATCCTGCTCCTTTGGAGCAAGATATTGATGTTATTTTGGAAGGTCTTCCCGAGGATTATGCACCGGTCACATCTCTCGTGATTGAAAGCAAATTTGAAGCAAATCAACTCGAGGAGGTTCAAAGCGTTGCTCGCGCACATGAACTACGCTCTAACAAGTTTAAGAAGAAATCTCGATGAAACTCTCTCGATCAATTTAACAAACACCTTGCCCGCACCGCATTGTAACTCGTAAACTCAAAGAAAATACTTACGTAATTTCGCTCTTACTCTAATAATGCTGGAACTGATAGTAATTTGCAGAATAATAATTTTTCCGGTGCCTACCGTGGCCGTGGAGGCCGCGGTGGCCGAGGACGTGGCCGTTTTGGCAATGTGCAGTGTCAAGTTTGCTTCAAATTTGGACACCTAGCTTCAATGTGTTACAATAGGTTTAATCAGCATTTCCAAGCACAGATACCACCTGACTACCAAGGTTTTACTGCACCAAACAATACCTATTTCAATCATCAACCTAATCCATTTGCCTATGCCCACCCTGCACCTTAACAATCGGTGAGAGGGATGCCCATTTAAATCTACTTTGTATATTATATGATTGTCAGTACTCGGTTGCTTCATGGAAGCTTCTATTTATCTGATCTTTTTGCTTAAAGATGTTGGACATTGTGGGATATAATTGATAGAAGTTGGGAAAAATGTTTTTCCATTGTACTCCCATTCGGGGTGATGCTAAGTGGAAAGTGTATAGAATGAGTACTGAAACGTTTATTATTTTTGTAAACAGAGACTTTTGAATTAGTTTGATAGGTTATTAAATATATGGAGGGTAAGGGAATAAAGTGTAAGGTGAGGAAAATGAGAGTTTGTTGTAACCACTTGATGATGTGGCAAAGTGGAGGGAAAAATGTGAGCATTAGTGAGTGCTATAAATAGTAGTGGGAGGGAAATTAGAAGGCAACTAAGAATCGAGAATGCACTCTAGGGTCTTTGGGAGAGATTAGGCCTCTATAGTGCCTTAGGTTACTTTTATCTTCATTTTCTCTTGTATTTTCGGTTTATCACCATTAATACACTTATTATGTTTGATTGAGTCATGAGAAATTCTAGTTCCTATCATAGTTTTATTAGCATTACCTTTGTCAGTGTAATGAGAAAGCAATTGATCATCTTTTATTGCTTTGTCCAGTTCCCAAGTTTTTATTTCATTAAAAGTGTTCTCTTTTGGTGTTCTTGGGGATGCTATTTCTTAGAATGTGGTTTAAGGCCTAACTCAACCCCACAAAACCGGCTTGTAAGGTGAGGGATGCCACCCACTTATAAACTCTTTTTCAGGCCATATCACATCCGATGTGGGACTCTTAACACACCCCCCTCATGCCCAGGACTGGACAACTGGAGCGTGACCCGAGTGGCCCGATAGCGGGTGGCCCAACGGATCTTGGGTTGGCTTTGATACCATCTTAGAATGTGGTTTAAGGCCTAACTCAACCCCACAAAACCGGCTTGTAAGGTGAGGGATGCCACCCACTTATAAACTCTTTTTCAGGCCATATCACATCTGATGTGGGACTCTTAACACTATTTATTCTCAGGATTTGGTCCTTTTTTTTTGTCAAGGACTCAAGGCCTAGTTGTCTTCACAGGTTGAATTGAAGGTTTATAGACACTCAAATTTGAATTTGGACCGATATTTGAAGAAGTATATTTTTGTGCTTTCTTTGAGATGAAAAATACTTAGTTATAAACATTTAGCAACATATACTAAAAGATTATTACGAGGTGCAGAATTAATGTAGAGAAGTGTAGAAGTATCAGTGTGATAATGTCATATGATAAGGTCTCTATACAAATGTGAAGCAGGGTGTGTATGCATTAGTATTACCAATACTCAGTATCAGTGTGATAATGTCATATGATAAGGTCTCTATACAAATGTGAAGCAGAGTGTGTATGCATGAGTATTACTATCAAATTTTATTACTAGTTTTCACGTTTTTTGTATTTGTGTTGCCTCAGAAATTTTATTTTAAGATTTAATTTTTCTCATTAATAGTTGAGAGATGGTTACTATTTTCAATGAAATGCATTAACTTTGAAGAAGTCAAATTCTGTATTTTGTTGTTTACATGGAGGATATGTTAGTTTTTTTGGAAGATCTAAAGACACACCACAGCATCATACTTTCAGCTATGATATTGAATCCATTTGTTTTCTTATAAAACGAAGGTGTACAACACGAGTCAAAAACAAGTACTGGAGTAATAGATTTTTAATATGTTTTAAGCTTGAAATAAACGTTTATTCACGTGGTAATTACAAACTTTGATGTTTCCTTATGGTTTAGGGTTTAGGGTTTAAGCTTTGAAAGGAAAGAGGGTAATTTTCACCACTGTGTGCAGGGGCTTGGCGGGCTTTTTTTAAAAAACCCTTCTTCATGTTACCTGCCATTTTTGAGTTTGTAAATACATTTATTTGTAAATGTTACGCTTCTCTTATAAGATACTTGTGTATGAGACTTCTGTTCTGTGAGATGGGATTATCTTTTCAGCAATTTTATGGAAACAAACAAAGGATTTGACACAATTTGTGTATATTTAGACTATTCAGCTTAGTTTCATCTAACGTATTGGAGATGTACTTCCATTGCTTTCTGACCTAATCTGTTCCATTGCTTTCTGACTTAATCTGTTCCTTTTGTAAAATAATCCATGTAGTTATAGTATTATAATAAATGTGGAAAAATATATTGAGTATTATTTCAATTGTGTAGTGAGTACAAACGTAATACATTTAAATAGGTTATTCTAACTGTAAACCTAATGGGCCTGATAAATGGGCCGGATACATATTTATAAATGAATCTACTATTTACAACAATAAATTTGACATAATTTTTTAAAAACTTCTTTGTTCTTTCAAATGAAAGGAAAGGATTACTTCATAGTCTTAAAATTTTGGTTTAAGTTTTCAGCTATCTGTATTTTGCCAACCTGTACTTTCTATGAGGGAAATCTTGGAGCTGTATCTCAGTTTAATTTTTTGTTTTGTTAATAACTGGATTACTTTTATTACACTCTTTAATGTCAGATAATGACAAAGGTGTGTACTCATTAGTGAATGACATCTCTTGATGTGGTTTGCAGAAGCCAATGATCCACAAAACTCCAGGGTAATTATTTTCTCCCATTACAGAGAAAGTGTCAGGTAAAATTGAATCATTTCATTGTCGTATTCTCAGTTTTTATGGGGAAATTTTACCCAAATTTGAAAACTTGTGTTAATTCAACATATTCAGGGACATAATGGATGCGCTTGGAGGTATAGGGGATCTAGTTAGAGCTACTGAGTTTATTGGTCAAAGTTCAGGTATTTTATATTGTACTTTTGATACATTTGGGTCTGTGTTCTCAAGAACACATCTTCTTTGCTTTTTTAAGGAACGCATCTTTGCTATAATAATAATATGACCAACTGAATTGGCATTTACACAAACCAGGGTTGCATGTCTGTTTCCTATTATTATTCTTATAATTATAATATAGGTTGAACTTTGAAGTAATAATACGGAGGAGCTAAATACATGAACAGTATATTGTGTAAGATATAAACGAGAAAGGGGAGTTTGTGATACTGTGTGGAAAAATATGTTGAAAGTATTTGTGCACTGTTTACATGTGCTAATGTTATTATATAGACTAATCTATACCTGTGCCTGACTAATGGCCTAATACAAAGATTAATAATAATTAATAACTACACAGTACACAATATATGCCTAAATATTACATCACATATTTACAACAATTTTTCAAGGGAAAACAACCTTTTTCTACTTCGTTTTCTTTGTTTTTGGATTTTAAAATTATAATATTTTTCCTAAATGAAAATTTTCATTTTAATGATATACAGGGAAAACATCGAAAGGTCAGTCCCAAAAAGTTCAACAGGCTGTGCTAAAGGTATGCATTCTATTTGTTATAATATCTGTATTCTTCCATATACTTACATGGTTCACCTTTACCAACAGAAATTTCGGTCCGGTGCCTACAACGTAATTGTTGCGACTTCAATTGGTGAAGAAGGTCTTGATATCATGGAAGTTGATCTTGTCATATCTTTTGATGCTAATATTTCACCACTTAGAATGATTCAGCGAATGGGGAGAACTGGAAGAAAGCATGATGGACGAGTTGATATCCTTTGGTTGTCAATTTTAGTTGTTTCTTGACAATTTCTACTACTGAAAAAGAAAATAATATTCTTGATCTCCTCTACTAATAACATGTTGGGATTTTCATTAGTATTTATTTTTCTGAAAAGTGTTGATTGTTTGTTTCAATGATTCCTTAACAATAATTACTAGTTTTAGCTTGTGAAGGGGCAGAGTTGAAAGGCTACCTGAAAAAAAAAGGCAAAGGGCAAGACTATAAGTAAACACATGAGAAATGGGGGCATAAATAGCTTTGTGTTTCATCCCAGTCCGAGGATGGTTGGAAACCATGCCATAGCTTTTATTTTTGTTTCTGTTTTTTTATCCTTATCCTCTAAATCCCACAAACTACTTTGCAGATTCCCCATGTCCTTAAACCAGAAGTTCAATATGTTGAATTTTCTATTGAGAAATTCATTCCCCGTCAAAAGAATGTAAAAGAGGACCATCTTCAAATTTCTGCATCGAAGGACAAACTTACTCCTGCTGAAACCGATTTACTTGAAAAATATTTTGACTCGCCTGGGGAAAATAAGTGTAGATTGTCTCTTATTGCCTTTCCCCACTTTCAGACATTTCCATCTACAGTCCATAAAGTGAAGCATTCCTGTGGAACATTGATGTTTATAGAAATGATGCAGCGCTTAAAGGGACTGGCAGCATTTCCAGAAGATTGCAAAACTTCTCATCAGGTTCTATATTCTTTCATATAGTAGTACATAAACAGGACCATATCTTAATATATGACTTTTTTTATTTTGTTATCTGTTTAATTCAGGAAGGGCGTTGTGTAGGAAATAGTAAGCCATCTGTCACCATTGAGCTTGATGAAGCTAAAAAGGGTATTATAATTTGTTCAATTTTCATTCTTAAATTTTATTGCCAGAAAATAAATACACAAGACGCTGGATCAAGACATCAATTAAAAGACATATTACAAAATATTCATTCAGATTCTGGAACTGGGATTATGTTGTGTCAATTTTATCCCCCTTTTCATTTTAAAAATTTCATTATGCTTTGTTAATGTTGCATACTTTGAAGCTTTCGTGATATTTAGAGCAGCACATCTACCCCCTAGCCCCCAAATAAGACATTATGTAATTACCATTGTACATTGCAAATATAAAGAATTTGTTGGAAGTTCCTCATATTTTTGTTTTCTTTGAGCAATTATTCCTGATAATGGTCCAACCCATTTTCGATGAAATTGTCAATATAGAAACATAAAAGAGGTGTTTCTGTGTTGTTTCAAACAATTTACTTATTGACGGATTTAGATGAAAGGAGATAAAGTTTAATACCTTTGAATTATTTAATACGATTTATAATAACTTGATACAAAAGGTTAAACACTAATCCCTAGATACAAGACTCCTAATCCTATTTAAATAAGGAAACTAGGAAACAAATCATGAAGTAACTAAGTGCCAGGGTATTAGAAACAGAGAATTGGAGAGAGGATTCATTGAATCAGAGTTGGGTAAATGTATTAATGAATAGTTGATTGTGAAATACAACTGAGTGGTGACCTTATATAGTCAAGCCACTAATAAACTATAACCTGATATAGCAGGTTGCAGAAAGATAATAGAACAAAGACTAAGCAAACTATGACCTACACTAGGAGGTAAACAATATTAGAGAGAAGAAAACTAATACTCTTACACCCCCCCCACAAGCTCATGTAGGGTGTGTAACTGTTGGTGGAGCAACTACATGCAGCTTGGACCTTAGAAATTCAAATCTGGATGATGACAGTGGTTTTGTGAAGATATCTGCCCACTGTTCAGATCCAGGTACGTGATAAATTTGTAGTTGCTTAGAGAGAACCTTGTCACGAACAAAGAATAGATCTAACTCCATGTGCTTTGTTCTAGCATGGAGAATTGGATTGTGAGCAAGAGCAATCGCACTCGATTGTCACAAAGATATCCGAGGAGCGATGTGGTCGATGCCAAGTTCGTAAGTAGAGATCGAATCTGTTACTTCATCGCAGCAGAGCAAAGAGCAATGCTCCTATATTCAAATTTCTGACTAGACCTTGCCACCACCACGGTTTGCTTCTTTGCCCACCATGAAACAAGGTTATTACCAAGAAAGACAAAGCACTCTCGATGTAGATTTTTGTCATCTAGAGCGAGAAAATCGAGAAACCGAGACTTGACTTGATTGTTGTGGAAAAGATTCTTGAACATATAGAGCCCATCAGTACAAGACGACCATGGAGAAGCACTTCACGAGTAAACGAGATTTCACAAAACAATCATTAAGATGAAACTCAACAAAAACAGGTTATCACGCAGGTTCTATTGATACTAATGAGATTCTTTGTAATAGATGGAACAAAGAGTAGATTATGTAAATTGAATTTAACATTAGGATTAAAGGGAGAAGGAAAGGAACTTGAACCCGATGCAAGGACTGGGAGACCTTGGCCATTACCTACGAAAACTTGACTTGGAGTGTCAGCTGTGGCTGTTGGATTTTGAATATTTTGGTTGTTGTTAGTGATATGAGTTGATGCAAAGCATGTCACCAAAGCAAAGTGAGGTGAGGAAAATTGTGGTGCGATCATCATAAGAGCTTGTTGAGGTATGGGCCGAGATGGTTGTCTTTGAATGTGGAGGCCACTGAGGTCCCGGTGCACGGTTTCTGATGTAGGTATAGGGGTTATAGTAAGGATATTGGTAGTTCTGTTGATGTTGAGGTACTGGTATAGGGTTAAAGGCTGGTTGAGGAGTCATATTTGGTGAGTAAAATTGGTTGAATCGGTAATAGCATTTGCTCGAGAATGTCCATACTTGTTGCAAACCCGACAATTGCCTTGAAAGCGTGGAGCACGCCCACGCCACGCCCACGCGAGTACCATAACTCTCTCGAGGTGTTTGAGAATTTACTAGTCGTGCGCGGAACATTTGGAGCGAGTACACGGTGGCAAAGATCGCAGGAAGAAGGCACTTCTTTGTGTAGGAGTGGTTTGTGTGAGCAGAACCGAGGCATTATCCGTTTTGGATTGCTTTCTGTAACGATTTAAACGCACTTCTTGACCAACAAGGAGTGACTCAACCTCTTCAACAGAAAAATCTTCATCAAACCGACTTCAATCAATGAAACAATGGAGTCATATTCTCGGAGGTAGACCATCAAGTATAGCATCAAGGTGATCTTTGGCAGAGATAGGGCTACCAACCGCAGCAAAGAGAATCTACTAGATTCTTGATTTTAGCCGATAATCTTTAACCGACGTACCTTCAAGTTGCGTGGTGCGAAGTTCATCGCGGTTGTCGAATCTTTGTGCGACCTAGTTTGGAGAAGTAGCGTGAATTTTGTCCCACAATTCGAACGCGTGAACGCAGCCGACAACGCGAGCTCGAATCGCCGTCGTGGCGACGTCTGCAACCACGAGAGAAGCATCCGGTCCTGTGCCTCCCATAATAGCAGATGCAAGATTCTCCACACCGTTGACAATATCATCAATTGTGAGAAACCGAGGAGGAATCGATGGCGAGACTAGAAAATGGTGTAATCGGTGCGCTTTGATGACCGACTCTACTTGTTGCCGCCATAGCACGAAGTTTTCATCGTGGAGTTTTTCAGTAATCTTATGCTTGAACTCCTTGATATCTGAGTTTACAGAGTTTTCCGATTGAGTGTTGTTTCGCGGTGGATTTCCGTTTCCGGTGGCGACGCCATTTACCGGTGGATCACCGTCATTCCCATTGTTGATTTCAGAGGCCATCGTCGTTCTTCGACGGAGAGAAAAGAAACGAAGCAACGAAAGAAGAAGAAGAGCGCAAAGCGAAAAAAAGTTGTTACGAGTTTGTTAGGATCGTAACAGCTCTAGATACCATATTAGAAACAGAGAATTGGAGAGAGGATTCATTGAATCAGAATTGGGTAAATGTATTAATGAATAGTTGATTGTGAAATACAACTGAGTGGTGACCTTATATAGTCAAGCCACTAATAACCTAAAGCCACTAATAACCTATAACCTGATATAGCAGGTTGCAGAAAGATAATAGAACAAAGACTAAGCAAACTATGACCTACACTAGGAGGTAAACAATATTAGAGAGAAGAAAACTAATACTCTTACACAGGGAAATTAATCCTAGAAGATAATCAAAGATGTCTAAACCAATCCTACATGTCTCTAACATAATATCAAGCTATTATAAGATTTTTTAAATTTTAATATTCTAACAGTTTCTATCTATCACCTGCTTCAGACAATGAATCATGCTCCAGCGATACAATGGGGAGGAATGTAGAGTCTGTAAATTGTCTGCAATCTGATTCCTGTCATTTGGGAACTCGAACCAAAAACTTTGTTGATCTAACGCTACAGGATAGAACTTTCTGTGACATGGGTAAGCATAAAGAGGAAACATGTGAGGGTGATGAGACCATTCTCGAGTCTCCAATTGCTAAGAGCAATATGTCAAATGAAGGAGCTAATGCTGGTGAAATGGAAAATCTTGTTGAGATAGAGAACTCTTTGTTGGCTGCAGATGGATGCATCAATGGCATGAGAGATGAAGAACTTAGTCCTCGTTTAACTAATTTAATTAGAAGTGGTTTTGTTCCGGAGTCTCCTACTGATGAAAGAGATGGGTATCTTCAAGGTCATATTGTGTTTGTGTACAATATTAGAAAGTGATAACTTCGTTGATTATGTAATGCAACTTGTGCTGAAGCAAATTTGATTTTTCAGGGCAGTTAAATAACAAGTTTGTCATCCGGGACTGTATTTCACCTGTTCATCTCCAAGAGAAACAGGATGTGGGTTCTTCACATTGTAAGGAAACTGAAAAGGTCATCATTGATAGTGACACTGTTAATGTTGTTCCAGACTCTCCTATTGATGAAAGAGGTGGGTGCCTTTACGGTCATATTGTGGTTGACTACAATATTTGAAAGTAATAACTTTGTTGATTGATTGTGTGAATGTGATTAAATTATCTGTTCTGAAGTAAATTGAACTTGTCAGGGCAATCAAGAAACAAGTTTGTCATTCGAGACTGTATTTCACCTTTTCTCCTCCGGGAAAAACAAGATGTTGGTTCTTTAAGTTGTAAGGAAACTGAAAAGGTCACCATTGATAGCGGCACTAGTAATGTTGTTCCAGAGTCTCCTATTGATGAAAGTGGTGGGTGTCATCAAGGTCGTATTGTAGTTGTGTACAATATTTGAAAATGGTAACTTGCTTGATTGTGTGGATGTGATTAAATAATTTGTTTTTAATTTTTTTGTATTTTTCAGGGCAATCAAGAAACAAGATTGACATTCGAGATGGCATTTTACCTGTTCACCTCCAGGAAAAGGTCATCATTGATAATGGCACTGGTAAGAATATATGTACTTCTGCTGTTAATGAAACCCGAACCCCTTTGCTCGAGATAAAGAATTGTGCAATTAGACGAGGGCGTGTCTTCCTTTCTCAAATTGATGAAGGCCATACACATGTTGCCGACCCGAGCCTCAGTGAAGAATCACACCCAGGTTGTGGTGAAATGTCTGTAAGCATTAAACCTGCACGCAAATTTAAAAGATTGAGGAAAATTGAAGATACTGAGAGTAATATGAATCAGAAGAACAAGAGTGAAGAATCACACCCAGGTTGTGGTGAAATGTCTGTAAGCATTAAACCTGCACGCAAATTTAAACGGTTGAGGAAAATTGAAGATACTGAGAGTATTATGAATCAGAAGAACAAGAATGTTTCGGATTCAACAGCAAACCTTTTAAAGCCATCTTTTGCCTCCATTCCCAAACGCTATAAGCACGGCCAAGGTATTTTTGTTTGTTTATTTAGATATTGTAGATCTTTTGTTTCCGTGAAATTAAAATGGGATCACATTTAACAAATTCTTTTTTCTGTTAAACTTGAGGCTGCGCTGTTTCACTTTTTAATTTTAGGTAAATGGAAACCAAATCATGATGTGAGAGCGAGAGATTTCATCGAGGAAGAAGCCGAGTAAGCTTATGCTAAAGACTCACTAAATTTTGTGTTCTCTTCCTTTATTATTGCATTTTTTGCATAGTTACCATGAAACATATTTGTTATCACAGTTACCTTACGTTCGTTTATGATTCAAAAGATATTACTTGCAAAATAAATAATCTGCATATCGTGGACATTTTGAGAGATAATATCCAATCTTATGATCTGTTCAATTCACCAGGGTATCTTCAGATACCTATGTATCTAATGATGAAGATGTCGAGGAGGATAATTCGGTGGACAGTTTCATAGATGACCGAACCAACCCCACAGCAGCCAGTCAGCCTGAAGCTAATAGAATAGACATGATGGCAATTTACAGGTATTTTATATTCCCCTCATTTCTCTTCTCTCTTTGTAGGTTTCCTCTTTTAGTAGCCTGCATTTGCATGACTTTGGTATTAAAATGAGCTGCTTAAAAAGTTGACCTTGTAAAAGTTATTTATAAAGCGTCTTCATTCACACATGTCTCTAAATTTAAGAATATCAGTCATGAACTTTTAAAACAAAATGTCAAGGGAAATGTCTAGTGTAGGAAGTATTACAGAGAACAGTTTTCCAGAGGAAAAAACTAACATAAGTCATGATTTTTGGTTAATTCAGATTTTATCTACTTAATCATAAATTATTATCTCAACATGGAAATTTTATGGTCTATGGCCCCACATTTTTCCATATTCAAAATGAGGTATGAGGGAGAGATGGCAGAGTTAATTGTCTGTTATGTATGCAATCATTTCGTGAAGCTTATTTCACCAATTTAGGACATCAGTAAATGCTTGTATATTTTTCTCCAAGTGAATTTTTTTTTAAAAACAAAGGCATTTCTTATGTATTGGCCTTCATACTGTGACTGGTACACGCACAATATAAAGTTAATGTTTTTTTTTCAATTTATATTGTATTATCATTGTATCTGTGCTTGCTTGTAGTGGCTGGAACTCTGAACTAAAAACTTTTATTAACTTCATTTTAAAGCTGCATAACTAGAATGAGTTCTGTTGCAGGCGTTCTTTGCTCAGTCAAACACCGATTAGTGGAGGGCCCAAATTTCCAGCCACCTTCAGTCCTGACAATGTGACAATGACAGACAATATTGGTGAAAGTGGTGATTCAATAAGCAAGACAGTGAGTCATTTCCAGACAGGACCAACCAGTCATTCAGCTAATCGAACTTCAGAATCAGTTAATATCAACCGGATAACCTCAGACGCGGTGCCTTCAACTAGTTTGCCAACCGGAACAGAGACAGATGTAATAAGCCGTAAAAGAAAACTGTCGTTTTATCATGCTGGACAGTTTCCAAGGATGAATCTTGAACAAGAATTTGCACTTCAAGCAAAGAAAGAATCAGTGGGTGGCAATGCAACTATAGATGTTCTATGTGATGATGATGAATTTTATAATGATATTGATCTTGATGAGTTGGAGGCACAAGCAACATCGATTCTAAAACGGAAATTAGATTTGTCAACTCAAAAGGAAGATACAAACCCTCCATCTCACCCACTGAACGTTGATGTTATTATGTCTTCTCCATCATTTGACCTTGGTATATAAAAGCACAGCACAAGCACTGATGCTGCTCGGTACTTTTCACATTTTGGGAATTACCTTTTGTATGTAAATTTTTGGAAATTAGTTAATGTTATATATAAGCTGGTTGCCAGAAATCTTTCAGACTCCATAGTAAGAAAGGGGCGGTTTTAATGTATTTATACAGGAGTAAGATATTGTACAGTTATCCTAATGGATAGTGGACCTTGTAGGCAAACTTGTTTGTTTCAGCATGACAAATCATAGTGACCAGATGTGGATGCATGGGACGGGATGTAGTTATGTGTGTAATCAATCTTATTTTTTTCCGTCTGCTTCGATGATAATGGTAAATAAACATTACGCACACACACTACCACAGTTCATACCTGGGTTCGAACTCGGGAGTTGACATCCACTCCGGAGCCAATGCCCCCATGTTGAAATTATGTTTTTGACCTATAATTTTTGTTAGTGTGAATTGGGTATTCTCTGCGCGCAACTACAGAGGTTGATCCCTCGAGTCAGGTAGGGCCACAATAGTGGTAAAACTATCCCTCAAGATATTTAACTCTGCTGCATTCCCAATGTTCAATTTGAATCCAAGACTTTGATTAAGCTGGAAGAGATCTAAAATATCTCATCCAAGTGCTCTTCAGTTTTTGACGTATAAAATTATGGCTTTTCAAATTTAGTCTCTAATAAGTTTTAATAAGTGTTTTAGTCCTTTTTTTTTTGAAAATGTGTTTTAGTCACAACATATTAACTGTTTGCATTATCAGTGATTACTGTTAAAATTGGTGCTCATAAGGCAAATAGTTTACAACTTGACATATTTAATTGACATAGACACCAACATGACAAATGATTCACAATTTTATTACTTTATATTATTATTAAGGAAAAAACTTAGGTGCTCTCCTATATTTGTCGTTAGTGTTGTTTTCCAATCACACCATGACATGTGAATTTATTATTAATATTATTCATTATCTTTTAGTTATTTTATTTAAAAAACTCATCCATGTGTCATGGTGTGATTGGAAAATAGCATCAACACACCTATGGAACTGCATCTAAGTTTTGTTCTATTTTTATTAGTTAGTTAGTTAGTTTTAATATAATTCATTTCAATTTCATTTTAAGATCATAATTATCAAATTAGTAAAAACTCTAATATTCCCCACCTAAAGGTACTAATCTCCTAATCAGCCGCGACTCATCCTCTTATCAATTAATGTATTTTCTTTCATGTAAACGCCAAACATCTCCTGCGCAAGAGACTAAATCTCATTTTGACATTTCATTGAACATCATTTTATGCAAGTGATTAAATCTCATTTCGACACCTCTCGAACACTCCTATCATAACAAATGGACCAAAAGATGAAGTCAAACATCAACAACGTATCTATCCAAAAGAGCAAAAGGCCTATAATAGTGATGATGCCAAGCACAACTATTTTATTTTGGCCTTGACTTTTCCCATATCCCCTCCTACTCACCACACACCCCCCTTAAGCTATGAAATTACCAACTTAACCTTACCTATCTAAAAAATTCCCTCCATATCCTTCATCCCTCTTCTTCTCCTCCATTTCCCTACACACTCCCCTCAAACACTCAAAACTCCCATCTATCCACTCCAAAACCTATCCTCCATTTGTACATCATTAACCTTCTAATCATCTTCTCAACATTGGCAACCATTATTAGGTATTATCCCTACCAATTTTTTTTTTTCATTTTCATCTCTTAAAGTTGCTGCATTTGACTTATTTTCATTCAGAAATTGCACTTGGTTCGATTGCCCATAACCGAACGGGTTTGGGTAGGCACAATCGAACCTTGTAAATGACTTTGGGGATGTTTCTTTTCATTGTTGACTCTAAGATGAGAGATCCGAAAACGAGTTCGGTTAAGATTCGAACCTTCGGGTTGGCAGAAATGAACATGTGTTGTTCCAGAAACTCCAGTAACTTGATTTTTTCTCATTTGTTTGACATTTTTTTATTTATTATAGCATCAATAAAATGGAAGGAAATGACGCATGGTTGTAAGTAGATTTTACTAGTTCGTTCACAACAGATAGGGTATGGACCATTCAGTCTTTTTTTAAGGTAATTTGCCTAAGTATTCAAATGACATTTAATTTTTCATTTTCAGTTGTTTGAAACCGTGAAAAGTTGTTGACATGGGTATGTAGCGTTGACAAGTCTCTTGGGATGGTGATTGTGATATCTAGATCCGACATCGGAAGACGATCAGGTAAATAATTCTACACATTGACTTGTGAAAAGGTGGAAATTAGGTCCAGTGTTATTGGGGCAACAAATACTAGCACTACAAGAAAACCTTGTTTTAGCCACCAACACTGCCACTTGAGCTTATTCCGTCAGAATCACACTGATTTGCGACGGCCAGTCTGAAAATATGTGAATAATTCATTGGTGTTCACACGCGGGTTTGCGCTGACACGTGAAAGAAAGACAAAATTTGCGACGGACATGTCGTGGCAAGTCCGTGGCAAAGTATTGATAAAAGTAAAACACCCCTGATCCCTAACCTCTCATATCGTTTCACTCTCTCAAAGCGTTCCTCCTTCTCACTCTCACTCTCACCCTCACCGGCTCCCTCCACCCACCGTCGCCCTCCTCCCTCCTCCCACTGTCGCCCTCTTCTCATCGTCCTCCACCATAGCTCCCTCACAACTCTTTCACTCTCACTTCTCACTTCTCACTTCTCACTCTCTACACCGCTCACACTCTCACTCTTACTCTCCGCCACCCTCAACCCCCACCTTCCACTCTAACCTTCCATCATTCCTCATCAACGGTTCACCACTCAAAGAAAATTTCCCACGCTTCCTTCAAATACTACTTCCCCTCATTTATTGCAGTCAACCTAGTGTTCAAATCCGCAAGCCTCTCTGAAATTCTAGGATCCAGAAGTGCGGCCTCAACATCGTCCCTCCACTGCAAAAATTCATCGGAGATGAGCCTGCCACGGTTTCCCTCCTCTGAAAGGGCTACGCCAGATCCGGTCACTGTGAGTTCATTCCATGGGAGAAATAAGAAGGGTCACTGTTAGGGTTTAGGAGAAAGAAGAAGGGTCACTATTAGGGTTTGTGAACATGGCTGCCAGTACGTCTACGCTCACAACAATCTCCATTTTTCCTTATTTTTGTTTTTATTTGACTTCTTACACGGTGATTCGTCGTCTGCAGCTACAACTAGGTCTTTTCTCCAAGTGGCTTAAACGGAAGAGGTTGCAACCCCTCTTAGAGTCGTCCAGATTGAAGGACTGGTATCGATCCTACGCTTCCTACTCTTTATTCTTTTGTTTTTGTGTTATCTTCTTACCCTATTTATTTTGTTTTGGGTCCAATTTTGCATGATATAACATGAGTACAATGTGCTGTTTCATTTTGTTCCTGATTTCCTCCTGCCTTACTACAGGAGCTTGGTACTGATGTCAATCTATATGCTTTGGTTTTTGGAGAATCTGTTTTGAATGATGCAGTAAGTTTCTATGCCTATAAATTATATTGCTCTCTATTAGATATGATTGTCAATAGTGTAATAGTATAGCCTAGTCATAAATAACTGCCAGTTGTAACTTTTGTGCAACTGTGATTTGAATATGGGTGATTCTGTTCTATTGACTGATTTTTTAATCTTTGTTTTCCAACTCCTTCCTATTTCCTATAAACTCTCTCATTTGCTTTTCGAAGATGGCTATTTCTTTGTACAGGTATCTGAACTTCCAAACATTGTTGTACAGGTATAGTTAAAGTTGACCACATGATATCTAACTCAACAACTTGCTTTGCAGGACAATGTCATTGGTTAGATCTCATCCGTCGGGACAAAATTTCTTAATGGTGGTTGTTAGATTTTTGGAGACTTTTGTTGGCTCAATGTCTTCTGGTTGGTTTTAGAAATTTCACCTGTGTTTTCTTTTATGTCGTGTTTAGTTTATTGACTGATCTGGAATTATGTGTTTCAGAGATGTTTTGGAGACATTAGTTGAACTTGCATTTCATGTTGTTCCTTCTGTCATTATATATATGTTCTTAATTTCTAGGATTGGTGTTGCTTTTATGTAGTTGATACAACAACTCTTCAGGAAAGACTAGATAGAGAAGGGGTTTGGGGAGAGAATTTGTTTGTGAATTGTTGTATTAGGACATAGATTTATTTGTTATATTTTCAGCACTTCTAAGTTGCCATTGCAGCACTTTTACAGGTATGTTATGTGATATGCATTATATATTCCTTGTTACTTGGCTTTCTCTGATTTAGTCTTTCAAGTAAACTTTTTCTTCCTTTGTTTGAAATATTTTTTAGTTTATGTTTATATGTTTCCAACTCTTGCTTTTCAATATAAAACCACCTTTTAATTTTACAATTTCAACAAAAGTGGCAAGATGGTGTGGGAGAAGAAGTGCTTGTTGGTTCCCCTGCACTCTCCAGGACTGATATTTTTATTTTGTAGCAGGAAATTGTTTCACTATACCCTCTTCTTTCACCACCACAATCCACTCGAGTATGCAATGCTCTTGCTATACTTCAGGTGAGATGAGTCTATGCTGTCAAGTCTGTATCTTGTGTTCAGCAGATGGAGCCGCACATTATACTTTTTTGTTGGTCTGTTTTTTGTTTTCTTCATGTAATAAAAATATGAAAAATAATGCCTCTTATCACTTTTCTTTTTCTCTGATGCATTTACTACAGTGTGTGGCAGCTAACCCTGATACAAGAATGCCATTCCTCCATGGTAATGTCAAGTTTCTTACTCATCTTAAATAATCTGATAGTGTGATGGAACTATAGCTTATCTTTAGAAGAAATCGTTTTTTTGTGAGCATGCTATGAAGAAAATGACAGCTTATTGGGATTTGGTTGTTGCTACTTTCTATCTGAGTAATATCAATGGGAAATATATTAAGATATTATGAAACCAATAAGATCATAATTCATAGCATGAGAGGAGCTGACAAGTAAGTATTTATGGTTTTTGTTTATCCTTCGGCTCAACATACGCTCATTCATTCTATATATGCCAAATACTGATCTGAAAACTTCCTACATAGTCTTCAAAACTTGGAGAGCTGTCTCTTTGTTCTTTTCCCATATTTCTCGTAAGAAATCTCCCAAGAACATATCTTCATAACTATTTTGCTTTGTGTTGCAGAAGTTTCATAACTTTCTTTATGCATTGTGCAAACTAGTTAAAACTGTTTTCTTTCTAGGTACATGCTTGCAGAAGGTCTTGGCCTGTCTGGCATTGTATCAATATTATTCACAGGAATGGTAATTCCATATCATAGTTTTTTTGTGCCATTCCATTTGTGTTTTGAGGCATTGCTATGAGTATTTTTGTACTATGTTTTAGGTCATGAAGCATTACACATGTTCAAATTTGTCACAAAATACCATTTTTCCAGTTTTCCAATTTGCTCATTTTACTTGAAATTGATTAGTTGTTTTTCTGTTTCTTTGAAAAATTCTAGGTTAAGGAAGCTTGTTTAGTGAATATTCAATCTAGTGGTGGGAGGCTAGCTGAAACAACACAGAGGTGTGTTTATGCTTCTGGTTCATGAGTATCTAGTTTGTTATATGTGATGTTTTTTATGAATTTTGAACAATTGTGTCTATTTTATGTTGTATTGCTAATGTAGTACTGCTATTATGTTGATTATGTGTTTTGGTTGGGTCGTAGTATTATTTTTATGTGGGGTTGTTTTGTTAGAAGATAGAGCCTTATAGTGTCATCTTGGGCTAGATGAAATTTTAATGTGATACAACATACAAATCAAACCAGAAAACTCTTAGTTGTTACAGTTTTTGTCGGTGGTATCAGCTTTGAAGTTGAAACGTTTAACTACTCATTAGTCATATTATCACTGGGAAACATATTTAATATACTCTTCTTTTTGTGTTGTAATCAGACTGTATTTATATACTACTATATTGATGTATCAAGCTAAGAAAATTGCCACTCATGCATTGTTTGGTTTGCTGACTTTGGCCATTCATAGGAATCTTTTCTTGGGGTTGTGTACAGAAATCTTGCAAGATGGCTGAGGTGGCTGTGAGGAAACATTTCCAAAAGGCTCTCCTTACATGTAAATTTTTTTTCAAATTTGTGATCAAGTTTAGTTATATAAGATGTTTATGTTTATTAAAAATTATTAGCTTATTGTATTTACATTCGTTGATACTAGCCCTCCCCGATAAAACATTTACGTATTTGACATATGTATTCGTCGATTTGGTACTTCTATGGGTTGTATTGTTTTCGACTTAATAGGAAAAAGAGGTTTACTCTTATGCTTGACATGTTGTTAGTTTGAATTAAGTGTAGAAGATTGAGAATGAAAAGCATAATAATAAGTGATCGCATTCTTGACCAATGAAGTATTGAAGTTTCTCGTTGTCCCGCGATTGGGCTTGGCCGTTGAGTATGAGGAAGGACCTGCCTTGGCTTCACGTTGAACACCTCGGGTGTGGTACGCAATGACACTCCGACGATCAGTGAGTGGTCGCTCGCGAGATAGCACAAGAGTAAGAGAACGCACACGATGCCATGTGTGAATGGCATATATATATTTGTAGAAGTGCCGACCGTTAGCGAAGATTTCACGGCTTGCGAGAATGCGGTCCCAGCGGCGTGTTTGGGGCGGTTACGATGGCTGGGCCGGGCCGACCCCAATCTTTGTTGGCGCTCTTGTAATTCACGATACACTTTAACAGTTGCCCCCAAGCTAGGTCGCTAAGAGCGGGCCGAGGCTTGAATCGCCGCCCCGGGAGTTATGTAGTTCGACAAATCTTGATAAGCGGTGAACGACGCGCCGCTCACATTGATGGGGACGGCCTCGACCGCCGCAACCATTGGCCGTGGCCGACCGACGGCTGGCTTTTCACGACATTTATGACGCGACGTTTGGAGTTTCCGAGGTTGTCTAAAGGCGCTATTGGTGAGAAGGTGAAACGTTGCGGCGACGTCTCGCCTCCCCCCTTTCGCGCGCTTGGTCCCGCACTATAAATACCCCTTCGGTGAAGACTATTCCTCACACTTTCGCGATTTGCTCGCCAATGACCCGAGTTGTCTCGCCACGACCAGATTCAGATGTTGCGCTCTCGTATTGCTCGTCTTTATTTTCGTGACCGATCTCCAACATTTTCTAAGGTATGAATCGATCTCTGCTCTTACTCTTTCTTTCTGCAATATTTTCTTTCGAATGCACAACTCTACGCCGTGATAGGGGGTGCCAGGTCTGGGGACGACCAAGTCGCCCCCTCTCACGAGAGCACTGCTCGACCGTCCTGACTCGATCCCCTTACCACAGGTATTACATGCCATGGTTGAAACAGACTGCTCGCATCCCCGGAAAGTCTTCACATTCTCTTGCCGAACACATGACGAGGTCGTCCGAGGCTACTTCCCACGAGGAGAGATCTAAGTCGTCTTCGAGCGACAGGAGCTCTGATTCTTCGAGTGGCTCGAGCTCGAGCGCGAGCTCCTCTAGTTCTTCCAGCAAGGGGTCAGTTAGCTTGGGGAGCTCTGACTCCAAGTCTGCCCATTCTGCTGTTCGGTCGAACAGCGATCCACCACCAGAAAATGCCATTCCTCGGGCCGCGAGTGGAGACGAAGAGGTGGCCATGGAGGATGATGAGGTGCAGAGTGCCATCCCAGCCGAGGATGAAGAGGTGGTCGAGGTCGGGGGAGACCGAGCCGAAGAAGTTGATGAGGAGGTTGTGGTTCACTGTGGCGAAGTTCCTCCGCCGCGGGGCGAACAATGAAGGAGGGTCGAACGAAGGAGTAGAAGATGTTCTGCCCGATATAGCCCGGGACCAATCTGACATGTCTTGGGTGTCAGAAACTCTTCGTGCCAATAGGAGTATTCTCACGGTCGGTCATTGGGCCTTGCTCGAGCTGCAACTTCACTTCAGGAAATTACCGGGCTGGAGGGTAAGAGGCATGAAAGCCGGAGAAGACATCGCGACCTATTCTGACAATCTGAAGTTCACGATGCATCAGATCGTGTTTGAGCGGATGAACATCACCCCACCCTTCACCGAAGTTTCAATTGCGACGTTCTCCGCTATATATCGGTCGCCTTCTCAACTCCATCCAAACGCGTGGGCGTTTTTGAAAACATTCGAAGTGCTTTTGACTATGCTCGGTCGGCCTGTGTCGGTCCAGTTATTTTTCGCTATTTTCGAGCTGAGTTGGCTGAGAGAGAAAGCCAATAAGGAAAAGAGGGGAGTGTCTCCTTCAAGACTCGAAGACCCAAAGACCTGTGATTTCAAAGCGTATCGAGTCGTTGGGCGCGGCCCGAAAAGCCAATATTTCGGTCGTCCCAAATAAGGAGGTCGGCATGGCTATTTTCGAGATCCACCGACGGCCGCTTCTGGCCCCCCTTACTTCCCAATCATGTGGAATGAAGCTCACTTTTTCAGCGGCTCGCGACTATATTTATTCCGTCAAGGATTTGGGTGCGCCGACTTGGAGTCCCACAGAGATGATCAAGACTCGGCGGGCATGATGCCCCAGAGATCCTGGGCGGCGACCGCCTTGCCGCCCCGCCGCCCCGCTCGTCGATCGAGCTCTTCGCCGAGATTGGTTCGCTTTGGACTTCATCTTTGAATTTCGAATATTGCTCACTTTATCTAACTCTTGAATTATTCTTTTTGCAGGAGAATGGCGGGTAAGAATCGGGCCGAGCTCGAGAAAGTCCTCGAATCCTCCTAAGAACAGCCTCCCGGCCGCCACTTTAACGTGGTCGTGAGTCGATCTCGGCCGTCGAAGGTGCCTCCCACCCCCAAAAGCCAAGGAAAAAGCCGGTTTCAAAGTCCTCGCCGCCTCACGATGATGACCGCTCGCTAAGTCGACCAAGTTTGATAAGCGAGACTTGGATCTTGCTAAGGACGACATCCCTATTCTTTCACTCGAGGATTTAGTGGCCTGGCCGAATTCGAGCGGTTCAAGAAAAAGCCCATGCAGGTTTCAGGCTTCCCTTTGCATGGGGATGGACAAAATCATGCAAGAGTTGGCGGACGACGGTGAAGGTATTTTATTCTTTTACCCGTCGCGCTCTCGTTTACATTCGATCGACTAACCGACTTTGACCATCTTTGTTTGCAAAGCAATACGGCCGGAATGACAAGGCCTGGCGAGGCGCAAAGAAAAGCCGGAGAAACTAGCTAAGTCCGGGAAGGATGCTATGCAACGGGCCAAGACGACCGCCAAGTCGTCGTAAGAGAACAAGGAACTCCAAGCTCAAGTAACCAATCAAGACCGACCTCGACGTTTGGAGAAAGAAAAGGCCGAATGGGGACCCAGAGGTCGAATTTTTGAGCGCAAGTTCGGAAGGTCACCCGGATGGCTAAGGGTGCGGCCGATCGAGCGCTTCTACAATGCTTTAGGTCAAAAGCGGTCTTCGAACTCGGACTTGAGCATCAACTTTGATGACAACCGATCAAGCGACCACTATGTCGAAGCGCAAGATCGTGCGCACCGAGGAGCTTGACGATCGGGGCAATGTCGTTCGCCCTAGCTCGATTCTCTCTCGAAGCCCGCCGCGAGCGGAGAAATTTTTGTAATACTTTGACTTGCCGGGCCCAACAATTTGAAAGTCGCCGAGCGGTGTTGAATATTCGAGCGCTTCGGTTCGACCGGCGCTTCGTTATGTAATGACATTTTAACTTGTCTTTTATTTTGTTTACTTGAATTCGCATTGCTACGCCTATCCATCTTGTACGTTTATTTGTTTAAGTTTTTGAACTTGTAGCCGCTCGGCGACCGTTTTGTGCCATTTCAAAGCGCCGTTAATGGTTGGGCCATTTCGATGGCACTCGATTGGGCCATTTCGATGGCACTGTTGGGATCATTGCGATGATCTCTCGAGGTAGTCGTTTCGACGCCTATTATGATGGGTTATTACTTAACCCGTGGGCCATTTTCGATGGCGCTCGCTCGAAATCAACTTCGGTGACCGTTGTTTGTCTTGGCCGCTCGGTGGCACACGCCATGCATCGTTCGACGACGAAGTTTGCGCGTTATTTAACCCCGGGCCATTTCGATGGCATTTCGAGGTAGATCGCCGACGATCCGCTCAAGTTTGATAAATCTTCGATCGCTCCTTTGCCATGAGCATGCTTGGCGAAGCGAGGGCATACATTCTTTGCGAGAAAGTAAATAATAACAATTTTTCAAAGGTCGGGCCTCGTAAAAAACCAAAGTGGGAAAAAGAGCGCTCACTGTCTTTCATTAATAAATCGATTGCGTTCATTACATTTAGACATAATACTTTCTAAGTTTTTCTGCGTTCCATGTTTCGGGGATACTCGCGCCTTCCATGGTTTCCAACTCATATGCCCCCGCTGCCGGCCTTCTCGACGACCTTGTATGGACCTTCCCGGTTTGTGCGAGCTTTCCTTGTCGGGCGTTCTTGTTTCCAACGCCAAGACGCCCAGACGAGCGCCTAATTGAGAAATCTCTTCCGAACTCGAGCGTTGTATCTAGTCGCGACCTTACGCTTGTCATCGGTTGTTCTCTAAGTGATGCTTGAGTGCGCAGCTCTTCGATCAGTCGATTCTTCGCCAGACGCCTCGCCGGTCGTTGTCGGCTATGGTAGGGGTTTGAAGTCCTCCAATTTAGCTCCCCATTTCTATGGGTATAACAAAGATCGCCCATACACAAGCACGGCGGCGACTCCCTGGCCGATGAATGAGGGTCGCCCATGCACGCCCAAAGAACGATCGTAGCTCCTCGACCCAGTTCCCTTTGCTTCATCGAAGTCTTCGTTTCAAGCCACGGAGGATAACTCGTTGGCCGCCTACCGCCGCGTTGTTCTGCGGATGCTTCGATCGAGGTGAAACGTATTTGTTTAACCCTAAGCCGCCAACATTTTCTAAATCTTTTATCTGCGAATCGGGTGCCGTTGTCAATTATCAATTCTTTGCGGGACGCCAAAACGCAAGCAGCACACACCGATCAAGAACTTGCTCACTTTTGCCGATGTGATCGCGTTGCGAGGGGCTCGGCCTCGATCCACTTCGTAAAATAGTCTCATCGCCACGATCAAGAACTTGAGGCGGCTCGGAGCGGTGGAAACGGGCCTAGTGAGATCCATGCCCCACCAAAGCGAACGGCCAAGGTGAGACAAGACTTTGTAACTCGAAGAAGGTGCAATGTGGACATCGGCATGTACTTGACACTTTTGCATTTACGAACGAGCTTCTTAGCATCCTCGTCCATGGTTGGCGATAATAGCCTACCACGAGAGCTTTCTTAGCTATGGAACGTGCACCTTGGTGGCTACCACAAACACCTTCATGAATATCTCTCAACACATGGTCGGCCGACGACCGTCGTAGAAGACACCTTAACAATGGGGACGAGAACCTCTTCGTATAATTTCCTTCTATTATCGAATACTTGGTCGCATACGAGCCTCGACCAATTTCGCCGCTTCGTCGCTTCGGTTCTTCCCTTCAACGATGTACACGAGAATAGGGGCGATCCAATCGAATCTGGATTAACACAAAGAACTACGACGACGATCGGCTTGGCTTGGTTGACACACTCGGTCGATTTAGGGTCTCCGAATCAAACTTCGTGATTACCCGGAGTTTTGGTACTTGCAAGTTTTGATAGAATATCCGCTCGAACGTTTTGGTCCGAGGTACATGTACCACTTTCGCTTCGGCCGAATCGCTGAAAGCGACTCTCTTACTACGGCGGATAACTTTTCAAAGACGTCATCCTTGGCATCGTATAAGTCTTTGATCTGCGAGACAACAAGTAAGTGAGTCGACCGAGTTCAACCGGCCGACATTAAAATCCCTAGCGTGCGGGCAGCTATGCACGCTCATACTCGGCTGGTTGTTCGATGTGTGGAACGCAAAGGTCAATGAAACTTCCACCGCAAGGCCCTGCAATTCTCTAATATTAGGGCCGCTCCACTTCTTTGCTATTGGACGACCCATCTACATGCAAGATCCGTGTCGTTTGAGCTTGATCCTCCGGGATCGGGGTCATCTCTCGCTATAAAGTCGCCAAAGACTGCGCGCTTTGCGGCCGATCGGATTCAAACTTAATCCCAAATTCACTAAGCTCCATCGCCCACTTTATCATTCGTCCCGCCGGTCGGCCGATGAAGGACTTGCTCGATTGGCCGACGGTCCTTACCACGACACGGTGGGCCACAAAGTAGTGGTCTTAATCTTTGAGCGACCCACTAGGAGTGCGAGGCAAATTTTTCTATTTTTCGATATCTCTCGGGTCCTGCGCAGCACTGCGATGAAGTAGACGGATTCTCGCTTTAGTCGCTTTCACGACTAACACAAAGACTCAAAACTTCTTCTCGCTATCACCAAGTATAAATACGGTGTTTCGCGCAATGGCTTGGTCATAATCGGCGGGTTAGTCAATGCTTCTTTCAATTCCTCCAATGCTCGGCATTGGTCGGGCCCACTCAAAGTCTACGTCTTTCTTGAGAGTGCGAGCGATGGAAGCGACTTGCAGCCGCTTTTGGTATGAATCGGATAGAGCAAACTACCATCCCGTTCACCGTTGGATTTCTTTTTGGTGTCGGGCGGCCTCATGTCGTCGATCGCCTCTACACTTCTCGAGTTTGCTTCTATCCTCTTTCGGTTAGGTGAAAGCCCAAAATCATCGGCCTACCACCCCAAAGGTACACTTCTCGGATTGACCGAGTGCGATCTTCCTAGCTTCTTCAAATATTTCCTCAGTCGTTCACATGATCCGGATGCGTCGACTAGAATTCTTTGAACTTCGTGTTGGCCATAATCGCTCGATCACCAATGGAACATAATCGTTCGGTCTGCCGTCGAGCGTGTCTTCGCCCCCAAAGGAAATGGGCGCCTATTCGAGACCTGGCCGTTCTGCCAGTTGAGGCAACCATTAGGAGCTCGCCCCACTTTCTTTTCATAGCTTTGTTGGACTCTCTACGATCCAAGCGGATTTCCACCGTGAATAACCATTGCTACGTTGCGGCGCTTTGGGCCGGCGAGTATCTCGATCTTCGGATCGATCTTTGTCTTAGGTGCTCGTTATGACTAGAGAGCACCCTTTCTCTGTCTTGATCATTCTCTTTCGCGCTTCTCTCGAGGTCGATCGTCTTCCTCCGACCTCACATACTTGCCCAACTTGCCTTCTCGAATGAGCTCTTCAATATCGTCTTTGAGGGTCATACATCATTAGTATCATGACCACTTGCTTTTGTGGTAACGGCAGTACCTTTTGGTCTGGCCGCGCCGCTTTCTTGAGCACGAGTGGATCAGCCGCTTTACACCCACAAACTCATTGTTGCTCGCACTCACCGTAGATTTGTGCAATGGAGGTGTTGAGGCGAGTGTGATGATCAAACTTCTTGTCTCTGAAATCGGGCGGTTGTCTCGGCGACCTTCACGAGCTTTAGCCGGCTCTGCCTGCTTGCTCTTTTTTTTGGTCGCAAGACGCGCCTTTTTTGCGCTAAAGTTTCTTCATACGCCATATGAACGTTGGCCCTTGTTAGAAGAAAGCGAGATCTTGATAATGGTTCAACGTGAATTTCTCTACGAACTCGTGGTCCGGTCGAATACCACGCTTTAGATACTTCAATTTGTCTTTATCTCGACAAGTCACGAGCAGACTCGGCCTCGTGATTGAACCTGGTCGATGTCTTGTCTCGCGTCTCATTATCACCTTGAACGAGTGTGTCCAAGTGTTCTTCATATCGATATTGGCGGCGGTTGGGCGTATAGTGAGATAAGAAGATTCTCGATCAAGTCTTCATGCATGAGGAGATAGTATTGGGGCGAAGAGTCTCCCACCATTCTAATGCCCGACCGCCCAACGATCGAGGAACAAATGCAACACTTCATGGTCGAGCCCGGTTCTCAGAATCGCAATAATTGTTAAAGTGCAGGAGATGCTTATCCGGGTCGCCACGACCATCAAACTTATTGATTAGAGGCTTTCTTAAATCTCGGGAATCTGTGGCGCGCCGATTTCCCTGGTGAATGGGCCGCGACCATCCCGAACGCCGATTCGACCCGAAGGGTTGCATAGCGAGGCACGCCTCGTTCCCAAGCATTCCATAAAACACTCCGGAGGGACCAGACGGTGGAAGTTGAGGAGGTCTTCTGGGGCGTTCGCTTTGGCCTCTCCTCGGCCGATGTGAGACGTCCCTGGTCCTTCCATCTCTGTAATCTTCAAGCTCTTCACGAGAGTCCCACGACCTGCTTCTCGACCGACGTGAACCGGACGACTCATTAGAAGAGTACCTAGTGGGCGAGCGGTCGGTGTCAGGACGGTAGCTGGAATCCTCATAGTCGTCGTAAGATAGCGAACGGCGTCTTCGCACGTTCCTGCTTGGGGGCGATCTGTGTGCCCTTGTTCGCCGCGCTGGAGACCGATGGGTGGTACTCTCCCGGCGAGAAAGGCTCCTTCGAGGAGGGGAGCGGTCTTCGCTACGGCGGTCGGTGCCGAGCGAAGGTTCTCCGTCTTCGCACGCGCGTCCGGTCCGGATTGACCTCTTTCGTAGCGAGAGAGATCGTCGCGATGATCCGCAATGACCGTTCTTTCTTTGAAGGATCCGCGGGGACGGCCGAGTGACATGTTCGGGCAATTGGTCTTCAATGCCCGCCTCCATCAACTCGAGCAGAGGCGGGCGAGCGGAGCGTGCGGTTGTACCGCCCAAGATCGGGTCCGCGACCGCACCGCAGGGTTCTTGCCGCGGATTCCTCGAGATTCGTGGAACTGCTACGCCACGCCCCGTGGTTTGTTGTTGAGGATGTTGCCGGAGAGGTTGAGTCGAGACGAGGCTCGCCCGGGCCTGATCGCGTGGAGCCATGAATGAGGTAGGATAGCGCTCGGGCCTCCCATCGTGGTCGCCAATTGATTGTACCTTGACCAATGAAGTATTGAAGTTACTTGTTGTCCCGCCGACCGGGCGGTCGTTGAGTATGAGGAGGGCGACCTGGCTTCGCTTCACGTGAACACCTCGGGTGGTACTGCAATGACACTCGACGATCAAGTGAGTGGTCGCCGCAGATAGCACAAGGTAAGAGAACGCACACGATGCCATGTGCGAATGGCATATATATATCGTAGAAGTGCCGACCGTTAGCGAAGATTTCACGGCGGTTGCGAGAATGCGGCCCAAGCGGCGTGTTTGGGCTTAAGACGTTTGGTCGGGCCGACGGCCCAATTGCTGTTGGCAGCTCTTGTAATTGCTGATACACCCCGGAACAATAAGTATGAAGTACTTTAATTAATTTTTTTAATTTTTTTTTTTTGCGACGGATTTGCCACGGACTTGCGATGAAATTTGCCACGGATTTTTGATGAAAATTTGCCACGGATTTGCGACGGAAAAATTTGCCACGGATTTGCGACGGAAAAATTTGCCACGGAAATTCCGTGGCAAACGATTTGCGACGAGCGTTTTTGCCACCAATTTTTGTCCGTGGCAAATGTTGTTTTGCCACGGAAATGTCCGTGGCAAATCAACGATTTTCTTGTAGAGGAAATGTTGTTGTCAGTTTCGATTGAAAGAAAAATTTATTAAGAAGCTTGGTGGATGGATTTTGAGGGTTATGTGTGGAACACATAACCATGCAGTCATTACTTATGATGAAGGTCATCCGTACAGTGGTACATTAATTGAGGAAGAGAAGAAAGTGGTGGATATAATGACTAGGAATCATATTCCGCCCAATCTCATCCTTAATGAAATCAAGTCCATGAAGCCTAAAGATAGCCATGCCACTCTAAAGCAAATATACAATTGTCGTTCAAGGCAACGATCGAGTATGCGTGAGGGTAAGTCTGAGCTCCAACAATTGATGAATTTGCTGGAGCGTGATCAATATATGTTTATTGGTCTAGAGTTGCAAAAGGTACTGATGTTTTCAAAGACATCTTTTGGGAACATCCAGATTCCATTGGGCTTGTCAACACTTTCCTGATTGTATTGGTTATTTGAGATTGTTAGTGTAACCTCAACCGAGAAGACTTTTTCAGTTGCATTCGCTTTTGTCAATTTTGAGAGGTTGGATAACTATGCATGGGTTTGTGAGAAATTAAGGGGTTTATTTAGGAGACAAGAAGAATTGCCAAAGGTTATAATTATTGATAACGAGGAAGGTCTGATGAATGCTCTGACAGCTGTATTTCCATCATCTACAGATTTGTTGTGTCAATTTCACATTAAAAAGAATGTGAGGGCCAAAGCTAGGTTGATCATCAAAGACACGCCTAGAGTTGAGGATGTGATGAAGGCATTTCTTAGAGTTGTCCATGCGAAATCTATTGATGAATATGATATGGAATTGGCACTTTTCTATCTGATGTCAGCACCCTATCTCAGCTT
Source organism: Oxytropis ochrocephala (assembly GCA_020916435.1). Lineage (NCBI taxonomy): Eukaryota > Viridiplantae > Streptophyta > Magnoliopsida > Fabales > Fabaceae > Oxytropis > Oxytropis ochrocephala. Next base: position 56,406,035 of record CM037094.1, read on the forward strand.
CATAGATTATGTCAACAAACAATGTTTAGTCTCATACAAAGAGGAATTTATTGATGCATGGATTAATCGGTATATGCACATTGGCAACACTACCACTAACAGAGTTGAGTCTGTACACTCTCGGTTAAAGAAAATATTGCATGACAGCAAGGGAGATTTGTGTAAGTCTTGGGATTCAGTTTGTACCATGCTTAGAATACAACGTAATGAACTCAATATCATGAGTTTCGAGCATAGTCTGAGTAGAGTCAAAATTTCTCACTTGAAGAAGATCTATGATGACATTAAGGGTGTAGTTTCTACCAATCTCTGCAAACTAAGCAGTTTGTACCATGCTTATTATAATTGTTCTCATCTATTGTCACTGTTTTAAATTTAATTGTCACTAAAAAAAGGCACTTATTTTGTAGATGTATGATGGACTGCTCCCCAATAATGTTGCGCCTGATTCATCAACATTTGTAGAGATTGAATTTCAAAATACACTGTCAAGATGAGTTCTCAAATGATGAGTTGAATCTAAAGATGGAATTTGAAGCTATACTACAAAGATTTAATGCCTCTGATCATGTAGGTAAAATTATGTTAAAGGCAAAAGCACGTGAGTTGGCCTTCCCAGACACTACTTCAATGTATCCACCTTTGGACAAGATCATCACAAAGGGAGCACCTAAAAATGCCAAGAAAACGAAGCATGCATTCTGTACAAAGCAAGCAAAGTCATATTGGGAACACGAGACGACAAATTTGACTCCCAAGAAGATACCTCATATTTTGCTCAATCTCGTAAACGTCCTACTCCTATCCAAAGTAGGAGTTACACTGGCACTCCACCTATACCAAAGTCAAAGTGTCCGGAACCTACTCCTTCACTAAGCAAAAAGCGAACTCAAACTGATAGTTCAACTACTACACCTACTCCTCCTCTACCTAAGAGGCAAACCAGCTCCTACTCCTACTATTGCACTAGCTTCTACTCCTATTGTTACACTAGCTCCAACTTCAAATCCGACTCTTACACCAACTCCTACTGTTACTCATACGAAAGATTATTATAAATACAAAAACTGCTTGCCATCAATCATTCATCCTTATGTTGAGAATATTGTTAATGTTGAGGGTGATGGGAACTGTGGATTCCGATGTATTGCTGCATTACTTGAAAGGGGTGAGGAAGGTTGGCTTTCTGTGAGAAACAATATTTTGTATGAGATCATGTAGTACATTGACTTCTACCTTTGCGTATATGGTGGTAGTATGTGTAACATCCCAGACTGCTTCCAGAACTACCGACTGCCCCCACGAACCAACACGAGTCTTTTCAGCATGTTTTGTCCTCACTTGCATGCTTTCCGGGAAACTTCCCAGAAGATCACCCATCCCACTACTACTCCAAGCCAAGCACGCTTAACTATGGAGTTCTTATGGGATGAGCTTCCGAAAAGAAGATGCACCTTGTTGGTATAGGTAGTTCAAATCAATTCTTTTAAGCCTTCCTTCAACTATGCAGATAGCCTCATACCGCATGACCTCGGGATCCTCTCATTCCGGTGCGTATTCGGATCATTCACGCGCCCCTTCGCTTTGAAGCTGCCAGGAGCCGCTTTTTGCCATGCCACCTTTTTGGGCACCGACGATCACTCCCCGCCCTCCTCAGCCCCGGATGTCACATGCCCACCAGCTTCCGCTTGGTTCGTCCTCGAACCACACCGTCATCGGGAGAGGTGCCGCTCGATACCATTTGTAACATCCTGCATCGCTTCTAGAATCGCTGATCGCCCCACGAACCAACACGAGTCTTTTCTGCATGCTTTGTCCTCACTTGCATGCTTTCCGGAAACTTCCCAGAAGGTCACTCATCCCACTACTACTCCAAGCCAAGCACGCTTAACTATGGAGTTCTTATGGGATGGGCTCCCGAAAAGAAGATGCATCTTGTTGGTATAGGTAGTTCAAATCAATTCTTTTAAGCCTTCCTTCAATATGCATACCCCATACCGCATACCTCGGGATCCTCTCATTCCGGTGCGTATTCGGATCATTCACGCGCCCCTTCGCTTTGAAGCTGCCAGGAGCCGCTCTTTGCCATGCCACCTTTTTGGGCACCGACGATCACTCCCCGCCCTCCTCAGCCCCGGATGTCACAGTATGGAAAAAGCCACATTTCTGATGAAGTTGTTGATGCAGACAAACAAGGGTAAAGAGAATTGGATGACTATACCAGAAATAGGATATCTAATCACTAAAAAAACAAGGTCGTACTGACCTGTTGGTCTGTTAGCGTGTCTTTTACAATTTTCCCATTTCATATTGCGTCATTCAGAAGTGTCTGTCAGTTCAACGTATGCTTTACAGATGAACACTTTGTACAGGTATATCGACTTTTATTTAGAATTCAATTTTATTTTGTCAAGCATTAGTTGAAATTATGTTGGTTTTTGTCTTTGTAAGGTTTTAATGAAGAATGGAAGCCCAATGCCCCCGCCCGTTGCGATATAGAATGTTAACATGAGACCCTTAACAAAGGGTTGGAACACACTATTTACGGGTCATATGCAAAAGTGGAAGGCTTTGGTGTTAGAGACCCAACCCCGACTTATGTAGATTTAAGTAAAGATAATGAAGATAGTGATTAGCTGATAGCTTTGTAATTTTTGTTTTCCAAATTGTATTAAGACAACCAATCTCCCACGTATGATTGATATGACTTCTATTATCTAGTTTTTTAAATCAATACCAATTTGACTTAGTTATATCATTGTGGATTTGAAATTTAAAACCTAGACAAAAACATTTTTGTTTGTCATTATGTCTGTGCAGTATCAGGTGGGTTCGGGCCACGCCTACCGAACCGATTCAAATCCCCATCCCCGGGCGCACAAAATTGAAAAACACATTTGCTTCTTAATTTTTATAACGTCTGGTTGACGTTAACTGAACCCGTTCGGTTATACGTAATCAAACACGTTCGGTTGGTCCTAACCGAACCGCTCAGAAACAAGTCCTCCATCAATGTTGCACTTGGAATATTTCGAGTTAAGGGGTGTGTGGTGAGTATGAGGGGTTGTGGAAAAAGCATGGGCCTTTTAACTTTAAAAAAATTTATTATTTCTAATTAGTGTTGGGCTATTGCTTTTCCCACACCCCCTCCTACTCAAAACACACCCCACAAGGGTGTGAAAAGACTAAAAGGCCAACCAAAACCTCTTTTTTTTCACGAAATTTCACCTGTTCGAACACGGGCCTTCGAACAGGTTCGAATGACATCGTTCGAGTGTGTTAAATTTGGACTTCACACTCTCTTGGGGCGTTTTTCACCTGTTCGAACAAGGTCATGCGAACAGGTTCGCATGACCTTGTTCGAACCCGTTCGAACGACATCGTTCGAGTGTGTTAAATATTGACTTCACACCCTTTTGTGCGTAATTTCACCTGTTCGAACGAGGTCATTCGAACGTGTTCGAACAAGGTCGTTCGGCGATCTTTAAACACGCCCTCCAGGCGTTTTCGCGCGAGGTTATTTTTGGAATAAAATTTGTTAAGGGGTGTGAAAGAGTAGGAGGGGGTGTGGGAAAAGTAAACGCCTTAGTGTTGGCATGTAATGTGGGCAACCCGAAATGCATGTGGCCCGCATAGGACTGGGCTTGTGCCATAAAGATTGAGGGTATTACTTTTCCCACACCCCCTCCTACTCAAAACACACCCTATAAGGGTGTGAAATGACCAAAAAACCAGCCAGAACGTCTTTTTTTTCAAGAAAAAATTTCACGTGTTCGAACACGGGGCTTCGAACAGGTTCGAATGACATCTTTCGAGTGTGTTAATTTTTGACTTCACACTCTCTTGTGCGTAATTTCACCTGTTCGAACGAGGTCATTCGAACCTGTTCGCATGACCTTGTTCGAACACGTTCGAACGACATCGTTCGCGTGAGTTAAATATTGACTTCACACCCTCTTGTGCGTAATTTCACCTGTTCGAACGAGGTCATTCGAACCTGTTCGAACAAGGTCGTTCGAACCGTCGTTAAACACGTCCTCACAGCGTTTCACGCGAGGTTATTTTTGGAATAAAATTTGTTAAGGGGTGTGAAAGAGTAGAAGGGGGAGTGGGAAAAGTAATACCCAAGATTGAACTTGAATGTGTCTAAGTGTCCGTGTCCATGTTGTGTCTGGTGTCTGTGATAAACCATACCAATTACCTACACATGAAATAATTATAAAGAATTTAAAAAATGTTAAATATGTTTTTTACACACGTTAAATATGTTTTTGATCCTAATAAAATTGTGAATTTTAAGTTTAGGAGTTTTAGTCCCCCACATATTAATTTTTTGCAATATTAGTCCATGCTTTGTTTAATATTGACTCTATTTGGATTGAAGAAACTCTTAGTTGTATTGCTGCTGCTATTGCCTCAGATTTGAGAGATAGTTAATGGAAATATTTATTTCCCCGTCAAAAATAAAAACTGATGATGAGGCAAACGACCTTTGTGACTTGACATTGTTACGTAGTCTTTTCTAATGATGTGACGACCACGTAAAATCATAAATATATGTTTTTCATCCTATAAAGTTGAGACTTTTCCGTTAAATTTTTATTCGAACTTTAGTCCTCTTATTTGCTTTTTGCAAGACCTTTGGTCTTAAAAAAAGGAGAAAAAAACCTCTATTTTTGAAACAACTAGTATTTAACCTGTGCATCCGCACGGGTGACACTGTATTTATTATAATTTTCTATAAAATTATAAATAAGTTGAAAATTGCAAATTTTAATTAAAGTAAAAGGAAAACTCGATAAAAAGACTATATTTCAACTTGCTTGTTGCAAAAAGTTGCAAAAAAGACGGTATCTTTTGCTAATCTTAATAATGGAGTAAAAATCAGTGAAAAACTAAAATGAGATTTAATAAAGATATGCACCCTTGTTGCCGCTCTTGCTGTCGCACCAGTTGTCGCTCTCGTTGCCGCTCTCCCGTTGTCAGTCTCTCGTTGCCTACTTCGTTGTTGCTCCTGTTGCCGCTCTTCCGTCGCCCATCTCTCGTTCCCTACTTTGTTGCTGCTCCCGTTGTTAGTCTAATACATAATCTTTTTTTTGGTAGTGTTACAACGTAACAAGGAAAACGAACAAAAAGAAAAAGGAAAGAAAAAAGCGAGCCTAAGTTCCTAGCTTATCCAACAGGATCAGAGATTCGAACCCAGGAGGGGGGGTCCGAATGGGTAGAGCAAGAAGAGTGGGCTCCTTCTTTAGCCAGAAAGTCAGCACACATGTTTGTCTCTCTCACAACATGCATCCAAGAGGCGACCTGCACTTGGCCATGAGGTCGATAACCCGCAGAATGGTGTGGAAGTGAAATACTTAATCAAAAAATGTTATAACAATAAAAAATGTAAAATAATTTTTCTTTGTTGTCAAAAAGAATCTATATAATAGAAAATTTAAGTAAGAAAGATAAAGAGAGTGGAAGTGAAAAAAAAAACAATAAAAGGTAAAAGTTGAAAAAGCAAAAAAGTGTCAATTTTTTGTCATTTTGTGGAAATTTTACAAAATTACCCGAAATTTTTTACATTGGCATTTTTTTTATAATACAATTGTGTGTGTGTGTGTGTGTGTGTGTGTGTGTGTGTGTGTGTGTGTGTGTGTGTATATATATATATATATATATATATATATATATATATATATATATATAGGCGGATTATTAGAAGTACTTGAATCTACTTACATGAATTCAGTTGCTACTGATTTCAGTCTTAATACCAGATAGTGGAAAAGTCCACCAAGTAAAAATTAAGGCACCATCTACAACACTTTCTTTACCTAGATACGAAACCCAATATATATTTGACTTTACCCTCTTTGAAAAGGATTTTTTTTGTACCCCCTCCTTTTCCCTTACACCCCCATTTTGCCTAAAAACCAGAAATACCCCCAACTTTTTATTAAAAAAAAGTTACGTTTCCCGAATTTACGTCAAATTATGATAAATCTGGTTCATAAAAATGGTGGTCTGGAATCCTACCTGGGGATTTCCGGATTTACCTCATACGCAGGTAAATCCGGTTCATATTTGTGAGCCGGATTTACCTGCGTATGAGGTAAATCCGGAAACCCCCCTTATTTTTTTTTTTAAAAAATTGTATTTTTTTTAAATTCATAAATAAATTGTATTAAATTGTATTTTTAAAATGATACACGTGTTTTATTTTTAAAAATACGATACAGACGCTTTACGATTAAAATAACAGTACGAACACGTTACGATATACGAGTAAAGATACGTCATATATGATCTAAAATACGTCAAAATATATGAAATACCGAATGTGAAATATGAGTACAAATACGTAAAAGGAATAAGTAAAATACAACTACGGGTCCAAAATCCCTAAAAGTGTAGAAAAAATCCGACGTGAAGTAGTAGGTGAACGGTTCACATCTAGGGCATCCCGGACCACTGCAGCTGCTCTCTGCATCCTCACCTCTACAGTCTCTGGGACAACTGGCTCCTGATCTGCAGCACCCGCCTCATCATCTAGCTCTGGCTCAACAACTGGCTGAGGAGTAAGACGGAACCTGGATACCTGACTGTACCAAGGTAGGTAATCAGGATCGCACTCGCCGTGGTAGGCTTCCTATCTACTACCCTGCCAAAAAGTCCGCGCCCGAATCTGATACATCAGCAACCCCTATATGATCCTGCGCGCAGATGGAGGTTTTCCTAAAAAGGGTGGACTCGGGATCTTTCGAGTCGCCGAACCGCCATTTGGACTCATCAACAACATCGCCGCCGTCGTAAAAGTGGTCTTCGCTCGTAAGACTCTCCTTGCTCTAAACTGCCTGCTCGTCTACTCGCCACTGTTACAAATAAAAACAAAACGTAAATAAAAAATAAGTAAAAAAAAAGGTAAAAAAAATTGTGGATTTCCAGGATTACTGGTATTTTCGGAAAGAATTCCGAATTTATCTCCTATGTTTGGTAAATCCGGTTCATAGGAGGTAAATTCGGAATTCTTTCCGAATTTACCAGTAATTCTGGAAAGCTTTCATTTTTTTTACTCACTTTTTTCGGAAATACTGAAAAGTGAAACTGAAATGTGATTTTTCTAACTTTTGATGGGCATTTTTGTCCGTTTTGGTAATTTGGGGGGTCTGAGGGAGGAAGGGGGTGCAAAAAAAATCCCTTTGAAAATAACAGTGTTTTGTTCATTCCAAATCAACCGCATTGTTGCTATTCAAAAGACTAACCGCATATTTTTTATAATGTCGAGATGCGAAATCTGATCCAATAGACAACCGCAAACCGAAACAAACCAAACCGAAAACCGTAAAAACCGCTTTCTATTGGTTTTCTTCGATTTTTTATTAGCCGCACGGTTTGGTTCGGTCCGCAGTTTTAATTATTGAAACCGAACCAAACCAAACCGCAAAATCTTATATAGTAAAATAAAATTAGACAAAGTAATATATGTAGGAAATAAGGAGGCGATTTATTTAAGGGGCCGTTTGGGTTAACTTATTTTTGAGCTTATGAAAATCAACTTATTAAGTTAGTAAATTTTCATGTTAATTCATAAGTTCTCACTAACAAAAATTGTATCTCCCTAAGTTGTTTTTTTCGATAAACTACGTTGACAAGCTTATAAATAACACATAAAAACTTATTTATTTGCATAATTTATTTTTCATAAGTTTAAAATAAGCTCTATCCAAACAGACCCTAAATTATATTTTGTCTCGTCAAAAATCAAACCAACCGAACCAATCCAAACTGCATTGGTTTAGTTTTCTAAAGTCAACCGAACTAAATCAAACTGCATATATTTTTACATTGCAATTCGGTTCACTTTTTTTTTTGCTAAAAACTGAACGAATCCGCACAGCTAACGCCTAACGGTTAGCAATTCATTTTACTATAGTAGAAGACCCCAAACCAATAAACAATGTGATGCGACCCTCCACCGCCTACCTGACGCCGTCCTGCTCTGCGGCCGCTTCCTCTGCACTGCAAACGGAGAACTTCACTGTGCCGCTTCCTCTGCACGGTCACTGCACTGCGAACTGCGAACGGTTGCTTCCTCTTCCTCTGCATTGCAGATTGCCACTGCTTGGTGAGTGTATCTATTTGATGTTCAACTTATGTTTCTTTCTTGTGTGTAAATTTTAGTATCATCCCAGTCCTCCAATTGAAAATATACTCTCTCTTAATTTACAACAAGTGCCTTCGCCATTTGTTATAACTAGATTTTTAGCACTCTGTGCGGGTGGTTCAGTGAGCATGTGAAACATAAGCATATCAATGATGCATATAAAATGTTTGAGAGAATGTCGCTGAATGATTTGGTTTCATGACATAACGATACTGATTTTAGCGTGTTTACAGATTTGCCTTCTTTGCAACATTTCATAACTAATATGGCATAAACTGTAACTGAGTCACTGAGAGATCTAAGGCTTGTTGCTGCTGTATGACTTTTTTGTTTAAGGTGTTTGAAAATGGAAGCGATGGTGAAAAAGTTTCAGTCAAAATTCAGACAAGTTAGGGAGGAAATGAATAGGTGGGATGAACTTCAATCTCGTTTAATTTCACAGTTTAGGAATGCTTCCCATATTTTGGATAGACTTCAGGTAATCTTGCTTAATTTTATCCTATTTGTAGCTTTGACCTTGGTATTATTGACAGTGTTATAGTTCTCAAAGTACTTGGGGTGTTGATCTAATTGGTGTGGTTGCAAGCAGGTTCTTCAAAATTCCAGCAATTATGGTGTTCTAAATTGTGTCAGTGGTGTGAGAGAGGCTCTTTTGGCAAAGCAGATGGAGTCTTTGGAAAACATTTTAGTTTCCATGAAACGAACTTTGTAAGTTTCTCTACAGGTTCCGATATGTTTTACTTGGGAGTAGTGGAAGAATGAAACAACTCATCATTACTCGATCTTTCTTTCCAAAACGTCCTTAGAAGGGATCTAAAGTCATATTCATAATTTATTGGCATTTTAATTTCCAGCTAAGGCACTATTATCTCGCTGTTTGTAATTGTTATGTTTTGTTTTTGTGAATGCTTTCTGCTTATGGTAAGCTACCAAAATGTGGGTTAACTCTTTATTCCTCAAACTATTTTCTAAAACCACTCTCCTTGAGAATTTCTTTTAGAAACTACTTGTGCATTATTTTGAATAAAATCGAAAGTGCTCTTAATATTTAACAATCTCCACTTTTAACCAAAATTGCTTTGAATGAAGCTGTTAGAGTTATCTTACCACCAAAAGGATTGATAATACCAAGTTTAGCCTTAGAATGATGTCTATTTTCTAAATACATGTTGCATGTGATGTGCAGAAGTTATGGAGGTTAGATTAATGAAAAATGGTAGATTTTTTATGATGTTGATTATATGGTGATATATAACACTGAGTTGTTTTAATTTTCTTCTAGTTATTCACTTTCTTGGGTTTTATCCTTCTCCAGCTGTCCTTAATGCAAATCTGAAATGAAGTGTTTCTTGGTTCAGCTTTTATAATGAAGCTTATGAGCATTAATGAACTTTAGTTCAGGATGATTGTTGTTGTTTTAGTTACATTTGTTTAAATTTGAATTTGAACTTTCAGGGAGGAATTTCACTGTATTGTCTTATCTCTTGAGAAAATTCATCGTGATGGTAGACAACTAGTTAAAGGCAGTTCTTCTCGCCCAACCATGAAGCAATTGCAACAACGTGTTGGCATCAAACCTAGGCTCATTGATTGCTTGGACGGCCTTTCGTTTCTTCATGACATACACTGCGCAGAGTAAGGAATAACCGTTGGGACTCTTTTTTTATGTCTACTAATTTTTACTTATAGACTATCCAGTAAGGAATAACCGAAGATTGGCAGAAAGTTTTCTGAACTTGTAAAACACAAATCACATTTTCTCTAAATATCCTATGGCGCTTTTTAAAATTTTTCAAGAGCAAATTAGTATATAAATTTCTAATTGGCATGCAGCATCTTAAGGCTTTGTTTTATTGAAAGAAAAGGAAAAAATTAAAAGGAGAAACAAAGAACTCAAGGCATCTACCCTAAGTTATCTCTTCTCAATAAGAAAGACGTCTCTAAATGCTAGATGGAACACCTTGTCTTTAGTGAATAGTGATGTATAGAGTTTTGTACCAGTGCACCAACCTGTATGTAGCATAAGTTGATTCAAGAGCAAATATAGAAAAGGGTAGGAAATGGGAAAAGGGGTCTTTATCTTCTCTTTTCTCTAATGGAAAATGTTAGTATGCCTTTATCTGAAAGGAAAAACACAAAATATGGAGCTCCTTCGTGAGCTTTGTACTCTTTGTCTAGCTGTGGATTTACTTGTAGAATTTTCTTGTAACATGCCTGCAAGCCGAGCATATTTTGAGAAGTCAAAAGGAGAACCCAAACTTGAGTATCTGGTAGAAAAAGAACTTTCTGGATGTTTTAATGTGAAGGTTGTAGGACAGTATGTTCTACCCTGTTCCCAATTCCAAGTTATTAATTACCATACTCTCGGAGTAGGAGAATTTTAGATTTTAGTATGAGGATTAAGTTCTGATAATGGAGTTGTCAATTGGGGTGTTATTATGAGAAACATATTGCTGATACTGCATAAGAATTTGTGGCTTAATGATGACCAATTAAAATTAGATTCATTGCTTGGGAGGAGTTTTTTGGAAACTAAAAAAATGCAATTGCTCTGTTGTTATATTTTCTTGATAGGAAAGTCAAAAAAATTCTCATCCGTCGATTTGTAGGGTGAAACTGCTGCTAAACTCAAAATGATTAATGATATTATAAAATGTAACTTTCTGCTCTAATTGCTTTGAACAAAAGGGCCTTTTTAATTTTCAATTTTTACTCCAGATAAAGCCATTTTAATTAAAGTACTAGTTTCTTCTTTTTTAAACTTTGAAACAGGTATGTATTAAAATCATCAGTTGTATCAGCACTATCAGCGATGCCCAGGTATGTGGTCTAACCATTCAAAAGTCCTAATTGTGTATATTGATATTTCCTTTTCACGTGATTCTTTTCTTCGTTTTTTTTTTCTTTCTTGGTGGGTGGAGAATGTTGGTCCTTGTATTGTTCATTCCTTTATTTTCTGGTCACTAGAATTTTTTGGAATGCATCGCTATAACCTCATATCATGTAGGTTTTTCTCCTTCAGGGGCCGATATGAACCAATTCTTTATGAATAGGGACCATTTACTTTTGATAAATAGGAAATGAGTCTAAAACACAATTAAATGAAAAATATAGAGATGATACTCAAGGTAGGGACCCAGAACCAAATTAATGAAAATGGAGGGATTTAAGTCCACAAAAAATATTGCAAGACCAAATTCCAAAATTCATATTCGTGGTGAGCTCATTATAATGCCCATCCATCCACGTCGGCTAGGATATGGCCATAGTATTTCTTACATGGATTTGGAAATTTTTTCCTGTTCTCAATTGTACTATGGTATTGAGACCAGTGTTGTCAAATATCGGCCATGGCGGATTGCGGTGGCGGATTTCTTGACAACCGCCATAGCCAATTTGTGAAGGATGGCGGTTTATGGCGGCTTTATGGCGGTTATGGCGGCCTAAAATGGCGGATTTTTGGCTCTCCGCCATAAACCGCCATCCGCCATTGACAACACTGATCGAGACCTATCTAGTCTTTATTGTTTGGCCACTCAGATGTCCAACTTTACAAACTTTGCGGTTGAGTTACGTCCAATTTCTTCTCAAGAAGGGGTACGTTTGGGGTTGAGTTAGGTCCAAATTCTTCTCAAATCTAACAAGTTAGTTCTATTTCTAATGTTGTATTAGATCTTGTCCCATACTTGATATTGTGCCACGTGGTTCATGGTTCAGTTCAGATCAACTAACCAAACCAAACTAATAGAAACGGTTCGTTGAACCGAACCAAGCCGAACCGCATTAATGGTTCTCACGAACCGGACCAAACTGTGTTAACAGTTTTAAATTCCAATCCGAACTGAACTGGTTCAAAAAGTGAACTTTATTACCTGTTTTATCCGAACTTTCGAACTCAAACCGAACCAAACTGTTAATCAAACTTTTTCTAACAGCTTTTTTTTTGACTGAATTGCTAAGTTAGAATCAAGATTTTTAAAAAAAAAAATCAGAACTTAAAAGATAATGCAACTTTTGACAAAAAAGAATAATGCAACAACTCATTTATTTGTTTATTTTTTTTATGTCATTGTGATTTTTTTAGTCAAAATGTGATTACATATTTTGATGTGTGGTGATAGGTGTTTTGAATAGACTTTTTTTCTAAATGATTTATTTTTCATGATAAATATGATTACATATTTTTAGTTGACTTTTCATATTTTTTTATATACTTAAAATTAGATTCATAGATTACATATTTAAACAACATATTTAATACAAATATCATGAAATTATAATATTCTATAAAAATTAGTAGATAAAATTTAAAAGCTATTATTTTTAACAGTATTTTCTTTTTTGAAAAGAAGGGATCCACTGGGAATATGCATTGCAGCGTTAATGTTTTTTCATTATTGTTGGTGGTTTTGTTTTACTATTTTTTTGGCACACTTGGGACATCTTAAAAGAGCATTGTGATTTTGTAAAAAAAAAAAAACCTCTGAAAGTTCTGTTACTGAGCTGGTGTAAACTTGCGAGAAAGACCAAAAGTTTATCACCGAACTGCATTGTTATAACGTGTTCAGCTTACTGACTTGTAACTAACACAACAGTTTGGTTCACTAACTGAACCATCGTTAATAGTTCAGTTACTGAACTATAACTAAAAACATCAGTTCGGTTAATAAACATGATTAAAGTTCATTTCTTTATAGTTTGGTTCAGTTCTGTTCTGCAGTTCGGTTCAGTTTTCCTGTGCTTTTGAACAGGCCTAGTGCAACGTTGCTGCTCATGGATGTCTTCTCTTGCAAGCTTCATACTACAGATGTCAAATCATAGGCATAGGGGGAGTTTGGCCAACATTGGCTGGAAATATTCCCGAAATACTCCTTATAATGAATAAGTTGCAGGGAATCCACCTTCTCCGTCTAGAATGGAAGGCTTTTCTTCAAAAAAATCAAGCCACATTTATATTTTTGACATCACCCTTCACCTGATTGCCTATTAGAGGGACATCTGATTCTGAACTTCGTTTACTTGCAACAAAACACAGAAAAGGAGAGAGAAAAAAAAACATAGATGCAAACTGGTGACCTATGTACTCAGTTGTACCTGCATCGCTTTTCTTTAAGCACAGATAGCAAGATCTATCATGTACATCATTCATGCATGATGCATACTTTTCGTTTTTTGTTTTTTCATTTTTATGTTGGTGGTGTCCATCATCTTGTTCTGCACTGTGTGGGTTTTGAATGTTTACTTTGCACTAATTACATTGCAGTACCAGTGATCTTGGTGCACTACAGCAACTCTTGGTTGATCAACCCAATATCCTTATTGAGGAAGGTATGCTAGAATTATCCGAGGTTGAGGTGATGTATTGATGATTAGCAATAAAAAATGTATGAATACACATCCACATCATTGGTTTAAATACTCTCATGTAATGCCTGTGTTAATCACAAAGAATGCTAATGCTTCACTTCGACCTCTCTGTATGGTAATGGTTCCGGATACTCCTATAGGATCCTTATATGACTAATGTCAATTTCTTGAAATTGAAATTCACATTTAATCTGTTGTTAATATAGAATCTTCTATTAAACATTGCATTATTTGAGAGAACTGTTTCTGTAGACATTATAAGATGCCAACTTTGATTCAACTGTATTGGAATATATTGGAGTTTGTAAAATTTGTGAGATATTTTCACTTTGAGAACATAACTAGAAATGCTGAGTATTTAGTTATTTTGAACAAAGTTGTTGCTTGCATGATAAATTTGATACATGGCACTAATGAGTATATTTGTCGTTTTGGCTGCAGTTCAGTTTTTATTGGATATAATATTTGCTGAAGAACTGTGTTGATGTCCTCTGCTGTGGTTGACTTTGTACATGCTAATGCTTGAGCTTTTGTACATTACAAGGGAGCCTACAGGCATGATTGTTGATGCAGAACAGATTCAGATGATTTTTGGCATTTTTATTCACAATAACTTATGAATTTTACAATTTTTCTTTATAGGTTTATTTTTATTTAGAAAAGTAGTTCTTTTGTTAAGTTATTAATTTTAGGCATATCATTTGGATTCTTGTTTTTATTTTGGATTCTCCTAATATGAACCTGGTCTAAAGAAGGGGTGAGGTAAATATAATTTTCCTTGAGATAAAAGTAAATGTAATTTTCTTTGTAGGCATTATTGTTCAAGTTCCCATTAGTTCTTTGAGGTGAGGTAAATTCAATTCTCTTTGCGAGTGCTCAAATAAATATGTTTATATGTCTTTATGTTATATAGAATTTGATATTGATAGTAAACCTATCATGTTTTGCTTCGTGAGGAAACTCATTGTCTCGTACGAATAATTTGCAGCTTTCTTTACTTTGAGATGAAAGTAGAATAATATAAAAAGGAAACTCAAAAGAAGAAAGAAGAAACTTAAAAAAAAAACATTTGGATCCCCTTCCAATTTGCAAATTTCATAAACATCACATTGTTCAGAAGTTGCAATTGGGGATGATTCATGTTCTATTTTGCAAAGTTAGGGTTTTGAGAGATGCTAAGAAGGGGTTGTATCTGTTGCGCTTTGATTTGATTTTCAAGCAATAGTTGCCAAGTCCAAAAGATTGAAACATGCGGCATGATTTGGTTTCGATGACTTCCTTAAAAAATCTGAATCAATCTAATCTGATTAAATGTTGTTTGAATTGGATAGAATAATTTGGTTTTTATTTTTTACGACATTTTTAATTATATTCATTACTTCAAATAACATATTATGAGTTAGATTAGAAGTACATAATGTGTAACAATTATACTAGATTAGAAGTTGTTCTAGGCACTCGCACTTTTGAATAAATAAGTGTCCTTGATATGATTCAATAAATGTTCTTATCCAATATTTCCAACAATTGAAGGAAAAAAACCAAGACCATTGCCTTATTAGAATCTAAAAAACCTTGATCATCAGAATTTGTATGCAAACATTCTCTTCGGATATGCGCAATATAAAATCTATCGTATATCATAATATTATAGTTAATATATATATATATATATATATATATATATATTATATATATATATATATATATATATATATATATATATATAATAAGACTATATATATTAACACAAAAGAGCACAACAACAAAAAGAAGACTCATTAACACCAAATTTGGTTATAGCTTATTTTGGAGCTTATGAAAAATAATTTAAAGAGATAAAACTTCTGTTAGTGAGAACTTATGAATTAACATAAAATATAAGCTCAAAAACAAACTCGTCCAAGCAGGCATACACAGATGATTAGTAGGTAGTCGTGTACTATGTTTTAGAGTAACAATTGGCAATCCCGAATAATGGTACAGAGCAGCCAACTAGCGAAAAGATGAAAATGTCATTAATGAAACAGTGTTGTTTTTTTTTTTGGGTTTATGACGGTTCAGAAGTTTACCACCGAACCCATTCAGAATGAAAGTCCCCGGTCTTATGTATTTGCAGACACCCCCACTTCTGAATTTTTAAAGGTTTGAAAGTTTAGAACCGTACCGATTCGGAACCAAACTTCCGAACTTGTGTGACTTCGCCATGTTATTGAATTTCTTCTCTCTCTCTGCTGTATCCAAATCTCTTTTTTTCAATTCATCCACTTTTAATTTTTTTTTCCTTTTCTACGAGAAAAAACTTCTCTACATCTTCCTTTGAATCACTTGTTTTCTATGAGTTCTTGATTCAGTTTATTTTTTTTTTTCTGTTTCTTTGATGTTGTTCAAGACTAGTTGCAAATTGCAATGTTCAATTTGGATTTGCTTGATTTCTTTTGTTGTTTCAAAATCCTAGGGTTACACTGTTCAAGATCAATTGTGATTCTTGATTCATATTTTTGATTCGATTTCTCTCGTTCATTTACAACCTCTACCTTCACTTGAGATCTTCTTCGCTATGAAGCAATGAATCACATTTTTGCGTCATTTTTTCCTTTGATTCGTGTTCTCCGTTTCAGAATTTGGTTGCGATATAACGTTTCTGTTTACTGCACTTGCAGTTTTGATTTTTTCATCATCACGTATCTACATTTATGATTCTTGTCGTGTTTCTCGCGATAGCTGCTGCAGTTTTTGCGATTCATCGTCATCACTTCAGATTTCTGCTTTTGCGATTCTTCATCAGCTTCCTTGCATCGTTTGCGCAACGCCTGTGTTATATGATGATGTGGTTTTGTGCCACATCAATTTCATTGTTAAAACAAATCATGTGTTACCCACTTAAAGACGGCAGTGATCTCTCGCTAGGGGTTCGGTGTTCTTAAAGCTAATCTATTATTTTAAATAATTCGAAGCAGGTTCGATCTTTGACATCGCATGGTTAAAATGGCGTGGGGGTGCAACGCGCGTTTACGTGAGGGTATTTTTGGAATATTTAAGAGTTAGGGTGTCCAAAAGGAAGGCATTCACCAATAGTAGTAGAGGTTATGCACAGTGACTATGCAATGATAATATAATACCTGCCTTAATCACCCAAATCAACTCGTAACTCCACTCATTCTAATTACATGCACACTAACCCATTGGTTACCCACTTAAAGGCAGCAATATCCCACCAGCAAAGACTCAAAGCGCCATTTTCGGTGGCTCTGCTCCCTCTATATCCCAATACTCAATCCTATGGTCCCATGTTTTAGAGACTAGGGTTTGTTTGAAATTCCAAATCCTTCCTCCTCTTATCGTGATAACTCTTCCCGCATACACTCTGCGAAGCTCTCATTTTCTCACGGTGCACTGCTAAGCATACTGTGCCACCAAAACAACTTCTTTAAGTCTTGATACATCTTCGTGCGGGTGAATACAACTTAAGCACATTTGTTCCCCTTCAATTCCTTGAAACTTTCCTCACAGCGAGAATCCCAAACGAATGCCTTCCCTTTACAAGTCAGCTGAGTTAGCGGAAGTGCCAACTTCGAGAACCCTTCAATGAACCGTCTATAGTAACCGGCTAGCCCCAGAAAGCTTCTAATCTCAAGAACCGCTTCAGAGCCTCCCATTGCATTACCGCATCAACTTTGGATGGATCTCATCGCGATACTGATCCTCGTAAATGATATGCCCAAGGAAACTTACTTCCTTCAACCAAAAATCACATTTAGATAGTTTAGCATACAACTTCCTATCCCTCAAGATCTCCAATACTGACCTCAAATGCTCGACATGCTCTTCCTCGGACTTGGAATAAATCAGAATGTCGTCGATAAAGACCACTACTGAAACGATCCGGATATTCATGAAAAATGCGATTCATGTACTCCATGAATACCCGGAGCATTTGTAACTCCAAATGGCATCACCGAATACTCGTAGTGCCCATACCGAGTCTAAATGTCGTCTTTGGAATATCTTCATCCTTAACTTTTATCCGGTGATATCGGGCCTCAAATCTATCTTCATCGAATACACGAGCACCCACCACCGATGATCCATTAAGTCATCGATCTTGGGAGCGGATACTTATTCTTGATTGTAACCTTGTTCAACCATCGATAGTCTATGCAAAGCCTCATACTCCGTCTTTCTTCTTTACCAAAGAACACCAGGGCTCCCACGGAGATACACTCGGTCTTATGAATTTCTTCTCTAGCAAATCTTCAAGCCGCTTCTTCAATTCGACAATTCTGCTGCGGACATCCTATACGGTGCCATAGACACGGGTCTAGTGCCGGGCACCAAGTCAATACCAAATTCCACCTCCTCTCCGGTGGCACATCGTGGATTTCATCGGAAATACTTGAAAAGTCCCGCACTCATCGCAACTCGTCGATCTTAGTCGGCTCGAGACGTTGACGCCATCAAGGAAAACAACTTAACTTCGTCCCCCATTATCTTATGCAAGCGCGTGCAGCAACAAAGCGCATTCTCCTTCGGCCGGAGGCGTAAATCCCTGATTTATTAAAACAGTTGATGTGGACATGGTTGTTCACTAACCGATCCATACCTAATATGATATCGAGCCTCCTAGTGGCAAGCAAATTAAATCCACAAGAAACTCTCTATCGAAAACCAATAGAGGACACTTAACACACACGAGAGAGGTAGTCACCGAACCCCATTGGAGTGTCGATGACCATCTCTCTTTTCATGACAGATAATTCTAGGTTCAACTTATCAAAGACATGCAAAGCAGAAACAAACGAATGTGTGGCACCGGTATCCACTATAGCAAGCAATTGAGTACCCTTAATGAAACACGCACCTCTAATCTCATTAGCGTCTCGAACTCGCGAGAGCAAACACTTTCCCACTCGCGCCCGCTCCTTCTTTGGCTTGGAACACTTAGTACTAATATGCCTGCCTCTCCCGCAGCTTGTAACATACGACCTCCTTCTTATCACGGTTGGAAGATATGTGCCCCGCTTTCCCACACCGATAACACCTCTTCTCATCCTTGCTTGGGCGATCACGGACTCTTATGACTGGTTTCCCACACGTGTAGCAAGTAATACCTGCGCAGTAGCATCTCCCCACTTCGCGCTTAGACCCACCAACAAACTTCCCTTGCCCTTACCAAACAGTACCTCATACGGCTTACTCCGACCAGAGAAGTTCTTGTGTTTTCTTTCATGACTCTGGAGTGAGCATTCTTGTCCTCCTCAAAAATCCTGCGCAGCCTATTAACCAACACGGAGAACACGCGAACTGTTGATACCCTATGAATTTCTTTATGTCAAGACGTAACCCGTTCTCAAACTTGATGCATTTAGAGAACTCAAAGATCCGCCCATCATAGTGCGGATAGAACTTGGACAACTCGGTAAATTTGGCGGCATATTCGATCCACGGACATATTACCCGCTCGAGCCTCGTAAACTCAACTTCTTTCTTTCCACGGACATCCTCCGGATAGTACTTCCTCGGAACTCTCTCTCGGAACACGACCGTGTGATCTCTTCATTGTCGCCATCAACCTCTCGCTAATGGGTCATCCACCGGGCCATCGCCTCTTTCTTCAAAGATATGCGTGCCATAACGAACTTTCTCGAGCATCGATGCTGATCCATCACGCGGAATATTCGCTCCAACTCTCCCGACCACTCAAGGGCACCATCGTGGTTGTACCCGCCGCCGAAAGTAGGAGGGTTCTCCCGCCGGAAGGTAGCCAAGCGCGCTGCGTTCGTGGTCCACAACACCACGCAGATCACCCACAACCCCACCCATAGCTGCGGTCGCGGCAGGCAAGTGCTGGCGTCGTTCCGATCCGCCATTCTAATCGCAATGTAAAATGTAATTCAGAATCGATGAATAAAACTTAAGTGCTACATAACCAGCGACTCCACTACCTACGTGGGACAGACCGAATCGCTTCGATACCAATTGTAACACCCCTTCTATTTAATCTATTATTTTAAATAATTCGAACAATCGAGTCTACGAAAAACCTTTAGTGCGACCACTAGAGGGTGCCACATTCAAACAACCACATAAAACTCCAAATAGTAATTAAAATAACTCCAAAAGGTGATACATAGCACCATAAACCCGTACGAGGAATAGAAATCGTAGCAGCGGAAATAACAACCAAAATACGGTAATGCAGTTACCCAAGGAAATTTAAGCATAATATAACATAAATGACAAATCTATCTATCCCTCCCCGGTGCTACGTATCAGAGCCGACTCGACAAATACTAGCGGAAGGTGCTCGCGTCACCTTCTTCATCCACCATCACACTGCGGCGTTACCGCAGTAGAGCAACATTCCAAGCGAAAGTGGTGAGTTTCATTTCATAGAAATAGTAAATAAAACATGCAACACAATCAGACAAGCATTAGCACACAGACACCGTAAAGATTCAAGCAATTTCATCAATGGTCATACACACCCAAACAAACACCAGTACATATGCAAGTGCATGAGAATGCAGCCCAACGCCAGGGCATATGCATGTGGATCCATCACCAAAAAGCCGAAGGCATTCACTAATCACCAAAAAGCCCGAAGGCATTCACCAAAAATATTTTATGAGGCCGAGGCCTATTCATCAAAAATAATGCACATGCCTATGCGACGCATGACTATGCAACACCACACCAAAACAACCACGATAATAGCACACCGAATATTCACCAATAATTTTATTTGCACCTGAGTCACCAATAGGGTCATAGACCCTTAATCACCCAAATCAACTCACCGTTAATCCCATCACCATTAGAAACAACCACCATAGCTAATGCCCCACCAAGAGGACCAATTCAACATCATAATAATTATTTTTGGCACCTAGGGACTAATTTCACACCATAGTATTTATTTTAGCACCTAGGGATTAATTTAGCACCATAATATTTATTTTAGCACACTGATTGGAAAGATCCCCACCTGAGGCGCACACACGGCGCGCAAGAAGAGAAAGCGCGCAGAAGCGCGCGGGTAGTCGCTCTAACTCTCAAAGTTTACGTCGCCCCTGCGAGAGGTGTGCGCCCACGAGGTTACGCTGCAGGGACGCGCGCAAGAAGGGCGCGCAAGTCACGTATGTCACATACCCAGCGCCATTTCCAGGAATCGCGCCCCCCCTTGTCATGCACTTCACGCACACAAGACCACAGAAACCACACACTGTGGCGCCATTTTGTGGGAATTTGGCGCCCTTTCCTCGCTCGCTACACCAAAGACACACAATATCCACTGCGGCAAGACTCAGCGCCATTTTCGGTGGAATTTGGCGCCTCCTCCCACCCCTGCACAAACCCACACCGACACGCTCCAACTCACTCACCAGCGCCATTTCGGGGAAATGGCGCCCTCTCTCTGCTCGCAAAAACACGCGCAAACATACACAATACACACACACAGTGGCGCCATTTTGGGGATTTTGGCGCCCCTCTTCTCAACTGCTGCTGCACACTACACACACACATACACGCAAACGCACACACAGGCGCCATTTCAGGGGATTTTGGCCCCTCTCGTCTATCTAAGTATTTTATACCTTAAACACCAACAACAACATATATATATTTTCTAGGCACCAACCAAAGAGCATGTATGTGTTGTTAAAACTCGATAAAGAACATATATATTGGTAAAACGCAAAACAAGAACTCATATATATTTTATAGAACTTGACAAAGAACTTATACATTTTATGAATGGTGAAAGAAAGACATATACATGTTCGTAAAAAGACAACAAAGAATATATGGGTCTTATGGAACACAAACAAAGAATCACATGGCTCATGAAACATTCAAATAAAATTCTATATATATTTTCTAACACAAAGAACAACACATATGTAGGTTCAGAACAAAGACAACAAAGAACATATACAATTTATAATACAAGAAGAAATACCTATATATATTCGTAAAACGAATTCAATCCTCTATATCCCAATACTCAATCCTATGGTCCCATGTTTTAGAGACTTGGCTATAAAAGGAAACTTTACGATAGTTGAGGAGAAAACCACACTTGAGAATCACCAAAATCACCAACACTCCAAGCTTGATTTCTCCCAAAACTCACGCTAAAACCCTCCTTTTAAACACAAGAAGAACAGCCCAACAATAAGAATGAAAGGTTGAAGATTACAAAAAGGAGAAGAATGGAAAAGAACTTGGGCCCTAGATGCACCTTCTAGATCATTTGATTCACCTCCGAAATCAAAAGGACACTCCAATTTAATTATTTTATTAATCCAAATATAGTAATCCCTCAATAACTTAATTAAATAAATAATTAAATTATTTTAGGGCGTTACACCAGCCGCAGCTGGGTGTAGTTGCTACCACAACAACGGTAATCTCTCTCCACCTTCCATCTCACTATGCTGATGCTTCTTCCTTCCAAGCCTCCTACTTCTTCCTCTGCTTCCCCCGACTTGCCCTGTGCTCCGCTAACCTCTGGCCCACCACCCGCTCGCCTTCCTCCACAACCACCTCCGGATCTTCCCTCTAGCCCCACACCACGCCCTTCTGATCTACCACAGAGCTCTGTCGCTGACCTGTCCCCCAAACCTCTAGATCCACCTGACCCTCCCAACCATCTTCCCTAAAAGTTTCCTTCGTATTCTCTGCCCACCCTAAAATATCCCTTAACCACTGTTACATTATTTTCTGAATCCATCCCTTCATTGTTGCTCACTTTAGCCAGCGGTTCTATTTCCACCTTATCTTCTTCTGGCCTTCAGATTCTGATCTCTAGATCCCGAGGCCAGTTGGCCTTCAAATACGGAGAAAGTCTGGACTTTCCGTCTCTCCCCCTGCACCAACTTCGTGGGTCTTTTGCATCTCCTCACTGGTGCCTCTGTTCTTGGGTGGAGCCTGACAGCAGTTTTGGCTTGGGCAAGCTTCTGGCTCCTGTTTGTGCGATGGTTTCGGTGATGGTACCTGTTATGACGATGGTTGCTGCCTGTCTTAGGGTGCTAGATTTTATGCTGTGTTTTTATTTTAGAGTTTGATTATCTGTTTTAATTAAGTTAGTTCAATAGGATCTAGTATGTTTTAGGTGCTGCTCATATGCTTAATTGTTATCCTTAAAGTTCAGCTATACTTGATGTATTCGTATCTCAGAGGACCTGTAAGTGCTTCCAGTGTAAGCTTGATGTTTACACGTTGTGTAACATTTCTGTGGCTTTGCCCGAGATCAATAAAATACTGCATTTGACCCAAAAAAAATAGTAAATAAAAAAAATTAAGGATAAGAGTGAGCCCAAAAATTATTCTAAGATCATTTTTACCACATTACTCTAAATGTGGTAAAAATAACTCGCTTTACAGTCACGACTCTTCTCTCTTTCATTCCCGTTCACAGTCAAAGCAAAGAAGAAGAAGGTGATGTTCCTTTCTCGTTTTGCAAGCTTAGGGAAAAACCATAACAATATGGCCCAAATCTCTCTCTATGCATCATTTCATTCAACACCAATTTTACAAAATCAAGTAGTCCAAAATCAATTCAACCACTACCAAAAATATCAAACTACTTTGTCAACTATTCATTTATAAAACTCACTTTTTAGAACAAATATGTATTTTTAATTTTTCTATCACATTTTTATCTTTTTGGGTTTGTTAACACCCAAAAATGAGTAGGTCGTAGGCCGAGGACTAAGAGAGGGAAAAGGGAATTATGGTATGAAGGCAAGCCACTCGACAAGGTCAGAAAGGGTATTTGCCAGAAGAGATAGAAGTCAAAAGGAGATCCTCGGGGCATACTGAAAGACAAAATCCCCCGAGGGAGGGCTACACCCGAGGGACAATGAGCCAAGCCGATGGAAAGTAATTGCCCCAGCCTATAGAGTGTCAAGGCCGAGGTGGCTTGGGTTGCCTAAGCCATTACCTAAGGAGGGCTAGAGCAGCCGAGCCACCATGCGGCAGAGGCAAGGCGGGAATTACTTTGAAGGCAGAACGTGGCACAAAAATAGAACGTAGGAACAGTTGAAGTTCAAGCGGAAGAGCGAGGCCGGAGATCATGGAGCAACGAGCAGTTACCCCACTAATCGCGCCAATGGGGATCGTGGGTAGTTACTTAGCCTCGTTGAGGGCCTATGAAGTGATGAGAGTCGTTGATCTTACATCAATCCGACGGCGGGCAAATGTTGGCTAGCATAGTGGCCGACGAGGGCATGTATATATATAACAATAGAGTAGAATGTAAAACACACATAAATCGATCAAACTCTAGATTTATTTCAATTTATCTTCCTTTATCGCATTTTTTTATCATTACTTTATGCATTAGCCGTAGTATAATCCAACACTCGCGTCCCATTCTCACCTTGTCTGAGCCTTTCTAGAGGAGTCAGGAAACCCATAGTCGAGGAGCAGAGTTCCCTCCTCGACGCAATTGCTTAAAGAAAGAGGAATCAAAGACTGTCCAAACCTCTGGCCGACACCACGACTAGGACCTAAGAGTTTGACGACTACAGAGTTTCTCTTTCTCGATCTTTTAATTTTTTTATCTAACATGTAAAACTCACCATTTCTCCTACCACTCACTCTTATCCTTCCAAATTTCCTCTCTATCTCTTCCCTTCTATTCTCTCTCTCTCTCTCTTCACATTTCATTTTTTAATCTATCTACTATTTTTTCATCAAAACACTACTCATCAACTATCAACTTCAACTAACAAACTAAGAAAAGAAAGGGTTGAGAAAATTACCAAATTGTTCTCTTAAAATTTTGATTTTTGAAGACAAATTGGTAATTCAAATCAACTATCAACTAACAAATTAAGAAAAGAAAGGATTGAGAAAATTGCCAAATTGTCCTCTTAAAATTTTACTTTTTTAGGACAAATTTGGTAATTCATATTTGAAAACCAATCTCCTTTCTCTCATTTTTTGTTCTCTCTCTCTTTCTCTATTCAACTATTGATCTTCTCTCTCTCTCTCCCTCCCTTTCCAACTATGTATATTCTACTACATACTAACTTCTCTAATTTAATCAACTATTGATAACTTAAATACATACTTCCTACGGACTCATATATAAGCAACAAAACACTTTTTAGGTTCATATGTATCTGGTCTATATTATAGACTAGATACATTAACTATGCAATAAATCTAAAAAGTGTGGTGTTCCTTATATATGAGTCCGGAGGAAGTATGTATTTAATCAACTCAACCATTACCAAAAATATTAAACTATCAATTTCTAAAATATTGGATGGGAAAATATCTTTACTATTATAAAAGGATATTTTATTGTGTAATAAATATTTTTTTATCTTCCTTTTGAGTTTTAACGGGTAAACATGGTAAGTTATTGGTATAATTTCATTATTTTTGATCTCTTACGGGGAAACGTAATAAGTTATCAATATACTCATTTTTTATATTTATTTTCGTGAATGTCTTTTTTTCTTATAAATGGACTTTTTTCTTTTGAGCGCGTCAAGAAAATACTAGATATTGTCAGAAAAAATATTATTTTATATTTAATTTTTTTTAGTTTCAACGGATAAACATGACATGTTATTGCTATAAATTCATCACCATTAACTTTTTTATGGTGAAATGTTACACATTGTCATAATAATTATTTTATATTTTGCATTTAAGTTACTACTAATAAAATGTTTTTCATAATGATACAAAATGTCAATTGAAAAAATAGTCCAAAGTTACGAAAATTCATTTGTCATCAACTTGACAAATTTATTGTAATTGAATTCCGTCCGACTCTAATTATACAAAGAATATTATCTTACCCATTCGTATATATGGGTATGATTTTATTTTTATAAAATTTGTAAACCTCAAAAAGTATTTGACAACATATTAGTTTCTCAAATTTCATTATAATTTATAAGTGAATATTTTGATCTATGTATTGTATCAGTATATTTCGAGTCTTAACGAAGAAACGATACGTGTTGAGAATTAATTTCAAATACTATATGTTTTGAATAGAATTTCATTATTTATAAGAGTTCTGACTGGAAAATATTTTATGTAGTCAGCATAATTATTTAAGTTGTATATTACCTATTTTTAGTATAATTAAATTTTCATTTTGTGGTGTGCTATATTTTGTAAATAACTGTTTTGCTTTTAAGGCTAAACGAGAAAAAATTACATGTTATCTAATCTAATATCTATTTATATCTATTTATTCAAACAAACAACTTACAAAATTACAAATTTAGACATCTTACTTTTTTGACACATCACCACTTTTATTTTATTTATCATTTTTTTAATTCTACTTTCTCTTTCTTTCTCACTCTCTCTCTTTCAATCTCACATTTTCCAATATTTCTTACTTCTTACACATCTATTATTAGTCGCCCTACACACTTTATTTAAAAATATTTTTTTTCCCAATTTTTTTAATCTACTATATAATCTAATATAATTAAATTAATATTAAATAATCTACAATTTACTCCTTACTATCTAACCCAATATCTATTTATCTATTTATACAAACAAATCACACTTAATCTATTTATACAAACAAACCACATTTAAATTACTCAAACAAGTCTCCCTATTTTCTTGACAATTCATCTGACTAATGACAACATTGTAATTTACTATCATACTTTTATCAAATTTCTTCTCTCAATCCCACTTTTTTCCTACTTTCTCTTAATTTTTTCCTCAAAATTCAAATCAAGCTCACAAACTTTCTTTACCCACTATCTACTAATCTAATCTAATATCTATTTATATAAATAAACCATACTTAAATTACTCAAACAAGTTTTCCTATTTATTTGACAACTAATCTAACTAAGGGCAACATTGTAATTTACTATCACATTCTTTTTCAAATTTCTTCACCCAATGCACTTTCTTCTCACTCCAATTCTTTTTTTAGTTTCCCCTCTTTTTTTTCCTTTCAAATTTCGAAATTCAAATCAAATCAAATCAAATCTACTAATAAACTAAAATAATCGATCTAAACTACAAGATAACTGCACTAATATATAAAAACACGGGATAACTTCACTAATATATAAAAAAACACGATATTAATATATCAAAAAAAAGGAAAACTTAATGACTATTTCAACTACTGGTTAATATTTAAAACACGGGATAACTGTACTGATATATAAAAAATGCGGGATAACTATCCTGATATATATAAAAAAACACGGGATAACTGCACTGATATATTTGATAATCTTCTATCTATCTTTTACTATCTACTATAATCTACTAATCAACTAAAATAATCAATTGAAACTATGAGATAACTGCACTGATATATAAAAAAACATGGAATAACTATACTAATCTAATCTAATATCTATTTATACAAACAAACAACTTAACAAATTACAATTTTAGACATCTTACTGACACATCACAACTTTTGTTTTATTTATCATTTTTTAATTCTACTTTCTCTTCATTTCTCACTCACATTTCTCAATATTTCTTACTTCTTACACATATATTA
Organism: Oxytropis ochrocephala; assembly: GCA_020916435.1. Lineage (NCBI taxonomy): Eukaryota > Viridiplantae > Streptophyta > Magnoliopsida > Fabales > Fabaceae > Oxytropis > Oxytropis ochrocephala. The sequence continues at coordinate 56,433,082 of CM037094.1, forward strand.
TTAGTGGCCCCCACACCCTTTATTTAAAAATATTTATTTTCCCAATTTTTTAATATACTATATAATCTAATATAATTAAATTAATATTAAATAATCTACAATTTACTCCTATACTATCTAACCTAATATCTATTTATCTATTTATGCTAACAAACCACACTTAATCTATTTATACAAACAAACCACATTTAAATTACTCAAACAAGTCTCCCTATTTACTTGACAATTCATCTGACTGAGGACAACATTGTAATTTACTATATATATCATACTTTTATCAAATTTCTTCTCACTCCCACTTTTTTCCTACTTTCTCTTACTTTTCAAAATTCAAATCAAACTCACCAACTTTCTTTACCCACTATCTACTAATCTAATATTTATTTATACTAACAAACCATACTTAAATTATTCAAGCAAGTTTCCCTTTTATTGACAACTCATCTAACTAAGGGCAACATTGTAATTTACTATCACATTTTTTTCAAATTTCTTCTCCCAATGCACTTTCTTCTCACTCCAATTTTTTTTAACTTTCCCCTCTTTTTTTTTTAAAAAAAATCGAAATTCAAATCAAATCAAATCTACTAATAAACTAAAATAATCAATCTAAACTACGAGATAACTTCACTAATATATAAAAACACGGGATAACTTCACTGAATATATAAAAAACACGATATTAATATATAAAAAAAGGAAAACTTAAAGACTATTTCAACTACTGATTAATATTTAAAACACGGGATAACTGTACTGATATATAAAAAACACGAGATAACTATACTAATATATAAAAAAACACGGGATAACTGCACTGATATATTTGATAATATATCTTTTACTATCTACTATAATGTACTAATCAACTAAAATGATCAATTGACACTATGAGATAACTCCACTGATATATAAAAAAACATGGGATAACTATACTAATATTTAAAAAACCACACGAGATACTTGCAATGATATGTATAAAAACATGGGATAACTGCACTGAAGATATATAAAAAACACTTCACTGAAATATTTGATAATCTACCATCTATCCGTTACTGTCTACTATAATCTATTAATCAACTAAAAATAATCAATTGAAACTATGAGATAACTTCACAGATATATTAAAAAACACGTGATAACTTTATTGAAATATAAAAAACACGGGATAATTGCAATGATGTATGTAAAAACACGAGATACCTGCACTGATATATAAAAAAACACGGGATAACAACACTGACACTAATATATAAAAGAACACAGGATAAATGCACAGATTATTTTTAAATGATACTTTTACATTTTTAGATTTTAATATTTATCTAATTTTTTATTTGAGACTCCTTTTTTTTTGACAAAATTTGAGACTCCTTTTTTAACAACTTTAAATTTGTCTTTTTTTACGAGGTATTGTCCAGACTATTTAAATTATGTCTAAGTTCGTTCATGAAAAGAATATGGTAGCACCCGTGCGTATGCACGGGTATCCTACTAGTTTCTATATATAAATTTATATTTCACCTTTGTAAATACATTTTATGTAAATAAACATTTTGTTTTTACGTAAAATGAAACATTTTACGTAAATATTTACTTTTAGTATGCAAATACAATTTCTGAATCATTCGTACCAAGCAACACGATACGATCCGTGCGTATGCATAGGTGTACTTCTAGTTAGAAAAAATCAAGCGACTTGGGGTTAAATGCAGACAATGTGTTCGAAGATTAAACCATCGAACCGGTTCGATTAAAATCTAGCGTGGAGGGTTTTGGAGCGCGTAAGAGTATTTTTGGAATAATTGAAAGTCGGAGGTGTCTAGTAAATAGAGAGAGGGTTGTATGAAGTATGACCCATATTGTATATTGTATTCTAACAAAAGTAAACTCTTTTTGTCAACAAAGTTTGAGTGACAAAATTCACCAAAAAGTTTGAAAGACAAACTCATTAAAAAAGGAAGGGTTTTGCTTTCCCACTCCCCTCCTACTCAAAACACACCCCCATAAGGGTGGAAAAAGACCAAAAGACCATTAATGAAATGGCCAAAGCGTCTTTTTTTCAAAAAAATTCACCTGTTCGAGCACGGGCATTCGAACACGTTCGAACAGTCTCATTCGAGTGTGTTAAACACACACACACACACACACACACACACACACACACACACTCTTGTGCGTAATTTAACAGGTTCGAATGGCACCAATCGCACCTATTCGTATAACCTTGTTCGAACACCCTATTTTACCAATATTCCTTAACACGGATGCATGCGTTCGAACGTGTTTGAACAAAGTCATTCGAACCGTCCTTAATCACGTCCTGCAAGAGCGTTCCACGCGAGGTTATTTTTTGAATAAAAATTTGTTTGTGGTGTGCGATGAGTAGGAGGGAGAGTGGGAAAAGCAATTGCCAAAAGGAAAAGCTTTAAAAGGCAAAGCCCATATATAGAGAAAATTGGTCCAAGAAATAAAAAAGCGGAATATATATAAAATAAAAATTAAAACCCTAAAATCCTCTCTCTCATTGAAAAAAAACAGACGCTCAAGTGTGAATTGCTTAGTGGGGAAAGCGAAACATTGACGGAGGAAGGAAAGTGTTTGCGATTCTGCTTTTCGTAGAGGTCAGTAGTCAGTTTCACTTCTTCTCTTTCTCTCCATTACAAACCTATCTTCCTTATTCTATAGCTTAATTGGTTTTGTGACTTATAACTTATCACTTATGACTTTTTGCGCAAGGAACGAACTCCATCTAGTTTGGTGAGAGATAATGGAATGTTATGATGCACTGATACGATACCAGTATGAGATACAATAGCTTCTTTGAAATACATAGGATACGATACGTTTATGATTCGTTCATAAAAAAAATAAAATATTCACAGAATAATAGAAAATACGTAGACACATAGACCCGAAGAAACATAGGCAGGCTAACACAATAAATCAGAGAGGCTTATAGAAACTAGTGAGTCGCACTTGAAAAACAAAAATTGGGGATAATCGTTTTCTGTCTTGGTGTTTGTGTGGCTCATCTTACCTTTGTTCTCCTTATAAGGCGTACTGAAGGTGTCTAAGTCGTATCGAGGCTTTTAGTTTAAAAAAAATAAGAGAAACGTTTTAATACTACTCTGACATATGCTCAAGATGTATCAGAGAACTATTGGGATGTATGGATACAATACATATTGGATACGGCAACAAAACTTAATGGATAGAATGCTTTAGCAGTCAATTGGTGTTCCTGCTCATTGGAAGTTAAACATTATACTGATATGCTCTAATGCTTTGACAGTATCTGGATATAGTTAATTCAGTGATTCTTGAAATGGAAGACGAACTGGCCGGTATCCCAATTGCGCGGATCGACCAAAACAATGTCAACCAACCCAATGTCATATTCATTCTTGAAAGGGCTTCTTTGGAAAATGGCATTGTTGGCAAGGTACTTCCTATATATAGTCTTCAATTTGGTGCTCTTTTTATTACCCATAAAAGGTTGAGAAATTTGGTAGTATTGTGAGTTATGGTTTTTTTTGTTTGTTTATTTGTTGCATTTAAACTGATTTTTTAGTGCAGACTTGTCAGCTTTTAAACTCAGATGACCATGCTGATTTCCTCCGTTGTAAGAACAAGAATCCCAATGATTACAGACCTGACATTACTCATCAGGTTCGTCTTAATTGCTCAAATGTCCATCTGTTTCTTCTTATTCATTAACATTACCGCTTCAATTTCATTAACACTAATTTCTGTTACTGAGTTTGATGATTCTGCTGATTGATTGGAGTTATAGTTGTGCCCAGAATGACCAAACTTTATTGCAGTGTTGTCAAATAGGGGCTATAGCATATCGGAATTTGAACAATTCGTTATTGTCGACAATTTGCTTTATGCCCATCAATATTGTCGAATAGCAACTATAGTGACGCTATAGCATAGTGGAATTTGAGACCGCTATTTTCCACAATTCACGATTGATAACACTGCTTATTCTATAACAAATGTTGTTTTCAGGCCCTTCTATCTATTTTAGATAGCCCGCTAAATAAAGCTGGGAGGTTGCGAGCAGTATACATAAAGACCGAAAAAGGTGTTCTTATAGAGGTTAAGCCCCATGTCCGTATTCCAAGAACATTCAGACGCTTCTGTGGTGTCATGTGTAAGTTTTAGTTTGCTATTATTGTTTCTATAAGCAATACTATCTAATCTTGTGCATGATTTTCTCTGTGAGAGGTAAAACAATAATATATCATTTGTTGCTTCTAAACATTGATTACTTACATTACAGCGCAGCTGCTTCAGAAAGGGAGTATATCTGCTGCTCCCACGGGCGAGAAACTTCTCAAGCAAATTAAAAACCCTGTAACCCAGTATCTTCCTATCAACTCGCGAAAAATAGGTTAGTTTATTTCTAATGATTTCATGAAGGGTACATGCATGGTTGTTTTAAAGGGGCTTATTGTTAGACATGCAAAGGAAATAGAGCTGATGTCTACTTCTGTGTTTCTTTTGAATGTTAGGTCTATCTTATAGTTCAGAGAAGCTCGTTAAAATGAGGGACTACGTGTCAACTGTTCCAAGCAATATGGACCTTGTCTTTGTGGTATTCATTCAAATTTTAAAATTCCATGTCTAGTATCTATCTCAGTGGATCATATGTTTTAACTTTTGTATGTTGTAATTTAAGGTAGGAGCAATGGCCAATGGAAAAGTTGAGACAGATTACACAGAGGATTTAATAGCTAGTATGTTATCATTCATTGTATTGTATTATTCACTTTTCCTTAAATGGAAAACTACTAGTTAAGTTTCTTACTTAATTGTTTTTCTTGATTGCAGTTTCTAACTACCCTCTAAGTGCTGCTTACTGCATTACAAGGATTTGTGGTGCCGTTGAGGAAAAGTGGAATATTTTGTGATTTAGCTTCTTTTGTTGATGCCTCAAATACAAATTTGGCGTTTGAGTAGCTAGCACATTCACTTTAATTTATGCTTTCTTTTACAGTTAATTATTGGTTGCAATACTGGTTTTTGAGGCTCTGATGTATGATATGAGATCAGGATGATCCTCTTAAAGTTAATTATTAAGTTGATAATTTTTTATTATTTGAGAGTTTGTATTTTTTTATTATCTCATAGGCCCCACTCCTGGGCTCGCTTTAAGCCTCCGTATGCGTTGGGCCGGTCCTAGCTAGACACTCTCGAACACTCATTTTCCAATACATTATTTCTTATTATTGGTTGAAAATCAAACAAGTCTCACTAAATCATATGATCCCATAAAAATTTGGTGGGACAATTCATTAATTTTAAACCAATAAAAGAGTGCGTTGAAAAAATATTAGAAATTTTGACACCAGCTAGCATTTCTCATCTCAAATATATAGACTCTTGTTTCCATTGTTTTTAATTGTAAAAAACAATAAAATAACTTATTAACACTCATTTTCCAATACATTATTTCTTATTATTGGATGCCACGTTATTTAAATGTGTCAGGTCGGCATGCACTTTGGAAATGAAAAAAAATGAACATTTTTTTTTGTAATCCTCAAATTGGGCACTTAAATATTTTGTAAAACGCGAAAATGAGTATTATTTTTTAAAAAAAAAACAAGGTATCCTACATGGCAATTGTGGAGATTAATCTTTCAAGTATCAGAGATTTGTTTAAGGAATTGATCTCTCCCAACAAATATTTTTCTTTACATATTGGCAAATGATAAAACCAGGACCAAATGTTCAAGAGACCAAAGTATCTATCCGTTGTGCTATATCATGTTGGTAAAACAAGTATTTGCCAATGAATATTGGTTTAGTTGGTAAGGAATTGGTTAATACCTCACAAATGTGTGGGTTCAACTTCCGTTGTCGATGACTTTTTTAGTATCGTGAGGCCTACCACGACCCTTGTGACCCGTGTGGATCACAACTCACTTAAACTTTTGTCATTAAAAAAACAAGTATTCTGGACTGAAAATAAATAAATAAATAAATAAATAAATAGAAGTTAATCGTGAAAATAATAAGCAATAAAAAGGTTGTTGAGTAGATTGGATTGGATGTGTGAGTAATTTGGCGGAAGGAGAAGAAGATGACGACGAGTTGTGTTGCTTCTGCAACTGTATGCTCTAAAGTTCACGCGCGGCAACATCAACAACTACCATCATCATCATCATCTCGCTCCCCCAATTCCCTTTCAGTTTCATGGCTTTCTTCCTTTCCCTCTTTAACCATCTCCACCACCACCACCACCACCTCTCCCCCTCTCTCCAAAGTATGTATCACTTTCCTTCATTTTCATTCTCTCCATAACATGCTTCACCAATCATCCTCCTCCACAATTATAATTTAGGTCTTCTTTGCATTCTGTTTGTTTGATTTTTAGGTTTTTTTATTGCATCTCTTTTGCAATTTCAATTATATGACTGACTGACTGACACAAATGTATTTATTTGTTTATACCATTCAATGAATTTAACACTTGAAAAAACACACATAGATTTGTTGCATGAAAGTAATTGAGGGAATAAAATTTCTGATTAGATTGATTGATACAACTCTAGGATAACTAACTTGCTCCTCATATTACTCACATTTGGATAATCTGCTTAATTAACTGTCTGTAGCATAGTCTTATCATACTTGTGGTGGTGTTTATGTATAACTTGTTTCTATAATAAAATATAAAATAAAGTCTCACTATTTTCATTTAAGTTATAAGTCCTTTTCATAAGCTATCTCGGAGCAGCTTATCATAAGTTGTTTCATTAGCCCTCTCAAACAGTGGTACAAGTGTTTTTGTCAGTAGATAAGCCCAAATGAGTCAATCCAAATGGACCGAACTCGTGCTTTTTTGGTTTACATTCATAATCACATAACTCTTTGTCTCATGAAAGCTTCAGCTTCAAATTTGGTGCATAATGTGTGCTTTGTTGTTCTAATTTTGAATTGATTATATTTATAAGAACTGATTAATTACCTTTTGGACTACTTTCTATTGTTTTTATCTATTATCATTTTGCAGAAAAAGAATTACCATTAGCTCTTTTTTTTTTTTTTTTTTTTGTGTGTGAGTTCTGATGTTCTGAACTTCTGATAGGGGATGGGTGTGAATGGTGAAATCTGAAATTTTGGATGTTAACACTTGACATAAAAGATTATGGGCTATGGCACAATTTGGATTAGCTTTTAGGTTAAAGGAGTTTTTCAACTTAAATGAGTATTAAGTTTCTGATTCATTGAAAAACTCCATAAGTTTATTGTTGTTTAAAGAATATAAATTGGGGGTCTTTTGAAAAAAATTGAGAAAGTTTATGAGGGAAGCCATTAGTGAGAAAGAATACTCATGATTATTGCAAGATCGTTTCAATTTTTCCTTTTCCATTATAAGTACTTTTGTGAGAGTCTAACCAAACTATCTCTATGTAGAAAACAATTTCAATTTTGTATAATGCTTGCTTCTCTTGTGCTGATTTGAATGAAGAAAGTAATTCAGAGTTTAACATCTGTAGGGTTTATTTATTCGATCTGCCTGGACTCGAAGATCTCGAGGTGAAGCTCAAAAGACACCTACCAGGAAATCATGGAAGGCGAGAACAGATATGTACATGAGACCATTCTTATTAGATGTTTTCTTTTCAAAAAAATACATTCATGCAAAAGTGACGCACCGAGGAACGAGTAAAGTTTTATGTGTCGCTACTACGAACGCAAAGGATCTCCGAAACTCTCTTCCATCCTTGATAGATCCTGAAGCTTGCAGACTAATTGGAAGGCTCATTGCAGAGCAATCAAAGGAAGCTGATATATATGCAATGGCATATGAACCAAGAAAGAATGAAAGGATTGAAGGTAGACTAGGAATCATTATTGATACTGTTAAAGAAAACGGGATTATGTTTGTTTGATCCCGTTCCTTATCAACTTCTGTTGTTTTGGTTGTAGCCTCCTTGTATGGGTTTGTAACAAATGTTTTTTTGACTGTTTATGCATCTTTTGTGTATTTTGCTGCTTCATGAATTAAATTCAGGATGTTTTTATGTTGGGTTGTCTTGGTGGTTTGTGAGGAGGTCAATATGGTTTGTGCATTTGGCGCTGATGAAGACGGTGGTGGAGATAGTTTGTGAGGAGGTGATGTTTCATTGAGTGGACCAACTTTGTGGTGTTGCCGCCGAGCTCTGTACCAGTCCCTAGATTTCTCGGGAGGAAAAGAGACGACACCGCGGGTAATTTGACACTGCACTCTCCAAATATTCCTCTCGCCGAGCACTAGGGATGGCAATGGAGTACCCTCTAGGGAGGGTACTATAGTGTCCGTACCCGAGTCCACACATGGATGGACATATGTTTTAATGCTCGTCTCCATACCCTCTAAACACCCAAGTCTATGGGATGGTTCACTATAGACTGTCAAAAAAAAATACTCCTCTGAGTCCACTTGTCACTTTTGGAGAAAAATTTTGTTTCTATTTGGACATATGTTTTAATGCTCGTTCTTTTGTCATAATGCCCTAGAGAGAGAAATAGAAGAAAGAGTTAATAAAGATTAAGGGTATTATGGATATTGCTCATCAATAGCAAATTTCACAGTATGTGTAAAATGCCAAAAAGCGACAAGTAAAAATAATAAATAACATAAAACACATCATTAAGTGATCATTTTTTATATACTAATTAAAATATTACAAATTATAGCATTTAGTAAATTAAAAACATTTTGGTCAAAAAAAGTAAATTAAAAACATAAAATATTAGTAGTTTGGATTTATGTTTTTAAAGTTGAATAAACTTAAAATTGTAATATATATATATATATACACACACACACACACATTATGCGGGTGAAGGCCCGGAGCGGAATGGACACCGTAGTGTCCGTACCCGAGCCTAAGCCCATTTGTGCAGGAAATTGCCTGCCCGTTGCAGGTAACTTTAGTGGGTGTCTAATAGGTTGGGATGGCAATAGGGAAATGGGGCAGGACGAGGCAGGGAGTGCATCCCCACTTCCCGTCTCCACCTCCCAAGTTGTCCCTAATCTCTGCTTTGGAGAGTTTTCCTCCTCCATCCTCGTCCCCACGACCCCCGCGGGCACCCCGTGAATTTATTAAAAGTTAAGAAAAATATAAATTAAAATATAATTAAATTGAAAAAATATATTAAAATAGGACTAAAAAATAAAAGTTTAACACTTTAATATGAAAAATATATAAAAGTTAGTCTTATTTTGATATTTTAATATTTAAAAAATATGAATAAAAATATAAAAGTTAATACACTTAAATATTTTAAACTAAAATAAAAACACATACAAAAAGACTAAAATATCAAAAACTTATAATAAAATATATATTTATAATAAGAATATTTAAGTTGTCAAAAAAAAAGAATATTTATATTTGTGTAATACATTTGGGGCGAGGTCCCCACCGAGCAGAGGGTATGGTCCCCGTCCCCGTCCCCATCCCAAACCGATTGCGGGGAGGCTTTTCTCCCCCATCCCCGTCTCCCACGAAGACCGAGGGCCTGTGGCCTCAAGGACAATTTCTCCCCATCGGTAGAAATTATCTTCCTCCCAATGAGGCTCAATTTCCCTTCCGAGCACCACCACCTTCATCCCTTCTCTCACAACCACCCTCCCTTCTCCAGTTCTCCCACAACCACCAAACCTAGCAATCCATCTTCCTCAATTCGTTGGTTCATAAAGGACTTATTAAAATACACTAAAACAAATTAAGATAACTGAAAGGGCTCTTTATCTATTTTTTTCTGCCACCATCCCATCTGGTAAAAGGACTAAATAAAATACACACTAAAAAATATCAGCATTCACATAGTTACACCTCGGTTTAAACCCCTTTTTGATTCTCACAAGTTGCTAACCACCACCACCACCACCACGTAACCCTGCCCAGGAATATAAAACTGCAAATTTGTGGGTTCTAACTATTGTTATATAATCCACAACCACCAAACCTAGCAATCCATCTTAAGCCCCGATTATAAAACAATGGCTAGAAAAGACATTTTCCTTTGGTGGTTCATAAACATGGAGAAGGACTTATTAAAATACAGAGGATTTCCATCCGATTTTGTGAAAATCTTCTGTCCCAACAACATTGTTATATTAACATGCTGCAACAATTAAAATTACTCAGTCAAGCACAGAGGGAGAGAGAAAAAATAAGTGAAAGTTATGATATAAATGGTGAATTGTCCTGACAAAGTTTTACTGGAAGGACAGGATATGAGGTACAATTGGTGCGTAAGTAGAAGAGAGAAAAAAATAAGTGAAAGTTATGATATAAATGGTGAATTGTCCCTCGGTACAATTGGTGCTTTTTATAAATGACGCAGGCAAACCATTTCTACAATGCAAGGGAACAAAATGATCCTACTAGAGTTTCATCAATAAGAATATTGTAATTTACATGTGGCATGCTGAATCTACCATTTTCCTTGGTTCTCCTTCATCTATCATTTTTTATACATTTACTCAGATATCAGTTTCCCAATTCAGTCATATGGACTAGTCTTCATTTTGCAAGTGTTGGGTTGGGTTGTCTCTACTCTCTAATGGAACTATTCGATGTCTTTCATTGCATCCTGCATAGTAACAAACTCATGATGATAGAGAGAGAGTTGATCAAAAAAATGGTGATAGAGAGAGTAATTCAACACCTTACTTGTATAAAGTAGAGACAAAAATTATAACAGCAATACTAACTCCTTATCGTGAATATAAGAAACACAGCCTCATTTTTCAACAACAGTAAATACTCCCTCCACCCATTTTGTTTGTTGTTGTAGTAAAATGAATTTGTCCCAAATTGATTGTTTTACACTTTCAATGAAACATTTATTATTTTTTCTCACTCATGCCCTTCTTTATTATGGGAATTTTTTACATTCAATGAATAATTCACATTTATCCAAGTGTAGAGATAAAGGGTTAAATGGTAAATTAGATAACATTTTTTTATAAAATCTAGACTACTAATCATTTTTCTTAAAATGTGTGTTAAAACTTTAAACTACAAACAAAATAGGACAGAGGGAGTGCGTTATTCCTTTTATACTCTTATCTATTGTGAGAAGAAACTTAAATGTTTCCCACGTTAGAAGAATATGAAAAGACATTAAGAGTATGAAAGGATAGTCAATTCCTTTTTACTCTTCAATGAAAATCCTTGATTTTGATGATTTGGTCTTTTATTTCTTATTTAAAGGATTAGGGGTAGTATTATGTTGGCAAATTCTAACATGGACCAGCTTCATAGTCCATGGTGCACCACTAGTGGCCAGAACTAGTGGTACACATGTTATAATTCACCATATTATGTATTCATATCCATTACAAATTCCAGAAGGGGAGGGGCAGAGTTGAGAAAAGATTGCCTACAAGGGGAAAACAATTATGGCTAAAGTAGCATACTGACATCTTGAACAAATGAAGGGTGAAAAGAGAAAATTATGGCCAGGGCCGGCCCAACGTTTCCGAGAGGCCTAAAGCGAACTCTGATATGAGGCCCGTCAAGTAATAAAACAATGCAAATTTTTAGTATCCGATTCAATGTAATTTAAACTCCATTTTGTTGATTTTAATGAAAAAAAATTGGTTTTTTAGAAAATGGAAAAAAAATTATGAGGATTGTTATCGCAACAAAACCATTTCGGAAAAAAAAAACTCAAACCTCATTAAAAATACTATTTAAATAGCTTACCGAATGAATAATATAAGTTGGGTAAAAATAAATAAATACTTTAATTTGGATAAAAATAAATGAATAAGCAAAAAATTATTTACATTTTTTTAAGCAACAAATTATTTACATTAGATAATTTTTTTGACACATTTACATTAGATTATAGGCTTAAATATCATTTACCCCCTGCAAATATCACCATAATCCATTTACCCCCCTGTAAAATAAAAAGTTTTAAGATGCCCCTTGCAAATATAAAGCTGTTCTGATTACCCCTATAGGGGGTAACCGTAAACGATTTATATTTTTGCGAGGGTAACAAAAACGGTTTATACTCATTATACACTTAACACTGTCAATATAATCTAACAGCAGGGGGGTAACCGTAAACATTTTATATTTGCAAGGGGCATTTTAAAACTTTTTATTTTATAGGGGGGTAAATGGATTATGGTGATATTTGCAGGGGGTTAAATGATATTTAAGCCTAGATTATATGTATAAAAAACTGATTTACATAACATGAAATAGTCAAACGAAAAGCTATCTATATATATGGCTGCCACTAGAATTTATATCGACAGGTCCAATATATATAAATATAAATACAAAACCATAGCAAAATAGTAACCAGAAGAGATCGAACCCGGGCAACTGGAAACGGAAACCAGAATTCAGCAATAAAGAGGATTATATCTACCAAATGAGCTACAACCATTTTTGTTATCATCAACGAAATTTCTTGTTAATATTTCGTAACACCAAATTTTGGGGCCCCTTTTTTACTAAATTTTTTTGAGGCCCAAAGCCCTTGCTTTAGTTGTTTGGGCCTTGGGCCGACCCTGATTATGGCTAAAATAAGAATGGTATTTAATCTTGCAGAATATATGTTTCATCTTCTAGATCTAACTGTGATGTATACTTGCCAACAGCCTCAAATTATGCCACAACATCAGCAAATTGTATGTAGCAGACTTATTTCAATAATCACTAAACCTCGAGACATTGTAAATAATCGATTACTAATCACCAAGCAGTGGCGGATCTTTATAGGAGCTGGGGGAGCCACGGTACCCCCCGGCTCCCATTAAGTTAATATATACATAGATATATTTTATACTCAAAGTTAGAATATATAGAACCAAATGAACACTAAGCAACAAAGGTATCAGTAGTCAAACAGTTAAGAGCATTATTTGTGTATTTAGGGTCCCCAGTTCAATTCTTGTGATGATCAAACCTCTTTTTTGTAGTTATTTGTATATTTTTCTCAAAAATTAATATAAAAAACTGCACTAAGCAATATTTGAACTTAGGACATTAAAATTGACATTGATAATTTTGACCACTAAACCAAACAAACTATTATAAATACACCATTAATTTTATTTTATATATTTGTTACTATTTTGGCTCCCTCCAATTTTTTTGGCAAGATCCGCCATTGTCACCAAGTATCATAGAAAAAGAAGGGTGAAGGAGGATTGTACATGAAAAATCGGATATAGAATACTATCCAATTCAATGCATCAGCATTCCACATGGTATGCCTGTTTTCTCCCAAGAAAAAGAAACATTATCTAAATATCTAGCTCCAAATTCTCTTGAATTATTTCCATCTTAATCAAAGAAACCAACTTTGTCCCAATAATCCATGCACTAAGAGGAAACATTTGATGTTTGTTTCCTATCCCATATTAAATATTACAAAAATTAAATACAAGTTCTTTCATTTGGATATGGAAAATAACAGGATAATACCTTTGCAAGTCGTGTGACATATGTAGCAGCTAATGCCGTCGCCAACAGTCCCAGCCCAAGCGTCAGTAGCTGATTGTTTCCTCCAAGTGCACCAAGTTCAGATTCTTCTTGCTGAAATGTACAAGCAGCAGTTATATTAAAGAGGCAATCTCCCTAACAAAAGTTGGAAGTCGAGTTGCTATAACACAGTCCAATTGATAATTGGTCAATTATGGTACAAGATAATATTAATTATTTTGAAAAATGAAAAATAATATTTATTTGTGTTTAATTGGGAGATAATCCTTTTATAAATCTGTATCCCAAAAGTATAAGCTACAAGGAGTTGTCAAAGATGGGTTGTGATTCTGTTCAATGGGTGTGTTCTGGCAATTTGGATCCCCCTTATTTTCATCATTTTGTGTTCTTCTCGTCATTCTATTTCTTCACTGTTTTACATTTTAATATTTATTTTTCGTGATCCAGAACAGACCTAACTGTGATGATTTTGTCTGAAGCTAGTGCGAAGAAATCAAGCTAGTCTATTAGAGGAATAAAACACCTTTACGCTCTGACTCTCTCGTTCCTTCTGGCTTCCATCGTTTTCACCCCACTCTTCAAGTGGAGCAAGCATCGCACTATTATCTTTTTTGGTGTTTTTTTTGTCTCATAGGTGATTATGTATTTTGTAAAACCTTATTTTATTTTTATTCTATGAAATATTATAGATAGTTCATTTACTTGCCCCCACGAATGAAATTTTCTGGATCCGCCACTGTGTGCAAGTGCAACTGACACAAACTTGTAAACAGCAAGCTATAAATAAACTACTGATGAATGTAAAACCATTCAACTTCAACAATTCAATTCAATGAAAAACAGTAGTTGATTCTTCAGTTTTCTCTCTTTCTAACTTCCCTAGTTTTTTAGAAAATAAAGTACTAATCCTTATTTATTCTAATACTAGTTTCTAAGAATCTAGTATTTGAATAAATAAGGATTAGTTCTTTATTTTCTATAATATCAACCAGCACATCATTCAAATGTATTCCTCTTCCTTCCTCAATACCTAAAGGATTAAATCCTATAACTTCAACCATCCTCCATGACCCATTCCATCACTATTCTACTATCAAGTTCTCTAAACTTTTGAACTCTATTGTGATTTGTGACAATATCATTATCTCCCTGATTCTTTTCCTCTCATCATTCGTGCACAAATTTCAGCCATCTTTTGTTTCTCTAGCTTTACCTTATGTTTTTTTATCTGCTGGTTTTGCAACCTATCTCAAAAGCCTTAGATTTGTTAATCTCACTGTCCTGTTCTTCCAGCAGCCTTTAGTCTGGTCCCATTGGCAGTTCTAGAAGTAGTAGCCTGACCTCGCCAATAGTTCTAGAGAAAGAAACCTGGCCCCTTGGGCAGTTCTAAAGAAAAACAGTTTGGCCCTGCAGCCATTCAACAATAAAAATACCTTGCAGTATTTAAACTGTATCATATAGTAATTTGGGGTAACTTTGATTATCACTTGGGATCTGTTTCCATGTCTCCCTATATGTTATATTTAGGTTCCTAATTAATTAGGATTAGGAGTCTGATATTAGTTTGAACTTGTACTAGTATAAATAAGTTTAGCACTTTGTCTTTTGTAATATCATTTATCATATCATTTACGTGGAATCAATATAATTTTATTATTCCCAGAGTATTCCTTTTCCTCCCCCGATTCCTTATGAACTAAAGCCTGTAACTTTAATAAACAAATCAAACCACAGTAACATCAATAAAAGTCGCATTCCTCTCTTTTCTATCTTTCCCTATGCAGCCTGCAAGAGTGCAAGGTTCCCATGAAACTCTTTGGTTTAGGGTCTACTTGGTTTTTATTTTGGTTTTAAGTTTTTATTTCAAAAATACAACAACATTGTTTCCTGTTTCTAAGTTTGTATAGGAAATAATGAAAACAACTTTTTATTTTTCTCACTGATTCCTGTGTGATGTTTTTTAAAGTGAAAATAAAGAAAGGAAACAAAACCAAGCAAACCCAATGTCCTCTCATCTTAAATATCCAGGGGCAGAAATCATTTTTCTAATCAACAGTGATGTCGTACTTGTATTAGAATCCCTTCAATTTCTGTCTTTTCCTTCTTCTGTTGTTCCTTACATAGAGTTCCCTTCTCCTCTGAGACCAACATATTTTCCCGGACAGGAGGCCATCAGAAATGGTCCAGATCTGCTTATCCAGTGTGCAAGAGTGTGTGGAACTCCTTTTCCACTCTAGCTCATTTACCATGTGCCCCTCTGGCCTTATCCAGCCAAAGAAGCCTAGGTTGAAAGCACCTCGCTATCCATTGATAGGTACCTGAATTTCTCATCTCTCGAATGGAACAGTGGAACTGTATATTAATGGTGGAATTCTGAATTACAATGAAGATAAACTGATCTAGGCACTATAGAGGCCTTATCTCTCCCATAGCCATGATCTAGGCACTATCTCACATAGCCACTATAGAGGCCTTAACTCTCCCAAGACTCTAAGTCTATTCTTAATTCTTGCTTACCTCCTAATTCCCTCCCATGACTATTTATAACACTCAACTAATGTTCACATTTTCCCTCCACTTTGCCACATCAGCAAGTGGTTACAACAAACTCTCATTTTCCTCCCCTTACACGTTATTTAATTTTAAGATCCTATCATCCATATTCAAAGCAGCCAAACCACCCTTGCTCAAATTAATCTTCAAACGAGAGTGGGAAACAGCCTTAAAGACCTAGAGAACAGAAAGTTCATTCCCAGAAACGTCACTTCCCCCCTCCACAAAGGAATGGCATCATCAACAGAACAGTAGGTGAGAAACCACTAACTTACAAACCTACTTAAACATTTAAGAAATACCTATCGTTGCCATAGATGTCATCCAACATAGACATAAAGTATTCAACACTAAAACTAATAACGGTTTATCAGTATGATGAGCACTCTTATCTCACACCAAATGATTGATTGACAGCGATCATTAATCTTCCAAATAAAAAATCTACAAATGCCACCTTCACATGACCCGAATCATTTCTAGTTTCTCCTTCATTTCAGCCAAAGGTACCCAAACCTGGGTTTGCAGTAAACTTTAATGAAATTTCCAAGAAGACTGCAGTAATATTTAATAAGAAATCTAGCAGCATGTCAACATGTTTTGCAGCATCATCAAATTTTCCTATCTTCTACTTCAATCATGAAAAACACAAAGAAAATGATGAAATGAAGGGGGGAAATGAAGCTGGTGGGGGGGCCAAAAGAAATTTAATGACGATTGAATAGCAAACACGCCAAGCATAAAAAATAAAAACATGAGGGAAAAGCCAAGTACAAACTCACGATTATTGCTCTTCCAAAAGCACCAGCACTAACATAAGCCCATGATCCTGGTAGCATCCCCAACCAACTGCATGACATTATTAGCTTTCAATCAGAAATTTACAAGAACTATACATGTTTAAATAAAGTTCAAAATAAACTGGGACAAATCCAGTTATCTTAACCAAAATATTCTAAGTTTCATTCTTAACAGCCTTTCGTTATAGTGAGAATTCACTGTTACTAACTAATGACATTTTATAACAATACAAACTGTGTGATGTATCAAAGCAAAGATGTTTTATGAAGTTGTTCCTAGTTTGAATTGTCGCAATTTTTTAGAGAAGCATTTGATCATAAGGTATATAGTCTCAGTATTTTCATATGTTCATAAAATCCTTATTGCGGGACATTAACAATCATCAAAGAGCCAATGCATTTTATTTAAAATAAAAATAAAAATAAAGATATAGATATTGCATGTCAAATGTTAAGTCCATTTATGCTTGAGACGTGACATTATTTGTTACAGAAAACGGAATAGTTTAAAAAATTGTCAACATAAAGATACGTAAAACTGTCAAATGGAACTTAGAATGTTCTGATAATAAGGATTACTGAAAGAATATTAAAGATTTCAGTTGTTATTCCCTCATGCTGAAAAGAAAGAAACAATTAATTGCAACAATAAGAACACCAAATTTGCATCTCAACCACACAAAGAAGCATGTGAATCAACCATTTATTTATATTAGTTAAATCATAAAATTAAAATCAGAATTTTTAACATATAATTATACAAATACCCAATTATCAACTATTTGATTAATTGTACTTAGTCAAAGGATATAATATAATGACTACAAATACCCATTTTTACGTTAACCTTAGAATAATGATTAGAATAATGGTCGGGACCAAACACCGGAGAATCCTACTTTTGACATTATATATTAGAACAGATAGGCTTACTCAAAATTGGTCATAAATGCTTTTCATAATGAAGACATAGCACCTTGGAGACTCAAAAACAGGTGGAAGAATCGCGTTGCCTTGGTCAAACAGGTGAGATTTGCTTTCTCTCATATTTATAAGGAGAGGGATGCTTGCGCTAATACGCTTGCTAACATTGGTATTTCAGCCAATCATTTCGCTTGGTGGGATTCTATTGCTACATACATTTGAGATTGTTTCAGATAAAGATATGGTGGGTTTTCCTGGCTACCGTTTAAAGTAACTTATTGTGGGTCGGTCTTATGTCCCCCCATGAAATATTGTATTATTCTTTATGATGTGTTGAGAATGATAGGTGGAGTTAGTGCCAACATAGTTGGGATGATTAGCTCTCCTGTGATGCTTGTGCATACTAATTTTCTTTAAAGAGAAAAAGAAAAAAAGAAAGATAGGCTAAGACTAAGTCAAGCATAAAAAAAAATTGTTCTTTTCTTTTCCAGTTTAACCACTTAGCATGAACTACGGTAGTTCAACTACCCAAGAACTCTGGGAAACATATAAAGTCTAGAGCTTATTTTTAAATATGAAATGTTCATTCTAAAATTGAAGTGGTATCAAGATTCAAAAAGACAATGGGAATCAGTATAAAATTGGTATTGATTAGTAACAAGCATCATACCTTCCCAATACATATGGAATAAACTTAACAGATGTCAATCCATATAAATAATTCCCCAAAGAAAATGGCAGCAAAGGGCTCAAACGAAGCAGGGTCACAACCTTGAAACCATTTTCACCGATTGCTTTGTCAATAGCAAGAAACTTCTTATTCCCTTCCACTAGTTTGAGAATACGCTCACGCGCAAAATATCTTGCAATTAGAAAAGCAACACTTGCTGCCAACTGCAATGCATTAAAATATTAGATTCAACGCATCTAATATATATAAACAGGCAACGAGAAATTTTATATTTCTTTGCTCCATTAATAATTTTAAATAGAATACGATGCTAATTGGTCCGAACATCCACTTATAAGAATTTGTTTGCTATTGCAAACCAAATTTTAGATGCCTTAAATATTGACAAGTTTCTGATCAGATAGTTGATTATTAATTATATTTTGAAAACTATACTATACATTAACCTTTAAAAGTTCAATAAAAGATTTGTAAGATTCATAAAAAAGATAACAAGATTTGTAGTTGATGCAGTCAATTTATCTCAACTATATGATATGAATTTTTAGATTTTATATCTCAACTCAAAAATGATTTGCAGGTCTGTTCTACTGTCCTTTTAAAGAAATTGACTCACCGTTCCACTAATAGAGACTATGATAGTGCCAGTCACTGGTCCAAAAAGAAGTCCAGCTGACATGGTTAAAGGAATGGCAGGAATTGCAAGGATCTGGGATAACATTAAATAAACCAAAGTCAGATTGAAACATTACTTGAAAACAGCTAGCCCGTGATCATTATTCTGCAGTATATAGTTTACTTACACACTAGAGAGGGGGAGAAAATGTGCATCCAGAGATTAGTAAATACTTAGATTGCGTTTGGCACACGCCGACAGAACAATACAAAACAGTTTATTATACTATGTTCTGTTTTTTTAGACAAGAAAGGGAACTAAGCCCATTACTAGTTCTCTTTTGATTCTACCCTCTTAAGAGGAACCAAAAGAGTAAATACCAAATTTAGTGCCTGAAATTATAGGACCTTATTAACTTAGTCTTATGAATTACCAGTATTCCAAAATGATACATACGTACAATTTCAGACCATATTAGATATTTACTCAACCAAAATTGACCACATTTTCCCATTTAATTCGCTTCTAATTTAATATATACCAAACATAAAATGGAAATCACATGTTCTGCATTGTCCAGTCCTTTGAACACTACCTTAACTGCATGAAGGGATGTGACATAGTAGATACTAAGAGCAAACAAGTACTGAAATTTAGCTAAGTGATAGATGCATTTGTACCTCCAATCCAGCATAAACAGCTACAAATAATGCATATCCAGCTGGACCATAACCTGTTCAACAAAAGAAAAGACAAATAGAATAGATGGCCTTCAGATAAACAAAACAAAAAATCAGATAAACTCTACAAAGCTGAATACAGTTGTGATCATAAGCTAAATATGGAATCTTGTGAATAAGAACACCATTCGGTTGACAGCTTATTTTGATTTATATACTTGCATAAGACTTGTCAGAATATTTAAGAGAGCTTATGGAAGCGACTTATAAGCATCACATGTTCATAAATTGTTTCCAACTTATTTCGATCAGCTCTCCGGAATAGCTTTATGAAAGCAGTCCAATTTTCTCTTTGATTATATAAATAAATAGTTTATATGTAAGCACTTATATGATAAACACTTATATAAATAGTTTATATGTAAGCACTTAATTAAGTTGTTTACCCAAACAGAGTCAAAGTGAAAATTAGCATATAACAATATCACAGAGTATAAGTTCTTCTAAATACTTATGCAAATACAATTATCATGAGATAAGGTCAAATAAAGTTCCCCAAACACCACTTACACACTGTTTGCATAAACAGCTTAATTAAACACTTACTAACTCTATACTAAAAGATAAATAAAGTTTAATTGTTTTCATATAAGCTTAAGCTATCCATGAAAGCTTATAGAATAAGCTGAAAACATACTTATGTACATGTAATAAGTTTATTTCCACTCTCGCACTCAGTATAAAAAGTGTTTATACAAGTAGATGAGTCTAAATAAGTCAATTTAAACATGCCCTTAGTTTATTTGAAACATAGCATATCCCTAAAAGTAGAACAGAAGCAGAAATGTGTTGAAATTGAAATTCAAAAACGAAATACCTTCAATGAAGAGGGAGAGCTGATTCAAGAATGAATTAATAGGATCTCTATAGAAATAACCAACAGCACCAAAACCCCCAACAACAGCAACCAACAAAACACCAGCCAAAATAGTACCCTTCAAAGCAAAACCATCATCTTCCGAGTCAGACTCAGCGACTTCACCTTCGTTCTTTTCGTCATCTTCATCATCCCCTTTTGAACTAAACAAACGCTTTAAACCAGATGGTGGTGGAACCGTCGTGTTAATCTTGCTTCGTTGCTTCTTCGTTTGTTTTAGTGACGAACATGGCGTCACGAAATGAAACCGTTTATGAAATTGGGATTTGTTGAAGATAGAAGAAGAAGAAGATGATGAAGAAGTGAAGAAGCGAATGCGACACGTGTCGTTTGTGGTGGTGTGAATAGTAGAAGAGAGGCATGGTATTGGTAATGTGAGAGTGCGCATGATATGCTGCTATACTAACTCTCAACAATAACGATAACTGAATCAACTGAATAGAGATGATGATGATTCATGAAAGTTCCTTCTTCTTCTTCCTCTCTCTCTCTCTCTCTCTCTCTCTCTCTCTGTCTGATGTCTCACTCTCGCGGGACGGTACTGTTGTCAGGTATCGATATCACATTCTTTTTATTTTTATTTGTGGTTACAATTTTCTATCACAATTTCTATTCAGACTTCGTTCGTGTTATCCCCTCCACAACACAATTTCAATATTATACCGGTATATACCGTCACAACAAAATGTTATTTTCAATTATCTGAATTGAATTAAATTAAATTAAATTAAAAATTTATTGACATTTTCAAGGGGATTTTCATACGTACCTTACTCGAAGTTGGTTACTCGGGTCTTGAATAGTTAGTAGGGCTCGTGTGAAATTTGGGGGTCAGAGCCAAATTTGGTATAGTACCTAGAATGACACAATGACAGTCAAGTTAGACAGAGAAATTCAAGAATGAGGTAGGAAGAGTGAATGTGTACCTGGCACAGGTGATGAGCTAGTATTTATAAGCTCCATGTGTGCTTTAAGTGCTTCTAACGCATTGTTGCACCCCGAAAAATCCTTGGAGGGACTTTTCTTCGTACAACGTGATTTTAGAGTCGCCACCAATATTTTTTAAAGGTAAAACATTGAAAAAACCTTTTTTCGGAAAGCAATGGTCTTGGAACCATTAGATTTGGGTTCGGGGGTCTAGTTATGTACGGGGAAGGTATTAGCACCCCATAACGTCCCTTCGAAGAAGGGTTACCTTAATTAAATATGTGATTTGCAAAGTTGATTTGGAAAAAATGCTTTGTTTTTACTTCTTTTGCTTATGAGTGACTTAATGAGAAATCTTTAATTTTTGCGCTTGATGGAGGGGATCCACTCCTACGTATCTCCCGGTGCGATGGAGAATTAAAGCTACGTAGTTCTTGTTTAGGAAAGGTTTTTTGTTTTTTATCTTGTTTAATTGTGAAAATCGAGCTTTCGTGATGATCAATTGAGCAAAGGCTCCAAGTGACCACCATTAGCACTCCATTGTTAATAATCATGCAAGCAAAGGCTTCGCAAGACTACTAACCAAGTTTTTGATTTAGTGAAAAATCTTTAGGAAAATTAGGCATTCACGGTGACCAATTGAGCAAAGGCTCCAAGTGATCACCACTAGTACCTCATTGTTAATAATCATGCAAGCAAAGGCTTCACAAGACTACTAACAAAGTTTTTGATTTAGTGAAAATCTTTAGGAAAATTAGGCATTCATGATGATCAATTGAGCAAAGGTTTCACACGACTACTAACAAAGTTTGATTTCGAAAAGTTTCCGCAATTGGATTTATTCTTGTTTATGGAATGATTTATAAGTTGTTTTTGGTAATCAAAGCAATTGGTAAGGAAAGGAAACTTAAATTTGCATCTTCGTTTACTAGGAAAGGGGAATAAAAACACTAAAAAACAGGAAGGGGAGTTCAATAGCAAAATGGAGTGCAAATAGTTACAGGGGTTGTATTATAAAAAAGGGGTGTACAAAGCGAGCCCGGTTCATTTCTGTGGGCTGGTATGCAAACTGGGCTTAAGTAGGGGTGGCATTGTTAAAACCAGAGGGGTGTGGATAGTGTTTTGAGTTTAAGAATAAAAGAAAGGTATTGTGTATGAAAAAAGGGGGGTGCGATTATTGATCTGATTAAAAACAAATAAATAAACAAAAACAAGGGGAGGGGGCGCTGAATACAATAGGGAGGTGCACTTACTAATCTGATTACCCTTTTAAAAAATAAAAAAGGTAAATAAATAAATATACATAATAATGATAAACGTATCAGGCCCATTAAAGGGAAAACCCTAATACCCTTTCTCCATCCCTCCTCACGCCGTTTCAGTAACAAGAAAAGAAAGAGTGCAAGTTTTGAAGGAAAACAGAGAGGGAAGAACGGAGATCTCGCGAAATAGAGAGAGAAACTTCATGAGGCCGAGAGAAAGTGAGAAAAGGAAAGAGAGAGGGAAGAAGAAGGTGAGATCGCGAACCAGAGATGGAGAGGCTTCGCGGTCGGACTCGTGGTGGCTTGAGGGTGCGACGGTGTGTTTTTGCGGCAGTGAGAGGGGAGTTGATGGGTGGCTGTTGGATATTTGGTGGGTTTTCGTTTTTGGGGTTTTGGGTGATCACAGTGAGCTTTTTCTTCATCGACAAACTATGGATTTTGGCGAGGTCACACGGCGCTTGCAGTGGTCGGAGTTCAAGCGGAGGTGAGGTGATATATATATATATATATATATATATATATATATATATATATATATATATATATATATATATATATATATATATATATATGTTTTTCTCTTCTTCTACCCTTCTCCTGAGATTTCTAACCCAATTATTTTACACACATTTTTTTTGGGTCTCTACTAAACTCCATTTTTGAACTTACAGTGATCAGAACAAACCAGCACATACGTATGGACAAACATTGAACAAGTAATAGTAAGGTAAAGGCAACTTAACGTTTTAGCATTTACATGTTACTTCACATATGAGTATATAAAAAGGAAGAAAACTGATTTAAACACCTATATTCTTCTACATTTTTAAATGAAGAAGATGATAAATAAGAGAAACCTACCTAAGTTCCCGTGAAAATAACTTCTTATTTGATTATTCACTAACTGCTTCTGTTCTGGTTTTCTGGTTGCTCTGTCTCTTAACTTTGGGTGTTTGGTGATTGGAGTTTCAATGTAAAACTCTAATCTTTTGCTCTGATTTTGTGTGTAAACTCAGTTCCTTTGTGTATCTGTGTGTGTTTCTTCTCTTTTTTTATGTCTGCATATTCTCTCCCTTTGTGTTTACTGTGCATCTGTATTTATAGTCCAAAATATGTGGTGTAGGTGAGTGTGTTGAGCAGGATATCAAAACTCATGGGAGACCATAAAACATAACAGCAAAACTGATGAAGCATGGCAGCAGTGGACAGCAGTGACTGTGAAAAACTGTGGAGTTTTTGCCTCAAATGATAAGCAACCAAAGAGACAAGAAGAAGGCAAGTTGAGCTTGGAGCTCAAAATAGCAGTTGCTGCCACTTACACCAGCAACAAGGGGCGCTGCCTCTTCCTTTGTTTTTTTGTTTGACCTCTTTCTTTTTATTTTTTGATGTGTAACAAAAAAAAACATGTAACTTTGTATTATTTTTAATAATAAAAAAAAAAAGATTTAGACAAGTTTAACTATTTGATTAATTTGTTTATAAATAATACAAAAAAAGATTTAGACAAGTTTAACTATTTGATTATTTTTGGTGTTTTCTCTATTTGTTTATAACTACTAATACAAACGCAAAGACACTCACTCGACGATCTAGTGATAAGGTTCGACATGCCATATGCGAATGGCGATATATATAGTAATAATGCTAAATTACCGTATCACAGTGTTTGTGTGTATGCCACGGACGGTTAATCGCCCGTATTCCCGAAAACCGTCCCGTCTTTCGCCACATACATGTCGAGGCGGGCGAGGCCAAGTCGTCTTTCGCGACAAAAGTTCTAGCTCTTCCAGCGGTTCCTCGAAAGCAAAGACGGGCTCGAAGTTCTCGTTCTTCCGGCCGGATCGGCCGGCTCAAGAGTATCGGTCCTGAGTCCGTCCATTTCGCCGAGCGGCCGAGCAACTCTCCACCGCCCGAGGACGTTGTATCCCGAGTGGAGGAGAAGAGGAAGACGCCGATGTGATTATCATTGATGATGACGAGGCGCAGAGTGCCGTCGATGGCCGTGGGCGAGGAGATGGTGGAGGCCGGCGCGGCAGCCGAAGAAGTCCAAGGAGAAGAGGTGGCTCGGCCGAAGTCAATATTTACGGTTTGGAAGCCAACATCGAGAGGTCGAACGGGCGGTCGGCCGAGGTTGGCCGAGGTCGAAGTCAAGCCGACGAGCTCGGGAGGTGTCGACATGTCTTGGGTGTCGGAGACTCTTCGCTCTAACAGAGCATTCTTACGGTCGGTCACGATGCTTTGCCCGATCTACGAGCCTCCTTGAAGACTCACCGGTTTGGAGGATAAGAGGCATGAAGGAGGCGAAGATATCGCGACTTACTCTTCCAACTTCAAGTTCACGATGTATCGGCTCGTGCTCGAGAAGATGAAGATTACCCTCCTTTCACCGAATTCCGGTAGCGACGTCTTGCGCCATATCGGGGTCGCCTTCACGGCTTCATCCAAACGCATGGGCGTTTTTAAAGACTCGAGTCTTTCTTGACCAAACTGGGTCGGGCGGTATCGATGATGCTTTTCTTTGCTATCTTCGAGTGGTGGCTCGAGAGAAGGCCAACAAGGAGAAAAGGGAACAAGTCTCCTTCAAGATGCGAAGACCCATCACCGATTTTTCAAAGCGTTCCAGAGTCGTTGGGAGCGGCACCGAAAAGCCAAGACTTTTGGATCGTTCCAATCAAGAGCGGCAGGCCGCTTTTTGTGAGTTCAATGGACGGGATCTTTGGGTCCCCTTACTTCCCTATTATGTGGAATGAAGCTCATTTCTGCGGCGGTAGGGAGATTACATCTATACTGATGAAAGATCCGGGAGAGCCGACCGAGACTTTGGAGATGATAAAGTCATTTGGCGGGCATGATGCGTCCAGATCCTAAGGGCGACATACCTTGCCGGCCCTTTGTCTTGTACTGAAGGCTATGAAGCGGAGGCCGAGATTGGTTCGCTTTTGAACTTTTTCGTCCTTATATCGTTGTTGACTTTCTCTTTTTCTTCTAACTCATGACTCGTTATTTTGAGAAAGGATGGCCGCAAAAGTCGGGAACCGCCGCTCAGCCCCGAAGCTGAAGGAGGGCTAAGGGACTGGCGCTTCTCGGTCGGGGTAATCTCGAACCTTCCTCCAAAGTCCTCACACCCCAAGAGCCAAGGGAAGAAAGCGTGGCGGCAGCTCTCGGCCGCCTCCTCGTGCCGATCGCTCACCCAAACAGCCAAGCGTGGTATCGGGTCCTCGCCGCAACGGAGGAGGTTCCCATCATTCACTCGAAAGCTTGGGTGCGCCGATCCGGAGCAAGCATCAAGGAAACCCATGGCGCTCTGCGCTTCACTCACTCTGTATGGGGTCGATAAAGTCATGGCCGAGCCGGTGGCCGAATCGATGGTAATTTTATCTTCTTAGTCTTGTACTTTTCATTTACCTTTGTTCGAGCGACTAATAAATCCTTCGACCGAATTTTGCAGAAAGGACAAGGCTTTAGCCGAGGCGCGCACTAAAGTATGACAAGCTCCTCCAATCGAAGAAGGAGGCCACAAACGGGTGGAGGAAGACAAGGCCAAGCGGCAAAGAGGAACAAGGAGCTTGCTTCGTGTCGCTACTTTGAAGGCCGACCTTGATGCTACGCCAGAGAGAGGGTGCTGGGCGACCGATAGGGCCGAGCTGGAGGAACGATCCGAAAGGTGGCCGGGCCGGTCGAGGCGGCAATTGAGCGCTTTTACAATGCTCGGCGGTGCGGGTATTGAATACCGATCCGCAGTCAACTTTGATGACAAGATGATCAAGCCCACGCACTATGTCGAAAATAATAAGATCATGTTGCTGCGAGAATATGACGGCGGCAACGCGTCGTTCGCCGACCACCATTCTCTTTTGAAGCCGCTGCGAGCGGTGTAGTTTTGTAACTTTAACTTGCCGCCGGGCACGACAATTTTACGCGCCTTCGTGCGGTTCTTTTAATTCGTGGCGCTCGGCCGGCCACGGCGCCCCATATTTGTAATGACAATCTTTACTTGCTTTCAATTACGCTCGTTCGAATTTATATTGCTATGTCTGCGCATTTCTTGCATTTATTCGCTTTATTCGTTTTGAACTTGTGGGCGCGCGGTGGCCGTTTTGCACTACTTCAATAGCGCTGCGTTTTTTTGGTCGCTTTCTTTGCGCGCCTTGTATGTTTATTTTCTCTAAGTCTTTGAGCTTTAAGGTCGTTCGGTCGTCATTCGTGCTTATTTGAAAGCATCCATTCTTTGATAAGTTTTAATATCCCAGCGAGGGCTTCGATCGCTTCGGCGACCTTTAATCCGCCCTTCGATGGCATTTGAGGTAGGTCGCCGACGGCTTGCGCGATGGGTTATTACTTAACCCGGGCCATTTTCGATGGCACTCGATGTAGATCGTTTCGACGACCTAAGCGTTGTTGGGCCATTTTCGATGGCGCTCGTTTGGGACCATTTCGATGGTCGCTTCGGTTTAGATCGTTTTGACGATCTAAGGTTTCGCGAGTTTTAACCTCGGGCCATTTTCGATGGCGCTCGTTTGGGACCATTTCGATGGTCGCTCGGTTTTAGATCGTTTCGACGATCTAAGGTTGTTTCGCCATTTCGATGGCAACCGTTGGGATCATTTCGATGATCGCTTCGGTTTTAGATCGTTGACGATCTAAGGTTGTTTCGCCATTTCGATGGCAACCGTTGGGATCATTTCGATGATCTCTCGATTGTAGACCGCTCGGGCTACTGCTGTTTGTGGGTCCTTCTCGACCGCCGGGCCATTTCGATGGCGCTCGATTGGGACCATTTCGATGGTCGCTCGGTTTAGATCGGTTCGACGATCCGTTTATGTTTGACCAAGTTGATAATCTTCGATCGCTCCTGCGCGCGCGCGCGATCTTGAGCGGACCGGTCCATACATTCTTGCGAGAAAGTAAAGAACACCATGTTTCTAAAGGTCGCCTCTGTAAAAAACCCGGTGGGAAAAAGCGCGCCGCTTTTCATTCATAGGTCGGTCATTCATTACACTCAAATGTGGGCGAGCATCCGGATCGATGACATTGACTTGATGGCCTTCACAAAGCTGCCGAACATTTGGGCCAAGGTCTACCTCATCACAAATTTGTTGATACGGATCGTGGCACCGTCTTGCGCTTTCAGGTCGGCCGCCAAGGTGACCACTTGGTCGTCTTTCTTTGTAGAATTTCATTTTTAGATGCGCCCGTCGATGTAACTACCTCTAGCTTACCCAAAGTCGGCCTACCAATAATACATTGATAGCGAGGATTTGAGGGGAGTACAAGGAACGTCGCCCCGACCGCCCTGCATAAGGTGCTATCTCGGTGTCGTCACCAAATGTGACCATGAGTTCGATCGTTCCCAACGGGTAGGTGGCCCGCTCCATTGAAGCCCGTCGCAAGGGTGTTGGCTCGGCACTGGGAATTATCTCGCTCCGGCCAACCTTGATCTTGTCAATTAAGCCTTCAAACATGATGTCGCCGAGCTACCGGTCGCACTCAGATTCTTTGAACTTCGTATTGGCCATGATCGCCACGATTACCAACGGAACATAATTGTTTGGCTCGCATCGTGCGTGTCGCCGTCTCCAAATGAGATGGGGGTCTGCTCGAGACCGGTGGGATCGTTGATGTTGAACCGACCATCGGAGCTCGCCCCACTTCTTTTTGGTGGCTTTCTTTGATTCTCTACGGTCCCGAGGTTGCCACCGTGGATGACCATAGCAACGTTGCGACCTGCGGACCGCGGGGCTCCTCGATCTTGAGGCCGGTCTTTCTCTTGGACGCTTGAAACAACTAGAGCGCCTTCCCTCTGTCGGGATCGGCTTTCTTTACTCGCTCTCTCTTGAGGTCGGTGCGCCTTCCTTCCGACTCACATACTTTCCCAACTTTCCTTTCGAATGAGCTCTTCAATATCATCTTTGAGGCCACACGATCGTTAGTATCATGACCCTTGCTTTTGTGGTAACGGCAGTATCTTTTAGTCGGTCGTGCCCCCTTCTTGAGCACGAGTGGATCGGCCGCTTTACTCCCACAAATTCATTGTTTTTGCACTCGCTATAGATACGTGCAATAGAGGCGTTTAGCCGAGTGCGATGATCGAACGTCTTATCTCGAAAGTCGGGCCGATTGTCGCGGCGACCTTCATGCCCTTTGGCCGCCATCGCATTTTCTTCTTTAGGTCGTACCGATGACGCCCTTCTTGCGAGTTTCTTCGTCATCGCATGTGGGCGTTAGCCCTCGTTAAGAAGTGATCGAGATCTTGGTAATGATTCGTGGTGAATTCTTCTACGAACGGTGGTCCGGGCCGAATACCACGCTTCGAGATATTTCAACTTGTCCTTATCTCGACAAGTCACGAATGACTTCGGCCGGTGATTGAACCGGTCGATATCTTGTCTCAACGTCTCATTCTCACCTTGAGCAGCGAGTCCAAGTATTCCTCAGACGGTATTGGCACCGGTTGGCGGTGTAGTGAGACAAGAAGATTCGATCAGTCGTCGTCGGGAGGAGATGGAATTGGGTCGCAGAGACTCCCACCATTCCAATGCTCGGCCGTCGAGCTCGGGAAAGAGCACGCATTTCATGGTCGGTCCCAATTCCTATAGCGGCGAGTAATTATTGAAGTAACGGAGATGCTTGTCGGGATCTCCTCGGCCGTCAAACTTGTTGAGATTGGGCGGCTTGCGGAGATCTCTCGGAATCTTATAACGCCGATCTCCCGGAGAACGGGCGTGTTCGCTCGAATGCCGCTCGACCCAAAGGGTTGTATTGCGAGGCATGCCTCGCTGCCCGGCATTCCATAGAATCCTCCAGACGGGCGATTGGTGGAAGCCGAGGAGGCCTTACGGGTCGCTTCGCTTTGGCCTCTCTAGGCCGATGCGAAACGCCCCTAATTCTTCCATTTACGGAATCTCGGCTCTTCACGAGAATCCCAAGATCTCGCTTCTCGACCGAGCGTGACCGGACGACTCATTAGAGAAGTATCGGTGGGCGGCGACCCGGCGTGTCGGGACGGTAGCTAGAATCTTCATAGTCATCGGACATCGAGCGGCGCTCTCACGCGTTCTGCTCGCCGGGGCGACTGCGTGCCTCGCTTCTTCTCGCAGGAGAATGATGAGTAGTGGTTTCTCGGCGTGAAATGCTCCTTCGAGAGGAGGAGCGGTGTCTTCGGCGTGGCCGTGGCGAAAGAAGAAGGTTCTCCGTCTTCGCAGACGCCGGCGCCCAAGATCGAACCTCTTTCATCTTGGGAGATGAGTGCATCTCTCGGCCTGCGATCACACGATTCTTGTTTTGCAAGATCTCGCAAAACGGCTTGAGTAACATGGTCCGGTGAGAGGTTCACGAATGCCCGCCTCAACCGGGCTCGGGCGGCAAATCTCGAGAACGGCGGATGGATCTGGCTGGAGGACCGGTCCACGGCCGTTGTGCACCGAAGGTTCTCGCCAGTAGAAGTCCTCGAGATTCGTGGATCGTGACGCCACGCCCCCGGTCTGCTGGCGATTCTGCCCGGAGGATTGAGTCGAGAGGTGGCCAGCGTGCCCGGGGCGGTCGCGTGGAGCCATGAATGTGGTAGGATAGCGCTCGGGCCTCTCCCGCGTGGTCGCCAATTGATCGTACCTTGACCAATGAAGTGTTGAAGTGTTGATTGATTCGCGATCCTTCGCCGATACAAGAACATACGACGCGAAAGATACTCGCGATTAGCGTAATTCTCGTACGGCAAACACGCACCTGATTGGCAACTTAAATACGCATTACGAGAATAAGCCCGTGCACACATATTTTTGAGCTCTTTTAAAAACGAGAAAAACACCCGTCAACATTGGGGGTTTACAAAAAACATTTTTTATTTAATTTTCGGAAAGTCGGACAAAATTGGGGTATGACACGCATAGGTGACTTAGTGTGTCTCGAACAATTGGATCCAGACAAGCGCTCCTAGTCGTAGCGCACGAATTGCCAACATGTATTGGGTGCGGCGTGTGCCTTGCTAATGAGGAAGGTTTTGCTTGCGCAATTGGGCCATAGTGAGCCCAAAGTCGGACTTGGGCTTCATGGCTCAGTCTGAAACAGTTGTCCCCCAAGACGAGGTCACTCCAGAGAATGTCATTGGCTTGAAGTACTTGTCTAAATCGCAATCATCTCGTAGTCGGGTTGTGAAGCTTTATCTGCAACGCGTGTTGATAATTGGGGTTGCCCCCAAGCAAGCTCGGATCTGTCACAACTCGATAGGCCACGTACTTATGTTATCGACCTCAAGTATGCTCGACTTAGGGTTCTGCCTCGAGGTCGGACATGGAGTTTGTTGTTTGGAAATCAGCCCCATTGGCGCGTGGAGATTACAAACTGTCGTCTTGGTTGATGTGCCTTGAGGGGATTGAGACAACGTTTGAGTGGCTCGATGTGTCAGACAATCATTACTCTCATAAATTGCCTCATTTTCTGATCCAAAAATTAATGTTGTTTGCTAGGGTTGCGTCGTTTTGACCCATACACTCCCTCTAGGCCCAGTATATATAGGGGTGAACCCCCTTCATTTGGTACTTTGGATTTTCCATCTTTTGCTCTAACCTCCTAGTTCAAGATTCTGGTGATCCACCAAGTTCTCCAACGACATTTCCGAAATTCTGGCGAAGGGTTCACATCTGAGTTCCACCACCTCTCAAGGTACGTTCTCAGTGTGCTTTTATGTTTTTCTTTAAGTCGGTCGGGGCCTCTCCCTAACCCGGTTTAAGTGTTCTTTGGAGGGGTCCGGGACTCCTCATAGTAAGAGCATGACTCTTGACATCGTACCCCCGTCCTACAGGTCATCCTGGCGAGAACCAAGACCACCGCGAGGGTTAGTGTACTAGAACCCCAAGGATGCCCGAGGATAACATTTCAATTCTCGGGAGAGATCCTGAGTCGTCAAGTGGGTTCACTAAGTCGGAGAGTTCCTTTGGGTCCACAGAGTCATCTTCCAGATCTTCTTCCTTAGAGACCTCTGAGTCTAGTGTGTCCCAACCCGTCGAGTTGACTATGACTGATCAAAACCTAGACGAGAGCAAAGATATTGCTGAGGCAGGTAGCCAATAGCAAGGGGAAGAGGACGCTGGTTCCCACGCTGGAAATAAAGGTGCCCAAACTCCCAAGGTCGAGGCTCCGAGGGTTGAGACCGGGGTGGAGAAGGTGGTGGAAAATGTCAATGTGGGGAATTCCAAGAGAGAGGTGATAGGACCTGACTATTCCTAGGTATCGAAAGGTCTCCAGTCTATAAAGAGTATCTGGCCTCCTGGCCATGATCTTTCTTATTATCGACACTTGCAGTCAAATTCTATGGTTAAGAATAGGCGTTGGAAGGAGTTCCACGATATTAGACGGTGTGTCAGTACCCTGACGAGCTGAAATTCAAAGTCTATACGACGACATTGAAGAAGGTAAGGAACCGTCCTCCGCTTACAGCTTTCCAGCACCTGATGCTCGGAGTTCTCATACTCCCCCCCTTTCAACTGCATTCCAACCAGTTGCCCTTTATAAAGGCCTTCGAGGCTGTGATGGGCGCGATGAAAAGGTTGTGCTCCAAAAAGTTGTTTTTGACTATTTTTTATGTTAATCGGAGACCAGAGTCGAGGTCAAATAGGGCCCGCCAAGAGCATGTGAGCTTAAGGGGAAACATAAGATACAAGTTAATTAAGCCATACACTGACTCTTGGTGTGAGAAATATATGTGCAAGTATACACAGTCACAAACAAGTAGTATAAAAGATCGAACTCACAGGGATTGGATTGATTCTTGAAGCTTCAATAGAAAGTAATTAGTGCAAGGTAATCAAGTAACAACAATATTGAGGTGAGGTGTGTGTAACAACTTGTAAGTAAAGTATAAAGCAAGTAGTAGTGATGCAATTGAGAGATGATAGTTGGAATGTCTTCACCAAGTAAATCACTTTTAAGTGTTAAGTGTAGTATGTAATGCAGGTGCACTGGATGTTGTTGCAATTGCAATGTGTCTTTCAGTCACAGTCTTCAGAGTTTCATTACAAGCTCTTATGTCTAAGATACTAAATAAGTTCACTCTTGTATTTTAAGTACCCACAGTGTCACCCTATGGACTATGCTATCCTATGTATAGGACTTAGCATGGTTTTAACAAAGTTTCCTTTATTCAAAACACTCACCCAAATTAGTTCTTGAGTTCTTAATTGTAAACCATGTCTGCTTTTACAAATCTACTTATTCTAAGTGATCAATCTCAAAATAAGTGTTCAAAGAAGTATCACACAAGAACTAAAGTGCACACATTACATATAAGCACATTAACTCACTTAGAAGATCATTATAAGGTTAGAACATTCCAACTAAGATGAGTTTAGCTCATGTTAGATATTGCGAGGCATATATAAACTGAATAGATCATATTTATATAACTGAAATCACAAAAGAGAAACAACAAGATATAGTTTACACAAGTTGAAGCTATTTGCATGAAATCTCTTAGCAATGCGGGTGCATCAGCTACACTGCACTTAGTAAATACTACGAGTTGAAGTAAAGGAAGATGTGGCAATTCCTTCATTGCCTTCTTACAAAATAACAACTATCTATATCTAGTGAAATTTTAATCTAACTTATGGATTGTGATATATTTCCAAGTGAACAATGGAGGTCCTTATATAGCCTTCAAAAAAGGTGAATCCTTCCTTGGAGATGAAGTAAACTTGAGGTGTAACCCATGGTTAAGTTCAAAAGTTGTCATATAGCAAGTTGAAGCACACACTCAATTGTAGAGGGAGGTCCAATGAGAGATGAGCAAGTGTCCCTATATGAGTGACTCTTCAAAGCTATGCTTCTATGGTGGGCGCCGAAATGTGCAAGTTGCTCGAGCCTTTATGACTAAGCATGAGGTCATCAAGCAAGTGGTGGTGCAA
This sequence comes from Oxytropis ochrocephala, assembly GCA_020916435.1. NCBI lineage: Eukaryota > Viridiplantae > Streptophyta > Magnoliopsida > Fabales > Fabaceae > Oxytropis > Oxytropis ochrocephala. The sequence goes on from CM037094.1 coordinate 56,466,860, forward strand.
GTTGATGGTCCAAGCAATCCTATGCATGTGAGCTCTAGTCATTGTGATAATCCAGTGCAGGTGCATTGTGATAATCCATTGCAGTGTAGGTGCACTGTGATAAACTGAGGCAGAAGCATACTGTAAAGCTGCACTGAACAAACTCATCAAAACACCACAATATATCCAAAATGGCCTAATCATAAGCTTAACCATATTAAACACTCAAGTATTGACATATTACATATAATACTATATTTATTCACTATCTTTGCTTGAAAGAGAGAAATTTCTTAGGTTTAGATGTATAAATAACTCTATATAAAATAGAATTATCAACTCCCTAAAAAAAGTGGAAAAATATATACTTCTATGTAGGTCTGCTGAGCCAGGATGGGATCGATATGGTGGAGACCTTTGATAATAAGGGTGAAGTGGATACTCTCAACTTCCATGTTGCATGGTCAAAAGCGCATTTCCATCGTAGCACCATTCTTATTCTTTTTAAGAAAAACAACTGGACCCCGAAGACAAAAAGACTTTGAAGATTCTTCGGGGTGATAGACACTTAGACTCTGGTTAAGGCCAACTCGTCAGCCGAGACTAGGTCCAATTTAGGTCGGCTTATTAGAAATACTTAATGTTTTTTTAACTTATTGTGTCCCTTCTTATTTTTGCTCTGACCTCGTCTGTTCTTTTTTTTCTAAATAGATAACATGGTTGAACCTGCATCCTTCGGCGACCTTCTCGCTTTGGCCGGTGATGACGACATCTAGATAACAGGGTCGTCCCATCAGACTCCTACCCCGACTTCTACAAACAGGGCCAATACACAAATGTTTGACGTTCAAGCCGAGGTTAGGACTTATTCCACTCAAGTGCTCAAAAGAGAGTCTGGTCTCGAAGTCATGCCTCAGTCGATCTAACAAACAAAGAGCCATCCAAGCGCCAGAGGGAGCCGCACATCAGCCCGCTAAGAAGGCCACACATGCCAAAGAGAGGCGCTGAATCGTTCCCCCAATATCACCCCTGGATACCCTCTCCTAGGTTGCTTATGACCAGTATTTGGAGGATCCATTTACGTGTTGATGAACGTTGGCTAGTTTGGATCCGACCTCATGAAGAAATGGAAGGCCAGTGCAGAAGAGTGTGAAGCAGGTAACCTTCTTGAAGCTAAAATATTATGGTTGGAGGGGGAGTTGTTAGATAAGTGATAACCCTCATTTATGATGGTTATTACTTGCTTTCTAAGCTTGTTTTTAAGTAAATTCATTAGCATATTGTGTGAATTAGTTTGTAAATAAGTGTTTAGGTTAGAATTAATGGTGCAGGAATGAATTGGTTTGAATTGGGCATATTTATGCCCTTTTGTGCTTTTAATGGTGTTTTGTGTAGTGCTGCAGCAGCAGGTGCGTGCGCAATAGCTAAAATGCGAAAGATGAGAGAAAAAGCTCAAGAGGAATGCGGAAAACACAGAAAATGAGGCAAGGACAGCTGTCAGAGCTGGATGGCACGGAAAGATATGACCTCATGTGGATTTCCCACAATTGCCCTTAAACCTAGGACGCATTTCCCAAGAAGATATTTTCTAGGGTTGCGTGCAAGGAGACACTATATAAGCTAGCCTCCATTTCCCATTCAAAGGATATGCACTGCTCTGCCATCAAGAGGAAGTTTAGAGATAGTTTCTCATAGCGTGCTTAGCTCACCTCCATTACCAAATTTGATACATTGCTGAGACTATTGCGTTAGAAACACTGAAATTGCATTTTTCTTGGTGGATTTCTACTTAGAAGAGGTGGACCAGAACTCCATTGTCACCATTGGAGCTCCTTCTCTGTTTCTTCGTTATAATATCATTTCTTACCTTGAAATTTGTAATATGACTTCTACTCTTTTGTTTAAGTTATTTTCTATGTTTTGTAAGCTCAATATGAGCTAAATACTCATAGTTGAGATGTTGGATCTGATGTAGTTAGATTTATTATGCAATTAATGAAGTGTGTTTAATGTTGTGCATTTTACCTTGTGTGTGATAATATTTCCATTTTAGAGTAGAATTGGCCGTCTATTCTAAATAGCATTTATAAATTCAGAGATTGTTTGTAAATTAATCTCACAAGGTAATATGGGTAGTGGACATTAACGAGAGATCTTGATGTTCCTTGCTTAACCCTAGAGATAGGAGAGCATAACCCATAAGGTGAATACTGCCGGTGCTCAAGCAGCCTAGGAGGTATTTCTTTAGGGTTTAGAGATAAACTCTTGCAAGGAAACCTAGTGTGAAGTATTCGAGAGAATAACGTCTTATTGCTGCAGCACCTAATGCTGCAGCATTGAACATACACTTAATTGCATCTTAATGAAGCTACTGAAGTGAAATGCATCTCAGCTTGTTCTCATCACTATTTTCACATTACTCTTTACTTTTACGTTTATGTTACCAAAAACTTGTGTGTCATTTACTTTCCTCACTAAATTGTTAATCACATTAAACTCTCAAGATTAAGCTTAAATCCTTGTGGGAACGATCTCACTTACTCTATATTACTTGTTAGACAGTGTATACTTGCACTATCACGTGTTTTTCTCACAACACTATTTGGCGTCGTTGCCGGGGATTTATAGTTTAATAGATTGTTTAATTAGTTAGCAACTTAGTGCCTTTTGATTTCTAATTCTGTTTGTGTTGTTTTTGTTGCTACAGCATTAGATTGCTGCAACATCTGTTGCTGTAGCATATGCACAGGCATAGACGCAATACACCAGAATTCCAGTTGCACCCAGAGATGGAAAGACATTTTAGAAGATTGAGAAGAGTTCATAGTACTCCAGGACTTATTGAATTAGGGAGAGCTGTTGTTATGGCTACTCCTCACAACTCTGTACATGGTGATCCTACTCCACCCAGCTCTCCACCTCATACAATTCCAAGGGCAGGAGAGGATGATTTCAGAAGACAAGTTCTTGAAATGGGCGTGATAAACATGGCTAATGATAGGGATAGACCTATGAGGGACTATGTAGTTTTTGATCATCAAACTATGCAAACAGGCATAGTGAGGCCAGAAATTGCTACAACTCATTTTGTGTTTAAACCTATGATGTTCCAAATGCTTCAAACAATTGGGCAGTTTGGTGGAGGTCCCATTGAAGACCCACATCTGCATTTGAAACAATTTGTTGAAGTTTGCAGTAATTTCATTCTCCCTGGTGTTTCAGATGATGCTTTCAAACTGAAATTGTTCCCTTATTCCTTGAAGGATAGAGCAAAGGCCTGGCTTAACTCACTAGAGCCTAACTCTATCACTACTTGGAATGAGATGGCTGAAAAATTTATGACAAAATATTTTCCACCAATCAAGAATGCGATGAGAAATGAAATCACCTCTTTCAAGCAAGCTGAATTTGAAACTTTGTTTGAAGCATGGGAAAGATACAAAGAACTTTTGAGAAAATGTCCCCACCAAGGTATTCCTATCATTATCCAAATGGAGACTTTCTACAATGGATTGGAACCTCAAACTAGGCTCATGCTTGATGCCTCATCTGGAGGAGTTCTTCTAAATGGGTCTTACAATGATGCTTACAATTTGATTGAAGATATTGCTGCAAATAGCTACCAATGGCCTACGTCTAGGTCAAGTGTTCAAAAGAAGGTTGTTGGTTTACATGAAGTGAGTGAACTGCCTTGTCTGCTCAAGTGACTTCCCTCTCTAACCAAATCAAGAATATGACAAGACACCTAGTCTTTCGCAAAGAACACCCATTGCAAAGAACTTAAGCAATCAGAGCGTGACAATTGAGCCAGCTCCATGTGGTTCTTCTCCAAGTTGTGTTTATTGTGGAGGAGGTCATCTTTATGAGGAATGTCCTGCAAATCCTATCTCAGTCAACTATGTTGGGTACAACAGGGGAAATAATCCATACTCAAATACTTACAACCCTGGGTGGAAAAATCATCCTAATTTTAGATGGAGCAGCACTACAACAGCACCTGCTGCTGCAACTACTCCAACACCTGCTGTGCCACCAGGATTTTCTTCTCAAACAAAGCAAGCTGCTCCTGCAACTGATAACTCTATGGAGGCTATGTTCAAGGCTTTCATGAATGAAGCAAAAACTCAATATCAGACACAAGGGGCTGCAATCAATAACTTAGAGAACCGGATGGGTCAAATAGCTACGCGCTCTAACCCAGAGACCTAGTGGGGCACTCCCCTCTACTACTGAAGCTACATCTTCTAAGGGTAAGGAGCAATGCATTGCTATATATCTAAGGAGTGAAAAAGATTTGAGTGGGCCATCACTTGATTCAAATACACGTGGTGGTGACAAAAGAAAAGAAAAAGATTCTGAAAAAAATGAAAAAAAGAGTAAAGACAGAGATCATGACAAAGAACCGATGTCAGATCATCTGATGCAACACCAGTGCCACCACCTGTGCTTGATCAAGATGTGCCACCTTCACCATTCCCTCAGAGATTGAAGAAGGCACAACAAGACAAGCAATTTGGCAAGTTCTTAGAGGTGTTGAAACAACTCCACATCAACGTCTCTTTGGTTGAGGCTCTCCAACAAATGCCCAACTATGCAAAGTTTATGAAAGATGTCTTGACTAAAAGGAAGAGACTTGGTGAATTTGAAACAGTGGCTATGACCGAGGAGTGCAGTATGATTATGCAAAGCAAAATTCCAAGCAAGTTGAAGGACCCAGGCAGTTTCACCATTCCTTGTTCTATTGGTGAAACCTATACTAGCAGATCTCTTTGTGACTTAGGTGCAAGCATCAATTTGATGCCTAAGTCTGTTTTCACTCAACTGGGTATAGGAGTTGCAAGGCCTACTACAGTTACACTTCAACTAGCAGACAGATCTATTGCTTATCCTGAAGGAATCATTGAGGATGTGCTAATAAAGGTAGATAAATTTGTTTTTCCTGCTGACTTTGTTATTTTAGATTTTGATGCAGATAAAGAAGTGTCTATCATTCTTGGAAGACCTTTCTTGGCTAATGGCAAGACTCTAACTGATGTGCAGAAAGGGGAATTGACTATGAGAGTCAATGATCAAGAGATCAAGTTCAATGTCATGAATGCCCTTAAGCTTCCTGAGAAGGGAACTGATGAGTGCTCTTTTGTGGTATCCCTAGACTCTGTAGTACAGAAGCAGTTCAACAAGCAGAATGATCACTTGGTGAAAGCTCTGTCTCAAGTGGATAAAAGTGAACTTGTGGATGAAGGATTGTTGCACGAGGAGGCTACTGTCAAGGAAATTTGGACTAAACAATATGAGCCTCTTGAACTTGAAGATTCTACTCTCAAGAGGAATGTGTCTTCCATAGAGAAATCCCCTGATTTGGAGTTGAAAGAATTGCCAAAGCATCTCAAGTATGCCTATTTAGGGGAAAATGATACATTGTCTGTGATCATTGCTTCTGATCTCTCAAAAAGTCAAGAGCATGATCTCATTAGTACCCTCAAGAGGCATAAGAAGGCAATTGGGTGGCAAATGGCTGATATAAAAGGGATTAGTCCTACCATCTGTATGCACATAATCATTCTTGATGAAGGTGCTAAAAATAGTGTTGAAGGATAGAGGAGGCTAAACCTTATCATGAAAGAAGTTGTGAAAAAGGAGATTATCAAGTGGCTTGATGCTGGCATTGTGTATCCTATATCTGATAGTGCATGGGTGAGTCCTGTGTAGTGTGTTCCAAAGAAAGGAGGGGTCACAGTGGTAGCCAATGAGAATAATGAGCTTATGCCTACGAGAACAGTAACTGGTTGGAGGATTTGCATGGATTATAGGAAGCTCAACAAGGCCACAAGAAAAGATCATTTTCCTTTGCCCTTTATTGATCAAATGCTAGATAGACTTGCTGGTAAGGAGTTCTATTGCTTTTTGGATGGTTACTCTGGTTACAATCAAATAGCCATAGTGCCTGAAGATCAGCAGAAGACTACTTTCACTTGTCCCTATGGTACTTTTGCTTTTAGGAGAATGCCATTTGGGTTATGCAATGCGCCAACAACATTTCAAAGGTGTATGATGTCTATTTTTTCTGAGTTTATTGAAAAATCTATGGAGGTATTTATGGATGATCTCTCTGTCTTTGGGGAAACATTCCACTTATGCCTTGATAACTTAGAGAAAATTCTGGATAGATGTGAAGAGACCAACTTGGTGCTTAATTGGGAGAAATGTCATTTCATGGTCCAAGAAGGTATTGTGTTGGGTCACAAGATTTCTAAGAAGGGTATTGAGGTTGACAAAGCTAAAGTGGAAGTCATTGAAAAGATGCAACCTCCAACCAATGTTAAGGGTGTCAGAAGTTTCCTTGGGCATGCTGGGTTTTATAGAAGATTCATCAAGGACTTCTCCAAAATTTCTAAGCCCTTGTGTCAATTGCTGCAGCATGACACTCCATTTGTCTTTGATGAGGACTGTGCTGCAGCATTTCAGAAGTTGCAGAATGCCCTGATTTCTGCACCTGTGATTGTGACTCCTGACTGGAGCAAACCTTTTGAGCTCATGTGTGATGCTAGTGACTATGTCATAGGTGCTGTCCTTGGCCAAAGGTATGGAAAAGTCTTTCATTCTATTTATTATGCTAGTAAAACACTTGTAGAAGCTCAGTTGAATTACACTACTACTGAAAAAGATCTATTAGCTGTGGTTTTTGCATTTGATAAATTAAGATCATACTTAATTGGCACAAAAGTAATTGTTTACACTGATCATTCAGCCATTAAGTACTTGATTGCTAAGAAAGATGCAAAATCTAGGCTTATTAGATGGGTTCTCCTCCTCCAAGAATTTGATCTTGAAATTAAAGATAAGAAGGGGGTGGAGAACCAAGTTGCTGACCAGTTGTCTAGATTGGAAAATGAAAGTGCAGGTACATTTGGTGAAATCAAAGAATATTTTCCTGATGAGCACTTACTGGCTATAAGTGTTGCAGCACCTGATGCTGCAGCACCGTGGTATGCTGATATAGTCAATTTTCTGGTTAGAAAAGGTGGTTCCCTGTGATATGAACTACCAACAAAAGAGGAGGTTTTTCCATGTTGTCAAGCAATATTTCTGGGATGAACCTTTTCTCTACAAGAAGTGCCCTGATCAACTGTTTAGAAGATGTGTGGCAGATGAAGAACAACAGAAAGAAAGTGTTGTTGCAAAGAATGCCATCTTTGCAAAGATATGGAGGACACTTTGAGGTAGGAAATGAAAGCAAGCAGCAAAGGTGCTGCAATCTGGATACTACTGGCCTACCATTTTCAAGGATGCCCATGAGTTTGTTAAACATTGTGATAATTGCCAAAGGAGTGGGAATATCTCCAATAAGCAAGAAATGCCATTAACCAACATTTTAGAGATTGAACTCTTTGATGTTTGGGGCATGGATTTTATGGGACCTTTTCCCCCTTCATTTGGTAATATTTACATCATTGTTGCTATAGATTATGTATCAAAGTGGGTTGAAGCAGTTGCTTTGCCTAACAATGATGCTAAGTCTGTTAGCAAGTTCTTGCAGAAGAATATATTTACAAGGTTTGGTACTCCTAGGGCTATAATCAGTGATGAAGGATCTCATTTCTGTAACAAATTGATTGAAACTCTCCTAGCCAAGTATGGGGTCAAGCATAAAATTGCTACATCATATCATTCCCAAACTATTGGCCAAGCTGAGTTATCAAATAGAGAGATCAAGAGAATGCTAGAGAAGATGGTAGGGCCTACAAGAAAGGAGTGGTCTAATCATTTAGATGATGCTTTATGGGCCTACAGAACTGCTTTCAAGACTCCTCTGGGAATGTCCCCTTACAGATTGGTTTATGGCAAAGCTTGCCACCTGCCTTTGGAGCTGCAATACAAGTCTCATTGGGCTATGAAGAAGCTAAATTTTGACCATGCTAAGGCAGGGGAAGCTAGGCTATTGCAACTGAATGAGTTAGAGGAAATGAGACATTTTGCCTATGAAAGTGTTGAACTGTACAAGGCCAAGACCAAAGCTTGGCATGACAAGAGAATCCAGAAAAGGGAGCTGTAGGAAGGTGACCAAGTGTTACTGTTTAACTCAAGACTCAAGTTGTTCCCTGGAAAAATCAAGTCTAGGTGGTCTGGACCTTTCGAAATTGAGAAAGTGTATCCTCATGGTGTTGTGGATTTATACTGTGATGAAAGAAAGCAACACTTCAAGGTGAATGGTCAAAGGGTGAAGAAATACTATGGTGAACCAGTGGTGAGGAGCAAAATCACCACTGATGTGCAAGACTTCTAATCTTGGAGAGTAGTCAGGCTGAGGACTCTTAAACCAAGCGCTACTGGGAGGCAACCCAGTATTTCTTGCAACAATGAGTAGCAGTTGAGGAAAAATAAAATAATAGCAGTTATTGTACCAAGGTCTGTGCGTCGTCAGTGGGTTGTCTAGTCCAAGTCATTAACTGTCCCTATTCCCCATCCTAGCCATCCACATACCCCTTAAACCAACAGCTACTTTTAAATTAAAAGCGCCAACTTCTTTCCCCATAAAACCGTCCCATCTCAGTCCTTATAACCACCCCCCCCCATCAGTTCTCTCACCACGCTCTCTATACTCAAGTGTAACCAACTCTCCAAAAATCCCTAATCTGAAACTTTCCCCAATTCAAACCGTTCGCAAAACCTACCAATTTCTCCCCAATCCAGAGTTCAATCGCGATGGCTAGATCAAAAGCAAGTGCTGTCAAATCTTCTGGAAAGCACCAATCAAACCCTGGGCGTAGAGAATCAAGCCAAATGCGACGGAAGAACACTAGGAATCAGGAAGGAGGTGCATCGGAGAAGTTCTAGAGTATGAACTTCTGGGCTGAGCGAGGGTTCGAGGTAAAAGGAGCCCCTGATGCGTTCACATCCATTGTGACCGCATTAGGTTGGGAAAAACTAATTCAGCAACCTCTGTTCTTCTATCCATCTGTTGTTCGCGATTTCTACGAAGGAATCGTCCCTCCTAAAGATGGCAAGCAGAAATTCATTTCCAAGGTGCGTGGAGTGGCTGTGGAATTCGACTCTCTAGCAATCAATGCTAACTATGGGTTGGATTTTCATAGCTTGGCCTTCACCAACAATGTGGCCAAATGGAGGAAGAGAGAGATGGAAGGAGTTAAGAACGAGATCTCTGTGCCTGGAACACCGTGGGAGCCCTGCAGCGCAAATGAATTCAAAGTGAAGAGGGGTAATCTCACCCATGATGCTCAAGTATGGTTCAACTTCGGGAAACAATCCCTATTGCCTACTTCCCACAAGACAAATGTTGAGAAGGAGCGCATGATGTTGTTGGATGCTATTTTAAGCAAGAAGAATGTGGATGTAGGAAGGCTCATCAGTAGAGAAATTTCTGGTGTGCAAAGGTAAAACTGCTGGTTATCTGTTTTTCCCTTGCTTAATAACAACTTTGTGTATCACTGCTGGTGTGGAAATCAAAGGAGAAAGTAAGAGTTACCCTGTCAATGCATTTCCTACTACTCTGAAGATGAAGAAAGTCTTTGCAAAGATCCGGTGATCCCACCATGCCGCCGCAATTCACGCCGCAAAGAACGAGCTATCGGGAATTTATGCGTAAGCGAAGACAGTTGGATTAGTGCGATCTTGGCGCACCAATTTGAAGGAGATGTCAGATGTAGAAGCTCCAAAATTTCCAGACTGGGTGCTTGAGGAAGAAGTGGCAGATCCAGAGCTTTTTGAAGATGAAGCCAATGTCAACATTGAGGAGGAGGTGCTTGTTGAAAAAAAGAGGAAGAGGCAGGAGATCAAGAAAGGAAAGAAGAATATGGGTGAGCCTATGGAAGAAGAAGAGATTCTAGAATCTGATGATGATGAATCCCTAAGTGAAGCTGAAAAGGAACAAAACAAGGAAGTGATGGAAGAGTTGAACAAAGAAAGTGATGAGGAGGATCCTGATACCTCTAAGGAAGAAAAAAAGCAAACTGAAGAGGAGAACAATTCTGATGCCTCCTCTGAGATTCCATCTGAAACCCAACCACCACAATCTCTACAGCCTACCATAACCCCCACTCCATATAAACCACCTACACCTACTCCACCCACCCAAACACCTGCAAATCCACCACAAACCCCCCCCCCCCAAACCCAAGTTATACCACCAACCCCTGGGATGAAATCGACATCGTCTATCGCTAATGTTGCAAAGAATCGACAATCTTTGCAACAATCTCTTATTTGCTGGTTTCGCCAAAGAAGGTAAGGACAAAGAGGACTGCAAAGAAGAGGAAGATTGAGGAAGTACCCGAGGAAGCTGAGCATGTGAAGGAAGAGAGTGATGTGCAGCAAGAGCAAGATGATAATTCTGTGATAGCTGCTGTAATGCAAAAGTTGGCCAATGCTGCTGCTAATGAGGCCTTGGCAAAGGAAGCTGCAGAGAAAATGAAGGCTAGAGCTGACAAGAGAGCCAAGGAGGCTTTGGACTTCGTGCTTGCCCACAAGAAGGCAAGTGCTTCGATCTTTGGTCATGTTGTTGCAGAATACAGATCGATCTTTGCCGCAGCTAGCTCACGCCGCAAAGCAACAATGTAAGCACTGAAATGTTCGTAATCCTTCTCCGGTTCAATCATCAAAGGCCTCTGGGAAGAAACAGAGCAAGGGCCCTGCAATTCGCGCAAGCCCAAGAACCAAACTAGGAACTCCTGCACCCTAATCTCTTTTGTTTTTCTATTTTTGAATTATGTTTCAATGTTTGTTATAGTACTTTGCTTCTGTATTCATGTTGTTAGCTTATAGTTCTCCCCTTAGTTTATTTGCAGTGAGGACATTGCACAGTTCTAAGTGTGTGTGGGGGGGGGGACTATGCATAGGCTTTGTACTCTGTTTATTGGCAATCAAAGTAAGTGAATTTTAAAATTTTAGAAGAAAAGTTGAGCAAAAACTTAGTGATGATATGGTGAGAAATGAGTGAATAGTGCCCCTGTTTGGTGAGTGAACTACTTTACTTCTGCTCCTACACTTAAACTTGAACTTAGGTAGGAACTTAGTGAATTAAAGATGATCTGAAACTAGGCTAGTGCTGGTAGACCTAGGGAATTGCTAAATTTTTAATAAAAACTTAGGACAGCATAAGAAACTAAGTTTGGGGGTACTCTGAGATATATTAAGGCAAAGCTTGAAGAAATGCAATGCTGCAGCAATTCCTGCTGCAACAATACTGGGTTATGTGCACATAGTTTAGGATGTTTAAAATTAAGTCTGAATGTGGGTGAAAAGCACCAAAGTCTGTAAATATACTGTAAAGTACTACAATTGCCCAGTTGTGCAAAAAAAAAATCAAATAAGGGCATTGCAGTACAAAATTAAAGTCAAAAGTTTGTACAAAGAAATCGTTTCGAGTCCAGTAATGCTGCAAAGAGTTCTTTGCGCAAAGCAATGTCAAGTCATGATTGAATAACTGCACTTGCCTAAAAGTTCTGGATTGCTACATCAAAGCCCTTGATCATGCTCAACCCCCCTTTCTGAGCTTGAATTGTTAGTTTGCCATTCTTTTTGAAAAATATTTAGCATTCCCAAAAGAAAACCTCTCTAAGTCTTAGCTAAGTGAAATCTTGAACCTTGCTATGGTCTGAACTGAGTTGAGTGTCACACACACACTTTAGAGCAGGAGTAGGTTAGGGAACTCATTATTCAGAAGGTATGAAATTGAGTGAAAAATCTGAAAGTTGATGCTCAGCTTGATGCTTCTTGTGCTTCATATTTAAATTAATTCATTGATTGTGATTGCTTTTGTTCAGTTGTGCTTGCCTGTATCAAGTGTCATTGCTTGAGGACAAGCAACGATTCAAGTTTGGGGGTGTGATAACCCTCATTTATGATGGTTATTACTTGCTTTCTAAGCTTGTTTTTAAGTAAATTCATTAGCATATTGTGTGAATTAGTTTGTAAATAAGTGTTTAGGTTAGAATTAATGGTGCAGGAATGAATTGGTTTGAATTGGGCATATTTATGCCCTTTTGTGCTTTTAATGGTGTTTTGTGTAGTGCTGCAGCAGCAGGTGCGTGCGCAATAGCTAAAATGCGGAAGATGAGAGAGAAGGCTTAAGAGGAATGCGGAAAACACGGAAAATGAGGCAAGGACAACTGTCAGAGCTGGATGGCACGGAAAGATATGACCTCATGTGGATTTCCCACAATTGCCCTTAAACCTAGGACGCATTTCCCAAAGAAGATATTTTCTAGGGTTGCGTGCAAGGAGACACTGTATAAGCTAGCCTCCATTTCCCATTCAACGGATAGCCACTGCTCTGCCGTCAAGAGGAAGTTTAGAGATAGCTCCTCACAGCGTGCTTAGCTCACCTCCATTACCAAATTTGATACATTGTCGAGACTATTGTGTTAGCAACACTGGAATTGCATTTTTCTTGGTGGATTTCTACTTAGAAGAGGTGGACCAGAACTCCATTGTCACCATTGGAGCTCCTTCTCTGTTTCTTCGTTATAGTATCATTTCTTACCTTGAAATTTGTAATATGACTTCTACTCTTTTGTTTAAGTTATTTTCTATATTTTGTAAGCTCAATATGAGCTAAATACTCATAGTTGAGATGTTGGATCTGATGTAGTTAGATTTATTATGCAATTAATGAAGTGTGTTTAATGTTGTGCATTTTACCTTGTGTGTGATAATATTTCCATTTTAGAGTAGGATTGACCGTCTATTCTAAATAGCATTTATAAATTCAGAGATGGTTTGTAAATTAATCTCACAAGGTAATATGGGTAGTGGACATTAACGAGAGATCTTGATGTTCCTTGCTTAACCACAGAGATGGGAGAGCATAACCCATAAGGTGAATACCGCGGTGCTCAAGCAACTTTTAGAGGTACTTCTTTAGGGTTTAGAGATAAACTCTTGCAAGGAAACCTAGTGTGAAGTATTCGAGAGAATAACGTCTTATTCTTTGCAAAGACCTAATGCCGCAAAGATTGAACATACACTTAATTGCATCTTAATGAAGCTACTGAAGTGAAATGCTTCTCAGCTTGTTCTCATCACTGTTTTCACATTACTCTTTACTTTTACTACTGTTTATGTTACCAAAAACTTGTGTGTCATTTACTTTCCTCACTAAATTGTTAATCACATTAAACTCTCAAGATTAAGCTTAAATCCTCGTGGGAACGATCTCACTTACTCTATATTACTTGTTAGTCAGTGTATACTTGCACTATCACGTTTTCCAACAACAATAAGAAGGACAAACTTAATTGTTGTCGTGATGTTCTTATTGTATAAATGACGATGGAGCGCGACCAAGCTGGTTGGAGTGGGGCGAGGTCAAGAAGAAAGCAAACAATGTTGAGACCGCCCTTGAACCCTTGAAGAAGGATCGGACAGACGCCTTTAATGTCCATAAGGCGGTCGAGGGCAATGTTCAATAAGTTGAATAGAATGTTAAAGGGATTGAGCTAGCGTTAGAGCGAATGTTTGTCTTTGTTGGATGGATGAACCACGTTAGGCCTAGTCTCGTGGGAGGGTCGATGTGCCCCGTTAGGCCCTACCTCTTAAGATAGACCACGCTAGCTCTGACCTCGTGAAAGAGGTCAGTGAGCCACGTTAGACTCTACCTCGTAAGAGAGGTCATTGGACCACGCTAGGTCTGACCTCGTGAGAGAGGTCAGTGAGCCACGTTAGGCTCTACCTCGTAAGAGAGGTCATTGGACCATGCTAGGTCTGACCTCATGAGAGAGGTCAGTGGACCACGCTAGGTTCGACCTCGTGAGAGAGGTCAGTGAGCCACGTTAGGCTCTACCTCGTAAGAGAGGTCAATGGACCACGCTAGGTCTGACCTCGTGAGAGAGGTCAGTGAGCCACATTAGGCTCTACCTCGTAAGAGAGGTCAATGAACCACACTAGGTTCGACCTTGTGGGAGAGGTCATGGAGACACATTGGAATGACCCTTACTAGAAGGAAGTTTGTCTGAGGCCGCAGAACCAGACCGAGTTTCGTTTGATTTATTTCCCCAAGTGCAAGGCTTGGAGTGATCACAGAGAGAAGCTCGCCCGAGGTCAGGTGCCGGGGCTCGGCCCAGGCTTCGGTTGGCGTTCTTTGGCGAGTGGTCATGTGGCCAAGATTTTCTAAAAAAAGGGTTATTTCATTGATGGGGACTCGGAGGTCCAATTTTGAATACAAGAGTGTATATAGTAGTTGCAAAGTAGATACTATCATTATGAAACCAAACATTATGGCTACAATAGCTGGTTGTGGTGGGCTCAGCATTTTTTAACGGACTCTTTGAAGTTTTATTGTGTGTTATGTTGATGGAGTCCTTTGTCGCGGGTCAGAGGAAACTTTCGCCGAGTCAGGTGTTAACCTCAAACACCATGTGTTTGCCCGTCAATTCTTTCTTTTTCTCAGACTTATCATATTTGTGATATGTTTTTATCGAGAGGTACGACATCTCTTCGCTGCCCCCAGGTCGACAACAATCATGATGACTTCGTTCTTGACTGAGTAGAATTTCCTTTTTAGGTGGACCGTAGAGGCCACCGCTTCCATGATCTACCAACATTCACAAGACTTGGATGTCCAACATCACAACAGAGATGATCAATGGGATGTACTTGTTGGGTTTTCCATCCAACAATCATTGGTTCGAGAAGGTCAGTGGAGGTCTGTTAGATAGATTTGTTGGCCTCGAGTTACTGGCGACGCTCAGGATTTCTTTCCACTTTCTTTTCATGGATCATCTGGTTTCACCCGAATCGGCGGAGTAGCCTCCAAGGATTATGGCGGCTATGGTTCGAGACCGTTGTTGCTTTTGTTCTTCCTCAGACGAATCGTCAGATTCAGCCTTTGTGGGCTTGGCCACTCCGTTCACCACAATTTTTCCTTTCTGGGGCGAGTGAGAGTGTTTTCGTTCATCATCTTCCCATTTCTTCACATATCGGGTCAACTTTCCTTTTTGTATCATTTCTTCAATGTCGTCTTTGAGCACCTGCCACTAGTTTGCACATTCAGTCAAGATCTTCGACCTACTGGTGTTCAAGTGTGTTCAGTGAACCAGCGATGAGGGTTGCGTAAAGGGCCAACGCTGTCATTCTCTAACCGAGGCTTGACCGACTTCGTCGGCCAGGTCGTCTTCTTCGTAATCAATGAATTTATGAGCTCGACGCAAAAATTCTTCCAGGCTGTGGGGTTGGTGTATGCCGACATCGATCTGAAAGAGGCTCTTCTTCCAGAGCCCGTGCCTCATGGAGAGGAGCTTTATTTTGTCCTCCAGGTGCCTCACATTATTTGCTTCTTTGTTAAACCTTTCTATGTAGTCCTGAAGGGTCTCGTTCTCCCCTTGTCAGACTGATCTCAACACGTCCATTGTCTTCGGCTTGAGTTTGGAGGCAGTGAAGCGCGCCGAGAATACTCGAATGAGGTGATCCTAAGAGTAGATCGATGCTGGCTCGAGATCCCGAAACCGTGACAGGGCCGATTTGCACAGAGATAATGAGAATAACTTGCACTTGATATCGTCAGTAGCGTTCATGTATTGTATCACGAGGTCAAAAGTGTCTATGCGTTCGTCTGGGTCTCCTGTACAGTGTACATGTTCAGTTGTGGGGGTTTCTCCAACAACGTCGGCACCCTACATTCGACAATTTCACGGACAAAGGGGCTCCACCGGACTTGGTCAGTGTGGCCCCGGGGAGGGGAGCAATCATTTCTTTCCTTTATTCAAGGGAGCGATCCCTCCTTTCCTTTCTTTGAGGGGAGCGATCCCTTATTTCTTTTCGGTGAGGCGAGATGCTGCATGAGGACAATGAGCCATAAGAGGTGTTATACTTGGGGCTTGAACTAGGAGATGTCGTTGGAGTGCAAGAGCCTCGCCCTCGACCTCGTCGACGGGGTGGAGATTTGTGGACATGGTGTCTATGGACAAAATTCCTTCGAGGTGGAGAGCGATGATGCTTTGAAACGGTCGTCTGTTGAGGAGGAGAGTTAGCTCGAGGGCGAGCCGAGACCACAGAGCTGCAACGTCTTACTCCATTTGGGTCAGACACACCTCTTGCTGTGCAATATCTCTGCTTCGGCGATCCATGATGTCGAGTATTTGATTCACTGCCTATATGGGGACCGGGACTGCGTCGACAGCTGGTCGAGGTGATAAAGGAGGAACAAGGTGTGCTTCTTCTGCGGGGAGTTCTTGAACGCGCCCTTCCGGTTTCCGACTCGGCGGGGGCACAGGCTCAACGACGCTTCGGGGGTGAGGCTGGCTTCGGGTAGGGGGTCGACCTCTAAGAGCCATAAGTGGTGGACTTGGAGCTAATGTGTTATGGAACTAATTCCCACTGTGGCCGCCAAATGTTCGATACCATGTTTGGGGATATGAATTCCTGATGAGCAATTGGTAATTAGAGTCTTGGTAGAGTCGTAACTTGTGTCGAGGTCGGTATCTTCCGAAGTCAGCATCGTGTTTGTCCGAGTTCAGACTCGGTAGGGTTGGTACCTACATGGACTCTAATGGTAAAGTCAGTAATGTGTTGTTCTCTGAGCAGATTGGGCCTCTTGGCCCAGTCTGGAAAAAAACCAATGACAAAATTTAAACTTCCAACAGGAAAGAAGTTGAATAGTTGCAATTAAATATAGTAATGAGAAGTGAAAGAATCACAATTAAAGCTTGAATTAGAAATTGTATAGGGTGTTTCGGTAATAAATGCAATGTGGCATGCAATTATATTGACCGAAATTTAAAAGATGATATAAATATTAGTAAGTGCAATCTTTAATCATAATCATAATGATTCTTATTTAAAGAATGCAATAGTAAGCGAAATAACCACAATTAAAGCTTGTAATGTAAATTGCATAAGGCCGTTCTACAATTAATGCAATTGTGTCTTTAGTTTTACTACTAGGACATATACCTGTGCGATGCACAAGACGTAGTTATAAGGAGTTGTGTAAAAAATTATGTATTGCAAAGTTAGTGGTTGATACGATTTGATAATTTACAACTAAACATAGAATAAAATTTTTATGTTAACATAGTTGTGTTTATATATGATATATTTGCAAAGATACGTACCAATGCGAGGTGGTGATTTAGAATGTGAGACACTTAATTCATAAAAACTTTGATAAAAACACTCTTTAACATTAATGAGGGCAAGATAGTTCACAAGAAAATGGATGTGTGTACTATTGGTTAAAAAAAATGGCTGTGAAATTTTCTTGTAGATATTAACTCACCAACGGTTATGTTATATGGGTTCAACCATTCTCATAAAGATAAAGGGTATTTTTGTAACCCCACCATTTGACTCCATACCCCCACGCATACGGTGAAAAGACTAAAATACCCCTAAAAAATTACAAATTTACAAAATATTTACTATTTCTCACTTACATACGATTTGACCAGAAATATTTTAGAGCTCGTCGTATTTACCTTCCAGGAGATAGATACGATTGTCAGCAACTTTCACATTGTATTTATCTAGATATGATTTCCTCTCAGAAGCTTCAAAAATAGTAAGTCGTATTAACCTTCATCAAACATAAATCCGATTTTCCTTAAAAAATCGCATCGTATTTACCTTATTCTGATATAAATAAGATTCTTTTTTTTTAATTTATTTGTTTTTTGTCATAGAAATCGTATATAGGTAAATACGACTTAAAAAAACATAAATCGTATTTACCTATTACAAACATAAATCTGATTGGTTCAATTTTTGACAGGGGTATGTCTGTCCAATAATATAGAGTGAGGGTACATTGGTAAACATTGGGGGTACAAAAAAAACTCAAAATAATATGTGTTTAATAATGAGGGGTACATTTTGATAATAAAAAACAATGAGTGTTGGACAAAAAAATGAGTGAAACCTTAATTTTTGCTAGATTAATAATGGATATAAAGTTTGCATTATTTATAAATAATACCATCAAAAAATTTCCCCTCAAATTGGCTAATAAAGTAGATAGTATATTATATATGAAGGATGGTCATAAATCCAACATAACTTACCCATCCAATTAACGTTGTGAAGTGGCGATGACGGATTGGCGCCTAATTGGGTAAATAAAGTCGACTTTGTATTAATAAAGAAGGATAATGTCCAATGGAAGGAATTAAATGGATTGTAATTTAAAAGTAGAGCTGCAGTAAAAGCTTGCTTGAGAAGTAGAAAGTTGAATAATTGCAATTTAATTTTGCAATGGGAGGCGAAATGTAAACAATTAAAGCGTGCATTGGGAATAGTATAGGATAATTCTCCAATAAATGAAATGTTCTATTTGGAGAGAGATAGACACATAATTGATTGTAAGTGATAGAATAGAATTATTATAATAAATTTAATTCTAAGGTTCATCATCAATTATGTGTATCTCTCTTCAAACGGAATCCTCCATTTTCTTTTGAGAAATAGAAACGATCCTAACCTACTTTTAACCCTCCGAACTTAGTTCTATCCACTTTATTTAATTTAATATTTATGATTGATTAAAAGCCAACATACACTAAACACTTAAAATGGGGGATTCGCCATTGAAAATGGTCTGATGGTCATGGTCATTGTACTCACTGTTCCATTTTGTTTGTTGTTTAAGGTTTTGACACACCCTTTAAAAAAAATGATTATGAGTTTAGATTTTCTAAAAAATGTTGTTTAATTTACCATTTAACTCTTTATCTCTCTACTTAGATATACGTGAATCAATTAATAGATGTAAAAAATTGTCATAATTAATAGGAGTATAAGTGGAAAAGAACATGAAAAGTTTCATTGAAAATATAAAACAACAATCAATTGAGACAAATTGATTTTGCTAAAACAACAAACAATTTGGGACGGATAGAAATTAGAAAAGGAAAAAAGATGTGTAAAAAAAAAGGAAAAAAGACTGTACCAAAAAAAAAGGGAAAAAAGACATTTACAAAGGCGCGAAACTTCTTATATTGTTTCCCATTTCATTTCACCTCGCCGGGTTTAGGGTTTTAGAGACGCACTGTTTTGCTGAGTATTGGCGAAGGAGAAAGGCAGCTGTGTTCTCCGAAACATGGCTTTTTGGGGTAAGTCAATTGTTTCTGCATTCTGTTCCGTTCAATCGGAACCCTAAATCCGAACAAAAATATCCATTCATTCACTCATTCTTTCGTTTCTAATCGATTGCTTGCAGGAGTTGAAGTAAAACCAGGAAAACCTTTCACTCACCAATTCGATGGTTCCAAAGGACGCCTCCACATTTCAATGGTGAAGTTGTTATTGTTATTGTTGTTGTGTGCTTAATCTTAAACTGATGCGTATTTTACACACACATGCAGAGAGAGAGAGAGAGTAGATTGCTAATAGTGGTTAGTTGTTTGTTTACTTTCATTTTCAGGCTACTTTGGGTTTTGGAAGTGCAATAACGAAAAGTACACTGCAATGTAATATAGGAAACAAGAGTCCTGTATATCTGTGTTCTCTCTATCCCGGAAAAACTGAATCATTGCAATTGAATTTGGAGTTTGAGGAAGATGGTGGTGTTATTTTCTCTGTTATTGGTCCTCGCAGTATTCATTTATGTGGTTATTATATTGCCAGTGGCCGCAATGGCAATGCTTTTGAGGAATCGTATCCTATTTTTGTTGCACCTTTTGCTTCTTGGTTTATTAGTTGGCATGTGATTTTAATATAACGAAATTGTTCAGGGGTTTTTGAGAGGAATTTGATTGAGGTTAGGTTTGGATTAAATTTTGACTTATGAGACAGGTTTTAAATCGTGGTCACTGTAACTGTCGTGGTTGCGTTGTGATCCTTGATATTAGAGGAAAATGTTGCTAATGCATTATCAATTGCGGTCGTGTTGAAACTATGTTGCTGGCCAGATTGCGGTGTGAAATATTTTTAAAACCTTTAGTAGAGTTTCTTAACTGTTTAGCTGAAATAAGTATTTGGTTCTGAACTTCGTGTAAAGTAAGTTTATATGCGCTTTTGGAGAAGTTAAAAGAATGAGTTGTAAGAAAACCCAATAGGTGCATGATTTGATTTTCACTTACGCACCAAAAACTATTATGCAGAAGTCTCTCAGACTCAATGTCTAAGATTATTTTGATTTTTCTATTTCTGCAAGTGTTTATTGAAAAATTTATCCAATAATTAAGAACTCCTCATTAAGTTAGTCAGTGGTAGAATTCAAAATGTTACTTGGCTTTTTTGTGTCTATCAAAAGATATGATATATCTATAGTCCAAATGTCCTTTTACTTGGTTGGTATCTGTCTCTTAATTTCCTTCACTAAAATGAAAAGGGAATCATATGGAGAAGATATTGGTGATACAGAGACAGATAGATCTGATTTTAGTGATGAAGATGGCTACGAGGATAGTTTTATTGATGATGACGGTAATCTAGAAGTTTCCCCACTATCTCCCATTTCCAACGAAGGCACGTTCAAATATGTTAATCCCTCAACAAGCTAATATTGAGTTTGTCCCCATATCACTCCCTTGATGATGTGTATTATTTGTTTGCTTTGATTGTGATGACTGCAGAGGAAGTTTCTCACGATAGCAGACCAAAAGGTAGGAAAGGCAGCCAAAGACGGCTGAGGAAGAAGTTCCAGTTGGTAGAGTCAGATGATGATGGTGGTTGTCTTGAAGAAAAGAAAATTGTCAAGGACAGTATGCACGACCAATCCAAGGAAATTGATAATGAAGATAGTCAACCAATTTCATCTCTTTTCAAAGATAAGGCCTCTGGAAGGGTCTCAGATCAGGAAATGGATGATAAGGTTGACGGAGGAACAGTTGATGCTGGAAACAAGAACGGTGAAGATGGTGTACATCTTGGTATTGAAGCAAAGTTGAAAACTGACAATGTCTCTGCAGATAGCCAGTCTCCTAGGTGACTTCTCGATTCCCAATCATTGTTCAGATGCATGCTTGCTTTTTTCAACTTTAGGTCTTTCCTTCTAGAGTCAAACTTTCATTTGTTCTTGCCTTTGTTCATAAACTATATTTCTACTGAAACAGGGAAGCCGAACCGTTAGATCACTTGGTAGATCCTTGCACTGTTCTGGATGTGGGGGATATTAAAAAATCAAAAAAGAAAAAGAAGGGTAAGGAAAAGGAAACAAAGAGTTCTTGCAACGGCCATTCCATCAAACTAGAGAATGGTGTGCAAGATGAGCCTAAAATGGACAAGGTGACCCAGGATCTTTTGCCAGGAAATGAACAACACCAGCAGCATGCCGATGATGAGTGAGTGATCATGTCTTAAGTTCTTGTTATACTTCAGAAATTATTATTGCTCAGTAATATTTGGCAGTTTTTCATCAAATGTTATATTTCTACAAAGGCCATGCAAAATAATGAATTTTAGGGTTCTTTAGTACAGCAGAAATATTTCAGTGTGCTTGATTTAAAGATGGGCAGGTTGCTGTCTATAGCACATACCTATTCCTTTTTTTTTTTTTTTTTTTTACAAAATCATTTAACAAAGTTGACAACCATAAACTTATTTCCAATACTCTATTTTGGCAAGTAAGTATTCTGGTGGGTTATTGTTGCATTTAGAGTAAAACAACAATCTATCTGTCCGTTTCAGATGGCCCATGGCTTTTGGCAATGCCTTCTCTTATTAACGAGTTGGTACTGGTGATGGTGGCATGCCTGGCTTATGGTGGTGGTGACTTTTTACTTTGGCGGGCTTTGCTCTCTTTTCTTTTTTAAGAAAGCTTGTTCATGTTCCTTACAATGGGAATGAATACATCATGCATACGTTAATAGATCAATTACTCGGATAAAACTGGTTTTTTTGGAAATAATCTGGGGTTAATTAATTACGATTAATGTTTCACACTATTTTTTGTCTTCCTTTTATGAGTCAGACTGGTATTCCCTTAACATAGAACAACCGATACACAAGAAGAATTTAGGAGAAAAATCAAAGAATTAAGGTTGAACTACCCTGTGTATTATTCACTAGCCGCTGGAACAAGATGATTCAGAGTCAGATTGTAGTTACATATTAGATGAGATTCGGGAGTCATGTTCCCTCCATAAAACGAGTCAATCTCTAACTGTCTAACTATTTTTCCTTTCCTTCCTAGATGTCAACTATCTAACTAAATCCTTCCTCTCTTTTATTCTTCTCTCTTACATACATCCTTTTTACTAAAGGCCTCTTGTCAATACTCCCTTCTATAGCTTTCACCTCGTCCTCAAGGGGAAACAAGGGTAAGGTTTTCTCCAGTACATCAATTGTCTCCTAAGAATTTTCACAAGTTGGGAGGTCCTTCCACTGCATTAAGACCTCTGCAATACCCTTGTGGTTACATCATATGGGCAAAATATCATCAGTTTCTGGTTGATAAAAGCCTCATCCCTAGCTGTAAAGGGGTATCCCATAAAGTGGCAATTGGGTAGTCTATCTACTTCCACAAAAATAGTATCCTTCCCCTGAGTTTTTTGTAGTACCCAAATGAAATCCATAGACACACATCAACCCATATTTGAGCTGTAATGGGCAGTGGTCGCAACAACCCACCAGGGGACAAAGCCTCATATATTTGGTTGGCAAATCATAGATTCCTCAATGAACTTCTTAATGGTTTGCCTCATGCCGTCCTAATAGGACACCTTGTGTAACAGGGAATTTGGATTTCTGCTAGGGAGGAGCTCCGGTAACAGAGTTTCTCTATATCAGGTAAGTCAATTTGGGAATAACCAACGATGAATATAGCTCAAAAGTT
Source organism: Oxytropis ochrocephala (assembly GCA_020916435.1). Taxonomy (NCBI): domain Eukaryota; kingdom Viridiplantae; phylum Streptophyta; class Magnoliopsida; order Fabales; family Fabaceae; genus Oxytropis; species Oxytropis ochrocephala. The sequence continues at coordinate 56,489,562 of CM037094.1, forward strand.
AGGGTTCAGAATAATGAAGAGAGAGGAATATAATAATTGATTCAATGATTGTGACATTTCATTAATTTCTGACACTGATAAAGCACAGTCAGTACAAGGTACAGTCCTAGGTAGCTGGTGACAGCTAATGAGCCTAGAAACTTCCAACAAAAGACAAAATAGCAAAAAACCCTAATTACAACAACTAGGGAAAAAGCATTCAACTAGGTAACTTTATTTAAAACAGAGTAAATTCTAAAGTTACTGTCACAATTCAAAATAGCTGTCACACCTTAGAAACCCTTTTGAATGTCCTAAAAAATCATGAATGGCCTCTCATAGATGAGGAGTGAAATTCACTCAAAATAGTAGCAATGCTCAAAAACTTACCTGGTAATACTAAGCCGCCCTTGCATTACAGCTTCCCTATCTGCCGTGCATACTTGGAATTCTTTGTGGGGTTTAACATAACTTCCTAGTCTGCATCAAGGTCCTCTGACACCAAGACTGAAACCACAACATAGCTACACCTTCCTTCTCATGAATGCCCACTGCACCTTGTCAGAAGGATGAATTTTCTGCTCATTGAAGAACCTTTCTGCTTTAACGATTTACCCAATGGGGTCTTCTCCCACAAATTCTGGCAGTCCTTCGTTATGAACCAATTGTGCGATTATGCCATCTCAAACACGGGCTCTGTGTCGAAAATCCAACAGGTCGGACCAATGGTAGGAACCCGACATTAGGTAGAAAACAAACTGTATTATTGATAGAAAAAGGTAACAATATTACAAAAGAGACCCCCTGTAATCCTAGAGCAAAGCTTCTCAAAGAAGAGATGATTCTTACTGCTTAACGGCCTTGACCCCTATGGTTTATAGCCGAAAAGATACTGAATGAATTCTCTTTTGCTCTCCTTATTTTCATATAACTGTCATTACCCTCTAAGAAACTAGCCACACCCGTAAATGTGACCAACCCCCTATTCATATTGGCCTTAGGCCAAAATCTGATACCTAACAAAGGGCCTCTCCCTCCATCCCGACTAACACTGCCTAGAACTTCTATTCTCTGCTGACATATCAAAAGTAGCGTCATATTATCTTTAACCACCCTGGTGCATCTTCACTCGTGAAATTTGTGAGCTCTGTCTCCCGAAAACACACTTCATCTTCAAGATCCTAATTAGGGTTTTCGCTACAACACCAGATATGGTTGCGATCTCCACCACCGCTTGTGCATTCATCTCCATTCACCTCTGGGTTAGGGTTCCCTTCGCAATTCCCTATAATTCTTAAGGCGGTGAATTAACATTTCTTCCATCTCTTCCATGGAAGATGCATCTTTTGCATCAAAGTTGCATTCCTTGAATGGAGGATTGCACTTCATGCAATTCTTTTTCCACCAAGCTCTACTCGCGAATCCATCTGCATTCCTTGAATGGAGGATTGCACTTCATGCAAATTTTTTTCCACCAACCTCTGCTCGCGAATCCATCTATCAGCTTGCAACTCATGTAGACCATGAGAAATTTCTCCAGTAGAAGTGTTTTGAAACCAATTGATAGAACAACTGATGCACAAGAGGAATTCAGGAGAAAAATGAAAGAGTTAGGGTAGAACAGCCTGGTTTATTTCAATAGCTGCTGGGACAAGATGATCCAGAGTCACTTTCTCTCCACAACACGAGTCAATCTCTAACTGTCTTACCAATTCCCTTTGCCTTCCTATTTATAGACATCTGTCTAACTGATTCCCTTCCTCTCTTCGCTTTTATTCCCTTCCTCTCACCTATTTTTTTAAGTGAATACCAAACCGAACATGGTGTATTGAAGTCTTCTACTTCTATAAAAATAATATCCAACCCTTCAATTACCCTGCTGCCATGGTCGGAGTTTTATAGCACAAGACTTTTTTTTTTTTTTAAACTTTTGTTTATATCTTAGTGATAATCATAAGTGTTTGGTACAAAGTTCTGAACTTTTATATAACAGGTATTAAAACTTATCATTAATATATAAAATTTAAATACTATCTTTTTATTGACTATTTAGTAGCTATACACATCTTGGGAGAGGATTTTGTAGCCTGGTTCTCCATCTGCTTTCAAAGACAATGTTCTGGAAAGGAGAACTAACAGTGCCTTTACAAACTTTATTTTGTCACTTCCAAAGATTTCTGGTTTGGTTGCTGATCATTTTTGTCTTTGTCCTTTGATACGGGCAGGAAAACTGAAACCACAGATAAAATACTACCTTCTTCCCAGGCTGACCAAGGACAAGATGAAAAGCCAAAGAAGAAAAGGAAGGAACGGTCAAAGGAGGAGACACATTCTAATGCTGATGGTGCTAATGCTGCATTACCTTCTGCTGAAATGGATCCTCAAAAGAGACCAAAGAAGAAAAAGAAAGAACACAACAACAAAGCTTCACATCCTGAAGCTGACAATGGAAACGATGAGGGTATCATCCAAGATTACGAATCCAACAAAGATACAGCAGGATCTGATAGCCTGATTCATAATCTTTCTGAAGCAAAAGAGCAACATCAGAAGCTAACAATTGAAAAGTAAGTGCGTGCACCCTTATTTTATTTATGCTTTTGTTTAAAAATAATACTGAAACACTAGCATGTGTTTTAAATTTTAATGATGAAATCACAAAAAAAAAAATTAATGATGAAATTGAGCTGGTAGCGAGAGAAATTTTATCAAGCAGCAAGAATTTGTTAAACTAGGAAACGTTGAACAGGTTATAAATATTTCCACAACAATCTAGCTAATTAAATAACTGCAAACTTGGATTGGATGAAGCTTTTATGCTTTGTTAAAATAGTTATAAAGTATTCTTATTCATTGAAGTAAGCAACAACTAAAAAAAATCTCTATACCAAGCTTTTTTATAAAAATGAATTTGAATCAAGTAGTAAATCTTCTTATACTGACTAACATCTCAGTTTTTTTTCCTATTAGATGTAGATTGGGTTGGCTACATGGAAGATAGTCCAACAGGGATTTAGAGTTGATTTAGTAGTTAAACTCTTGAGTTGACTCGTATACTCTTACGAATTTAAAATTCTAGATCACAAAAATGAGTTAACTCGCATGTAAACTCTCTTTTTGGCAAACTCTAATGAAATTGGTAAACTCTCAATTTTACTAGGTTTATGAGTCTATAAATTTAAATCAGTGTTGTCAAATATCGGCCATGACTGGTGAAAATCGGTGGTGGGATTTCAAGAGGCCGTCATGAAATGGCGGTGCCATGGCGTCCGTCACAAAAGTAGCGGCCATGGTGAAAAATCGGAAAAAATTGGGTAAATGAAGGAAAACCGCACTAAAAAATTGGTTAGGTTGTGCACCCGACCCGAAACCAACCCATAGCGTTTAAAACCCTAAATCTAAAACCCTCGAGTAAGTCTATTCTCTCACCTGCGTTGTGTCTCTATTTCTCATGATGCTCTGACGGGGTCTCTATTTCTAGGCGCCTAATTTTCAGTTCTCTTCTTTTTCTTTCTTTCTGTTCTTTTTATTTTCTGTTAATGTTCTCTTTATTTTCATTCTTTGCAATTCTTTCTTCATTTTCTATTTTTTCCTCCCATTTTTTTTTAAAATTGTGCTTTCTATTTGTATTGTTTTTTTATAATTTAGTTGCACGCCCTCCCTTCTCCTTTGTTTTTTGCTCCCCGTTGTCTTGCTCTAAGACAACACCCTCTCTTTTTGATTTATGACTTCAATATTATTTTGAAGTTCATATATGATATATCAGGTTATATATTTTTGCATTTGTCACTTGTTTTTACTTAGAAATGCCATATATTTATTGATCAGGGATCTTACGATTCATAAAAAGATTCAATCCATGATTCCAAAAATAGGCACTCAGATTCTTGATATGTATCTCGATTTGATGACCATCTAAAGATTGCTTTTCTATCGACACAATAACTAGTGAATGGATATTTAAATTGTCTGCTAAGAGCACTTTAATTTATAGCTTAACTTAGGCATTCTTGCAAATCTTTGAAATTTATGAACTGTTTCATTTGTATGCCATTATCTTACACATTATGCAAAGTTAATGACCCTGAGACATACTATGATAGGATAAGCCTTAAGCTAAAGAATTCATAACCTAGAAAAGAAAGAGGACGAAACACTTCATTACTCGGAGCAAGCTCTGCCAAGAGAATGATTCCCTTGACAGAAAAACCAGTTTCTTTTGAATGAATCAGAACATGTTCTGCCTTCTAGATCCCCTTCTATTTATATCTCAATCAACTAGACGGTATACCCTTTGGACCATCTAGAGAATGATTCTCTTTAGGGTTAGGGTTTAGGTTTTTTTTGTTATGATTGTAGTTAGTACACCCTGGTTACAATCATAACTCCCATTTAACTGTCTAAAACCTCCCTTCTTCCTCCTAGTGTACACATTTAATAGTTAGCTCTCTTGGTTCCTAACATAGTATACCTTATTTTGTGCAAACATCTTGGTTAATATTGCTGGTGCAGCAGTGTGGACAATGGTGCTCATGACTTACCGGATGGAAACCAATCTGAAGATAGAAAAGTTAAGAAAAAGAAGAAAAAGAGTAAAGGTGAGGGAAATGTTGAAGTTGTAAAATCTGATGTGCCTGTATCTGTCGAGGGAAGTAGTGAGATGATAAAAGAGGATGGAAGTAATACGGCAGATGCAAAGCCTTCCCAAGTTAGGACATTGTCAAATGGGCTAGTTGTTCAAGAGCTAGAGATGGGGACAGAAGGTGGGAAAATTGCTGCGTTAGGGAAAAAGGTAGTTCTATTGAATGATTAGCGACTACCTATTGAAGACAAACATCATTTGTAGATTTGATTTGATTTGGTTTATGGTTTGGTTGCAGATCAGCATCCATTATACTGGCAAGTTGAAGGAAAATGGAGTGGTATTTGAGTCAAATGCTGGTCAAGCTCCTTTCAAATTCCGCCTTGGTAAAACCATTTAGCAAAACCTATTATTACCTGGATATAACTCCTATGTTCTTACACTGGCGTTACCTTTTGCAGGTAAAGGAGAAGTCATTGAAGGTTGGGATATTGGCCTTGAAGGTAGTCATTTAAACATTTTGTCCTTGTTATTTTCCTTGATTCCGGCTTTATTATTGTTGAAATGTAATCTTTCTCTACAACCTATTGAGATACACTGTCTCACATGCATTTAATTTTATATTTTCATGGACCTCAGGCATGCGAGTTGGAGAAAAGAGACGACTCGTAATTCCACCATCAATGACGTATGTGATCCAATTCTTATGTTAAATTAACATAATTTCTTTACTCTGGTTTATGGAGCCACTATAACCTTCTCTATTATGTGTGCGTCTCAGGTCTAAGAATGGTGGACACACTGATAAAATACCACCGGATTCATGGGTGGTTTATGACTTCGAACTGGTTAAAGTTCATTGATTGTTCCACACAACTGATAGTAATATGGGATAACAAAATATGGAGCAGAAGGCAATGCATCTCGGCAATCAAAAACCAGATTCATCTGTATAATATCAGTTTTGATGAATCTGGTTATTTAGTTCCCAGTGATTTGTTTTTGGTACAGAAGATACTAAGATAGTGTTGACACTTGACACTTACAACTAAATCCCAGGTTTTGCTTCTTTCAGATATACCGTGTTAAAGACAAAAAACTATGTGAATTTAGGGTGGGAGTGGAAGTAATGTTTTGATCAGATACGTACAACGGGTTGCTTTACTTTTTCTGCTAACAGAAAAACTATGCATGCCATTCTTTCTTCCTCTCTCCACGTATAAAGGCTGAGCCAAGGTAATCAAAACCGGATCGGTCGGTTCGGGACGGACCTATGTCCGGTGCAAATGACCCACCACCTTGTTACAAAACCGGAAAACCGGTGCAAAACTGGGGTTCAAACGGTTTAATCTGGTTCACAATAACAAAAAACTTTAAACTCATTTCTTTTTAGAAAAATATATGTTAGGCACCGACCTCAGAATTTAAAAGCCACTTAGCCTTATTGCCTTTAGCTTGAGTTCACTCCAGCTCTATTTATAATAACCACACCTCTTTCCTCTCGTTTGCCATCCGATGTGGGGCATAAAGTTGGCCTCACTGTGCAGAATTATTTTCACCACACATCTCATTCATCTCACATTGGCTTCGTTTTTTTTAATAAGTCTCACGCTTTACTTAATTTCCAATCTTGAATTTTTTTCAAAAGTTGCTGAAAAATTGCATCTAGCAAGTTAGTTGTGAAAATTGCTACTGGCAGATGCTTCAAAGTGAGCATTAAGAAGCCTTAAAAAGAAGAAAAAGACAGCAATAATTTTTGTGGCCTGAAATTATAAATATGAAGGTGTTTTTGTTTTTTATTCTTTGTATATTGTAATAAAAAGATTAAATAATTAATTTAGTTAGTTCCGATTGAACCCCCTATTCAACAGGTTGGACCCCAAAAACTGTGAACTGCTACCTCTTCCGGTTCAACGCCGGGTCTAGTTTTAATTACCTTGGGATGAACCAAGCATTTAATCACAAAATTAGCATTTGGTTATGGCTAGGGTAAACAAATGTTAGGAGAGTATCTTGCATGGCACCAATTGATACCAAAAATAATTAAAAAAAAAACTAATGCGGGTCATAAGGGGATTATCAGCGTTTCTTTTTATAAATGTCGGATTATAATAAAAATTATAGATGGTTATTAATCTGATTCTTTTAAGGCATATTTAGGAGGGGAATTCGGTAGGGTTTTAGAGGGAAGCACTTTGGAGAGTTTAGTCTATATATTTTAAGGCTTATTCTTATTAAACTCTCCCTCTTACTCACAAACACCCTTCCAAAATTACCCTCATGCTTACACGCTTCCAAACCCACCCTTGTGTTTTGGAGTACTTTGCTATATATTGGTTTGGAAGAGAGAGAATATGAAGAACATAGACTCTGCTTAATCATGTACATTAAACAAGTATATATAGTTGTAATTTTGGTTAGTTCATTTTTTTGGAGACTAATCATGTACATAAAACTAGTATATATGGTTCTAACTTTTGTTAGTTCATTTTTGAAATTCCCAAATTCTGTTTCTCTAATTCTTGATAAAAGGAGCTTGAAGAATGTTGTTAAGAAGCAAATGTTGTTAAAGGAAGCAAACTTAGCAAGAAAAAAAAAGTGCAGAAAAGTGGAATGTAGTTTCAGAAGGAAGCAAATGTTGTTAAAGGAAGCAAGCTTAGCAAGAAATAAAAAAGTGCAGAAAATTACATGGTTCGGTATTATGATACAATTGCCTTGTATTATTTTTTGCACAACCCCAGTACGGTAATAAGGTACCAAGCCACTGGTTCAGTACTATAGTACTGTACCCGTTGAAACACAAAAAAGGGACACGCTGGAAACATTTTGTTCATTAAGGGTATTTTGTCTTCTCGCAGGGTTTGGGGTGTTTTGGTGGGGTTTAATAAGAATGAGCCATATTTTAATTTCTATTTGAGATTTTGAAAAATTGAAAGAATAACATGATAGATAATGATAAAACATTGTTAATAACACTTTTTTTTAGAAACATTTTATAACTTGCTAAATTTAGAATTGAAAAGCAAGCCCTTCCCTTTCCTCCCCTTCTAAACCCTTTATCCAGACATACCCTTAATGATAAATAAATGGTGTGTGAAAGAGAACCATTAATGCATTCTTTTAAGAGGTATAATATCACGAGTTTTGGATTGTTAGTGAACTTCGGAACAATTCCCAAGTGGCCAATTCAGAAGAGCAATTTTTCCACTTAACCAAGACCTTGTGGTAGCTACTAAACGTGCACATTTGACCGCCTTTTGGGCCAAGATAGTTTCTGATTCTCCCTTGGTAGTGACTAGGATTGGAGGAAGAGGATGCTAAATCACAACAGCAGTAACAGAAGTGCATAGCTTCAACTGTGAAGCGTGGAAGACATTGTGGATACCAATGGAAGGAGGTAGCTCAAGCTAATATGCTACCTTTCTGATGTGAGTCCACATGCATGCCTACCTAATCAAGGAGCTTGAATGAAGGTCACAAAGATAAAGATTTAAAAGATCAAAATAGTTTCAACACTTAAAGGGAATATACTTTAGTGTGCCCACCTTGATAATTGACAAGGACACACTAAAGGTGACCAAGGATACCTTTGGAAATTTCTAGAATACACAAACTCTAATGTTCCCTATTTCTTTGTATTTGTTTTTCAATAAATTTAGGATTTCAATTCTAATTGTAATGAATATTTGTTATTAAGCCTTGTTGGCCATTTAGGAGGTTATGTCCTTTAGTTAATTTGAGGGTATTACTTTTCCCACACCCCTCCTACTCACCTCACACCCCTTAACTCCAAATATTCTAAAAATACCTTTAAGTAGAGTGCGTGTTTTCACCGATTGGGGGATGGGCAACCAAATATATTCGGTTGAGGGCAAATGAACGGGTATTTTTTGAGACACACCCTTTTTTTCCAATTTTAGAGGATTCTGTAAGCTGTTATTCGGTGTGAGTGCCCCAAATAAATTCGGTGGGGGTGCCCTGAATCCCCTAAAATTGGGAAAAAATGGTGTGTCTCAGTATTTAACACACTCGAAAGACTTTGTTCGAACGTGTTCGAAGGCCCGTGTTCGAACACGTGAAATTTATTGAAAAAAAAGACGTTTTGGCCGGCCTTTTGGTCTCTTCGCACCCTTATGGGGTGTGTTTTGAGTAGGAGGGGGAGTGGGAAAAGCAAAACCCTAATTTGATGTGGCCATGGGCCTTATTTTCCTTTTCTTTTAGTGGATTGTATGCTGGGCTTAGGATCTTTGACACAACATATAAATACTTTTACATTCCTTGTAAACCCTAAAACTTCTATGTTGAATGAAATCAATATTCCCATTTTAGCAAAGTTGAGAGCCAAAATACCTAGAGGGTGATGAGGGCTAGTTCATGCTTGTGATGGTGAGGTTCATCTAGAAGATTGTCATTGGTTCTTGAGAATAGAACCATAGCTCACTTCCTTGGGGCTAGGAGTGCCTAGGGATAGTTTGATCTTATCACCTTTCCAAGAAGGGTGGGGTGATCTTCAATCTCCACTTCCATTCCAAGTCTTCTCCATCTTTGGTCTTTCTTCCTCTTCATGTAAGTATTTGTGTCTTTTTTTTGTGTTGTTGAATGTGTGTTTTTTGTGAGAAAATATTTGAGTTGCCATATTTCTAGATCCAAATCTTAAGAGATCATGTTAGATCATATCACTTTCCAATGCGGTCAAGCACCTTGTGAGGACCACAGTACTTGGGATTCAATTTGTGAAAGGTCTGGTTCCTCAATGTGTACTGCCTATAAGGTTGAAGTTTCAGAAAAACAAAGTCTTCAATAGCAAAGATTTTGTCACTACGATGCTTGTTGCTCTGCCGAGCGATTCTGTTTTATGCCCTCATGAGATGAAACATCAAAAGCTTGATTGCTTCTTCCTTGCAAATAAAGAACAATCTACAGTCAATTTATTTTTTAAAAAAAAATTGGGGAAAGAGAAATTTCATTAAACAAAGTTGCACTAATGGCTATTTTACAACTGTCGCTGAGGGAATTCGAACTCAGCACCTTGAGGATGCAATGCTAAGCTCTTACCACTGAGCTAACACCTCAAGTGTACCTATCTATTGTCAATGAAGCAGATTCCCCTCGCATATATGGAAGGTGTATTGGAGGAGATTGACCATAAACGACTTCATAAGGGGTAGTAAGAATAGAAGAGTGATAGTTGGTGTTATACCATTAATTTGCTAAAGGAAGACATTGAGACCAAGATGAGGCTTGTTCTGAACACATGTATCTGAGGTAAGTCTCTAAGGCCTTGTTCACAATTTATGTCTTGCCATATGCTTGAGAATGATATGCACTTGACTTATTCAAAGCCACTCCCTGTAATGAATAAATTCAGTCCACATTTCACTAAGGAATATGTAGTCTCGGTCATTGGTGATTGAAGTTGGTTGGCCATGTAATTTGAAAATAGAATCCATGAATGGCTCTGCCACATCGGTTGTAGTATTAGGGTGGGATAGGGATAAGAAGTGAGCATACTTGCTAAGCTTGTCAACCACAACAAAGATAACCTATTTTCCATTAGATTTTGGCAATCCCTCCAAAAAATCTATGCTATTTGCTTCCCATATACGATCAAGAGTTGGTAATGGCTGCAACAATCCAGGAGAAACAATCTGATCTGTCTTGTGCCTTTGGTAAGTAGTGCATTCACTAACATAACATTGGATATCCCTTGTGATTCCCTTCCAAAAATAATAGAGACTTCACCCTAGGAAAGGTATTATCTCTCCCTGAATGACCACCAGTGGTTGAGTCATGTAGCCACTGTAAGATGAAACTTTTCACAGAAGAGTCATTTCCAATCACCAATTTTTACCTTTCTTCTTGTGTTATCCTTCCATGTGAATTTTGGATGAGAGGTAGGATCTTGTTTCAACTTCTCAATTATCTTAAGAACATGAGCATCAATGTTCCAAGAAGTTTTGATTTTCTGCAACAAATAAGGCTCTACAATATTTAGTATTAGGGGTAATAACTCTGCTCCTTCTAGCCTTGACAAGGCATCTGCTGACTGTTAGTTTATTTACAAAAACGTACACCACTTAAAGGTTGTAGGCTTTTGTGAAAAATTGTGAATTAGGCTTTATTTTCTCTACCTTCCTTATAAATGATCTTAAACTCAAATCCCATCAATTTGACTACTCATGTTTGCTGAAAAGGAGTGTTGAGTTACTGTTCCAATATATATTTGATACTTTTCTAATCAGTTTTAATTATAAATAGTTTTGAGCAAGATAAGTGCTCCACTTCTGGATAGCATAGACAATCGCCAAAAGTTCTCTATCATAGATGGAAATAACTTGTTGCCTAGGACCAAGGGATTTGCTGATATAAGCCGCTGGGTGATTTTGTTGCATGAGCACAACCCTATTCCTCTACCATATGCATCGATTTCCAAGACAAATATCTTGGAAAAATTAGGGAGAGTTAGCACTAGAGCATGTGTAAGGACAAATTTTAGAGCTTGGAATGCTACAACAGTACTTCCAGGCCACTCAAAGGAGTCCTTCTTGAGTAAATTAGTGAGGGGTTTGCCTATCTTTCCAAAATCCTTCACAAACCTCCTGTAGTAACTTGCAAGACCAAGAAATCCTCTAAGTTGCTTCACTGTATTTGGAGCAGGCCATTAGAAACTTCCTTGACCTTAGATGGGTCGGTGGAAACGCCTTCCTTGATAATAAAGTGACCAAGATATTCAACCCTGGTAGTATCAAAGTGACACTTAGCAAAATTCAAAAACAATTGGTTAGTCTTTACTGTGTCAAAGACGCGAGTTAAGTGCAAAACATGATAATGCTAAGTTGGACTATAAACCAGAATATCATTAAAGAAAATAATTACGAAATTTCTTAGAAATGCTTGGAATAAATGATTCACAAGTGCTTGGAATGAGGCAGGTGCATTAGTCAATCCAAAGGGCATTACAAGATACTCAAAGTGTCCATTGTGTGTCTTAAAAGCATTCTTGTATTCTTCCCCTTCACTCATTCTCAATTGATGATAGCCAGACCTTAAATCTAACTTAGAGAATATGGCAGCTCCTCCGAATTCATCCATTAAATCTTGAATTAAAGGAATAAGGAACCTATCCTTGATAGTGTAGTGATTAAGCCTTCTGTAATCCACACACAACCTCCACGATCCATTTTTCTTTCAAACCAAGATAGTGGGAGAAGCAAATGAGCTATTACTATGTTGTATAGTTGATAGCTCTATTTTATATAGAGTTATTTAACTCTTAAAATTAAATTATTGTATGTAACTCAGTAATTTTGCATTGTCAAATAAGGGAATGAAGAGCAAATACAAATATAAATAAGGGAGTGAGTTGCCTTTGGCGCCAAGTAGGTCAAGTAATTTAGAGCAAATACAAATACAAAATTACCTACTTGGCGCCAAAGGCAACTCACTCCATGGAGCCTATAAATACTCCTCATTCTCTTCATCAAAATCATCTCACAAGTTTTAGTCTACTTAGAAAATAGTTTGTTTTAGTTGTAAGGAAAGGGAGAAAGTGACAACTTCTCCCTAATTTAGTTTAATTTTCTTGTTGCGGTTTTGTTGCTGAGAGGTTCATTGCCCCAACATTGTTAGGCAGAAGGTACAAAGGAGTTGCAATTGTGTAATGTACCACTTATCTTTTCTCCTTTGTATTTCTATTCTTATAAGCATGCTTTCTCTTGTTTATAAGTGTTTAACAATGTCAAGCATGAGCTAAATTACCATTGGTTGGGATGCTTTAACTATGTAATGAATCTTTGAGAAGTTCTTATGTTACTTTTGATGTCTTGCAATTTAATTATTGTATGATAATTCTTTCAAAGCTTATTTTAAGGTTGATCGCTTAGGATAAGTAGGATCATCAATACAGACATGGTTTATGGCTTGAACTCAAGAACTAATATGGGTAAGTGTCTTAATAAAAGGAAACTTTGTTAATTTCATGCTAAATCCTAGACATAGGCTAGCTTAGTTCATAGAATGAAACTGTTGGAGCTTTAAAATACAAAGGTGGATTTATTCCAGAGCTTAGACATAAGCCAGGTAATGAAACCCTGAAGAAAAGTGACTGAAAGACACAAGTGTTCATTTTAACAGCATTCATTGCAGGAGCATCAGAAGTAGCATAATAATCTCAAAGTGAAGTTATATAGGAAAAGACATTCCAACCATCTCTCTCATCTGAACACAACATCTTTTAGCTTCATATACATATTCAAACACTCCTCATATTTTACTCTCGAACTCTTTCATCACTAAGCAACACTACTATCTTGAAAACTAGCTAAAATAATACAATCCCCGTGGGTTCGACCTTTCTTATCACTTTATTACTTGTTTAAGACTGTGTACACTTGCACATCCTTTTTCACACAACAATTGTCCCCTGGTTCAACATTTCCCCAACTAGATTATCAACTATAGTCTTCTGCACTATAGAGTATTTATATGGTCTCATATTAACAGGCATTGGTGAACTTGGTCAAAGCTGGGAAGAAGTCTATCACGACTTCGGCTCCCACACGAGCCTTGACCCTCTTTGCTCTGAGTTCGCCCAAGTGCCACGCCCTTGGTGAACTTAGTCAAAGTTGGGAAGAAGTCTATCACGACTTCGGCTCCCACACAAGCCTCAACCCTCTTTGCTCCGAGTTCGCCCAAGCACACTCCCTTGGTGAACTAGGACAAAGTTGGGAAGTAATCTATCACGACTATGACTCTGGAAGACCTCGGTCATCATGGGACCGAGCTACGATACTACGTCGGGGAAATGCAAAACAAAGTCAAAGCAATATAAATCGCGAGTATTCAACAAACATTCAAACAAAGCATTCGACAAGCATTCAACAGAAATATTTAAAGACCAGACTCGAACGACGCCTCAAATTAATATTACAACCAAATGTGGCCTCGGATGCAATCGAGACCACAGTGAGAATAAACAACTAAAAGAAAAATTACAAGTGACAATTTATTCAGAGTCTGGGTGAGCAAAGATGACATCGGTATCTTCCACTGGGCCTCCATCCCCCCGAGGCATGATGATCCTCCCATCTCGGGCCTCATACATCAACTGTAAGAGGTCAAAGTTGAAGTCGGGGTTGACCATGACCACCTGGTCGACACCGTGCTGAAAGGCCATCTTTACTATCTCTGCTCCATTCCTGGCAGCAGAATCACCAAAGGCCTTAGCCTCGTCTTGGGCTTCCTCTGCCGTTTTCAAGCTCTGCTCAAGGGACTGCTCCCGGTCCTTCAGGCCCTGATTCTCTTCAGAAAGATCCTTCACTTTCTTTTCAAGCTCGAGGATATTCTCAGCAGGCTTAGCCTTCTTCTGCTCAGTGGCCAAGAGTTGTCCCATCCTCTCCAACTACTTCTCCGCCGAGCTCAGGGACTCAACTTTGGCCCGGAGGGTATATCTTTCCAGCTTCATCTCCTCCTTCTCATTTTGGATCTCTATAAGAGCAACATCGCGAGAATATTTCAGTTTCATTTTATTATCTTGTAATTCACTATCAAACCAAAGATTAATAGCTTCAAGTTTGCAGAGTTTACCTCGCTCCCTCTCGGCCTTAGTGGCATTCATTTTGAGGAAGAACTCTTCGCCGCATTTGTCGATCTTGATGCAGGCTTGGAATTCCTCCAAAGACAAATCATTGATTAGGCCCTGAGCCCCAGAGCCCTTAGCCTCGGTTCCCTTTTGCCTCTTGGCCCCGGTAGCAGGGCTAAAGGAAACTTGAGTGCGCTTCAAACTCTTGTTTTGAAACTTGCCCTTAGTCTCATCACCTTTCCTGCCCTTGACAACAACCTCTTCTTGGCCCTCAACCTTGGGCTTAGTTATTTTCTTTTGTTGAAAGGGTGTCCCCCTAAGAGAGCAGCCCGACAGCAGAAGAAGCAACACCAGGGGCCAACCCTGTGTTAGTTGGTTTGTTGTTGGAGGGACAAGAGATTCTGACATCCATCCCGGCCTTGAGCATCACATCATTAAGATCAAAAGGAGGAGTCATTTTATCTGCAAAGAAAACAAAACCGAGGTCAGAATCAGAAAACAAAATAAAAACTTACAAAATCTTGCAAAAGCATCTACCAAGAACGGCACTTAGATTCACCGGAGACTCGTCAGCAACCTCTATCACCGCAGCACAACCAATCTTCTTGCTCTCTTTGGTGAACTCACCGACCCGGCGACCCACCATAACAAGAGAGATTGAAGGTCGCAGCATCTTCACCAGTAAGATTTTTGGGGTTTCGAGAATACAGAGCCCCGTCTCGTCAAAATGTTCCCGAGTCCAAGAAAGGGGAAATTGCTCTCTCACCATAACCCCATTCTCAAACTCGACAATCTCTCTCTTGGCAGCCGAGCTCATTTCCCTCACGTAGAAGAACTGGAATTTGAAGTCTTTATTGGAGTCATTGACAGGTAGGAAAGAGCTCGCTTCCGATTGCATCGCAGCCCGAACTGCCTTTGTAACTCCTTTCTAGAACCATGCTCTAGCTGGTAAAAAGACATCGAAGAATGCGAAGAATACCTTGTGGCTACAGGGTCGACCTAGAGCCTTCATCAAGAGCTCAAAGGTTCAAACAAACCCACATCCATGTAGAGTCAACTGCGTGGGGACAAGTCTCAAGAAACTTAAAACCTTCTTTTGGAAGGCGGTGAAGGGAACTCAAACTCCCATATTCTCCAAAATTACCACATAAACAAAGAATCCTAACCCCGCTCTTGCAACGTACACCGCGTCAGTCTCGAGTACAGGCTCCAACCTCCACATCTGGTTTGGAGCCCCAATGTAGCCTTCATAATTAGATAGGTTGACTCCAGGCTTGAAGGCTGAGTCGATCTCGCAAATATCTTTACCAACCCACTTGTAAGGGTCTTCAGCAAAAACTTTCTCAACCTCGGGGGCATGACAATTTTCGGACGCAAGTAAGGCCGGCACTTGCTCCGCGCAGGGCGCAGTGGCCGAACCCGTAGCCTCAACCATATAGACAGTTCTCAATGAATAAGATAAAGAAGTTGATGTCCCCTCGTTAGCCGACATTAGTGCACCGTCGACAGACTTCTTTAATATGGGTTTCCCAGGGGCTATACAACTCTGTCTCTCACTGGACCTAACCTGAACCATCTACTTGCATGGGGAGGGTGACGATGTCATGGTCTACGAAAAGGAAACAACTACGACTCCGACCTAGTCAAGGCTGGGGCAGACCACTCTCCTCTCCGAAGGTAGAGTGGAGACAACTTCGAACACGCTTGCCCCAGGTAGAAGAATGAACATAAACTAAAAGAATAGAAATTACATCTACAGAAAAGTGAAGAAAACTAATCCCAGGAAGAAGATTAGACTCAGACGATGGATCATAGTATTGGGAAGAAGGTGAACCAAGAAATAATCAGCAGAACACCTTGAAGATCAACGTCGCACCCCAGAATAGTTTGAATATCAACGTCGGTTCGTCGGAGTGCAGACTCGGGAGAAAATCACAAATCTCAGGGAACTCAAAGTATCAGAATGACATTCCCCCCTCTCCTTTTATAAGGACCCTGGGTTTGAAATACGAAGCGACACACCTCATTAATGCTTGAGCACTGAAAACTAGGCAGTCATTATGACAAGTCGCCTCGGTTCGACCAAACGTCATGTCATTCCAATCAAACGTCACATCAATCCTGTCAATCTGAAACGTGTCATCTCATAAAGCCTGGGCTTGCTCTCAGCAATTTCTTGCATCTGAAGTCGAGGCCGCACTCACATGATCAACCTCGACTTGGGGGACAACTGTTCCGGACTGGGCCTAACCCATTCTGAGGTGAAGCAAGGCCAAATCCAACGCGGGCTCTGACCTAAGCATTGTCCTCGAAGGCGGAACCGAGATCAACGGTCGAGAATGAAGCCGCCTCATCCAACGGTTCTGCGCCAGACCCCGCGTCCAGAAATGGACCATCACCCCATTAAATTAGGTACACTGCATTCATTTGTACCTCTCCTCCACTTCTGTTTGCTGACTTAGGCATCAGAGTGCTTACAAATACACCCCTCGGCGACCCTAGCCACAGAGGATCATAACAAGCTCGGATCATCCAGATCCCAGACGACTCTACAAACACCTATCTCAGATTCAGATCCCTGTACCGACTCAAGGTACTGAACAAGTACCAAAGTCAGAAAATAAGTATGTGAAACATTTGTTATATTACATCAAACTAATAAAAACAAAATAGGTCCAATTGCAAATATGATCGTTAAAGAAACATTTTATCCTATCAATGAGCACGTAGAAAATCTTGTTCGGTAAAAGTGCTAAGCCAATCAAGGGTCATCTCAGGATCGACATTCATAAAATGAGAAAAAGCTAGCTACCCTATTTTCTTTGTTGGCAAGGATTCTCGCAGCCTTGAAGTAGAAATGTGATCCTTTCACTAAGGTTGGAATCTCCTCTAATATTGTCAGAGATTTTCCATAACTAATGATGTCCTCTGATTTAGATTTCATGAGAGCTGGGTTTTGATCCATCCCATCAATGATACGCTCAAGAGATAGTTGAAGTTTCTCTGTTGTCCCCATTTTCTCTTGTTTCCCCAAATTCTTAAATTTATATTTGGAGAACTTGATGTTGGGTTGGTTTGAACTTCTTTACCAACATCAAAACTATCCCCTTCTTCCTCCTCAGTTATTGGATTATTCTCACGACCTTCAATATCTTCAAAAGGAGAATTTGGCCCTTCAAAAGGTGATTCAACTTGATATGTTAGTCATGAATTATTTGTAGTACACCAAGACCTAACCATACCTTTTTTTTTTAGATAAACAATGCTTTCATTGAAGGGAGCACAAGGGGTGCCCAACCCTTACAATAAAAATTTAAGGGAAGGGGGAGGGCCTCCTCAAAACCTCACTGAGCCAAAACCCATTGGGAAAAAGACTCAGCGAGGAAAAAGAGTACCCCGTGCAAAAATCACAACAGTGACTAGTTCACTGTTTCTCCCCCTTCTAAAAAAAATACATAAAATCCAAGCGTACAGTACAATTGTTTTAACATATCCAAACAGCCCATTGGGCAGTTATACCAGTCTGATCAAGTCACCCTGCAGTTCCTGCCCCTCCTAGCCTTGAACCAGCTCCACGCCACATCCTTAATTCTCTTGTTATATACAAGAACTGAGAATACCTCCCCTTTGAAAATAACCCCGTTCCGTGCTAACCAAACATTCCAAATAACCGCCATCCAAATGAGATGTCTGACCCTGCTGCGTTTTTTGCCTTTCACAAGCTCTCCAAACTCCGTGAATTGGTTGACAATATTCTCCTCTTCACCCATCACAACCCCCATCCAAGCGAAAATTCTCCCCCAAATTAATTTAACAACCCCGCAAGACATAAACAAATGTTCTGTTGATTCAATTTCTGTGTTGCATAATATACAATTTATTTCAGTTGAAGATTGGATTATACCTCTCTTATGTAGCTCAAGCCGAGTAGCAACCCGATGCAACAACACCTTCCACGCGAAAATTTGAACTTTGGACGGAACGTCACAAACCCAAACCGATTTACACGCAGCAGCTGCCACGGTTAACAGCAGAACCGAACCATCAGCAGTGTAATTTGACAGCATTTCGTAACATTTCTTGACCGTGAAACCTGTCATCGAGTCCGGGACCCAAACCCATCTGTCCGCGCGCTGTTGGGACAGCTGCAGCTGCTGTAAATATTCAGCAGACAACCGAAACTGTGCAGAATTCTGCTGCAAGTTTTCGGTCCAAGCTAAATTCCATTGCCATCCCGAATTCGTCCAAAAACCGTGTTTCTCTACCGTAGCTTCCTTGGACCTGCAATAAACAAATAATTCCGGGAATAAGTCAGCTAGTTTGTCACTTCCAATCCACTTATCTCTCCAAAATTTTGTGATGTTCCCCTTTCCCAATTTTATTTTCACCAGTCCACTAAACCAGTCTTCTTGTAGATTAATATCCTCACCAAGGAGGCATAGATCCCTCCACCATAATGATTTCTTTTCCCACCCTCTCCTACTCTCATCAATTTCAGGCCATCTTCCTTTTAATCTGTATCTCTCCACTAACACCTCCTTCCAAATAGGACTACCTTCCTCCACCAAAACTCTCCATCTCCACTTAGCCAATAAAGCTACGTTGAATACCTCTAAGTTTTTAATTCCCAACCCACCTTTATCTTTGGGCAAACAAATTGTTTCCCACTTCACCCATGCCGGCTTCCTATTGTCTTCATCCCCTCCCCATAGAAATCTTCTCTGAAGCTTGATTATCTCCGAAATAACCTTCTTTGGTGCTTTGTAGAAGGAAAATAAATATAACGGAAGGGAGGCGAGCACCGAGTTTATAAGTGCAACACGACCACCAATAGATAGTTGTTTACTCCTCCAACTAGACAACCTCGCCTTTATAGAGTCTAAGATTGGTTGCCACGTGCTCACCCGCCTTGGGTTCGCACCCACCGGTACCCTCAAGAACTTGAATGGGACCGAACCCACCTTGCAAGCTAAGAAATGTGATATCCCTTGAAGAACCCTCTCATCTATGTTCAGCCCAATGACACTGCTTTTTGCAAAATTGACTTTCAATCCCGAGACCATCTCAAAACTCCTTAGTATTGCTTTCCAGCACCCAATACTCTTATCACCCCCATCACAAAATAGCATTGTGTCATCTGCGAATTGCAAGATCTCAACCGATCTAGTGTTGTTTATGCTATATCCATTGAGTTTGCCCGATTCAACTCCTTTTCTTACCAAGCCTGCCAACCCTTCAGCCACAATCAAGAATAGAAAGGGTGCAAGCGGATCCCCTTGTTTCAAACCTTTCTGTGCAGTGAATTCTTCTGTTGGACTCCCATTAACTAATACTGAAATAGAATTAGATGAAACACATGTACGCATCCATTTCCTCCATTTACCCCCAAACCCAAGTCTTTCCAACATGTAGTCCAGGTATGCCCAGTTGACAGAGTCGTACGCCTTTTCAAAGTCTGCTTTCATGACTACACACTTCTGCTTCTTTCTCTTTGCCATATCCATCACCTCATTAACCACTACCACCCCATCTAAAATATTTCTTCCAGCCAGAAATGCACTTTGGCATTCCGAGATAACCCCTTTCAAGACCTTTTTCAATCTTCCTGCTAACACCTTAGCAAGCATTTTATACAAACATCCAATCAGAGAGATAGGCCTATATTCCCCAAGACCTTAGGGATTACTAGTCTTGGGGATGAGTGCGAGAAAGGATGCACCTACCGCCTTAGGGAAAGTTCCACACCTATGAAATTTATCAAAGAAACTCACAATATCCGTCCCAATTATATCCCAACACTCCTTTATGAACTTAAAATTGTAATCGTCCGGCCCCGGGCTCTTATTGCCATCACATTCCCATACCACTTCCTTTATTTCTTCCCGTGAGAACTTTTCAACTAGCATCTCATTATCCATTCCAGAAATCTTATTAAAGTTTACTCCATCAAGTGTTGGCCTATTATATCCTTCTTCCTTGAATTTCTCCTCAAAATGATCCTTGACCGCCTTTTTTACTCCCCCCACCTCCTCAACCCACACCCCATCCACCATTAATTTCAATAATTGTGTTCGTCTCCGATTCCCTCGCATACACGCATGAAAAAACCGGCTGTTAGAGTCCCCTTCCACTAACCATTTAACTCTCCCTTTCTGAGCAATCAAGCTTTCTTTGGCAAAGAGTTCTTTCTTTCCAAAACTCCTCATTCAGCTTATTTCTTTGATCATCATCAACTCCCCCACCTTCCGAAGCTATCCGCTCTACTTCATTCAAATCCCGCACTATGTGTTCAATCTGCAAGTCTTTGAAACCGAACACCTCCCGATTCCATATCTTTAACTTTTCCTTCAACATTTTCAGCTTCTCTTTCAATACAAACGAAGCCTTACTATTCACCTTAAATGAGTTCCAACATTCTATGATGAACTTCATGAAATCCTGATGTTCCAGCCAACAGTTGTTAAATTTGAATGGCTTAGGTCCCCAATTCAAATCCGAAGTAACCAACCACACCGGGCAATGATCTGAGATGTCTCTATCACCTACCCACTGAGCACTAACATTCCACTTTGTAATTAACCCCTCGATCAATGCGAACTCGTCGCACATCCGACTACTAGCCTCCCATCCGAACCATAACATGTGAATTTCTTTCCCAGTACCGGCACATCCACCACCTCCATATCCTCCATAAACGATAAAAATTCCCTTGCCTCTATGTTATTGAAACTTGAGGAACAACCACTTCTCTCACTTCTAGATAAAACTGCATTGAAGTCCCCTGCGATGCACCAGTCTCCTACCTCAAAGTCATCTTTCAAGCACCTCAAATTATCCCATAATCTCCTTTTCCCTGACATATTACAAGCTGAGTAGACATTCACCAAATAGGCAAGGTGTCCTTGGATTTTGGCGCAAATACCAACAAAGTGATCACCGGAGAAAGAAAACATAACCTCCATTATATCAGACTTCCATACACTTAGCAACCCTCCTGACATACCATTGGCATTTTTACACAGCCAATCAAAATCACCATCCCTCCATATACTACCAACCCTCCTTTTGGACAAGTCACTATGCTTTGTTTCCTGAATCATACACATATCAATATTCTCCTTAATTAGTAGTTTTTTGAGGCGCTTCCTCTTTGCTACGCCCCCACCCTCTTATATTTAAGATTGCGATCTTCATTGAGAACCTTTGCTTTTCCCCTTCTTTCCCTTTACATTCTGGTCTCTGGCTTCCAAGGATTGGATTTCACCCACATAGACCTCATCCCTATTCTTTCCCGTAACACCCAAATTCTCCTTGGCAAAGCTCCACAACTTATTTGCAACAGACAACTCATGATCGATCAAATATCTTTCATTACACACTTGGATCCCAGAGTCCCCTACAGACACATCCCCTATGGCTGCCCCATTCATATCACAACTGTAAGACAAAGATACATTAGATCCTGGAGGATTACGTGTAACAACATGAAGCTTCGAGTTACCATTTGACCCACTCGAGAGGCAAACAGAGGGAAACAATTTCCTGGCCTCCTCATTTATGATACCTACAAGCACCCCTTGGCTTACTTCCTCCTCATTAGCCTTAGCACAACCAGATGGCTTACCTTTGCTTTTTGACTTCTTTTTGTTCCTCAAAAGTGGTCCAAAGGAGTTACTAACAGTGAGACTATCTGCTGCCACCTCCTGTGTGGTTTTCTTTTCAAGCGCCTTACTAGGTCCATTTACTATTCTGTTCACAACATTTTAACAACATGTTCACCTTACTAGGTCCATTTACCATTTGTTCAACATCTACCATGGTTTTACCTTTTAATTCCACCACCTCATGACTGTCCACATTACCCACCATATCATTATGTCCTCCCACTTCTTCAACAATTACATTTTCATCATTGACATTCCTACCCTCCATATTCAAATTTTCCGCTTCCATTAACTTTTGTACTAACTCTTCCTCCTCCACCTCATCCCCATCAGCAGGATGGGCCTCATTATGGAATAGGGGTAACCCCTCCTCATCTGAGCTATCAGAGTCACTATTATACTTGTCCTCTATCAGGGCCATAAGCCGAAGACAAACCCTCCCAGTGCATCGGGCCACACCACTCTTCTAGAACCTTGATGTTGAAATATGAGTCATTAATATTAGCATCTACCAGCATATTGAAGACATCAAAACATCTTGTTCGGATTAAAATTCTTGCAACATCCAAAGACTTCTTTAATCTTGTGTTCTCGTCCACACCCAAAAAAGTGCCAAACTTTCCGGCTAATGCTGAGAAGAACTCATTATTCCACGCATGAACTGGTATGCCATGGCAACGAATCCAAACCAACCTTTCATTATCTACTTCATCCGGAGTCCATTGTCTAATATCTTCAAACTTCTCAAGCACGCAATCCTCCGCATCATCAATAAGGGTCTGTATTATTCCTTCATCAATCTCTTCAAGAAGGACCCGGTTAGCACCCATGGGTGTTACCTTAATAGAAAAAAAACCTTGCATATTGAACCATTCTTGGACCGTATGAGTACTCCCTGCATGTTTAACTATACCCACGTACATTTTTTTGAAACCATCCAACTCTTCGGGTGAAGCGTTGTACCACACATCACACAAATTCTTCTTTCTAAAATAAATAATTTTTTGATCCTGAATTGAGTGATTTACGTACCTCTCTGCATCACCAATCTTCCTTTGATGTGGCTTCCTACCTACCCATCCCCCCTGCGTAATCCTCCCCTCCTTACCACCCTGTATGTTGAACTTTCCAAAACCCATGCCATTCCACGACCTGCGTTTGTTGTCTGCAGCGCCAATATGAAGCTCCTTATTGATATTACACGGCCTGTTGGCATTCTCCACCGCTCCCCTCCTCACCCCCATCCTACCACCGTCTTCTCCTACTGTATTTCCATCTTCATTACCGCTCATTTTCCTCCCCCCATTTACAACAAACCCCTTCGGCTTCCAGACCATTTTTGTCACCTCCCTCCACGGTCCACCCTTTTCTACTACCGCCGCCACCGGTTCTTCCTTCCTGCAAGCCTTCGTGCGCACCGTTTCAGCCTTGTTTTCACCATGGTTACCTCTAATGAACCTTGGTAGATTTACATGAAGTTTATCATTACCAAAAAGAATATTGTCTAGCTTCACCCCAAACAACTGTGGCTCTTGCACTTCCGTGAAACGCACGAAACCAAAACGTTTCCCCCATTTGTTTGTCTTTGGAGGAATGACAACCTCCACCACCTTCCCATACAAAGCAAAAGCCCTGTACATTTCCTTTGCGCCATGAGATTCTGGAAAGTCAGAGAAATAGTATGAAATAGTCTTCAACACCACCTCTCCAACTTCCAGCAATATCAATCCTTCTCTTGAAGCCATTGGAGCGTTTCTTCTTTTACTGGACTGTTTTCCAGCCTTCATTGATGCCTTCCCCACTGCCGAGACCATCCGTTCTCCCCCTCTCATGGCCGTGACTATCTGTTTCCCCCCTCTCAAAGCCGTGGCTTTCTGTATTCCTCCTCTCCAAAACTCTCTCTCTCCCCACTGTTTCTCTCTCTACTTTCTCTCTCATGATTTCTCTGTGACCTAACCATACCTTATTTCCAGTCTCTTTTTCGACTAACTTTGCAAATGATGAAAACTCTCTTTTCAATGCGATCCATCTATTTTTTTAGTTGACTGCGGTCATAAGCATATCCAGCTCTCTCGTAGAACTTCTCGGTAATATTCTTCCATCCATCTTTGGTGAAGTGAGTGTTTGGCCTATTACCACCAACATCTACTTGAACCAAGCAAAATCAATGCTTATTGTCAAATGGGTAAAAACAATAGCTTTGATTTAGCTTTTTTATGTTCGTAGAAAAATCTTGATGGGGTGTCTTGATTCATATAGAATGTGCTCAAATTGAAGATCATAACAATGAAAATATAATAGGGAAAAACTCAACATAACACCGCCAAAAGAAAAAAATTAGCTAATTTTTATCTCTACAAAAACTGACGCACGCAGGACCACCTACACTACTTTTTCATTAATTTATTTTAAAAAAAGCAAAGGTAGGTTTCGAAGCCCAACATCTCCTTGAAATAATGCAACCTAACCACTAAATTATCAACATATTTTGCTCATTCTAAGCACCCGAATTCTATATACCTCTTTTTATTATCATATCCCAATATAAAAGTCACACCATTGTAACTAAAGTTTTTTTTGTTAAATAGATTTTAATATACACTTTTATTATGTTGTGTCATCTAAAATATATTTATATTATCTCTCTAAAATAATAAAAGGAGGTGCTAGCAAATTTATATTTTTAGTGCAACTATCCACATGACGCGTTATCACGCTGACAAGCTGTCTCACTGATAATTTTTTTTTTGGTATTCGCAAAACAAAACAAAATTGTTTACTAATATCTACTAAAATAAATAAATTTAGACACTATCAACTGTAAAAAAAAAACATACCTAACAACAATTCTGAAATAACTTTTTTAATAATTAATAATTTAATTTGGTTGTTTTTTATTTTACTCCATTTTTAAGATTAGAAGAAGATACCGATTTTTTTTAAACATTCTAAAACACAAGTTTTTTAGGCAAGTTGAAATATAACCTTTTTATCGAGCTTTTCCTTTTTCTGTTATTAAATTTTACAATTTTAAAATTATTTATAGGTTCATAGAAAATTATAAGAAATACTGTGTCACCCGTTAATTTTACTATAATCTACTCAAACTACTATAACCACTACCAATTGTCAAAAAAAGCAACACCGCTAGCAAAAATTCAAAAATAATTTTTCCTAAAAAAACCAATAATTAAATCTCATTTGTTTTTCTGTGAGCCGCATGAGAGTGGCAACGAGAGCAGCAACGCCAATGAGAGTGGCAACGAGAGTGCCAACCGGAGCACCAACAGGGGTGCATATTTTATATTAAATATCAGTTTCCTTTTTCTTCATTTTTATTCCATTATTATTATTATTATAAGAAGATATCGATTTTTTTAACTTTTTGCAGCACAACTATTTTAATAAATCTGAAATATAGTTTTTCTTTTTCTTTTATTACATTTTGAAACTTTCAACGTATTTATAATTTAATAGCAAACTATAATCACGTACAATATCATCCGTGTGTATGCACGAGTAAAATACTACTTCCTTTGGACTCGTATATAAACAACAAACAACATTTTAGATTCATTGAAAAAGTGATGTATCT
Source organism: Oxytropis ochrocephala (assembly GCA_020916435.1). Lineage (NCBI taxonomy): Eukaryota > Viridiplantae > Streptophyta > Magnoliopsida > Fabales > Fabaceae > Oxytropis > Oxytropis ochrocephala. Next base: position 56,514,962 of record CM037094.1, read on the forward strand.
GGACTATATAATCCAGATACATCACTTTTTCATCGAATCTAAAAAGTTGTTTGTTGCTTATATACGAGCTCAGAGGGAGTATTCATTTAAAGCTCTGTGTTTTCAAGACTGATTTGGTAAATTCTCTCTCATTTACCGCAAATGCTCTTCTCTTGAAGCTAGTAAGAATAGTTTCTCATTTTTTAAAAAAATAATTTTATAAATAATCCTAAAAAAAACACAACTAAAATGAATAAAAATGATTTATAACATAAAAAAAAGTGATTTTTAATTGTCACAGTCTATTAACACCGTTAACTAATTGTAGTTGACAGAAGGATTAAATAAAGGCTTTTATTTTTCTCACCCCCTCCTTCTCTATCTCACCCCCATATTTCAAAAAAACCCAATACTACCCCTGCCTTTTTTATAAAAAAAAAATTAAATTTTTCGGAATTACCTCAAAATAAGGTAATTCCGGTTCAAAAAAAATTAAAATTTCGGAATTACCTCTAAAAAAGGTAATTCTGATTCATAAAAAATTAAAAATTTCGGAATTACCTCTAAAAAAGGTAATTCCGAAATTTTTAATTTTTTTTATTTTAAAAGTTTGTATATTAAATTAATATTTAAACGCGTTTTATTTTGGAAATATGATACGAGCGGTTTACGATTTAAATAACAATACGTCATATATAAAATGACCAACATAAAATAGGAGTACAAATACAACTATGGGTCCAAAATGTTTAACAATGACTGAAAATAAGCACGTGAAGTAGGTGAGCAGGCGACATCTAGGGCATCTCGGTCAATCACAATTTGCTATCCGCACCTCTCCTCATATGTCTCGGGACAACGGGCTCTCGATGATATGGTGGATCCCGAAGTGGCGTGTGGCGTGGCCGTGGCCGTGGCTCGCACCGAGTAAGACGCACTCGTTACCGATCGTACCAAGGAAGGTAATCAGGATCGCACTCGCCGTGGTAGGCCGCCTGTCTACTAGCCTACCAAAAGTTCGCGCTCGAATCGATACATCGCGAACCCTCGTATGATCTCGTTCGCGAGAGGAGGATTACCCGAAATGGGTGGAAGAGGACCCTCAGACGCGTCCGAATCGCCAACTCACCTGCTCATGCGGCATGTAGGGAACAACGTCATCTCCCAAAGCAACCAACCTCAGAAATGGATATGTTCGACAAAGGAACACATGCATGCGTGGTCTGCATAAGGGGTGAGGATGACATCCTCCAGCTGCAGAGCATCTATCCGCTCCCTAAAGTCCACCAACTTTATTTTATCCAGCTTCTTGTTCCCCAGCTGGTGGCACGTGGCTGATGCGTCCTAGCTAACACTTTCTCGACCAATGACGGTGGGAAAATGCTCGTAGATCCAGCACTGAAATAATTAAATTAAAAAATAATCAGTTATTAATATATGAGTAATTTAATTAAAAGCTTTAAGTTAAAAAAATAAATAAATGATTACCTGGAGCAGTGTCGCGTATCCGCCGAACTGCTTCGTCGAATAAAAGACCGCTTTGGTCAACTGAGTGTACTGTGTGGCGAGAGCGGCTATACCCCAAGACCACCGCCACACCTGCTTTGAAGATCTCGGCGGATACATCCACCTCACTGGCACTAATGTGTGACTCTTGTCAGCCAGAATGGTGGTGCCTAACAAGAAGAGCATGTAGCACCGTGCAGCCTGCTCATAAGCACCCCGTGCCATGTTCTCCTTGTAAGAGTCCTCTACAAAGGAGATCCTCAGATACTGCCCCCTGTTATCCCTAAGCTCCCGGATGACAGTAGCCTGATCCATGCCCAAACAGTCCACAGCCAACTGAAGAGCCTCAACAGAATTAAAATCTGGCCTGTGGTCCAATGGGGTGCCATCCGGTGCAAGTGGAGCAAAGACGGCCACATCGTCCGTGGTGACCGTCATCTCCCCAAAGGGCATGTGGAATGAGCGGTCTCGAGGTGCCACCTCTCCACAAAAGAGATATCAACTCATGGTTGATTGCCCCTGCAGGTGTGATGTCCAACTCGAAAGCTTAGCCCGACGCAACCTTGAAGAGTCTACCCGTGGATGGTGCTCGGCGAGTCTAACTCTAGGAAACTTCCGCCGTGAGATACAACCTTTAGTTTAGAAAGGTGAAAAAATTAAAATTAAACCATACATTATTAAAAATAAGTAATTAATTGTTGTTAAGTAAAATTAAAATAAAGAATTAAAATATTACCTCGCTCTATCTATCCGGGACGCCGCAGGGCGTATCCCAAATGTAAATATAATGGTGTGTGATCCACAATCTAGAGGCGAGCTCAACCTCCGCTGAACCTCCTCCTCCTCCTCCCGATGCCGACCTCATCCTCCCCTGCTCCTCCAAAGCCTCCCAACCATCAAGAAGAAACGCCATGATCTGACTCTGGGTGCTCTGTTGGTGCCGCATATTGTACTCATAACTGGGTGGTCACGGTAGGTTTTGCTCATACTGGCCGAGGCCGAGGCCGAGGCTCAACCATCTCTATCACTCGCGCGCGGGCTCTGCGGCGCCTCGACGCCGAAGCATGCCCAGCAGACTACGAGCCTCGTAAAGTGTCCGGAGAAGGAGTATCGCTACCTCTGGCCTCCCTGAATGCTCGCTCGCTCGTCGTCGTCAATTTGCGAGGTCTTTGCTCCCGAAGACTCTGCTCGCGCTACATTGTCTGATCGTCTACTCGCCACTGTTAAAAAAATAAATGTAATTAGAAAATATTAAAAATTAAAAAAAAAAAAATTGGATTTTCGAATTACCAGTATTTTGAAAATTTGAATTACCTCGAAGGAGGTAATTAGGTTCAGAATATGAACCGGAATTACCTCACTTTTGAGGTAATTCCGAAATTCTTTTCGGAATTACTAGGTAATTCCGAAAATCCCAACCGAATTTACTTATTTTTTCGAAATTATGAAATGTGAAATGTGAAATGTGAAATGTGATTTTTGTAAATTTTCAAGAGTATTTTTGTCCGTTTGGGTAATTATGGGTTTGGGATTGATAACAAGGGGGTGGGAAAAAAAAGCCTTAAATAAATACATGTTTGTAAATAGGAAATTAAGTCATTGAGTAAACTAACCGTAAGTAACTGTAGTTGACGGAGGAATATTTGAAAATTTAAGGATTAATAAATAGGGAATTAAGTGTTTAAAAAATAAATAAAAAATAAATAGGGAATTACTACTCGTTGAGTATCACATGTGCTGCATGATTAATCAGAAGCAGAAATTAAAGAAACAACTCTATTAATTAATTAATTCCTTTCAGCTCTACTACTACTATCTCGAAAGTATTGTAGTCATTACCATTGCTGGTAGTATGAGCAGCTAGGATTCTTACCGGAGCTTCTCCCTTCTCCCTAATATCCAAATACAGTCACTCTCTCACATCACATCCATGGAGGAGGTGAAGGATTCAATCACAATCCCATTCCAAACCCTAACACGCCTCCTACCACCAAAGGAAAAGCGTGTAGAGGAATCGCATACTACAGTACACATCGGTTCACAAAGATAAATCTCAAAATCCTACATGCATTGCCTTCTCCAAAACTCTCCACCAAGGTCTCTCTCTCTCTCTCTCTCTGTTTCTTGAGCTAGGAAAATGTCAAGAATGAAGGGGAAACATGGTGGCTTTTGTGGTACCTATATCTGACAATTGTGGTACCATACCAAAATGGCTTTTTACCTATTATTTTAAGTTGACACGGTTTATTGGTTATTTACGAAAACTACCCAGTTGTTTTGAAAAATTATGTCGGTGGCCATACCAAAATGGCTTTTGACCCAAAATTTTTTTTAAAGAAATTTTTGTGTACAGGTAATAAATTTGTAATAAAGTAAATAAGTGGAGGTAAGTAGTTACTACAGAGAGGGGCAATTGAAGAGAGAAAAGCTTTGGACTTCATGAAGTTTTCTGTAAACTCCATGCGAAGGTGACGACCGAAAACTTGACCGAAAACTTCATCTTCTTGTTTGATGCGAAGGTGACTTGACCGAAAACTTCATCTTCTTGTTTGATCTTCATGAGTTGTCTGTAAACTCCATGCGTTAAAGGTATGATTTTCGTTCTTATTTTTTTTTGATTAAGTATGATTTATTTTTGTTTTTAGATTTGTAAGTTTGTTTGTTAGTTAGTTAGTTAGAAAGTGAGAAATTAGTGATTTTTGTTAAAAGAAAATGTATATGAAGTTTGTTGTCTGTTAAACGTGAATGGGTCAATGTATTGGAAGTTTGTTCTTTGTTAAAGGTGAATGGGTAGAATATTTTGAAGCTTGTTTGATCAGATCTGTGTATGTCAGGGTTTGTTTGATCTGTTTTTGTGAGTGTTTGTTTGAATATTGTGTATTTAGGAGACATTGGATACACTTTGATTATGATTAGTTGAAGATGTATTTAATTATGTTTACATAGGAGTGATTGTTTATTGTTATTGACGTTATAGTTGATATTTTGTGAAGAAAGTTTGAAAATATTTTGGTGTTATGTGCAGTGGTGGTTTATGAACAAACAAATGGTTAACAAAGGAGGTTCAAATGGTGTTACTCTAAAAGGAAAAGCAATAGAGGTATTTTTAAAATGAACATATTCAATTTAAGATTTGTTTTGTTATGGTGGAATTGCTTTTGAATGAAGGGTGATTTAAACAGGAATCTGAAGCTTCTGAATCAGCTTATGAAGAATCTGAAAGTATGTCAGATGAAGAAGATTTTTGTTGGGATGAAACCAATGGTGTCGGTTTTAATTTTGATGAGGAAGCAGCTATAAATAGTGAGGAGGATTTGATTAAAGTAAATATTTCGCAATTGTCATCAGCGGAGTATGTTTGTAAATGGCATTTTCTAGATTTGAATGTTGCATTTATGTTTTATAACTGGTATGGGAGCATAAAAGGTTTTGCTGCAAGAAAATTTAACTTGATGAGGAATGCTACTGGTGAAGTTACGCAGCAAACGTTTGTATGTTACAAGGAAGGGCATCGGAGACAACAACACTATAATAGAGATGGTAGGGTGAGAAAACCAAAACCAGATACGAGATGTGGATGTCAGGCGAAATGTCAGATACATGTAGATGAAATGTCTGGGCGATGGTACATCAAATCTTTGGATGATGAACACAATCACAATCTGGTGTTAGAGAAGTGGACGGGTATGTTACCAGCCCATAGAAAGATGAATGAGCATGATAAGTATGAGATGAATATGATGAGGAGTGTTGGTATAGGGACTAGTAACATATATGGTTTGTTTGCCGCTAAGACTGGAGGTTTTGATAAAGTTGGGTTTATGAAGAGAGACATGTACAACGAACAATCAAAGCAAAAGAAGTTTCAAACAACAGATGCAACAGCATTGTTGGATTTTCTTGATAGTCTTTCAAAGAACGATGAGATGTTCTATTGGAAGCATATTGTTAATGAGGAGGGAAGTCTTGAGCAACTTTTTTGGTGTGATGGTGTTAGTAGGATGGATTATTCAGTATTTGGTGATGTTTTGGCTTTTGATGCAACTTATAAGAAGAACAAATACTATTGTCCTTTGGTTGTTTTTTCAGGTGTTAATCATCATAACCAGAGCATAGTATTTTGCAAACTGCAATTGTGATGAGATGAAAGTGAAGAAACATATGTTTGGTTGTTAGAATGTTTGTTGGATGCAATGGGTGGCAAGAGTCCCAAAATTATCGGTTATAACGGATGGTGCTTTATCGATGAAAAATGCTATCAAAAGAGTTTTCCCTAATGCACATCACCGTTTATGTGCGTGGCACTTGTGTTTGCGTGAATGCGAAGAAGTAACGTTAAAGATCCAAAGTTTGTTTCTGGGTTGAGACCTTGTATGCTTGGTGATTGTGATGTAGATGAATTTGAAAGTAAGTGGGTTAAGTTGATTGCTGAGTTTGGTCTGGAAGAGAACAGTTGGGTTTTAGAGTTGTATCAAAAGAGAAGTATGTGGGCAACCGCACACATATGTGGGAAATTCTTTGCTGGGTTTCGGACAACTTCTAGGTGCGAGGGATTACACTCAGAAATTGGTAAATATGTTAGTGTAAAAAACAATTTGCTGGAATTCTTACAACACTTTTGTCGTTGGTTGAACTATATGAGGTATAGAGAAGCTGAAGCTGACTTTATTTCATCACATGGTGAACCGGTGATGCAAACTAAGTTTAAGTGTTTAGAAAAATCAGCATCTGAAATTTATACAAGAGAGATATTTAGTCTTTTTGTTCCTATCCTTGAAAAGGTGTATTTGTGTAGGGTTGTTGGATTTAAAAGGACAGAATTTGAGTTCATCTACACCGTTGTTAAGGCCCGAAAAGAGGGATATGAATGGGAAGTTTCTTATTCTCCAATTAAGTTGGAATTTAAGTGTTCATGTGAGAGATTAGAATCATTAGGTATTCCATGCGAACATATGCTATACGTTATTTGGTACTTGGATATTGTACAGCTTCCGGATTGTGTAGTGAACAAACGATGGACAAAGGCTGCGAAAGACTGTATTCCCCTACGAAAAATGAGTAAATCAGGTATTTTTGACCCTTCCATTATTACACAGTACAAGGGTATGGTGGATCGTTGTCATAAAATGGCGATTGCTGCAATGGAGTGTGGTAGGCCAGAGTTGGTTCGAAGGACATTTGATCTTGTTACGATTCACACTCAGAGGTTGGAAGCTGCTGCAAGAGGTGAGGATGTTGTGATGACAGATGTTGATACATTAAGTAGTCGTGGTTTGCATAGTCGTTCAGGTATAAGAACAAATGATTGTGGTTCAAGGCCAACAAGACAATCACAAAGTGGGAAAAAAAAAAGTAGCAGAACCCCAAGGAAGCCACCCACATGTAGTGTATGTGGTAGGAATGGGCACAACAAGATATCATGTAGATTGGTTGAGGAATCGTCAAACATTGTTCCGGAAGACAGTAACACCCAAGGTTTTGAAGAGTGGGATTATGCCACTGTGGACACGAGAATTTAAAATGAAGATGAGGTAATTAGTATGAATTCTGAGTTTAAATTAAAGATTGATTGTTTGTAATTGAATGAATGCATTTTTACTTGTTATTGTGTTTAAACTTTGTAGGATGGTTGCTGCTGTTGTTTTGTATAAGGAAAGTGTATTTGGTAAAAATTGCTATTTGGTCACACATGGTGCTCTCGAGTGAAAGTTGAGTTATTTGAGGTTATGAAATGGAAGAATGAGAAATTGTGTTGAATTTGTAGTATTTATAATTTCAAGCAAATGACGTTAGTTTAGCTTTGGTCGCATGGTAATTGAATAGAAACTTGTAGTGATTATGTATTGTTGTGTAAGAGATGGAATTGGTAAAATTTGTAATTGATACATTATTGTTGATGTTATGTTGTGGGTGGGTTGTTTAGTGGTAATTGAGTATGCTTGATGGTTACGTTGGTTAACTAGTTACTATTTATTCGTGAAATAGGTTTTTGAACCAACCGAATGGATAAACTATTATGTAGGGAATTGAAAAAATATGAGCGTCGACAAGTATCGGTATGCAATAGTCACTAAAGCATACTGAGCCATCACCAAATGTATTCTATTCAAAGTTAGAGTTAATTATTGGGTTGTTAATAAAATAAGTGATATGAAAGAAAGTCTAATGAAATGGTAGTTGCTTCGTTTATGTTTATGGTGCAGGTGAAAATAAGTCATTGATGTGGCTTTATAAAAATAATATATATGAAATCATTAAAACATATAACATTAGTAACAATAAATTGTTAGGTGCAACAAACCCAGCACAACAAACCAAGTACAAGAATATTGAATATGTTAGGTTGGTAATAAATGAGAAAATAAATGTTATAGTTATATGGAGACTATTATATAAAGAAGTTTGGAATTGTAAAATGGATATTGTTATATGTGAGTAAAAGTGATTGTCATTACAAATGGAGAGTTCTCCATACAACAAGACATATGTTGTATATAATGGAAGGAAACCAGGGGTATACTACACATGGATTGATTGTTATGCACAAGTTAATGGGTGGAAAGAAAGTGTTGTTCGAATTTACGACTCCAAAATGGAAGCTTCAAATGGGTGGAAACGATTTGTGGAAGCGAAAAAAACGTTTTGTCAAAAGAAAGACGAAATTGAACATCTATTGAGGGGGGATCAAGGATACTATTGTGAAATCATTGAAAAAATTGAAGTTCCAAGAGGTATGTATTGTATATTTTATAAGTAAGTAGATATGTTGTTGTTCTCCTCCTGAAACTTAAACTTCATTTTTTAAAATTGAAAGTTTTTTATAAATTTGTAGTGGATGATGGACGTGTTCGTCAATATCAAAAAGGTGAAATAATAGTTGAAAACCAAAGCATGCAAAATCTATTACGTGATGCATGTCACCAGTTGAAGATTGAACAACCATTGTACACGTTACAACATTTCAAGGATTACGGGAATAGGAGGCACTATCAATATCGTGGTACAATAATGTACAAGGCAATGGGAAAGCCGGGAACATCAATTGGGAAGTATGCGCGTTCAGAATTTGATGCGCGTGAGGATGTTGCAGTTTTATTGTTGCGTAGACTACTTGCAGAACGGGAAAAAGATACTTGATTACAATCAACGTAATGTTGAACTTTTGGAAGAACAGCTGCAAAGAGCTTGTGAGTGCAACTTTGAGTTACGTCTCGAAAATAGTGTTTTGAATGAAGAACTTCGCATTTTGAGAGCTAGGTTTGATGAGAGTTTAAGAGAGTAAAATTATATGTAGTTTTATATGCAGTTCATGTCAAGGGTAGGTTTGATGAGGTAGTTATTATGTTACAAGATGTATGTTATTAATGAATGACTAGTTATGTGTTAAGTAGTTATAAGATCATTGCCTTTTTTTATGAGTGTTTACAAATGTGTTGTTTGTATGATTAATATTTCATAGGTTAAAAAATATAGTGGAATTAAAAAAGATAAAATATGATTAAGTAATTTATTTGACAATGTAATGAATTATATTATTGGAAGAAGTGAATTGAGTATATTACTTGCTATATATTGAAATGGTTAATATTGCAGTGTACTAGAAAAGTTGTTTATTGTGTGTAAGAGCAGTGTTGTTTGTGTTTAAAGGTTGTAGACTAAATAAGACAAATGCACGGATATACAATGTAATAGAAATATATAAAACAAGCAACCAAATTTCTTACAAAACCAACAATTTCCAGTAGACCAAAACAAGCAACCAAAGTTGTTACAAAACCAACAATTTCCAGTAGACCAAGTTAGAAGAAACCAAGTGTTCATAATGTTCAAAATAGTTAACAATAGAAGAGGAAATGCATTTTGGTCAACGTAGCTGAATAATGAAATGAACATCTTTTCCTAGGCGGCTAAACTTGATACGCTGGCCAGCCTTGAGATTATTTGACCTCTTGAATTCATACCAGCCATCTCCAAGGTAGCATTCATCATCCCGGCCTGGACTCCATTTCAGCTTCCATTCCTCCTCTTCACCAGAAGGTAGAATGACAGGAATATAATCCGGTTTATGTTGTAGCATGGTGTGGACAATATAAGCAGGGACATACTACAACAGAAGAAAATAAGATTATCTTAAGCATTATTGAAAAACATTAAGTAATAATATCAATTAGAAATAATGTCAAATATAACCTCACCAAAGCTAAATTCCTCTTTCTTTCGTCAGCAGACAAAGTGAGTTTCATTGACCATAGTTTTCGTGACTTTTTCATCCTCATCGATATTGTCATGTGGACCAAGACGACTAAAACTTTCAATCATACCTATTATTAGTGTGAAGCGACACGAACCCGCATTCGTGTGGATGACGAGGTGTGGAGGCGAAGTTAAATGTAACCTTATGTACAACTTTCATTGAAACTAAATAAAAAAAATTAAAAGGCAAACTTTCAACAAATTGTACCAAAGGCTTTAGTAAATATGATGAGTAACTTGAGATACCTTAAAAAATAGAAAATCTCTCTTATGGATGTTGTAGTCTTTCAAGTAAATTAGGCCACCCCGAGTAAACCAAATCGAATCTGTTTACTCTTTCCCACACCACCTTCCAATTTAGACCATCTGGACCAATCAAAGTGAGTGGGTTCTCTATTTCATTATCATAGACCAATGTAAATTCATCTGGAATAACCTGTTGAAATAAACAATTGGTGATCATGTATGACTAGATTTGGAAAAATAGTGATTTGTTAAGTATAAGGGTTTATGAAGTTGTTAGACTTACAATTTTTTCAGCATAATTCTTGGAGACAATTTGCTTGAAGAATGGAACAGTTTAGCGTATGGGTGACGATCTTCCCATCCATATAGTAGGCCGAGTACCATCGAAGATAAGCACAAGAAATTTATATCCCCTTCGTATTTGAACAAAAGTGTATCAAATAACTTGAACTGATAATTGTTTCTAAAATCAGGCCAACCCTGACCCAGCCAAATGTTTCCGTTCCGCCACTCGACAAAGATGAACCACTCTTTTCCATCCTTAGTGTTGAGTAGAACTGAATCATCAATTCTGGAACCCCAGGAGTCGGTAAATTTTTGAGGAAATTTCTATACCAAATGATAGAGTTAGTTAGTCACAAGTGTAAACAATAGACTTTAAACATGTAATGATGGTTAAAGGATTGATTTACTCACAATTCTATCCCCCCTAATGTCAGAGTAGGTTATAACAAATCTTGTCAAGTCAATGTCCTGTAAGTGAGTTTTACAAATGAATGAAGAATCAAGTTAAATTAGTTGATAAATTACTAAGGACGTTTGATGGATGTTTGTAATATTAAAACAGAAATGAGTTGCACTTAACAAGCATTACATGTAAATCAATGAATAATGGTACCGGTTGTTGAAACTTGTGGCCACGTTGTTATGTGAGCTTGATCCGTGAGGAAAATGTGAAGAAGATGCATAGTTGGTTGCCATGGTTGAAGATAGTATTAACTATACAATGTAGTATCAAGCAAAACTACTATTATATATAGTATTAAGTTATTTGCTAATTATCAAGTAAAACTACTATTATATATAGTATTAAGTTATTTGCTAATTATCAAGTAAAACTACTATTATATATAGTATTAACCATATTCGAACATAACCTACAATTGCATCACTAGAAAATTATTATAATCAAAACTTCAAATAACATTGTCTAATGATAACTAGTGACATAAAGAATGTTAATCAATGTTGGAGGTATGAAGCATTTTTCAGTCAAAATGTATGTTAACAATACTGAAAACTGGAAAAATTGAACAAATCTATCAATCCTCAGTTGAAAACAGAGATTTTGTAGTAGAAAACATTGGATGCCTAATGATGGTCCTCTTGGGCAACTATAGTGTCATTAGATGCTACATTTATAAACTTTGTATACCAATTAACTTGTTGATAGTGACTTCGCTAATCATTGAGAAGTAAATAAAAAGGCATATCAATTTTCAAGGATATGAGTTTGGTGATGAATGTCTAAGCCCTTGTTAGATTAGAATAGACACAATAGTTTGATAGGATCGAAAATTTGATTATATAAGCAGGGAACAATTTGAAGCAGAATAGAAAGTAAATATAAAGAAGGACCAAGTTAAAGTACATAAGCTCATGCAAAGCCCCATAGATCGCTCATGAAAATTTATTTAAGCTTGGCCTTTGACAACAAAATGCCAACTACAAACTTAATTGTTTAGGTGAATACATAGCAGTATCAAACTATTGTTATAGAAAGTGATATCCAAAGTAGTGCTAAAGTGATATCCAAAGAAGTAGAAAGTGATATCCAAAGTAGTGCTAAAGTGATATACATAGCAGTATCAAACTTAATTGTTATAGGAACAATTTGAAGCGTAATAGAATGTACGAATACTAGTTATGCTAAATTGATATCCAAAGTAGTGCCTAAATACAAAACAAAGGCTGAAACAATAAAAGCATCAACACCCCAATGCCCAAATGCATGAGAGTACCCAAATCATTATTGCAAACACCAACTGAGAGAATTTTTTCATTTGCAGACAATGTAATTCTCAGAAAAACTTCAAAAACAAATATTTTATTACTCCTTGGCATAAGACACCCATTTGCTCAAATTTCCTTTCTTTCTTACATTGTAGACATGTGTACATTCATTACATAAACCCATCTCTCTGTAGTCTGAGCCTTTAAACCTTATCTTTCTACATGCAACCCTACGCCTAATATCAAATCTCATTCGTTCTACTCTAGATCCTATAACTTAAACATGTAATTCCTATAGAACAGCATTGTATACACATTCTTTAGTTTCTACAGCAAAAATATTGTATATTACTCTACTGAGAGAGAGAGAGCGAGAGAGAAATCATAATATCTTCCTGAGATGAAAGAATGAAATTGGGGGGGAGACTAAATGACTTGATGGCGAAGATAACAACGGCAAACAAGAATAATGACGGAGAAGACGAAGCGTGCGTGATGTTGGAGGTGAGAGGCGAACGAAGAAGGAGAGGGTTCTGTGAGAGCAATGAACCTTTCGTTCTTTCTCTCTTTTTTTAGTTTACTCTTATTTTTTTGTGGTTTTTTAAAATCAATTATATTAAATTTAATATTTAAATAACTTTAAAATGAAAGTGGGTCCCACCACCGTTTTTTTTGGCTGGAGTTGTCTAAGATCCCTTGGCTGAATAACATTTATGCTATTTTGTTACTAATTGAATTATTTAATAGCAATCACTAATTTTTTTTTTAAAAAATTAACACCAAATAATCCACATCACATTCAACTACCTATTCAACACCTCAATTAAACCCATTGGAGTTGTGGGACTTCCATGTGTAATGTTAAATTACTATTTAACTCCTTATTTTTGTGAATGTATTAAGAAAAAAAATTAATAAAATGTAACATTCAAATCAAAAAGTAACGATTACATTAAAAACAAATAGTAGTTACATTAAGTTATTTAAAATTAATTGAAAAAATAATAAATCTCTATATTAGTTAGTCATATAGATTTATAATCCGTAATTAATTTAAAGAACCACAAATATAATTAGTTTAAATAAGTTGTCACTTTTATTTCTTAATGTTAACATAACATTGCTCAAACTTACATTGCGGAATGATAGGGAAATTAAGAACAAATTAAAATACAATACATATCAAAGGATTCAACACTCGCCTAGTCAAGGACAATAGGATCTTGACAGATCTGTGCCATTTTTGTCAACGTATTTTACGGATATTCTACGTTTAATGGTTCGAGTTCATAGCGTGTGCGTACGCTCAGGACGAATGCGACTAGGATCCATATCGATATCAATTATGAATCGCCACGACTTGAGTAAGTCAAAGTAATTTCTCTGTGAGCTTGATTTTCAATACCGTAAAGCTCCATTATTGCATAAGTGTATCAGTATTTAAATATGGGTTACCATTTTCGTCGATAAAAATATTAGCATTTTTGGAAGACCACCGGTAGCGCTTCTAGCGTAAGAGATGAAGGTAGCCGCTCCCGATAAGTTTCGTAGAAACTCTCCGATATTTTGATGTACCTCTGAAATATTAGTAATAAAAGATAACAATGTATTAATTTATAAGTTGTGGATATATATATATATATATAAACAAAAATGAAACACATTAAAATGAGAGACATAATACCGAATTTCTGTAAATCATAGTGGTGAATGTTTTGTTTTGAAGAGCCATTACTTTGATTAGGTAATGTATGTTTTTGCTGGGAATAAGTGAGTTCCTTCATTCCAATTAAGGTCTTATATATATAGTTGGTCGTACCAATCAGTAATGCCACGTTATTATAAATTGAACGGTGGAGATAGATGGATGGTGTTTTTGGTTGTAGTTACAATAATGTTAAAAAGTTGAGTTCATTGGATTGCAGTTCGGTTACATTAGGATTGGGAAGGAAAAAAATAATTTAAAACAAATAAAAAGAGAATATATATGGCGTGGGAATCTGGTTTACCTTTTTAGGTACCAGAGATTTGCATATAGGTACTACCTTTTGACTAAAAACAAATGTGAAAAACTCATCTAACGGCTGTTGTGAGTTCTTTTGAAACAATCAACGGTAATCTCTGTTGATATTGACCGGACTTGTCATTTCCGTCTGATTTGAAACACTTTTCGAAAAAGACTGATTTCTTATTGCCCCAATGAAAGGACTTGACATTTGCGTCTGACTTTTACCATTACTCCTATTAACGTTATTATATGACAAAGTATGCACATAGTTTTATTAGCAAACGTTTATTGGAAAATTAAATTCAACTGGTCAATAAATAAATTGATATTAATTGCAAATAATGAATTCAACGGACGAACATAGTAAAATTAACAAGTAAATATATTTATTTACTTTACTTAATATAAAAAATGTTTAAATTAATATCTGGACTAGTCGGTATGAACGATATACTAGTCCGGATAGTGAGACGTAAGTCATTATGAACAATATAGTACTCCGGACTTGTCGACCTAAGTCAGTATGAACGATATACTAGTCCGGAGAGTGAGACGTAAGTCATTATGAACCTTGTAGTACTCCGAACTTGTCGACCTAAGTCGGTATGAACGATATACTAGTCCGGAGAGTGAGACGTAAGTCATTATGAACCTTGTAGTACTCCGGACTTGTCGACCTAAGTCAGTATAGTCCGACCTAAGTCATTATGAACCTTGTAGTACTCCGGAGAGTAAGACCTAAGTCAAACTGAACTAGAAACTTGTCCGGATAGTAAACCTAAGTCACACTGAACCACAAACTAGTCCGGAGAGTAAGACCCAAGTCAGACTAAACCATATACTAGTCCGGAGAGTGAGACGTAAGTCACACTGAACCACATACTAGTCCGGAGAGTGAGACGTAAGTCATTATGAACAATATAGTACTCCGAACTTGTCGACCTAAGTCGGTATGAACGATATACTAGTCCGGAGAGTGAGACGTAAGTCATTATGAACCTTGTAGTACTCCGGACTTGTCGACCTAAGTCAGTATAGTCCGACCTAAGTCATTATGAACCTTGTAGTACTCCGGAGAGTAAGACCTAAGTCAAACTGAACTAGAAACTTGTCCGGATAGTAAACCTAAGTCACACTGAACCACAAACTAGTCCGGAGAGTAAGACCCAAGTCAGACTAAACCATATACTAGTCCGGAGAGTGAGACGTAAGTCACACTGAACCACATACTAGTCCGGAGAGTGAGACGTAAGTCATTATGAACAATATAGTACTCTGAACTTGTCGACCTAAGTCGGTATGAACGATATACTAGTCCAGGAGAGTGAGACGTAAGTCATTATGAACCTTGTAGTACTCTGGGACTTGTCGACCTAAGTCGTATAGTCCGACCTAAGTCATTATGAACCTTGTAGTACTCTCGAGAGTAAGACCTAAGTCAAACTGAACTAGAAACTTGTCCGGATAGTAAACCTAAGTCACACTGAACCACAAACTAGTCCGGAGAGTAAGACCCAAGTCAGACTAAACCATATACTAGTCCGGAGAGTGAGACGTAAGTCACACTGAACCACATACTAGTCCAGGAGAGTGAGACGTAAGTCATTATGAACAATATAGTACTCAACTTGTCGACCTAAGTCGGTATGAACGATATACTAGTCAGGAGAGTGAGACGTAAGTCATTATGAACCTTGTAGTACTCTCGGACTTGTCGACCCTAAGTCAAGATAGTCCGACCTAAGTCATTATGAACCTTGTAGTACTCTCGAGAGTAAGACCTAAGTCAAACCTGAACTAGAAACTTGTCCGGATAGTAAACCTAAGTCACACTGAACCACAAACTAGTCCGGAGAGTAAGACCCAAGTCAGACTAAACCATATACTAGTCCAGGAGAGTGAGACGTAAGTCACACGTGAACCACATACTAGTCCAGGAGAGTGAGACGTAAGTCATTATGAACAATATAGTACTCGAACTTGTCGACCTAAGTCGGTATGAACGATATACTAGTCCGGAGAGTGAGACGTAAGTCATTATGAACCTTGTAGTACTCCGGACTTGTCGACCTAAGTCAGTATAGTCCAACCTAAGTCATTATGAACCTTGTAGTACTCCGGAGAGTAAGACCTAAGTCAAACTGAACTAGAAACTTGTGGGATAGTAAACCTAAGTCACACTGAACCACAAACTAGTCCGGAGAGTAAGACCCAAGTCAGACTAAACCATATACTAGTCCGGAGAGTGAGACGTAAGTCACACTGAACCACATACTAGTCCGGAGAGTGAGACGTAAGTCATTATGAACAATATAGTACTCCGAACTTGTCGACCTAAGTCGGTATGATGAACGATATACTAGTCCGGAGAGTGAGACGTAAGTCATTATGAACCTTGTAGTACTCCGGACTTGTCGACCTAAGTCAAGATAGTCCAACCTAAGTCATTATGAACCTTGTAGTACTCTGAGAGTAAGACCTAAGTCAAACCGAACTAGAAACTTGTGGGATAGTAAACCTAAGTCACATTGAACCACAAACTAGTCCAGGAGAGTAAGACCCACACTATAAATACTCAAGTACCACACACACTATTTGCCACACTCAAAATTTCCACTTCCTTCTCTCACACAACATAAGTTAATATGATGCAAGCTTCAATAGTATCATACTACGAGTCTTCTTCCTTGACTATCGCTCATTGTAACTGGGTTTTCTTGATCATAAGGGCATCATCTTGCAACATGATGGTGTATGTTTCAATGGGAGAGATGTTATAAGCTGCGCAGTTGAAGCACTCCATATCATTTGATGATCTTAAGCACAAACTACTAGGGATGGTTCAACCACGTAACGCAACGAGCATGAGATAATTCAGATCGTTTATCGGAAACCTCAACCAACAGATGGAGGTCTTTATTGGTCTACAATGGTTGTCAACAACGAGGATGACCTCCAAACATGATGTCCACTCATATTAGGTTTAAATTGAAGAGTTATATTCATCCGTATGTCGAAAGTAAGAGGACCGTTCTTTGAGATTATTCGTCGATTAAATCCACCAACTTAGTAATTGATGTTGTATTTTATTTTGATTTGTCTACTTTAATTCTACTTGTTTATGTCTTATTGTAATTGTTGGTTCGTTTCATCACATTAATTATTTACAAAAATTATGCGTACAAATATGCTTTTAAATTAACTTGTTTAGTTTTTTGAGTATGGCCTACTTGGACTATCCATCTTTTTTCAAACTATTAAAAATTTTAAGAAGTATAGTAATACAAAGTATATTAACTTGGCGGGTGAGGCACATATAGTTTATTAAAATTGGATTATCTTCCTCACGTGATATTGCCTCAAAATAGTCCATTTTAGGTGTTATAGTAGAAGGTAATAGCAATCAATAATGACACGTTTTAAACAATTGGACGGTGGAGATTGATTTTTGGTTGTAGTTACAATTGTTAACAAACCTGACTTCATTGTACTAATAATCAATTATATTAATCTATTAGATTGGGTCACCGTTTTTACGTTGCTGCACAAACAAATTTGCTTGTTACAGTACTACTATTTTAATACTATTTGATTGGGTAACCAAGACTTAATAATCAGCTTTTTGAAATTTACAATACTATTACAATTATAACACCTAGTATACAAACAGTGGGTTATAATAAGTCCAATTAATCAAAAAGTAAAGACCAAGTGACCAAACAAACTTTTCTTCCAACAATAAAGCAACCACACACCCATCGCATCATGAAAAAACCTTTAACCTCGTTTTACGCACAAACGTCTCCATCAAAGAATGTTATTTTTTAACATGCACTTAGTAAAGGACAAAACTCGTACATCTGCTCTCTCTGCAACCCCGCAATGCTTGCTTGCTTGTGCTTACACGCAAATTATATTCCCTCCTCCCACACTAACATTAAATCAACTCATTATTCTACTTCTATTTACCTAAATATTTACTCCATTTGGTCTCAAATATAAACAACAATCACAATATATAGTCCAGATACTTTACTTTTTCAATAAACCTAAAAAGTAATTTCATTTATATTTGAGTCCGGAGGAGTACTACATATATTTGGCTATATAGCCCAACAATGTGACAAAAATGTTACAAATAAACCTACTTCCATATACATACACCGTGTCTCACATAGTTACTTTATTATACTCAACTCGTTTTATATACTTTATTTTTTCAAACACAGTAAACTAGTAGTATAAATAAAGGAACTTATCACCATGCAACATCCCACCCAGTAGCAAACACCTTCTACTTCTCATTACATTTTGGTTACTGTGCATTATGATCAAATATAATGGAGATCTTCATTCACATTGATTCTTTGTTCTACCTTATGGAATCCGTAAATTCTAATTGGAGATGGCATCCTAATCAGAGTTTCGGAGTTCATAAGGTGGGGGATGGGGTCATACTTCATCGTGTTCGTCTTTTATGTTGTTTAGAATTTTCGGATTCCATAAATATTGCCGGATGGTTGACAGTCTAATTTGTAATGGGATAATGTAAGGTGGCATAAACAATGCCGCCTTAATATATTTCTCAACTTTTGGATTGTTCTAGGCCTACCTCACTTTGCCGTATAATGGAGTCCACTACTCCGTTTTGGACCACTAAAGGCGGATGATGAGAGTATTGGTCTACTAACTGATCTTGATGTACATCATAACCGTAGTTTGTTTCTTTCCATCAGGACTGGTGTTTCCTCCTCATAGAAGACTCTTACACAGTACTCCAAACAATTATCAAATCTCCCATATATTGTGTAACTGTTGTATATTTAATATATGTATTATTCTTGTTTCACTTTTTTAATGTTACTATTATTAATGTATATGATATGTCTATAATTTGTGTAATTCAAATCAAAGTATGTATTTTAAATTATCAGAAATATAGCAATTTAACACATATAGTGCACTCCTTGTTGTACTCATATGGTGCACTCCTTCATGTCTCTTAGCTCGCCAAATAATCTACTATAAATTACAGAATCCAATTAATAACTATCTAGTCCTAACTTAACCATTTAACATAAACTATCCATTGAAAACAGCTCTAACTTTATCCCCACAATGTTTGTTGACATTGACAATTGCATGGCAAAAGCTGCATATACTGAAATCTACTTTCCCACTAAACAATAAAAAGCCACAATAAAAATTGTCTTTCTAGTCTTCCTAAACTTTTACCAACGATTGCTTTATATTTTTTCTTTATTTTTCGTTTCAATTCATTTCAAACACAATTATAAAGTTTCCAAATTAAAAATATAAATAATATTCTTTCTCAACAACTGTATGCCATAGTTACATTCAATTAAGTCCAACACACTATATTTAATATATGGTTCTTATTTAATATTCAAGACAATTAATACACCACCAAACAATACCTACAACAATTAAATACATTGCTTCTATAAAACTAACTCACAACATTTTTTTCCCGCTCTACCAATTACAACTTTCACCATACACAACTTTCACAATGACTTCAACCAATTCATCTGCATCATCTTCAGCTCGTAGAGGCCCAAAATGTGGATGTGGTTCACGTTCAATCATGAGAACATGTAGGCAAGGGATCAATGCTGGGAAAAATTACTTCAAATGCCCATTTTGGACGGTAATTTTCATTCTCTAACCACTATTCAATTACTTTATAATTCATAATGATATTTATAACAATCACATTGTTCTTGTCCATTATGTTATTAATAATTAATTTTTAATAGATGAAATCTTCATGCAACTATTGGATTTGGGAAGAAGATGTAGACGAACAAGATCTACTCGAAGATGATCAACGTGAAGCTAACGTATCTGCACTTGCACTGAGGGTTATGGAGGAGGAAAGAATGAAAACAAAGAACCTCCAAATGAAGTTGAATGCTGAGTTATCCTTGAGGAAAAAATTGATCTTATTACTTGTATTATCATTGTTCCTCAATATTTTTTTTTGTTCTCTTTGTAACATGAACCTTTTAATCTCTTTGTAGTAGAACTTTAGTAAAGTAATTTTACCTTTATTTTAAGTCCTCAATTACATATTACATATTTATAATAAATTCTCATCAATAAATTTTCTGATTATTAATTATACAAATAATTTATTACAACTTAATACAAATTAAAATAGAACTTTGTTGGTGGCCAGCATTAAATGCAGCTCAATCCTTCTTACGTTTCCCTATGTTCAACTACACTAAGGCACCACCTGCATCCTCCTTTCTTGCACAAAAATAGGACTTTCTTCTATTCTTTTCAATTTTCTTAGTCTAATCAATTTGCTTAATTTGTGCAACCTCCTTGTTTGCTTCCTATGAACTCCTTGATACCATCAAAATCAAAGTCCAGCGACTCCAACCATTACCTCCACATATTAAAACCCTGTATAAATAGAATAATCATGCTATTGTTAAGACAACATCCACAAAGAAACAAATATTTGATTCTCTATAATCAATATGTCAAAGAGTAAAAGTATGATGGAACTACTTGCACAAATGGATTCAGCTGCTGAAAATAGTTCTAAGTAAGTTATTTCACTCAAAATAATTTCTCAATATACTAGTTATATTAACATTTCTTTCTTAACAATGTAGTGTGCATTCTAATGGTAAGAAACTTTCATCTCGAAATGTCATTGTTACTGAGGTTATACCACCTCCAACATGGTATGTATTCTAATCTATGTTGTAACTTTGTTCCTACATCGAAATGTCCTAATCTTACTACTTCTAATCTACTTTAAATTAACAAATGCAGTGAACTCCCACAATCTAGTCCTAGTGAAGTCCCTGAATCTAGTCCTACAAAGCTAACATCTGAGGCTACTATGGATGATGTGTTGAAAGCTATAAATGATCTTAAAGTTGAACTACAAAGAAACTTAGAAATTGTTTCTCAACTTAGTACAGCATCTGTTGCAATGAAAGCTACTCTCAAGAAAATGGAGAGTTTCATTACCACCAAAAACCAAGAACTACCTTTGCAAAAAAACAATACTTCTGACAACACTTCATATCCTCAAAACAATGACATTTCTACTGTGGAAGACATTGGAGATCTTGGTGGCTCAGTTGGTAAAAGAAAGACTTTAATACACAACTTAACAGATGATGAAATCAACAATGTCATTATATCACTAATGATGATGATGAAGAAAATGGTTCAAAAAAATATGTCGTCCAAACTGTTACACCAAGTATGGAAAACACACTCAATATAATGAAACCACGATTACCGCTAGTTGGACTCGTTCATCTCATTGTGGACAGAGCAAAATCAATTGAAATGTCAAAACTCACTCCTACTAAATACAAACATCCATTAACAACTCACAAGGTACCATTCACTATATACATAACTCCTTCTAATCTTCACATATTCAATTGTTAGCTTAGTCTTTTAGGACATTAATGACTTTAAATCTTAACATAATCACTTATTATGCTTCTGTTTTAGGAACTTGTTATTGGAGAAACAACAAAACAGAACTGTGAAGGACAATCTTCAAGGTATTCACGTTTCCACGAAAGTTCAAATGTTGTTGGTAGTGTAAACCTTGCAAAGAGACTCTTCCATTCCCCCACATCGCTCTCTACACAACAGCTTCAAAATTTGGCACTCAATTCTAGATTGGCTGAAGAAAATGGAAGAAATGACATTGTTGGAAGGACAAACCTAAACCCTACAAAAAATGGGTGTTAATAAGTATCCTAGGACAACAATACCAAAGGTTTGCTCTATAACCCTATATTTTAGCTTGCAGGCCTGTTAAACACATCAAATATTTTTAGAAACTAATTTGTTGCTAATGTAGGGATTGAGACTTAAATTCAAGCCTACTAATGATATGAACTTAGACTTTCAACAACAGCAAGCAGCTGTATATCTTTTTCATCCAGAGCAAGACCTAGGGTAACATATATTTTACTATTAATATTTGCCATTACAATGGTTTACTGTTACTTTAAATGTCTTAAACAATGTATGCAGGGAGATACTTTTTGTATCTCGTGACATATTTGCCACAAGAAGTGACTTCCTAAGCTTGTGCCCTCGCAAACATGTTAAAAGTGAAATCCTGGCCATAGCCTGTGACAAAATCCGATGGATTCGTAAAATTTTCAAAGAAAGGGAATGTATGGTGTCTACCTCCAATGTTTGAAGCTGAGCTGTTTAGTTTCCATGGAATTACATGTCATGATGCATATGAGAAATATTGCAAACAATGGATGGAACCATTCCCAAACCTTGATTACGTTAGTCACTAACTATTTATAATTTTTCTCGCATTCTTTGTCATTCATTCTATTAAATTTCTAACACTATTCCCTTATCATCAATTAGATCTATGTCCCTTACAAAACCAAGTCGATAATCATCGCCTCATGGTTGTTTCACTACCTCACCAAACCATTTATCAAATGGACCCCTTCCTACCAATTGAGCAAATTAAAGTTAGGCAAGCTAAGATTCACCAACTGGTTAGTAAACTGACACAATCTTTTTAAACACTATTTTCTTAAAGTAACTTACACTACCATTTTCAGGCTGAAGTGTTGGCCCAAATGATTGGCCATTCCAACTATGGAGATACATTCAAGGAAAAAGTTGTTGATTTCCAAGATTGGCCAATTAAGGAGGCAAGGGAATCCCTAATCGTGGAATGGGTAAGTACATCTAATGTAAACT
This sequence comes from Oxytropis ochrocephala, assembly GCA_020916435.1. Classification (NCBI taxonomy): domain Eukaryota; kingdom Viridiplantae; phylum Streptophyta; class Magnoliopsida; order Fabales; family Fabaceae; genus Oxytropis; species Oxytropis ochrocephala. The sequence goes on from CM037094.1 coordinate 56,537,712, forward strand.
ACAAAATCTTCAAGAATATTACTAACAACTTTTTTTTTGTTTAATAGAATCAGCTCAGGTGTTTGGGTACTAGATTGGCTTCAAATGGATGACAACTTCTTTCCAAGCATTGTTGGAGTGGTTTGTATTCAAAACTTCATATTCCTTTCAGCATATCTTTATTTATCATTAATACTTACATTCTACATTGTTTCAGCTCCAAGAAAATCGGCTCAGAATGACAATGGCCACCAGCTTGCTATTGGGACTGAACAATGAAATAAGGGATTCCATTCAAGATAAAGCTGAGGTGTTTTGGAACAGTCTATCTTAAGGTGGTGGGAATGGGTCAAGTGGGAAGCTTCAGCAACTTTTGTTTTTTGGGGTTTAACATCAACTTTTGTGGCTGGTTCAAGTTGAAATTTCCTAAATCATGTTAAATGCAATTTTAGTTTTTAAATTTCTGCATCACTTTTGGGTTAATTTTTTTGCAAACTAAGTGGACTAAGCACTAAGCTTCTTATGTAGGGGACTTTTGGATTTTTATCAATGTGTAATCCTCAACTTATTAATCAAGCCTTTGTTTATTAACCTATTAGCCATTCTTCTTATTACTACTTTCACATTAATTACTTAAACTTAAATACATACTACTACAATCAAAATACTGCAACTCACCTTTACACATTTCCCATGTTACATCAATCAAGTTAATAAATCAATCAATTACTAACAAAACTATTACCACTGCAACTATTTTACAATTCCACACCTTCAGGCCTTCAGGCCCTCTATCAAAAAACATGCATCATCAAAAACTCTATGTTTATCTTAGTAATAATAATTTACAATTCAAAATGTTGTTATCATTGTTTGCACAAAATTGGTCAAATAATTATTAATTACTACGAATGGTGATTTTAAGTAGAAAAAAATCTCAAATAAATGCTGCTTCAACATGCTAAGATCATTCATTAGGTGCTAAGTTTTCATGAACATATTCAATTGTTGAGAGAAATGAATTATAAAGACACTTAGCTCTACTAAGGAGCATAGAAGGGGGAAAGACTACAAGAGGTGTTGACATTCTCCAACACAATAATAAAATATCCAGTGGAATTTCAATAAAAGAGTACACATTCTCCATAAATTTATATCATTAACTAAACTATCAGTACAACTAAAGGTTAACTATGTAACAATGTCAACCAATTCATCCTTACCATCTATCAAAACTTCCACAACTCCTAAGGAGACCATTGCACAATTCAATGTCCACACCTTCAGGCCATCTATCAACAACACCAACAATCCACCCAAATGCAATGGGGTACCAAACTCCATTACTCACATTCCTAGCAAAAGCCACGCATCAGATTAATTTTATTCTTACAAGTCTTAGGCATAGCAAAATCAAATGCAACAAAATAACTAAACCCATAATCGAACACCTTATCACTCTCTAAGGATGTGTTGGTCGGTACACTGATCTAGCTCCACTGTTAGAATTTGGAATTGAACCAGAGCCTAAAGAAGCTCTTTACCTTCATCATCATACCTGCAGCACATATAAGTATATTAGCATGATTATAAAAATACCATAACAAGGGGACAATTAGCCTAGTGGTAAGTTGGCATACCAGAATCTGAGCTTCATTGATTCGGGTATTTCTGGATTCATCTGAACGACACTTTTGCCTATGGTTGACAAAGAAACACCTGAAACGGGAGATTCAACAAATCAACAGTGAGCCTTTACCACCTAGACTATGCAATAATGACTAATGCTTACACATTAGCATACCTTGAAAGTCCCCAACTATGAGGGATTTGATTGCAACTACAGGGGATTTATCAGCAATGTCCAACAATTCTTGTCCTAAATTAGTTGCAAGGTCATTCCACAAACACAACAACTGTCTTCTTACTGCAATATCAAGCATACACACTTTAAGTCTCACAATATTGACAAAAAACAAAATGCCAATTACTGTACCTGAGAAACAACAAACACTTACCCTTCATCAGCAATAGTAATGTCTCGCTTAGGAATACTCTCATTGTCAATCTTCCTTCGAATACTCATTGTGGGAGACACGCTCTGAACAACTCCAACAACATCTGAAATCCACAACAGATATATCAATAAGATAGCAACAAGAGAAAGAAGTAACATGGCTTCTAAACAACACTCACCAACAAGTTCGGGCTTATTGACATGAGGGCCCAGTTGATCAATCGGGACAAAATTGAATTTTGTTTCTGGAACAAAACTAGCTTCGTCAGCAGCATCTTCCACCTCAGAATTCTCATTCAGTGTCATTTCAAAATCATTTTGCACAGTTTGGAATTGCTTCTATGCAACTTTTAAAGTTCCCTTTGAAATGTAGTAAAACTTTCACATAACAGATTTGTCATAAAACTAATTTGCAGCACCATTAAACATTGTTGCTTGAAATCTGAGTAGCCTGAAATTTTTTCAAAAAATAAAAAACAAAAATCAAAATCTACAAAATAACTAGCAAAAGCCATGCATCAGATTAATTTTTATCTTACGAGCCTTTGTTAGCAAAATCAAATGCAACAAAATAACTAAACCCTGAATCAGAACAAACTACTAACCCAGAATCACCCAATGGACTAGGTTCAGCATCAAATTTCTTCCATTAACGTTCTTCATATCTGAAAATATAATTTAAAATTTTTCAAGAGTTTTATAATTGGTTAAGTTATTGTATAAACCTATCGATAATCATTTGTCTACTTAAAGCATAACAAATTGGGATTCGATAATTGTTAATTGAAATCAAAAACCTAATTCTTAAAACAGGATTAAAAAAAAAACAAATTTCACTAACCTTCAAATGCGATGTCACTGTAAATCGCTGAATACTCCATTTTCGAACGAAATCACCACTCTGCAAACGCAAAAACCCTATCAATTTCAACGATTCATCATACTTGTACCATCCCTATTCTTCATCCTTTAAAAAGTCAACATACTCCTACGAATATACGGAAATTTGAAGAACAACAAACATTTGGATTAGAAGAACAAACATTTGAGAATTTTCAACATGGAAGAAGAAAGGGGAAAGACGAAGAGTTCCCTTCCGTAAAAAAATAAAATAAAACGAGAACCCTATTTACTGAAATGAAAGAGTAATATGTGGATAAAATAAATCACTTTTTTTTTAAAACTGAGTAAAATTTTTAAGGGCAAATTATCAATTTCAAAAACATTAGGGTCAACAAATTAATTATCAATATGTTATAAAGACAAAAACCTTCAACAAGTCCTGGGTCTCTAATCACAACCATTCAATATATCTATTAATTAATTAATTCCTTTCAGCTCTACTACTACTATCTCGAAAGTATTGTAGTCATTACCATTGCTGGTAGTATGAGCAGCTAGGATTCTTACCGGAGCTTCTCCCTTCTCCCTAATATCCAAATCTGGTCACTCTCTCACATCACATCCATGGAGGAGGTGAAGGATTCAATCACAATCCCATTCCAAACCCTAACACGCCTCCTACCACCAAAGGAAAAGCGTGTAGAGGAATCGCATACTACAGTACACATCGGTTCACAAAGATAAATCTCAAAATCCTACATGCATTGCCTTCTCCAAAACTCTCCACCAAGGTCTCTCTCTCTCTCTCTCTCTGTTTCTTGAGCTAGGAAAATGTCAAGAATGAAGGGGAAACATGGTGGCTTTTGTGGTACCTATATCTGACAATTGTGGTACCATACCAAAATGGCTTTTTACCTATTATTTTAAGTTGACACGGTTTATTGGTTATTTACGAAAACTACCCAGTTGTTTTGAAAAATTATGTCGGTGGCCATACCAAAATGGCTTTTGACCCAAAATTTTTTTTAAAGAAATTTTTGTGTACAGGTAATAAATTTGTAATAAAGTAAATAAGTGGAGGTAAGTAGTTACTACAGAGAGGGCAATTGAAGAGAGAAAAGCTTTGGACTTCATGAAGTTTCTCAGTAAACTCCATGCGAAGGTGACGACCGAAAACTTGACCGAAAACTTCATCTTCTTGTTTGATGCGAAGGTGACTTGACCGAAAACTTCATCTTCTTGTTTGATCTTCATGAAGTTGTCTGTAAACTCCATGCGTTAAAGGTATGATTTTCGTTCTTATTTTTTTCAGATTAAGTATGATTTATTTTTTGTTTTTAGATTTGTAAGTTTGTTTGTTAGTTAGTTAGTTAGAAAGTGAGAAATTAGTGATTTTTGTTAAAAGAAAATGTATATGAAGTTTGTTGTCTGTTAAACGTGAATGGGTCAATGTATTGGAAGTTTGTTCTTTGTTAAAGGTGAATGGGTAGAATATTTTGAAGCTTGTTTGATCAGATCTGTGTATGTCAGGGTTTGTTTGATCTGTTTTTGTGAGTGTTTGTTTGAATATTGTGTATTTAGGAGACATTGGATACACTTTGATTATGATTAGTTGAAGATGTATTTAATTATGTTTACATAGGAGTGATTGTTTATTGTTATTGACGTTATAGTTGATATTTTGTGAAGAAAGTTTGAAAATATTTTGGTGTTATGTGCAGTGGTGGTTTATGAACAAACAAATGGTTAACAAAGGAGGTTCAAATGGTGTTACTCTAAAAGGAAAAGCAATAGAGGTATTTTTAAAATGAACATATTAAATTTAAGATTTGTTTTGTTATGGTGGAATTGCTTTTGAATGAAGGGTGATTTAAACAGAATCAAGCTTACAAGAATCACTTATGAAGAATCTGAAAGTATGTCAGATGAAGAAGATTTTTGTTGGGATGAAACCAATGGTGTCGGTTTTAATTTTGATGAGGAAGCAGCTATAAATAGTGAGGAGGATTTGATTAAAGTAAATATTTCGCAATTGTCATCAGCGGAGTATGTTTGTAAATGGCATTTTCTAGATTTGAATGTTGCATTTATGTTTTATAACTGGTATGGGAGCATAAAAGGTTTTGCTGCAAGAAAATTTAACTTGATGAGGAATGCTACTGGTGAAGTTACGCAGCAAACGTTTGTATGTTACAAGGAAGGGCATCGGAGACAACAACACTATAATAGAGATGGTAGGGTGAGAAAACCAAAACCAGATACGAGATGTGGATGTCAGACGAAATGTCGATACATGTAGATGAAATGTCCAGGCGATGGTACATCAAATCTTTGGATGATGAACACAATCACAACTCGGTGTTAGAGAAGTGGATCGGGTATGTTACCACCCATAGAAAGATGAATGAGCATGATAAGTATGAGATGAATATGATGAGGAGTGTTGGTATAGGGACTAGTAACATATATGGTTTGTTTGCCGCTAAGACTGGAGGTTTTGATAAAGTTGGGTTTATGAAGAGAGACATGTACAACGAACAATCAAAGCAAAAGAAGTTTCAAACAACAGATGCAACAGCATTGTTGGATTTTCTTGATAGTCTTTCAAAGAACGATGAGATGTTCTATTGGAAGCATATTGTTAATGAGAGAGAGGAAGTCTTGAGCAACTTTTTTTGGTGTGATGGTGTTAGTAGGATGGATTATTCAAAGATTTGGTGATGTTTTGGCTTTTGATGCAACTTATAAGAAGAACAAATACTATTGTCCTTTGGTTGTTTTTTCAGGTGTTAATCATCATAACCAGAGCATAGTATTTGCAGCTGCAATTGTGACAGATGAAAGTGAAGAAACATATGTTTGGTTGTTAGAATGTTTGTTGGATGCAATGGGTGGCAAGAGTCCGGTATCGGTTATAACGGATGGTGCTTTATCGATGAAAAATGCTATCAAAAGAGTTTTCCCTAATGCACATCACCGTTTATGTGCGTGGCACTTGTTGCGTAATGCAGTAAGTAACGTTAAAGATCCAAAGTTTGTTTCTGGGTTGAGACCTTGTATGCTTGGTGATTGTGATGTAGATGAATTTGAAAGTAAGTGGGTTAAGTTGATTGCTGAGTTTGGTCTGGAAGAGAACAGTTGGGTTTTAGAGTTGTATCAAAAGAGAAGTATGTGGGCAACCGCACACATATGTGGGAAATTCTTTGCTGGGTTTCGGACAACTTCTAGGTGCGAGGGATTACACTCAGAAATTGGTAAATATGTTAGTGTAAAAAACAATTTGCTGGAATTCTTACAACACTTTTGTCGTTGGTTGAACTATATGAGGTATAGAGAAGTGAAAGTCGACTTTATTTCATCACATGGTGAACCGGTGATGCAAACTAAGTTTAAGTGTTTAGAAAAATCAGCATCTGAAATTTATACAAGAGAGATATTTAGTCTTTTTGTTCCTATCCTTGAAAAGGTGTATTTGTGTAGGGTTGTTGGATTTAAAAGGGAGAATTTGAGTTCATCTACACCGTTGTGAAGGCCGAAAAGAGGGATATGAATGGGAAGTTTCTTATTCTCCAATTAAGTTGGAATTTAAGTGTTCATGTGAGAGATTAGAATCATTAGGTATTCCATGCGAACATATGCTATACGTTATTTGGTACTTGGATATTGTACGACTTAGGATTGTGTAGTGAACAAACGATGGACAAAGGCTGCGAAAGACTGTATTCCCCTACGAAAAATGAGTAAATCAGGTATTTTTGACCCTTCCATTATTACACAGTACAAGGGTATGGTGGATCGTTGTCATAAAATGGCGATTGCTGCAATGGAGTGTGGTAGGCCAGAGTTGGTTCGAAGGACATTTGATCTTGTTACGATTCACACTCTAGGAGGTTGGAAGCTGCTGCAAGAGGTGAGGATGTTGTGATGACAGATGTTGATACATTAAGTAGTCGTGGTTTGCATAGTCGTTCAGGTATAAGAACAAATGATTGTGGTTCAAGGCCAACAAGACAATCACAAAGTGGGAAAAAAAAAAGTAGCAGAACCCCAAGGAAGCCACCCACATGTAGTGTATGTGGTAGGAATGGGCACAACAAGATATCATGTAGATTGGTTGAGGAATCGTCAAACATTGTTCCGGAAGACAGTAACACCCAAGGTTTTGAAGAGTGGGATTATGCCACTGTGGACACGAGAATTTAAAATGAAGATGAGGTAATTAGTATGAATTCTGAGTTTAAATTAAAGATTGATTGTTTGTAATTGAATGAATGCATTTTTACTTGTTATTGTGTTTAAACTTTGTAGGATGGTTGCTGCTGTTGTTTTGTATAAGGAAAGTGTATTTGGTAAAAATTGCTATTTGGTCACACATGGTGCTCTGAGTGAAAGTTGAGTTATTTGAGGTTATGAAATGGAAGAATGAGAAATTGTGTTGAATTTGTAGTATTTATAATTTCAAGCAACAGACGTTAGTTTAGCTTTGGCTGCATGGTAATTGAATAGAAACTTGTAGTGATTATGTATTGTTGTGTAAGAGATGGAATTGGTAAAATTTGTAATTGATACATTATTGTTGATGTTATGTTGTGGGTGGGTTGTTTAGTGGTAATTGAGTATGCTTGATGGTTACGTTGGTTAACTAGTTACTATTTATTCGTGAAATAGGTTTTTGAACCAACTGAGCAGATAAACTATTATGTAGGGAATTGAAAAAATATGAGCGTCGACAAGTATCGGTATGCAATAGTCACTAAAGCATACTGAGCCATCACCAAATGTATTCTATTCAAAGTTAGAGTTAATTATTGGGTTGTTAATAAAATAAGTGATATGAAAGAAAGTCTAATGAAATGGTAGTTGCTTCGTTTATGTTTATGGTGCGGTGAAAATAAGTCATTGATGTGGCTTTATAAAAATAATATATATGAAATCTTTAAAACATATAACATTAGTAACAATAAATTGTTAGGTGCAACAAACCCAGCACAACAAACCAAGTACAAGAATATTGAATATGTTAGGTTGGTAATAAATGAGAAAATAAATGTTATAGTTATATGGAGACTATTATATAAAGAAGTTTGGAATTGTAAAATGGATATTGTTATATGTGAGTAAAAGTGATTGTCATTACAAATGGAGAGTTCTCCATACAACAAGACATATGTTGTATATAATGGAAGGAAACCAAGGGTATACTACACATGGATTGATTGTTATGCACAAGTTAATGGGTGGAAAGAAAGTGTTGTTCGAATTTACGACTCCAAAATGGAAGCTTCAAATGGGTGGAAACGATTTGTGGAAGCGAAAAAAACGTTTTGTCAAAAGAAAGACGAAATTGAACATCTATTGAGGGGGGATCAAGGATACTATTGTGAAATCATTGAAAAAATTGAAGTTCCAAGAGGTATGTATTGTATATTTTATAAGTAAGTAGATATGTTGTTGTTCTCCTCCTGAAACTTAAACTTCATTTTTTAAAATTGAAAGTTTTTTATAAATTTGTAGTGGATGATGGACGTGTTCGTCAATATCAAAAAGGTGAAATAATAGTTGAAAACCAAAGCATGCAAAATCTATTACGTGATGCATGTCACCAGTTGAAGATTGAACAACCATTGTACACGTTACAACATTTCAAGGATTACGGGAATAGGAGGCACTATCAATATCGTGGTACAATAATGTACAAGGCAATGGGAAAGCCGGGAACATCAATTGGGAAGTATGCGCGTTCAGAATTTGATGCGCGTGAGGATGTTGCAGTTTTATTGTTGCGTAGACTACTTGCAGGAACGGGGAAAAAGATACTTGATTACAATCAACGTAATGTTGAACTTTTGGAAGAACAGCTGCAAAGAGCTTGTGAGTGCAACTTTGAGTTACGTCTCGAAAATAGTGTTTTGAATGAAGAACTTCGCATTTTGAGAGCTAGGTTTGATGAGAGTTTAAGAGAGTAAAATTATATGTAGTTTTATATGCAGTTCATGTCAAGGGTAGGTTTGATGAGGTAGTTATTATGTTACAAGATGTATGTTATTAATGAATGACTAGTTATGTGTTAAGTAGTTATAAGATCATTGCCTTTTTTTTATGAGTGTTTACAAATGTGTTGTTTGTATGATTAATATTTCATAGGTTAAAAAAATATAGTGGAATTAAAAAAGATAAAATATGATTCGTAATTTATTTGACAATGTAATGAATTATATTATTGGAAGAAGTGAATTGAGTATATTACTTGCTATATATTGAAATGGTTAATATTGCAGTGTACTAGAAAAGTTGTTTATTGTGTGTAAGACAGTGTTTGTGTTTAAAGGTTGTAGACTAAATAAGACAAATGCCTGGATATACAATGTAATAGAAATATATAAAACAAGCAACCAAATTTCTTACAAAACCAACAATTTCCAGTAGACCAAAACAAGCAACCAAAGTTGTTACAAAACCAACAATTTCCAGTAGACCAAGTTAGAAGAAACCAAGTGTTCATAATGTTCAAAATAGTTAACAATAGAAGAGGAAATGCATTTTGGTCAACGTAATTTGAATAATGAAATGAACATCTTTTCCTAGGCGGCTAAACTTGATACTGCTGGCCACTTGAGATTATTTGACCTCTTGAATTCATACCAGCCATCTCCAAGGTAGCATTCATCATCCCGGCCTGGACTCCATTTCAGCTTCCATTCCTCCTCTTCACCAGAAGGTAGAATGACAGGAATATAATCCGGTTTATGTTGTAGCATGGTGTGGACAATATAAGCAGGGACATACTACAACTGAAGAAAATAAGATTATCTTAAGCATTATTGAAAAACATTAAGTAATAATATCAATTAGAAATAATGTCAAATATAACCCTCACCAAAGCTAAATTCCTCTTTGCTGCAGCTTCAGTGAGTTTCATTGACCATAGTTTTCGCACTTTTTCATCCTCATCGATATTGTCATGTGGACCAAGACGACTAAAACTTTCAATCATACCGCTATTAGTGTGAACGACACGAACCCGCATTCTGTGTGGATGACGAGGCTGTGGAGGCGAAGTTAAATGTAACCTTATGTACAACTTTCATTGAAACTAAATAAAAAAAATTAAAAGGCAAACTTTCAACAAATTGTACCAAAGGCTTTAGTAAATATGATGAGTAACTTGAGATACCTTAAAAAATAGAAAATCTCTCTTATGGATGTTGTAGTGCTGGGCGAAATTAGGCCACCCCTGAGTAAACCAAACTGAACTGTCTACTCTTTCCCACACCACCTTCCAATTTAGACCATCTGGACCAATCAAAGTGAGTGGGTTCTCTATTTCATTATCATAGACCAATGTAAATTCATCTGGAATAACCTGTTGAAATAAACAATTGGTGATCATGTATGACTAGATTTGGAAAAATAGTGATTTGTTAAGTATAAGGGTTTATGAAGTTGTTAGACTTACAATTTTTTCAGCATAATTCTTGGAGACAATTTGCTTGAAGAATGGAACAGGTTTAGCGTATGGGTGACGATCTTCCCATCCATATAGTAGGCCAGTACCATCGAAGATAAGCACAGTAAATTTATATCCCCCTTCGTATTTGAACAAAAGTGTATCAAATAACTTGAACTGATAATTGTTTCTAAAATCAGGCCAACCCTGACCCAGCCAAATGTTTCCGTTCCGCCACTCGACAAAGATGAACCACTCTTTTCCATCCTTAGTGTTGAGTAGAACTGAATCATCAATTCTGGAACCCCAGGAGTCGGTAAATTTTTGAGGAAATTTCTATACCAAATGATAGAGTTAGTTAGTCACAAGTGTAAACAATAGACTTTAAACATGTAATGATGGTTAAAGGATTGATTTACTCACAATTCTATCCCCCCTAATGTCAGAGTAGGTTATAACAAATCTTGTCAAGTCAATGTCCTGTAAGTGAGTTTTACAAATGAATGAAGAATCAAGTTAAATTAGTTGATAAATTACTAAGGGCGTTTGATGGATGTTTGTAATATTAAAACAGAAATGAGTTGCACTTAACAAGCATTACATGTAAATCAATGAATAATGGTACTGGTTGTTGAAACTTGTGGCCACGTTGTTATGTGAGCTTGATCCGTGAGGAAAATGTGAAGAAGATGCATAGTTGGTTGCCATGGTTGAAGATAGTATTAACTATACAATGTAGTATCAAGCAAAACTACTATTATATATAGTATTAAGTTATTTGCTAATTATCAAGTAAAACTACTATTATATATAGTATTAAGTTATTTGCTAATTATCAAGTAAAACTACTATTATATATAGTATTAACCATATTCGAACATAACCTACAATTGCATCACTAGAAAATTATTATAATCAAAACTTCAAATAACATTGTCTAATGATAACTAGTGACATAAAGAATGTTAATCAATGTTGGAGGTATGAAGCATTTTTCAGTCAAAATGTATGTTAACAATACTGAAAACTGGAAAAATTGAACAAATCTATCAATCCTCAGTTGAAAACAGAGATTTTGTAGTAGAAAACATTGGATGCCTAATGATGGTCCTCTTGGGCAACTATAGTGTCATTAGATGCTACATTTATAAACTTTGTATACCAATTAACTTGTTGATAGTGACTTCGCTAATCATTGAGAAGTAAATAAAAAGGCATATCAATTTTCAAGGATATGAGTTTGGTGATGAATGTCTAAGCCCTTGTTAGATTAGAATAGACACAATAGTTTGATAGGATCGAAAATTTGATTATATAAGCAGGGAACAATTTGAAGCAGAATAGAAAGTAAATATAAAGAAGGACCAAGTTAAAGTACATAAGCTCATGCAAAGCCCCATAGATCGCTCATGAAAATTTATTTAAGCTTGGCCTTTGACAACAAAATGCCAACTACAAACTTAATTGTTTAGGTGAATACATAGCAGTATCAAACTATTGTTATAGAAAGTGATATCCAAAGTAGTGCTAAAGTGATATCCAAAGAAGTAGAAAGTGATATCCAAAGTAGTGCTAAAGTGATATACATAGCAGTATCAAACTTAATTGTTATAGGAACAATTTGAAGCAGAATAGAATGTACGAATACTAGTTATGCTAAATTGATATCCAAAGTAGTGCCTAAATACAAAACAAAGGCTGAAACAATAAAAGCATCAACACCCCAATGCCCAAATGCATGAGAGTACCCAAATCATTATTGCAAACACCAACTGAGAGAATTTTTTCATTTGCAGACAATGTAATTCTGTAAAAACTTCAAAAACAAATATTTTATTACTCCTTGGCATAAGACACCCATTTGCTCAAATTTCCTTTCTTTCTTACATTGTAGACATGTGTACATTCTGTTACATAAACCCATCTCTCTGTAGTCTGAGCCTTTAAACCTTATCTTTCTACATGCAACCCTACGCCTAATATCAAATCTCATTCGTTCTACTCTAGATCCTATAACTTAAACATGTAATTCCTATAGAACAGCATTGTATACACATTCTTTAGTTTCTACAGCAAAAATATTGTATATTACTCTACTGAGAGAGAGAGAGCGAGAGAGAAATCATAATATCTTCCTGAGATGAAAGAATGAAATTGGGGGGGAGACTAAATGACTTGATGGCGAAGATAACAACGGCAAACAAGAATAATGACGGAGAAGACGAAGCGTGCGTGATGTTGGAGGTGAGAGGCGAACGAAGAAGGAGAGGGTTCTGTGAGAGCAATGAACCTTTCGTTCTTTCTCTCTTTTTTTAGTTTACTCTTATTTTTTTGTGGTTTTTTAAAATCAATTATATTAAATTTAATATTTAAATAACTTTAAAATGAAAGTGGGTCCCACCACCGTTTTTTTGGTGGAGTTGTCTAAGATCCTTGGGTGAATAACATTTATGCTATTTTGTTACTAATTGAATTATTTAATAGCAATCACTAATTTTTTTTTTAAAAAATTAACACCAAATAATCCACATCACATTCAACTACCTATTCAACACCTCAATTAAACCCATTGGAGTTGTGGGACTTCCATGTGTAATGTTAAATTACTATTTAACTCCTTATTTTTGTGAATGTATTAAGAAAAAAAATTAATAAAATGTAACATTCAAATCAAAAAGTAACGATTACATTAAAAACAAATAGTAGTTACATTAAGTTATTTAAAATTAATTGAAAAAATAATAAATCTCTATATTAGTTAGTCATATAGATTTATAATCCAGAATTAATTTAAAGAACCACAAATATAATTAGTTTAAATAAGTTGTCACTTTTATTTCTTAATGTTAACATAACATTGCTCAAACTTACATTGCGGAATGATAGGGGAAATTAAGAACAAATTAAAATACAATACATATCAAAGGATTCAACACTCTGCCTAGTCAAGGACAATAGGATCTTCAGCATCTGTGCCATTTTTGTCAACAGTATTTTCTGGATATTCTACGTTTAATGGTTCAGGTTCATAGCGTGTACGTCTAGGACGAATGCGACTAGGATCCATATCGATATCAATTATGAATCGGCCACGACTTGAGTAAGTCAAAGTAATTTCTCTGTGAGCTTGATTTTCAATACCGTAAAGCTCCATTATTGCATAAGTGTCTGTATTTAAATATGGGTTACCATTTTCGTCGATAAAAATATTAGCATTTTTTGGAAGACCACCAGCGCGCGCTTCTAGCGTAAGAGATGAAGGTAGCCGCTCCCGATAAGTTTCGTAGAAACTCTCCGATATTTTGATGTACCTCTGAAATATTAGTAATAAAAGATAACAATGTATTAATTTATAAGTTGTGGATATATATATATATATATAAACAAAAATGAAACACATTAAAATGAGAGACATAATACCGAATTTCTGTAAATCATAGTGGTGAATGTTTTGTTTTGAAGAGCCATTACTTTGATTAGGTAATGTATGTTTTTGCTGGGAATAAGTGAGTTCCTTCATTCCAATTAAGGTCTTATATATATAGTTGGTCGTACCAATCAGTAATGCCACGTTATTATAAATTGAACGGTGGAGATAGATGGATGGTGTTTTTGGTTGTAGTTACAATAATGTTAAAAAGTTGAGTTCATTGGATTGCAGTTCGGTTACATTAGGATTGGGAAGGAAAAAAATAATTTAAAACAAATAAAAAGAGAATATATATGGCGTGGGAATCTGGTTTACCTTTTTAGGTACCAGAGATTTGCATATAGGTACTACCTTTTTGACTAAAAAAACAAATGTGAAAAACTCATCTAACGGCTGTTGTGAGTTCTTTTGAAACAATCAACGGTAATCTCTGTTGATATTGACCGGACTTGTCATTTAAAATCGATTTGAAACACTTTTAAAAAAGACTCGATTTCTTATTGCCCCAATGAAAGGACTTGACATTTGCGTCTGACTTTTACCATTACTCCTATTAACGTTATTATATGACAAAGTATGCACATAGTTTTATTAGCAAACGTTTATTGGAAAATTAAATTCAACTGGTCAATAAATAAATTGATATTAATTGCAAATAATGAATTCAACGGACGAACATAGTAAAATTAACAAGTAAATATATTTATTTACTTTACTTAATATAAAAAATGTTTAAATTAATATCTGGACTAGTCGGTATGAACGATATACTAGTCCGGATAGTGAGACGTAAGTCATTATGAACAATATAGTACTCAGGACTTGTCGACCTAAGTCGGTATGAACGATATACTAGTCAGGAGAGTGAGGCGTAAGTCATTATGAACCTTGTAGTACTCGAACTTGTCGACCTAAGTCGGTATGAGCGATATACTAGTCAGGAGAGTGAGGCGTAAGTCATTATGAACCTTGTAGTACTCGGACTTGTCGACCTAAGTCGGTATAGTCCGACCTAAGTCATTATGAACCTTGTAGTACTCGGAGAGTAAGACCTAAGTCAAACCGAACTAGAAACTTGTCCAGGATAGTAAACCTAAGTCACTTTGAACCACAAACTAGTCAGGAGAGTAAGACCCAAGTCGACTAAACCATATACTAGTCCAGGAGAGTGAGGCGTAAGTCACACTTTGAACCACATACTAGTCAGGAGAGTGAGGCGTAAGTCATTATGAACAATATAGTACTCGAACTTGTCGACCTAAGTCGGTATGAGCGATATACTAGTCAGGAGAGTGAGGCGTAAGTCATTATGAACCTTGTAGTACTCTCGGACTTGTCGACCTAAGTCGGTATAGTCCGACCTAAGTCATTATGAACCTTGTAGTACTCGGGAGAGTAAGACCTAAGTCAAACTGAACTAGAAACTTGTGGGATAGTAAACCTAAGTCACACTTTGAACCACAAACTAGTCAGGAGAGTAAGACCCAAGTCGGACTAAACCATATACTAGTCAGGAGAGTGAGCGTAAGTCACTTTGAACCACATACTAGTCCAGGAGAGTGAGGCGTAAGTCATTATGAACAATATAGTACTCGAACTTGTCGACCTAAGTCGGTATGAACGATATACTAGTCCAGGAGAGTGAGGCGTAAGTCATTATGAACCTTGTAGTACTCGGACTTGTCGACCTAAGTCGGTATAGTCCGACCTAAGTCATTATGAACCTTGTAGTACTCAGGAGAGTAAGACCTAAGTCAAACCGAACTAGAAACTTGTCCAGGATAGTAAACCTAAGTCACTTTGAACCACAAACTAGTCCAGGAGAGTAAGACCCAAGTCGACTAAACCATATACTAGTCAGGAGAGTGAGACGTAAGTCACACTTTGAACCACATACTAGTCCAGGAGAGTGAGGCGTAAGTCATTATGAACAATATAGTACTCTGAACTTGTCGACCTAAGTCGGTATGAACGATATACTAGTCAGGAGAGTGAGGCGTAAGTCATTATGAACCTTGTAGTACTCGGACTTGTCGACCTAAGTCAAGTATAGTCCGACCTAAGTCATTATGAACCTTGTAGTACTCAGGAGAGTAAGACCTAAGTCAAACTGAACTAGAAACTTGTGGGATAGTAAACCTAAGTCACTTTGAACCACAAACTAGTCCAGGAGAGTAAGACCCAAGTCGACTAAACCATATACTAGTCAGGAGAGTGAGGCGTAAGTCACATTGAACCACATACTAGTCCAGGAGAGTGAGGCGTAAGTCATTATGAACAATATAGTACTCGAACTTGTCGACCTAAGTCGGTATGAACGATATACTAGTCCAGGAGAGTGAGGCGTAAGTCATTATGAACCTTGTAGTACTCGGGACTTGTCGACCTAAGTCGGTATAGTCCAACCTAAGTCATTATGAACCTTGTAGTACTCGGAGAGTAAGACCTAAGTCAAACTGAACTAGAAACTTGTGGGATAGTAAACCTAAGTCACTTTGAACCACAAACTAGTCAGGAGAGTAAGACCCAAGTCGGACTAAACCATATACTAGTCCCAGGAGAGTGAGGCGTAAGTCACTGTGAACCACATACTAGTCCAGGAGAGTGAGGCGTAAGTCATTATGAACAATATAGTACTCGAACTTGTCGACCTAAGTCGGTATGAACGATATACTAGTCAGGAGAGTGAGGCGTAAGTCATTATGAACCTTGTAGTACTCCGGACTTGTCGACCTAAGTCAAGTATAGTCCAACCTAAGTCATTATGAACCTTGTAGTACTCAGGAGAGTAAGACCTAAGTCAAATGAACTAGAAACTTGTCAGGATAGTAAACCTAAGTCACTTTGAACCACAAACTAGTCCAGGAGAGTAAGACCCACACTATAAATACTCAAGTACCACACACACACTATTTGCCACACTCAAAATTTCCACTTCCTTCTCTCACACAACATAAGTTAATATGATGCAAGCTTCAATAGTATCATACTACGAGTCTTCTTCCTTGACTATCGTTCATTTGTAACTGGGGTTTCTTGATCATAAGGGCATCATCTTGCAACATGATGGTGTATGTTTCAATGGGAGAGATGTTATAAAGCTGCGAGTTGAAGCACTCCATATCATTTGATGATCTTAAGCACAAACTACTAGGGATGGTTCAACCACGTAAGCATTTGAGCATGAGATAATTCGTATCGTTTATCGGAAACCTCAACCAACGGATGGAGGTCTTTCTTTGGTCTACAATGGTTGTCAACAACGAGGATGACCTCCGAAACATGATGTCCACTCATATTAGGTTTAAATTGAAGAGTTATATTCATCCGTATGTCGAAAGTAAAGAGGACCGTTCTTTGAGATTATTCGTCGATTAAATCCACCAACTTAGTAATTGATGTTGTATTTTATTTTGATTTGTCTACTTTAATTCTACTTGTTTATGTCTTATTGTAATTGTTGGTTCGTTTCATCACATTAATTATTTACAAAAATTATGCGTACAAATATGCTTTTAAATTAACTTGTTTAGTTTTTTGAGTATGGCCTACTTGGACTATCCATCTTTTTTCAAACTATTAAAAATTTTAAGAAGTATAGTAATACAAAGTATATTAACTTGGCGGGTGAGGCACATATAGTTTATTAAAATTGGATTATCTTCCTCACGTGATATTGCCTCAAAATAGTCCATTTTAGGTGTTATAGTAGAAGGTAATAGCAATCAATAATGACACGTTTTAAACAATTGGACGGTGGAGATTGATTTTTGGTTGTAGTTACAATTGTTAACAAACCTGACTTCATTGTACTAATAATCAATTATATTAATCTATTAGATTGGGTCACCGTTTTTACGTTGCTGCACAAACAAATTTGCTTGTTACAGTACTACTATTTTAATACTATTTGATTGGGTAACCAAGACTTAATAATCAGCTTTTTGAAATTTACAATACTATTACAATTATAACACCTAGTATACAAACAGTGGGTTATAATAAGTCCAATTAATCAAAAAGTAAAGACCAAGTGACCAACAGCTTTCTTCCAACAATAAAGCAACCACACACCCATCGCATCATGAAAAAACCTTTAACCCTGTTTACGCACAAACGTCTCCATCAGCAATGTTATTTTTTTAACATGCACTTAGTAAAGGACAAAACCTGTACATCTGTTCCTCTGCAACCCTGCAATGCTTGCTTGTGCTTACACGCAAATTATATTCCCTCCCCTCCCACGCTGAACATTAAATCAACTCATTATTCTACTTCTATTTACCTAAATATTTACTCCATTTGGTCTCAAATATAAACAACAATCACAATATATAGTCCAGATACTTTACTTTTTCAATAAACCTAAAAAGTAATTTCATTTTATATTTGAGTCAGGAGGAGTACTACATATATTTGGCTATATAGCCCAACAATGTGACAAAAAATGTTACAAATAAACCTACTTCCATATACATACACCGTGTCTCACATAGTTACTTTATTATACTCAACTCGTTTTATATACTTTATTTTTTCAAACACAGTAAACTAGTAGTATAAATAAAGGAACTTATCACCATGCAACATCCCACCCAGTAGCAAACACCTTCTACTTCTCATTACATTTTGGTTACTGTGCATTATGATCAAATATAATGGAGATCTTCATTCACATTGATTCTTTGTTCTACCTTATGGAATCCGTAAATTCTAATTGGAGATGGCATCCTAATCAGAGTTTCGGAGTTCATAAGGTGGGGGATGGGGTCATACTTCATCGTGTTCGTCTTTTATGTTGTTTAGAATTTTCGGATTCCATAAATATTGCCGGATGGTTGACAGTCTAATTTGTAATGGGATAATGTAAGGTGGCATAAACAATGCCGCCTTAATATATTTCTCAACTTTTGGATTGTTCTAGGCCTACCTCACTTTGCCGTATAATGGAGTCCACTACTCCGTTTTGGACCACTAAGGCAGATGATGAGAGTATTGGTCTACTAACTACAGTCTTGATGTACATCATAACCGTAGTTTGTTTCTTTCCATCAGGACTGGTGTTTCCTCCTCATAGAAGACTCTTACACAGTACTCCAAACAATTATCAAATCTCCCATATATTGTGTAACTGTTGTATATTTAATATATGTATTATTCTTGTTTCACTTTTTTAATGTTACTATTATTAATGTATATGATATGTCTATAATTTGTGTAATTCAAATCAAAGTATGTATTTTAAATTATCAGAAATATAGCAATTTAACACATATAGTGCACTCCTTGTTGTACTCATATGGTGCACTCCTTCATGTCTCTTAGCTCGCCAAATAATCTACTATAAATTACAGAATCCAATTAATAACTATCTAGTCCTAACTTAACCATTTAACATAAACTATCCATTGAAAACAGCTCTAACTTTATCCCTGTCAATGCTGTTGACATTGACAATTGCATGGCAAAACTGTACATACACTGAAATCTACTTTCCCACTAAACAATAAAAAGCCACAATAAAAAATTGTCTTTCTAGTCTTCCTAAACTTTTACCAACGATTGCTTTATATTTTTTCTTTATTTTTCGTTTCAATTCATTTCAAACACAATTATAAAGTTTCCAAATTAAAAATATAAATAATATTCTTTCTCAACAACTGTATGCCATAGTTACATTCAATTAAGTCCAACACACTATATTTAATATATGGTTCTTATTTAATATTCAAGACAATTAATACACCACCAAACAATACCTACAACAATTAAATACATTGCTTCTATAAAACTAACTCACAACATTTTTTCCTGCTCTACCAATTACAACTTTCACCATACACAACTTTCACAATGACTTCAACCAATTCATCTGCATCATCTTCACTCGTAGAGGCCCAAAATGTGGATGTGGTTCACGTTCAATCATGAGAACATGTAGGCAAGGGATCAATCTTTGGGAAAAATTACTTCAAATGCCCATTTTGGGACGGTAATTTTCATTCTCTAACCACTATTCAATTACTTTATAATTCATAATGATATTTATAACAATCACATTGTTCTTGTCCATTATGTTATTAATAATTAATTTTTAATAGATGAAATCTTCATGCAACTATTGGATTTGGGAAGAAGATGTAGACGAACAAGATCTACTCGAAGATGATCAACGTGAAGCTAACGTGATCGCGCACTTGCACTTGAGGGTTATGGAGGAGGAAAGAATGAAAACAAAGAACCTCCAAATGAAGTTGAATCTTTGAGTTATCCTTGAGGAAAAAATTGATCTTATTACTTGTATTATCATTGTTCCTCAATATTTTTTTGTTCTCTTTGTAACATGAACCTTTTAATCTCTTTGTAGTAGAACTTTAGTAAAGTAATTTTACCTTTATTTTAAGTCCTCAATTACATATTACATATTTATAATAAATTCTCATCAATAAATTTTCTGATTATTAATTATACAAATAATTTATTACAACTTAATACAAATTAAAATAGAACTTTGTTGGTGGGTGACATTAAATGCACTCAATCCTTCTTACGTTTCCCTATGTTCAACTACACTAAGGCACCACCTGCATCCTCCTTTCTTGCACAAAAATAGGACTTTCTTCTATTCTTTTCAATTTTCTTAGTCTAATCAATTTGCTTAATTTGTGCAACCTCCTTCAGCTGCTTCCTATGAACTCCTTGATACCATCAAAATCAAAGTCCAGCGACTCCAACCATTACCTCCACATATTAAAACCCTGTATAAATAGAATAATCATGCTATTGTTAAGACAACATCCACAAAGAAACAAATATTTGATTCTCTATAATCAATATGTCAAAGAGTAAAAGTATGATGGAACTACTTGCACAAATGGATTCAGCTGCTGAAAATAGTTCTAAGTAAGTTATTTCACTCAAAATAATTTCTCAATATACTAGTTATATTAACATTTCTTTCTTAACAATGTAGTGTGCATTCTAATGGTAAGAAACTTTCATCTGGAAATGTCATTGTTACTGAGGTTATACCACCTCCAACATGGTATGTATTCTAATCTATGTTGTAACTTTGTTCCTACATCGAAATGTCCTAATCTTACTACTTCTAATCTACTTTAAATTAACAAATGCAGTGAACTCCCACAATCTAGTCCTAGTGAAGTCCCTGAATCTAGTCCTACAAAGCTAACATCTGAGGCTACTATGGATGATGTGTTGAAAGCTATAAATGATCTTAAAGTTGAACTACAAAGAAACTTAGAAATTGTTTCTCAACTTAGTACAGCATCTGTTGCAATGAAAGCTACTCTCAAGAAAATGGAGAGTTTCATTACCACCAAAAACCAAGAACTACCTTTGCAAAAAAACAATACTTCTGACAACACTTCATATCCTCAAAACAATGACATTTCTACTGTGGAAGACATTGGAGATCTTGGTGGCTCAGCTGGTAAAAGAAAGACTTTAATACACAACTTAACAGATGATGAAATCAACAATGTCATTATATCACTAACAGATGATGATGAAGAAAATGGTTCAAAAAAAATATGTCGTCCAACTGTTACACCAAGTATGGAAAACACACTCAATATAATGAAACCACGATTTACCGCTAGTTGGACTCGTTCATCCACGTGGACAGAGCAAAATCAATTGAAATGTCAAAACTCACTCCTACTAAATACAAACATCCATTAACAACTCACAAGGTACCATTCACTATATACATAACTCCTTCTAATCTTCACATATTCAATTGTTAGCTTAGTCTTTTAGGACATTAATGACTTTAAATCTTAACATAATCACTTATTATGCTTCTGTTTTAGGAACTTGTTATTGGAGAAACAACAAAACAGAACTGTGAAGGACAATCTTCAAGGTATTCACGTTTCCACGAAAGTTCAAATGTTGTTGGTAGTGTAAACCTTGCAAAGAGACTCTTCCATTCCCCCACATCGCTCTCTACACAACAGCTTCAAAATTTGGCACTCAATTCTAGATTGGCTGAAGAAAATGGAAGAAATGACATTGTTGGAAGGACAAACCTAAACCCTACAACAGTGGGTGTTAATAAGTATCCTAGGACAACAATACCAAAGGTTTGCTCTATAACCCTATATTTTAGCTTGCAGGCCTGTTAAACACATCAAATATTTTTAGAAACTAATTTGTTGCTAATGTAGGGATTGAGACTTAAATTCAAGCCTACTAATGATATGAACTTAGACTTTCAACAACAGCAAGCAGCTGTATATCTTTTTCATCCAGAGCAAGACCTAGGGTAACATATATTTTACTATTAATATTTGCCATTACAATGGTTTACTGTTACTTTAAATGTCTTAAACAATGTATGCAGGGAGATACTTTTTGTATCTCGTGACATATTTGCCACAAGAAGTGACTTCCTAAGCTTGTGCCCTGGCAAACATGTTAAAAGTGAAATCCTGGCCATAGCCTGTGACAAAATCCGATGGATTCAGAAAATTTTCAGCAAAGGGAATGTATGGTGTCTACCTCCAATGTTTGAAGCTGAGCTGTTTAGTTTCCATGGAATTACATGTCATGATGCATATGAGAAATATTGCAAACAATGGATGGAACCATTCCCAAACCTTGATTACGTTAGTCACTAACTATTTATAATTTTTCTGCATTCTTTGTCATTCATTCTATTAAATTTCTAACACTATTCCCTTATCATCAATTAGATCTATGTCCCTTACAAAACTGAAGCTGATAATCACTGCCTCATGGTTGTTTCACTACCTCACCAAACCATTTATCAAATGGACCCCTTCCTACCAATTGAGCAAATTAAAGTTAGGCAAGCTAAGATTCACCAACTGGTTAGTAAACTGACACAATCTTTTTAAACACTATTTTCTTAAAGTAACTTACACTACCATTTTCAGGCTGAAGTGTTGGCCCAAATGATTGGCCATTCCAACTATGGAGATACATTCAAGGAAAAAGTTGTTGATTTCCAAGATTGGCCAATTAAGGAGGCAAGGGGAATCCCTAACTGTGGGAATGGGTAAGTACATCTAATGTAAACTACAAAATCTTCAAGAATATTACTAACAACTTTTTTTTTTTGTTTAATAGAATCATTTGTGTGTTTGGGTACTAGATTGGCTTCAAATGGATGACAACTTCTTTCCAAGCATTGTTGGAGTGGTTTGTATTCAAAACTTCATATTCCTTTCAGCATATCTTTATTTATCATTAATACTTACATTCTACATTGTTTTGACTCCAAGAAAATCGGCTCGAGTAATGACAATGGCCACCGACTTGCTATTGGGACTGAACAATGAAATAAGGGATTCCATTCAAGATAAAGCTGAGGTGTTTTGGAACAGTCTATCTTAAGGTGGTGGGAATGGGTCAAGTGGGAAGCTTCAGCAACTTTTGTTTTTTGGGGTTTAACATCAACTTTTGTGGCTGGTTCAAGTTGAAATTTCCTAAATCATGTTAAATGCAATTTTAGTTTTTAAATTTCTGCATCACTTTTGGGTTAATTTTTTTGCAAACTAAGTGGACTAAGCACTAAGCTTCTTATGTAGGGGACTTTTGGATTTTTATCAATGTGTAATCCTCAACTTATTAATCAAGCCTTTGTTTATTAACCTATTAGCCATTCTTCTTATTACTACTTTCACATTAATTACTTAAACTTAAATACATACTACTACAATCAAAATATCGCAACTCACCTTTACACATTTCCCATGTTACATCAATCAAGTTAATAAATCAATCAATTACTAACAAAACTATTACCACATCGCAACTATTTTACAATTCCACACCTTCAGCCTTCAGCCCTCTATCAAAAAACATGCATCATCAAAAACTCTATGTTTATCTTAGTAATAATAATTTACAATTCAAAATGTTGTTATCATTGTTTGCACAAAATTGGTCAAATAATTATTAATTACTACGAATGGTGATTTTAAGTAGAAAAAATCTCAAATAAATGCGCTCAACATGCTAAGATCATTCATTAGGTGCTAAGTTTTCATGAACATATTCAATTGTTGAGAGAAATGAATTATAAAGACACTTAGCTCTACTAAGGAGCATAGAAGGGGGAAAGACTACAAGAGGTGTTGACATTCTCCAACACAATAATAAAATATCCAGTGGAATTTCAATAAAAGAGTACACATTCTCCATAAATTTATATCATTAACTAAACTATCAGTACAACTAAAGGTTAACTATGTAACAATGTCAACCAATTCATCCTTACCATCTATCAAAACTTCCACAACTCCTAAGGAGACCATTGCACAATTCAATGTCCACACCTTCAGGCCATCTATCAACAACACCAACAATCCACCCAAATGCAATGGGGTACCAAACTCCATTACTCACATTCCTAGCAAAAGCCACGCATCAGATTAATTTTATTCTTACAAGTCTTAGGCATAGCAAAATCAAATGCAACAAAATAACTAAACCCAGAATCAGAACACCTTATCACTCTCTAAGGATGTGTTGGTCGGTACACTGATCTAGCTCCACTGTTAGAATTTGGAATTGAACCAGAGCCTAAAGAAGCTCTTTACCTTCATCATCATACCTGCAGCACATATAAGTATATTAGCATGATTATAAAAATACCATAACAAGGGGACAATTAGCCTAGTGGTAAGTTGGCATACCAGAATCTGAGCTTCATTGATTCGGGTATTTCTGGATTCATCTGAACGACACTTTTGCCTATGGTTGACAAAGAAACACCTGAAACGGGAGATTCAACAAATCAACAGTGAGCCTTTACCACCTAGACTATGCAATAATGACTAATGCTTACACATTAGCATACCTTGAAAGTCCCCAACTATGAGGGATTTGATTGCAACTACAGGGGATTTATCAGCAATGTCCAACAATTCTTGTCCTAAATTAGTTGCAAGGTCATTCCACAAACACAACAACTGTCTTCTTACTGCAATATCAAGCATACACACTTTAAGTCTCACAATATTGACAAAAAACAAAATGCCAATTACTGTACCTGAGAAACAACAAACACTTACCCTTCATCAGCAATAGTAATGTCTCGCTTAGGAATACTCTCATTGTCAATCTTCCTTCGAATACTCATTGTGGGAGACACGCTCTGAACAACTCCAACAACATCGAAATCCACAATGAGATATATCAATAAGATAGCAACAAGAGAAAGAAGTAACATGGCTTCTAAACAACACTCACCAACAAGTTCGGGCTTATTGACATGAGGCCCAGTTGATCAATCGGGACAAAATTGAATTTTGTTTCGGAACAAAACTAGCCGTCAAGTGACATCTTCCACCTCGAAATTCTCATTCGGTGTCATTTCAAAATCATTTTGCATGATTTGGAATTGCTTCTATGCAACTTTTAAAGTTCCTTTGAAATGTAGTAAAACTTTCACATAATGATTTGTCATAAAACTAATTTGCAGCACCATTAAACATTGTTGCTTGAAATCTGAGTAGCCTGAAATTTTTTCAAAAAATAAAAAACAAAAATCAAAATCTACAAAATAACTAGCAAAAGCCATGCATCAGATTAATTTTTATCTTACGAGCCTTTGTTAGCAAAATCAAATGCAACAAAATAACTAAACCACGAATCGTAACAAACTACTAACCCAGAATCACCCAATGGACTAGGTTCAGCATCAAATTTCTTCCATTAACGTTCTTCATATCTGAAAATATAATTTAAAATTTTTCAAGAGTTTTATAATTGGTTAAGTTATTGTATAAACCTATCGATAATCATTTGTCTACTTAAAGCATAACAAATTGGGATTCGATAATTGTTAATTGAAATCAAAAACCTAATTCTTAAAACAGGATTAAAAAAAAAACAAATTTCACTAACCTTCAAATGCGATGTCACTGTAAATCGCTGAATACTCCATTTTCGAACGAAATCACCACTCTGCAAACGCAAAAACCCTATCAATTTCAACGATTCATCATACTTGTACCATCCCTATTCTTCATCCTTTAAAAAGTCAACATACTCCTACGAATATACGGAAATTTGAAGAACAACAAACATTTGGATTAGAAGAACAAACATTTGAGAATTTTCAACATGGAAGAAGAAAGGGGAAAGACGAAGAGTTCCCTTCCGTAAAAAAATAAAATAAAACGAGAACCCTATTTACTGAAATGAAAGAGTAATATGTGGATAAAATAAATCACTTTTTTTTTAAAACTGAGTAAAATTTTTAAGGGCAAATTATCAATTTCAAAAACATTAGGGTCAACAAATTAATTATCAATATGTTATAAAGACAAAAACCTTCAACAAGTCCTGGGTCTCTAATCACAACCATTCAATATATCTATTAATTAATTAATTCCTTTCAGCTCTACTACTACTATCTCGAAAGTATTGTAGTCATTACCATTGCTGGTAGTATGAGCAGCTAGGATTCTTACCGGAGCTTCTCCCTTCTCCCTAATATCCAAATACAGTCACTCTCTCACATCACATCCATGGAGGAGGTGAAGGATTCAATCACAATCCCATTCCAAACCCTAACACGCCTCCTACCACCAAAGGAAAAGCGTGTAGAGGAATCGCATACGTTCACAAAGATAAATCTCAAAATCCTACATGCATTCCCTTCTCCAAAACTCTCCACCAAGGTCTCTCTCTCTCTCTCTCTCTCTCTCTCTGTTTCTTGAGCTAGGAAAAAGTCAAGAATGAAGGGGAAACATATGTGGGAACTGGGAAGAAGCAATTGATAAAAGAGAAATTTTAGCATCACACTCTTCCCAACTCTTTCTTCATTATTGGTTGATATGCATGTAGTCTCACCATTTTTGGAAACTGGACCCACAAAATTTAGTGGGATCCATGTGAAATTCAACTAAGGTAATGCAATTCACTTGAAATAATTAAAACTTCAACCACAATAAATTCAATCCAATTTAACAATATATTGAATTTCCATGTAACATGTGTGATAACTGTACTTCATAATTTCGAAACTTAAGATATTTGGATATCTGTGGTGTTGCTATATCTTTATTTTTATTTTATTTTAAATATTGTTGTGTTATCCTTTGTTAATTACTTTTGAAGAAAGCTTACAATTACATGCATGTAACATGTGTGATAAGTGATAACTGAACTTCATAATCTTGAAACTCATGGTATTCGGATATCTGATGCATAGTACTTTCCCATGATAATACGTATAATTTTTGCTTATTTAACTTTTTTACCTTGTACTTTTACTAGATATATGATTATCTTGTTAACATTTTCAGTTTGTTCATTTTAATCATTCAGTTTACTCATTACATCCATTTGTTGTCGACGCGCTGTTGCTGAACCTTCCTTAATTTCAGTTATACCTTATTTTTTGTGATAGATATTGCTTACTAAAATTTTGTTTTATTTTTATTGGTTTGATCTACTATCATTGACTTCAATTATGGGAGTTTAATCCTTATTGCAGTATATGCCTTGAAAGTTTTGTTATTGATGTTCTTACACTTGTAAATTGTAAAGGTGCAAATGTTATCGCCATGAATCTATCACCTTGAACACAACACACAGTCCCATTTTTAACAGGACAGCGTAATTATTTTCTTTCTTCTATGCTATGTATGTCTTCTTCAGTTCTTCCTATATAACTGTCATTGAGCCTATATTGGTTTTCTGATATAATATTTCATCCGAGAGGCTCAAATGTTGGAAACTTATATGTGATTTATTCCGGCTCTTTCCTTCTCTTTTTCATTCCGTCCCTTTTCATGTATATAATGGTTTTTGTTTTTTTTTGGTCCAGATGAACATGCTGCTCCTCAACCTCAACCACAAAGAAACAAACCTCCAATTATTACAAAAGACCAATTTTTTAACAGGCAAGCATAAGTTTTCAGTGCAGACGAGTTAAATCTTGCTGTAATAGTGTGCCTTGCATAAGCACCAATGTTAAGGTAGTGTAAAACTACTAATTCTAACACCTGAAGGTTCTAAATGTGCAGGTTTCAGAAAAGTGCAGGTGTAGTGGCAACTGGTGTTGTCAAAAATTTGAACAGTGTGGGTGGCTATGTTAAAGAGTGTGGGTTAGCACATGTCATCTATAGTCTCTTTAAATTCACTACCTATCCAATTAGATATATTACAATTCTAAAGAATTATAATGAAACTAGTCTCATCTGTACAAAAATCTCAATCTATACAAATACTACTAACTATCTAAGATAAAGTCTTCAAGTCCAATTTTGGTCTTAGAGCCTTCCTCTAACATCTCATGTCCCTGCTAACTCTAAAAATAATCCACAAATGACAGTGTGAGATATAATCTCAATGAGTCCTTACAAGGAGGATCACTTACAAACAAACAATTAGTCAACGTATGTGAGTAATGCGGCTTAATTCAAAATGAAAGTGTACTCGCATCACATCACATATTGGTAATAACATGATCTATTACCTATGTTGCATAGGTACAGACACCGTATCCATACCGAATACGGGTGCGGGTACGGAAAACAACATTTTTGAAAAAACTAGGGTACGTCAATATATATTTTTTAATTTGAAGTTATAATATAAAATAATTATATTGTTGCTAATTAGTATGCTTCAAGTTACCAAAAAATTGAATTCAAAAGTTGCTTCTTCCCCTTAAAATAATTGTATGTAATATGCTTAACAGTTGTTGTAGAATTTGTTAAGGTTTTGGCACAACTATTAATAAAAATGATTAGTAGTCTAGATTTTATAAAAAGTGCTACCTAATATACCTTTTAGTCTTTTATCTCTCAACATAGATAAATAGGAATCATTTACTAAAAGTAAAAAGTTGTCATAATTAAGAATGACATTAGTGGAAAATAATCTTAAATGCTTCCTTGAAATTGTAAAACAACAATCAATTTGGGAGAAATTGATTTTGCTAAAACAACATATAAAATGGGACTGAGGTAGTAACTATTATCCGACCTAAATAACAAAACAACCCGCGTTTTTGTCTCCAGATGTGTAATAAGTTGCACCGAGAAGTGCACCCAACGTCTTAAAAGAAAGTAAAAAGTAGGATACGGTTTGGGTACTACCATACGCGTACTCGTACCTAGTGCAAACCCAGTACTGGTACTTCACTATTTTTCGGTACCGGTGCTTTAGAGTCTATTACTAAGTTGAACATACCATATGCACATTGAATGGGTTCCTGAGTTTTACTTCGTTTATGGATTTTTCTGCTTAATCAGAGACTGGGTTTTCGGAAACGGTCATAGACATTGACAAACAAAACTCACGATATGGTGGTTAGAATTAACCCCTAGCGGCGTTCCAACTGGCTAACCATGCCGCACACCTCCTTTACTTTGAGGTAGAGTCTATTACTAAGTTGAACATACCATATGCACATTGAACGGGGTTCCTGAGTTTTACTTCCTTTATGGATTTTTCTACTTTATCAGAGACTGGGTTTTCGGAAACGGTCATAGACATTGACAAACAAAACTCACGATATGGTGGTTAGACGTCTTAACCCCTAGCGGCGTTCCAACTGGCTAACCATACCGCAAACCTCCTTTACTTTGAGGTGTCTTTAATCTTTTCTTTTCTTGCTTAGCTTCTCTCTCGCTCTGTGTGTGTATGTGTGTGTACTGTAACACCCCTTTCTCTAACCTTAAAAGGTGGTGCTACACTTAAGTAATAATCCCATTTCTAATTTTTTTCAAAACATATTGCTTTGATTTCAATATGGATTTCTAAATTTTGAGAAAATAGAGATATACCAACATAATATATGTGCATCATATATATATATATATATATATATATATATATATAAAAGTCATCATCCATCACTGATGACCATGCCCATAGGCTTACAACCGTCAACAAACAAAGTGTACGTAACTATCTTACAAGAGCTCCTAAGACTAATACGTACTACTATGATTAAATGTATCTTAAATCAGATGAAATCCTAAGCAGTCAGATTAAATCCTAGATAGCTTCACATTCCTCTTCCAGAAATTCAATCTTCTTGTGTACAGAGTGCTCAACAGTCCTCCCGACATGATCTGTAATGTAAGGGGTGAAATACTCGTACACAAGTTTGCAACACGATGGTTACACAAGTTACACATAATATTATACAATCACAAGTAATAATAATATATAGACATAATAAGTGACACACAAACTCAATCAAGACTAAGAAAATTGACCACTCTAAAACACCAAATCCTACAAAACATGACCAACATTCTAGTGAAGTCAATTATCGATAGTTAGTCAAATAAACTAGAGATCACACTTATTCTATAATCCATCAGTAAAGTTAGTCCACTATCTAAACATAATATACTCAACCTACTCCATGGAGATTTCTATCATCATGAGCATAAGGCCGTTTCAACTGCCATAACATGATTGTTTTGCAATGAGCAGATATACAATCCATACTCCAATCATTCTAGCCGGAGCACTGCACCTTATTATAGATAGTCCTGCACAGTCAGGCTCACCGTGTCGGGTAATACGATTTCCCCCAGCCAGTGATGCTACAACTGACCATTGGTAGGAGTTCGAAACACAAGTGCACCCAAAAGGTCTGTAGTCGACCCAACCGAACCTATCCTCAGTCTTATATACTTGAAAGTACTATAAGAACATCCTGTAAAGCTCTTAGTAAAAACATCAGTCTTACCAATCTAATCCATAATCAACTTGACAAATCAGTCCTTAGGATTCATAACAACTAGTGAGATACACCTCAACTTATCAATCCTTATAAGTCATATCCCTAAGTAACATAAACAACTCCTATTTCAACCAAATCCAAAATGTACTTAATTTGACTCAATTACATGGAACTCAAACAAATCACAATCACACAAATCACCTAAGAATAGCTAAATAATATATATACAATCAACACATAATTTGTGCCCATCAACTTATTATTAGTATTTCCCCTTACCTTGAAATTGTTCCAAACTAGCTTGATGGTCAACACTTGCTTCAAATTCTACAACACCTATTACTCATCAAAACGACTATGTCTTAATTTACTATAATCATAATTAAA
Organism: Oxytropis ochrocephala; assembly: GCA_020916435.1. Taxonomy (NCBI): domain Eukaryota; kingdom Viridiplantae; phylum Streptophyta; class Magnoliopsida; order Fabales; family Fabaceae; genus Oxytropis; species Oxytropis ochrocephala. The sequence goes on from CM037094.1 coordinate 56,568,526, forward strand.
TCATAACTAGAATTATTTTATTAAAATTCTACTTTGAATCCTTGTGTGTTTCGAGTGAAATAGACTTTTGTTTAAAGAAAATCTGCTTTGATAGACATAGTTTTTGTTCTCAAATTTTGGGTGTATTGATAATGTATAAAAAAAGCAGTTGGTCGTTGGTTATAATACTCGGTGAAAAGCTAATTCTGTTTCTGAATCATTTTAATTCTGCTTTTTATTTTTTCCCTTTTTAACTTTTGTTTGTCTGTTTTGCTCTCTTGCCTTGGGTTTTGGTCTAGTCCCCCCTTAGTTTTGCTCTCAAAATGGTGCCATAATTAATTTACCTCATTCATATCCTAAATTTTGGAAGGTTGGAATAAATAAGTAAATACAACAGTCATCAGTTTGAAAGAAAGAAAAAACTTTGAAAGGAACTATTAAAATTCTAGAGTTATAGTTTTCTTAAAAGTTACAGGAACTAGTCAAAACAAACTAAAAAAATAGACAACCGATAAAATAAGTAAAGAACTAAACGGTGATTCCTAAAAAAAACCATCTAACATAAATATTTGGTTTGATTTGGAAATAATAATAACATTGATAAAAATATTACAAGAAAGCAAAGCATAAAACAACTAAAGAGAATTAAAAACAAGAAAAAGGAAGGAAAGGATGACGAAACCTGATGATTCAAAAGTAGAAAATTTGTTTTCCTTCCGTAAAAGTGTGTTTCTTTCTGAGTGAAAGATATGCGTGTGTATTGGTAAACTAAGTGAAAGTTGAGTTCTATTTATAGCACTCTAATAGGTTATCCGGTAAACATTTTGTATACGTATCAGTTAAAAGAGAAATTCATGTTCATCACTTCTTAGCCACACATCCATCCTTAGAATTTTACTTTCTACGTTTGTGTTGTTTCTAGAACAAATAAGAGACATATTTTTAGTATTTTGATGAGAGTAAGAGACATATTTTCAGTAAAATAAATTTTGCAGATACACTTTCGATCTTCATATTTTATAGAACTTAATGAACAAACTTTCAAAATTTTCCGATAAATTTGGACTTCCTAGTGCAGTACAATTTTGCACTGACAGATCCTTTTTAGCTATAATTTGATGAAGTTTTAAGCTCAAATTTTTTCCAGAAGCTTCTATAATATTTCTCCTTAGTCCTACGATTTTATTTTTTTAAAAAAACATTCTCTAAATTAATTATTATTCTATATAAGAAAATATATAATTATAATACAAATAAAGAAACTAAAATTTTAGGGTGTTACATTACTACCCCACTAAAAAAAAATTTGTCCTCGAATTGTGTACCTTAAAATAAATCTGGATACTGTGCTCTCATATTATCCTCTAACTCCCAAGTTGAATCTCCGGTTGCCTGATCCCATACAACTTTGACTAAAAATATTTGTTTTCCTCGAAGTTGTTTGATTCTCCTATCTTTGATTCTTGCTGGAGATGTCTCATATGACAAATTTTCTTTTAACGATACTTCATCAGGTTCAATGATATGAGATGGGTCAGAAATATACTTCCTCAATTGTGAAATGTGCAACACATTGTGAATGTTTGAAAGAAAAGGCGGTAAAGCTATTTGGTATGCTATGGGACCAATGCGGCGAATAATTTGATATGGTCCAATAAATTTCGGAGTGAGTTTCCTTGACTTAATAGCTCTTCCGACTCTTGTGGTTGATGTAACTCTTAAAAACACGTGTTCGCTTTCTTGAAATTCGAGAGGTCTCCTTTTTCGATCAGAGTAACTTTTCTGTCTGCTTTGTGCAATATTCATCTTTTCACGAATTTGTTTGACTTTCTCCGTTGTTTGTTGCACAATCTCAGGTCCTAACATAGCACTTTCCCCGTCTTGATACCAACATAACGGGGTTTGGCATTTCCTCCCATACAAAGCTTCGTAGGGTGCCATTCCGATACTCGAATGAAAACTGTTATTATAGGTAAACTCAATCAATGGTAGTAGACTATCCCAACTTCCTCTATTGTCCAAAACACATGCTCTTAGAAATTTCTCCAGAGATTGAATTTTCCTTTCTGTTTGTCCATCTGTCTAAGGGTGCGCTGAACTTAGCCTGAGCTTCGTTCCCAAAGCTTTTTGTAAACTTTGCCAAAAATGAGAAGTGAATTTCGGGTCTCGATCCGAAACAATACTAGAGGGAACTCCATGTAACCTGATTATTTCTTTGATGTATATCTCAGTAAGCTTCTCCACATTATAATTAACTCTCACAGGTAAGAAATGTGCCGACTTTGTCAGCCTATCTGCGATCACCCAAATTGAATCAAAATTTTGTGTCGTCCTTGGTAATCCTACTACAAAATCCATTGAAATGCTCTCCCACTTCCATTCTGGTATGTCCAATGATTGAAGCATACCGACAGGTTTATGATGTTCAGCTTTCGCTTTTTGACATGTTAGACATGATGCGACGTATTCTGCCACCTGTCTCTTCATTCCTGGCCACCAAAATTTTTGCTTTAGATCTTGATACATTTTTGTTGCTCCAGGATGTATACTCAGCTTACTCTTATATGCTTCATCCAAAATCATTCTCCTCATTTCCAAATTATTCGGGATGCAAACTCTCTCGTTGCATTGCAAAATGCCATCGGTTCCCAAACTTAACTCTGCAGCTCTTTCTTGTTCGATTAGCTTTCTCTTTTCCTGCAGATGTTTGTCACTTGCTTGTTGTCCACGGATATCCTCCATAAATCCGCTTGACACCTTTATCATTCCTAAGGAAATCTTCCCATTAGTCAACTTTACAGTTAGATTCCGATCTCAAAATTTCTCTAACAGCTCTAACTCCTTAGTCATCATAGAAGAAGTGAATCGCCTTTCGACTTAATGTGTCCGCTACAACATTTGCTTTCCCCGGGTGATAAAGCAAGGTAAAATTGTAGTCTTTTAGAAATTCAATCCATCGCCTCTGCCTCATATTGAGTTCTTTTTGATCGAAAAGGTACTTCAAACTTTTATGGTCACTAAAAACATCAAAACTTGCTCCATACAAATAATGTCTCCAGATCTTTAGCGCAAAGACCACTGCAGCTAATTCCAAATCATGGGTAGGGTAATTCTTCTCGTGAGTCCCATGAACCTCCCTGCTCAAGAACGCATGCTCTCAACAGATCCTCTAGTGACTGAATAGTCCTCTCCGTCTGCCCATCTGTCTGGGGGTGATAAGCGGAACTCAATCTCAATTTAGAACCTAAGGCCTCTTGCAAGCCCTTCCAAAATTCAGAAGTAAATCTAGGGTCCCGATCAGATACGATACTCAAAGGAACTCCATGCAGCTTCACAATTGTCTTAACATAAATATCTGCCAACTTCGGAACTGGATAAGTCATATTAATCGGCAGAAAGTGAGCAGACTTTGTCAACCTATCGACGATCACCCATATGGCATCAAACCCCCTCACTGTACTCGGCAATCCAGTTACAAAATCCATAGAGATACTATCCCACTTCCATTCCGGTACATCCAATGGCTGCATCAACCCCGCCGGCTTCTGATGCTCTACCTTAGATTTCTGACACGTCAAACAAGCATACACAAATTGGGCTACATCACGCTTCAAGCCGGGCCACCAAAACAACTTCTTCAAATCTTGGTACATCTTTGTGGCCCCCGGATGAATACTCAATTTACTTCGATGTCCCTCTTCCAGAATTGACTTCTTAATCTCCTCATCATCAGGGATACAAATCCTCCCTCGGTATCTCAACACATCTTGCGCATCTAACTCATAATCTTTAACCTCGGAGTGATCGATCCCCACCGCCAATTCAACTAGTTTAATGTCTTGTTTTTGAGCCTCTCGAATAACGTCTAGAAATTCATTATGGATCTTCAACATTCCCAGCCGTACACTCTTGGCGTTACTTCATGCAGACCAAACTCAAATCCCGAAACTGCTCAATCACTCGAGCTCTTTCACCATCAACACGGACACATGAAGGGACTTCCTACTCAAGGCATCGGCCACGACATTAGCCTTCCCGGATGGTAATTCAAACTAAAGTCATAGTCTTTTAACAATTCCAACCACCTCCTTTGTCTCATATTCGGTTCATTCGGTCAAACAAATCATCGCAACCCCTTATGATCATTGAACACCTCAAACTTAGAACCATACAAATAGTGCCTCCATATCTTCAAGGTAAAGACAATTGCGCAAGCTCCAAGTCATGAGTAGGGTAGTTCTTCTCATGAACCTCAATCGCCTAGACGCATAGGCTACTACCTTACCTTCTTGCATCAGCACACCTCCCAAACCCATCTTGGAAGCATCACAATACACCACGAACGGTCGATCTGGAACAGGCAATACCAAAATAGGAGATGTTGTCAACCTCCGCTTCAACTCATTGAAGCTCTCTTCACACCGTGCATCCCAAACGAAAGCCTTTCCTTACACGTCGGTTGAGTCAGCGGAAGGGCTAGCTTAGAGAAACCCTCAATAAACCTCCGTAGTACCCACCAACCCCAAGAAACTTTCGATCTCGATCCACCGACTTTGGGCTCTCCCATTGCAACACAGCATCAACCTTGGTTGGATCTACAGCTATACCATCACCGGAAATTACATGGCCCAGAAAACTCACTTTGTTCAACCAGAACTCGCACTTTGACAACTTCGCATAGAGCTTCTTTTCCTTTAACACCTCTAGCACTAACCTCAAGTGTTCTGCGTGCTCCTCTTCTGTCTTGGAATACACTAAAATATCATCTATAAATACCACCACAAAACGATCCAAGTGACTATGGAAGGTACGGTTCATGTACTCCATAAACACTCCGGGTGCGTTGGTAACACCAAACGGCATTACAGTATATTCATAGTGCCCATATCTAGTTCTGAAAGCTGTCTTCTGAACGTCTTCATCTTTCACCTTGATTTGGTGATAGCCCGACCTCAAGTCGATCTTACTAAACACTTTAGCACCCACCAGCTGGTCCATCAGGTCATCAATTCTCGGGAGTGGGTACTTGTTCTTGATCGTTACTTTGTTCAACTGTCTATAGTCCACGCAAAGTCTCATGCTTCCATCCTTCTTCTTCACTAGCAACACAGCGCGCTCCAAGGCGACACACTAGGCCGAATGAACTTCTTCTCAAGTAACTCTTCTATTTGTTTCTTTAACTCGAGATAATTCGAGATCTTCGACATCCTAGTGCGGCGCCATAGACACCGGCCTCGCACCGGTGCAAGGTCAATAGTAAATTCAACCTCCTCTCCCCGTGGAACACTCGGAATCTCATCAGGAATACTTAGGAAACTCGCACACTACCTTCAACCCTTCAATGACATCTTGACTCTCAATGATGCAGAGAGACGCTATCAAAGCAAATAGATGAATTTCTTCCTCATTATCCTACGCAATTGACCGGAGGCAAAGAACACGCATTCTTCCTCTCCGGGAGGAAGGAAGTCTCTCTGATTTTCTAAAGCGGTTGATATGCACATGGTTATCAACTAACCATCCATACCAAGAATAACGTCCATTCCTCCAAAGGTAAACAAATAAGGTCAACAAGAAAATCTCTCAGAAGGCCGACAGAGGACACTTAGCACACACTAGGGATGTAGTTACCGAACCCTTAGCTGGAGTATCAATAACCATCTCCTCATCAAAGAAGACAAAACAAAGATTAATTTTTCAAAGACACAATTTGGCAATGAATGAATGGGTAGCACCAGTGTCTACTATAGCAATTACAGAGTACCATAAATAAAACAAGTACCTCGAATCTCGTTATCATCCTCGGATCCTGCCAAGGCAAACACTTTTCCCTTAGCCTTCTCTTTCTTGGGCTTGGAGCATTTGGTACTAATGTGCCCCGCTTCCCCACAGTTGAAGCATATCATATCCTTTTGATCACACTCCGACATCCTATGACCCTCTTCCCACAATGAAACATCTTGGTACCTCGGGCTTACACTCAAAACTCTTGTGACCCGCCTTCCCACACTTGTAGCACACAATGGCCGCGGGGGCGTCTCCCCCACTTAGTTTCCTACCAAAGAACAACCCTTCTCGCTTACTCCTTACCAAATCGTAACCTCATATGGCTTTCCTCTAAACTGATTATTTCTCTTCTCCTTCACAGCCTTGTATGCAGCAGAACTATCCTCCTCAAAGATTCTACACTTATCAACCAGTCTAGCAAAATCCCTAATCTCCTGATACCCAATCGCTTTCTTTATATCAGGGCGCAGACCACTCTCGAACTTGACGCACTTGGAGAATTCCGACTCAGCACCATTAGCATAGTAAGGACAGAATTCGGCCAATTCCTCAAATTTGGCGGCATACTCAGCTACCGTCTTATTCCCTTGTTTCAACTCTAAGAACTCTACCTCCTTCTTAGCCCGCACATCCTCAGGGTAGTACTTTCTCTTGAACTCTCTGGTGAAAACCTCCCAAGTAACCTCTTCTCCAGCATCCCCTAGCCTCCTCAACGTGTTCAACCACCACTTATCGGCCTCTTCTGCTAACCTGTGGGTTCCCAACTTCACTTTTTGAGCAGTGGTGCACTCCATAACCCGAAAGATCCGCTCTATCTCCATTAGACAGGCCAATGCCCCATCGGGGTCATACCGTCCCTTGAAGGTGGGAGGGTTTTCCCTCTGGAACATTGCTAAATCACGAGCGTTCACAGCAGCACCATCATTCTGATTCCCAACAGCCTGGGCTATGGCTTGCAAAGCCGCCAGCCAATGCAAAGATCATCGCGTCTTGCCATCGAATCGAACTCTACACAAGGGAACACAATTAGATACAACAGATACAACACTTAGACACTTGGTCGGACAGACCAAACTTTTGCTCTGATACCACTATGTAACACCCCGATTCTACCCCATTTATTTATTTAATTATCAGAGTGTGAAAAGAACAACCAACATGCATCGGAGCGTTACACATCAACATTTAAACGACATTTAATAGTCAAATTTGGTCTTTCATTAAGACGACGAATAAGTACGTAGCACAACTCAAAATCCATCACAACGCAAATGGAATATAATGATTTATCACATGCATAATCTCAACCAACAACTTAATGTAAAATACACTTCATAGAAAACAATAACGCAAATAGAATGATAGTCTAAAGTAAAAGCAGCAAAATCAACAGTGTTCGTCTATCCCCCAGGTGCTACGTATCAGAGCGACTCGACACTGACTCTAAATAGGAAGGAGAGAAGGTCCTTCACACACGACTACCTGCATGTCACCCACGTAGGGGTAACATTGAAACAGAGAAAGGGTGAGTCCAACAACATAAAGGAATATATGATAAGTAATATGCGAGGTCTTAGCAACCATAAATACCGATCAAGACAACATACGGTATTATCACAAACAACGTCATCGTAGTTACACGACCATATTACTACAACACGAATGGCAACAACACGATCGAGACATATGCATGGAAATGCAACCCACAACACGGGTATATGCATGTGGTAATTTGGCCAACATAAAACAACCTTTATCAACACTTTGAGCAGGGCTCTAAGACCGCAGCCTTCAACACGTTGAGCAGAGCTCCAAGACCGCAGCCTTCAACACGGGGTATGCATATGCCATGCGATGGACTCATGAAACAACACAACCAAACAACGGCGCTGACCCCTTTCAACTACAACAACAACTTACCTAAGAGTCTCATGGACTCACAGCAACAACAACGTGGTTTTGGTCTACACGACCCAACAACAACAACAACAACTTAATTAAGGGTCTCATGGACCCACAACAACAACAACAGCAACTTAATATTTACTCTTTTAGCTACAAAGCAACAACACAATACGTTCATCCACATTTAAGCACAACAATTCAAATGACCCAAACACGACACAAAGTGACACCAAACAACACCTATTGGTGCCCTACGGTAACTTGGGCAACTCTGGGTGCCACAAACAACAACAAAGAGGCACCTGGCAGCAACTCCGATGCGCGTGGCGCCTAAAATTCCAAAGATGATGGCGCTAGCGAAGAACTTGGCCGCACTAGGCGCCAAACACAAGACTTTGGCGCTGGCGGCAAGAATTTGGCCGCACTGTGGCGCTAAAACCTAGCACTTTGGCGCCTGGCAGCAACTTGGTTGCACCAGGGCGCCTAAACTCCAAAGAATGTGGCGCTAGCGAAGACTGATCGCACTGTGGCGCGAGAATCTCGCAAAGTGGCGCCAGCAAAGAATCTTCGATTGCGCCATGGCGCAAACCAAAGAACTTTGAAAAGAACTTGGCACTGGCAAAGAACCTCTGCTGCGCTAAGGCGCCAAAACAAGAAGACAAATGGCGCCAGCAAAGAACCTTGTTGCGCCATGGCGCCTAATTCCTAGCACAATGGCGCTAGTGGCACCTAAGTCCCCATTCCCGATTTATTTTTCCAATTCTCGTGAAACAAAGAATATTCAACAACAATTAAAACATCTGAAACAACGGTTTGGATCACCAAAACACAAATTGGCAATTCTAACACAATGGGGCGCTAAACTCCTAGCCTAATGGCGCTAGGGTGTCAAAACTTCATTCCTTGGTGCATTTTACTAACAACCAAAGAACAACCACGTTTTGAACGGCATTTAGGCATTGGAACAACCATTTAAACTTCACCTCAATTACCTAGCATGATTCTAAGGTTCATTCATACATATCATCAAACATGTTATGAGCACAACTTCAACAACAAATATTCTCACATGGTAATTCACTCTCCAACCAAACCAGCAACAAATTCACATCATAATTCACTCCTACAACTACTCGTAATTCTAACTAGCATCATAGTTACTAAATTCCCACATAAACCCCATCATATAAAACCCTTAGGTAGTTTAACCCCCTTACCTTTGAAACTAGATGAAGATGAAGCTCTCCTTAGAATTCCCAACGAATTCCAAAGAATGGAAACTCCTCTCCTTCAATCGCAACCTCTGTTCCTCGTCTCTCTCTCGATCGCGCTTCACTCTCTCGGGTTCTCTCTCTTGAACGCACGGGGTAGCAGGAAAACAGCAAGGAGAAAATTGGAATCATACACTTGGAATTATAAGGAAGAAGAATGGAGAAAAGGAAAGATTCAATGTTACCTTTGAAGCTTGAGAAGAAGAAATTCTTCTTTTCTCCTTCCTTGCTTGCGACGCAGTTCTCACGCTCTCTCTCTCGATTTCTTTTCTTTCTTTCGGTTTGCAAGCTTTGAGTGAGAGTGAATAAGGCTCTCACTTAGGTATATGGGGTTTTAGGAATGGGCCTTGGTCAATAATTGACTTGGGCCCTAATTGCACCCCTCCTTTTAATTCGATCCACCTCCTGAAATAGAGTACAACCCATTTAATTATTCCATTTAATTAAATCTAGTAGTCCCTCAAATAACTTAATTAAATAAATAATTAAATTATTTTAGGCGTGCTACAACTCTCCCCACTTAAAAAAATTTCGTCCTCGAAATTACCCGAGTCAAACAACTCGGATAGACTTCTTTCATCTTACTTTCCAATTCCTAAGTCGCACTCGCCAACGGCTCCCAACCAAACTACTTTCACTAGCTTGATCTCCTTCCCCCGCAACACCTTCACTTCACGGTCTTCAATTCTAACTGGCGTAGTTTCCACTGTGAGGTTTTCTCGCACTTCAACATTATCCATCTGAACTACGTGTGACGGGTCAGGAACATATTTCCGCAATTGCGACACGTGGAATACATCATGCAGATTAGACAGATTAGGTGGCAAGGCCACCCGATAGGCAACTTTCCCAACTCTTTCGAAATGCGGTATGGGCCAATGAAACGAGGGGTTAACTTTTTAGACTTCAGGGCACGACCCACACCTGTCACCGGAGTGACTCTCAAGAATACATGATCACCAGCTTGAAACTCTAGATCTTTCCTTCTCTTATCGTGATAACTCTTCTGCCTACTCTGCGAGGCTTTCATCTTCTCTTGAATCATCTTCACCTTCTCTGTGGTCTCCCGCACAATCTCGGGCCCTAACACCACACTCTCCCCCGACTCATACCAACACAAGGGTGTCCTACACCTCCTACCATACAATGCCTCGAAAGGCGCCATCCCGATACTCGCATGAAAACTGTTATTATAGGTGAATTCAATCAATGGCAAATGAGAATCCCATGAACCTCCCTGCTCAAGAACGCATGCTCTCAACAGATCCTCTAGTGACTGAATAGTCCTCTCCGATCTCGCCCATCCGTGTCTGCGGGGGTGATAAGCGGAACTCAATCTCAATTTAGAACCTAAGGCCTCTTGCAAGCCCTTCCAAAATTCAGAAGTAAATCTAGGGTCCCGATCAGATACGATACTCAAAGGAACTCCATGCAGCTTCACAATTGTCTTAACATAAATATCTGCCAACTTCGGAACTGGATAAGTCATATTAATCGGCAGAAAGTGAGCAGACTTTGTCAACCTATCGACGATCACCCATATGGCATCAAACCCCCCTCACCGTACTCGCAATCCAGTTACAAAATCCATAGAGATACTATCCCACTTCCATTCCAGTACATCCAATGGTTTGCATCAACCCCCGCGGCTTCGATGCTCTACCTTAGATTTCGACACGCCAAACAAGCATACACAAATTGGGCTACATCACGCCTGCCGGGCCACCAAAACAACTTCTTCAAATCTTGGTACATCTTTGTGGCCCCGGATGAATACTCAATTTACTTCGATGTCCCTCTTCCGAACTGACTTCTTAATCTCCTCATCATCAGGATACAAATCCTCCTCGGTATCTCAACACATCTTTGCGATCTAACTCATAATCTTTAACCTCGGAGTGATCGATCCCCACCGCCAATTCAACTAGTTTAATGTCTTGTTTTTGAGCCTCTCGAATAACGTCTAGAAATTCATTATGGATCTTCAACATTCCCACCGTACACACTCTTGGGCGTTACTTCATGACCAAACTCAAATCCCGAAATCGCTCAATCACTCGAGCTCTTTCACCATCAACGCAGACACATGAAGGGACTTCCTACTCAAGGCATCGGCTACGACATTAGCCTTCCCGGATGGTAATTCAAACTAAAGTCATAGTCTTTTAACAATTCCAACCACCTCCTTTGTCTCATATTCGGTTCCTACGGTCAAACAAATATCGCAACCCCTTATGATCATTTGAACACCTCAAACTTAGAACCATACAAATAGTGCCTCCATATCTTCAAGGTAAAGACAATTGCCGCAAGCTCCAAGTCATGAGTAGGGTAGTTCTTCTCATGAACCTCAACCGCCTAGACGATAGGCTACTACCTTACCTTCTTGCATCAAGACACCTCCCAAACCCATCTTGGAAGCATCACAATACACCACGAACGGCCGATCCGGAGCAGGCAATACCAAAATAGGAGATGTTGTCAACCTCCGCTTCAACTCATTGAAGCTCTCTTCACACCGTGCATCCCAAACGAAAGCCTTTCCTTACACGCGGTTGAGTCAACGGAAGGGCTAGCTTAGAGAAACCCTCAATAAACCTCCCGTAGTACCCACCAACCCCAAGAAACTTCGATCTCGACCACCGACTTTGGGCTCTCCCATTGCAACACAAAGATCAACCTTGGTGGATCTACGCCTATACCATCACCGGAAATTACATGGCCCGTAAAACTCACTTTGTTCAACCGAACTCGTGACTTTGACAACTTCGCATAGAGCTTCTTTTCCTTTAACACCCTCTAGCACTAACCTCAAGTGTTCTCTGCGTGCTCCTCTTCCGCGTCTTGGAATACACTAAAATATCATCTATAAATACCACCACAAAACGATCCAAGTGACTATGGAAGGTACGGTTCATGTACTCCATAAACACTCGCAAGTGCGTTGGTAACACCAAACGGCATTACAAAGATATTCATAGTGCCCATATCTAGTTCTCGTTTTGTTTTTTCGAACGTCTTCATCTTTCACCTTGATTTGGTGATAGCCCGACCTCAAGTCGATCTTACTAAACACTTTAGCACCCACCGGTGGTCCATCAGTCATCAATTTCGGGAGTGGGTACTTGTTCTTGATCGTTACTTTGTTCAACTGTCTATAGTCCACGCAAAGTCTCATGCTTCCATCCTTCTTCTTCACTAGCAACACACAGCGCTCCCCAGGCGACACACTAGGCCGAATGAACTTCTTCTCAAGTAACTCTTCTACATTTGTTTCTTTAACTCGGATAATTCAGATGTCGACATCCCAGTGCGGCGCCATAGACACCGGCCTCGTACGCGGTGCAAGGTCAATAGTAAATTCAACCTCCCTCTCCGGCGGAACACTCGGAATCTCATCAGGGAATACTTCCGGAAACTCGCACACTACCTTCAACCCTTCAATGACATCTTGACTCTCAACAGACAGAGACGCTATCAAAGCAAATAGATGAATTTCTTCCCTCATTATCCTACGCAATTGACCCGGAGGCCAAGAACACAGATTCTTCCTCTCCAGGAGGAAGGAAGTCTACAGATTTTCTAAAGCAGTTGATATGCACATGGTTATCAACTAACCAGTCCATACCAAGAATAACGCCCATTCCTCCAAAGGTAAACAAATAAGGTCAACAAGAAAATCTCTGCCGAAGGCCGACAGAGGACACTTAGCACACACTAGGGATGTAGTTACCGAACCCTTAGCTGGAGTATCAATAACCATCTCCCTCATCATAGAAGACAAATCAAGATTCAATTTTTCAAAGACACCCAATTTGGCAATGAATGAATGGGTAGCACCAGTGTCTACTATAGCAATTACAGAGTACCATAAATAAAACAAGTACCTCGAATCTCGTTATCATCCTCGGATCCCCGCCAAGGCAAACACTTTTCCTTAGCCTTCTCTTTCTTGGGTTTGGAGCATTTGGTACTAATGTGCCCCGCTTCCCATGTTGAAGCATATCATATCCTTTTGATCACACTCAGACATCCTATGACCCTCTTTCCCACAATGGAAACATCTTGGTACCTCGGGCTTACACTCAAAACTCTTGTGACCCGCCTTCCCACACTTAGTAGCACAATGATGGCGCGGGGCGTCTCCCACTTAGTTTCCTACCAAAGAACAACCTTCTCGCGCTTACCTTACCAATCGTAACCTCATATGGCTTTCCTCTAAACCGATTATTTCTCTTCTCCTTCACACTTTGTATGCAGCAGAACTATCCTCCTCAAAGATTCTACACTTATCAACCGGGCCTAGCAAAATCCCTAATCTCCTGATACCCAATCGCTTTCTTTATATCAGGGCGCAGACCACTCTCGAACTTGACGACTTGGAGAATTCCGACTCAAGACCATTAGCATAGTAAGGACAGAATTCGGCCAATTCCTCAAATTTGGCGGCATACTCAGCTACCGTCTTATTCCCTTGTTTCAACTCTAAGAACTCTACCTCCTTCTTAGCCCGCACATCCTCAGGGTAGTACTTTCTCTTGAACTCTCTGGTGAAAACCTCCCAAGTAACCTCTTCTCCAGCATCCCCTAGCCTCCTCAACGTGTTCAACCACCACTTATCGGCCTCTTCTGCTAACCTGTGGGTTCCCAACTTCACTTTTTGAGCAGTGGTGCACTCCATAACCCGAAAGATCCGCTCTATCTCCATTAGACAGGCCAATGCCCCATCGGGGTCATACCGTCCCTTGAAGGTGGGAGGGTTTTCCCTCTGGAACATTGCTAAATCACGAGCGTTCACAGCAGCACCATCATTCTGATTCCCAACAGCCTGGGCTATGGCTTGCAAAGCAGCAGCCAATGCAGCATCATCGCGTCTTGCCATCGAATCGAACTCTACACAAGGGAACACAATTAGATACAACAGATACAACACTTAGACACTTGGTCGGACAGACCAAACTTTTGCTCTGATACCACTATGTAACACCCCGATTCTACCCCATTTATTTATTTAATTATCAGAGTGTGAAAAGAACAACCAACATGCATCGGAGCGTTACACATCAACATTTAAACGACATTTAATAGTCAAATTTGGTCTTTCATTAAGACGACGAATAAGTACGTAGCACAACTCAAAATCCATCACAACGCAGCGGAATATAATGATTTATCACATGCATAATCTCAACCAACAACTTAATGTAAAATACACTTCATAGAAAACAATAACGCAAATAGAATGATAGTCTAAAGTAAAAGCAGCAAAATCAACAGTGTTCGTCTATCCCCCAGGTGCTACGTATCAGAGCGACTCGACACTGACTCTAAATAGGAAGGAGAGAAGGTCCTTCACACACGACTACCTGCATGTCACCCACGTAGGGGTAACATTGAAACAGAGAAAGGGTGAGTCCAACAACATAAAGGAATATATGATAAGTAATATGCGAGGTCTTAGCAACCATAAATACCAGTCAGCACAACATACAGTATTATCACAAACAACGCCATCGCTAGAACGCACGACCATATTACTACAACACGAATGGCAACAACACGATCGAGACATATGCATGGAAATGCAACCCACAACACACGGTATATGCATGTGGTACCGGTCAACATAAAACAACCTTTATCAACACTTTGAGCGGTGGCTCTAAGACCGCGCGACCTTTCAACACGTTGAGCAGAGCTCCAAGACCATGACCTTCAACACGGGGTATGCATATGCCATGCGATGGACTCATGAAACAACACAACCAAACAACGGCGCTGACCCCTTTCAACTACAACAACAACTTACCTAAGAGTATCATGGACTCACAGCAACAACAACGTGGTTTTGGTCTCACCGACCCAACAACAACAACAACAACTTAATTAAGGGTCTCATGGACCCACAACAACAACAACAGCAACTTAATATTTACTCTTTTAGCTACAAAGCAACAACACAATACGTTCATCCACATTTAAGCACAACAATTCAAATGACCCAAACACGACACAAAGTGACACCAAACAACACCTATTGGTGCCCTACGGTAACTTGGGCAACTCTGGGTGCCACAAACAACAACAAAGAGGCACCTGGCAGCAACTCCGATGCGCCAGGGCGCCAAAATTCCAGCACAGTGGCGCCTAGCAGCAACTTGGCTGCACTAGGCGCTCAAACACAAGACTTTGGCGCTGGCAAAGAATTTGCCGCACTGTGGCGCCTAAAACCTAGCACTTTGGCGCTGGCAAAGAATTGCCGCACTGTGGCGCTAAACTCCGGCAATGTGGCGCCTAGCAAGATACTGATCGCACTCAGGCGCTGAATCTCTGCAAAGTGGCGCCGGGCAACCTTCGATTTGCGCCATGGCGCCCAAACCAAAGAACTCGAACCAAAGAACTTGGCACTGGCAAGAACCTGCGCCGCGCGCCAAAAACAAGAATGCAAATGGCGCCAGTAAAGAACCTTGTTGCGCCATGGCGCCAATTCCTAGCACAATGGCGCCTAAAGTGGCACCTAAGTCCCCATTCCCGATTTATTTTTCCAATTCTCAAGAAACAAAGAATATTCAACAACAATTAAAACATCGAAACAACGGTTTGGATCACCAAAACACAAATTGGCAATTCTAACACAATGGGGCGCCAAACTCCTAGCCTAATGGCGCTAGGGTGTCAAAACTTCATTCCTTGGTGCATTTTACTAACAACCAAAGAACAACCACGTTTTGAACGGCATTTAGGCATTGGAACAACCATTTAAACTTCACCTCAATTACCTAGCATGATTCTAAGGTTCATTCATACATATCATCAAACATGTTATGAGCACAACTTCAACAACAAATATTCTCACATGGTAATTCACTCTCCAACCAAACCAAAGAACAAATTCACATCATAATTCACTCCTACAACTACTCAGAATTCTAACTAGCATCATAGTTACTAAATTCCCACATAAACCCCATCATATAAACCCTTAGGTAGTTTAACCCCCCCTTACCTTTGAAACTAGATGAAGATGAAGCTCTCCTTAGAATTCCCAACGAATTCCAAAGAATGGAAACTCCTCTCCTTCAATCGCAACCTCTGTTCTCGTCTCTCTCTCTCGATCGCGCTTCACTCTCTCGGGTTCTCTCTCTTCTTGAACGCACGGTAAAGTAGGAAAAAGCACAAGGAGAAAATTGGAATCATACACTTGGAATTATAAGGAAGAAGAATGGAGAAAAGGAAAGATTCAATGTTACCTTTGAAGCTTGAGAAGAAGAAATTCTTCTTTCTCCTTCCTTGCTGCATGACGACTGCCGTTCTCACGCTCTCCTCTCGATTTCTTTTCTTTCTTTCGGTTTGCAAGCTTTGAGTGAGAGTGAATAAGGCTCTCACTTAGGTATATGGGGTTTTAGGAATGGGCCTTGGTCAATAATTGACTTGGGCCCTAATTGCACCCTCCTTTTAATTCGATCCACCTCCGAAATAGAGTACAACCCATTTAATTATTCCATTTAATTAAATCTAGTAGTCCTCAAATAACTTAATTAAATAAATAATTAAATTATTTTAGGCGTTACAACTCTCCCCCACTTAAAAAAATTTCGTCCTCGAAATTACCTGAGTCAAACAACTCCGGATAGACTTCTTTCATCTTACTTTCCAATTCCCAAGTCGCACTCTCGCCAACGGCTCCCAACCAAACTACTTTCACTAGCTTGATCTCCTTCCCCGCAACACCTTCACTTCACGGTCTTCAATTCTAATCGGCGTAGTTTCCCATCGTGAGGTTTTCTCGCACTTCAACATTATCCATCTGAACTACGTGTGACGGGTCAGGAACATATTTCCGCAATTGCGACACGTGGAATACATCATGCAGATTAGACAGATTAGGTGGCAAGGCCACCCGACAGGCAACTTTCCCAACTCTTTCCGAAACGGTATGGGCCAATGAAACGAGGGGTTAACTTTTTAGACTTCAGGGCACGACCCACACCTGTCACCGGAGTGACTCTCAAGAATACATGATCACCAGCTTGAAACTCTAGATCTTTCCTTCTCTTATCGTGATAACTCTTTTCACTTTACTCTGCGAGGCTTTCATCTTCTCTTGAATCATCTTCACCTTCTCTGTGGTCTCCCGCACAATCTCGGGCCCTAACACCACACTCTCCCCCGACTCATACCAACACAAGGGTGTCCTACACCTCCTACCATACAATGCCTCGAAAGGCGCCATCCCGATACTCGCATGAAAACTGTTATTATAGGTGAATTCAATCAATGGCAAATGAGAATCCCATGAACCTCCTCGCTCAAGAACGCATGCTCTCAACAGATCCTCTAGTGGATCGAATAGTCCTCTCCGTCTGCCCATCTGTCTGGGGGTGATAAGCGGAACTCAATCTCAATTTAGAACCTAAGGCCTCTTGCAAGCCCTTCCAAAATTCAGAAGTAAATCTAGGGTCCCGATCAGATACGATACTCAAAGGAACTCCATGCAGCTTCACAATTGTCTTAACATAAATATCTGCCAACTTGGGAATGGATAAGTCATATTATTAATACAGAAAGTGAGCAGACTTTGTCAACCTATCGACGATCACCCATATGGCATCAAACCCCCTCACTGTACTCGGCAATCCAGTTACAAAATCCATAGAGATACTATCCCACTTCCATTCCGGTACATCCAATGGCTGCATCAACCCCGCCGGCTTCTGATGCTCTACCTTAGATTTCTGACACGTCAAACAAGCATACACAAATTGGGCTACATCACGCTTCAAGCCGGGCCACCAAAACAACTTCTTCAAATCTTGGTACATCTTTGTGGCCCCCGGATGAATACTCAATTTACTTCGATGTCCCTCTTCCAGAATTGACTTCTTAATCTCCTCATCATCAGGGATACAAATCCTCCCTCGGTATCTCAACACATCTTGCGCATCTAACTCATAATCTTTAACCTCGGAGTGATCGATCCCCACCGCCAATTCAACTAGTTTAATGTCTTGTTTTTGAGCCTCTCGAATAACGTCTAGAAATTCATTATGGATCTTCAACATTCCCAGCCGTACACTCTTAGGCGTTACTTCGCAGACCAAACTCAAATCCCGAAACTGCTCAATCAGCTCGAGCTCTTTCACCATCAACGCAGACACATGAAGGGACTTCCTACTCAAGGCATCGGCTACGACATTAGCCTTCCCCGGATGGTAATTCAAACTAAAGTCATAGTCTTTTAACAATTCCAGCCACCTCCTTTGTCTCATATTCAGTTCCTTCTGGTCAAACAAATACTGCAACCCCTTATGATCGCTGAACACCTCAAACTTAGAACCATACAAATAGTGCCTCCATATCTTCAAGGTAAAGACAATTGCCGCAAGCTCCAAGTCATGAGTAGGGTAGTTCTTCTCATGAACCTCAATCGCCTAGACGCATAGGCTACTACCTTACCTTCTTGCATCAAGACACCTCCCAAACCCATCTTGGAAGCATCACAATACACCACGAACGGTCGATCTGGAACAGGCAATACCAAAATAGGAGATGTTGTCAACCTCCGCTTCAACTCATTGAAGCTCTCTTCACACCGTGCATCCCAAACGAAAGCCTTTTTCCTTACACGTCGGTTGAGTCAGCGGAAGGGCTAGCTTAGAGAAACCCTCAATAAACCTCCCGTAGTACCCACCAACCCCAAGAAACTTCGATCTCGATCCACCGACTTTGGGCTCTCCCATTGCAACACAAAGATCAACCTTGGCCGGATCTACGCCTATACCATCACCGGAAATTACATGGCCCGGAAAACTCACTTTGTTCAACCGTAACTCGTGACTTTGACAACTTCGCATAGAGCTTCTTTTCCTTTAACACCTCTAGCACTAACCTCAAGTGTTCTGCGTGCTCTCTCTACGTCTTGGAATACACTAAAATATCATCTATAAATACCACCACAAAACGATCCAAGTGACTATGGAAGGTACGGTTCATGTACTCCATAAACACTCCGGCAAGTGCGTTGGTAACACCAAACGGCATTACAAAGATATTCATAGTGCCCATATCTAGTTCCAAAGTCGTCTTACAACGTCTTCATCTTTCACCTTGATTTGGTGATAGCCCGACCTCAAGTCGATCTTACTAAACACTTTAGCACCCACCAGCTGGTCCATCAAGTCATCAATTCTCGGGAGTGGGTACTTGTTCTTGATCGTTACTTTGTTCAACTGTCTATAGTCCACGCAAAGTCTCATGCTTCCATCCTTCTTCTTCACTAGCAACACAGGCGCTCCCCAAGGCGACACACTAGGCCGAATGAACTTCTTCTCAAGTAACTCTTCTAGCTGTTTCTTTAACTCAGATAATTCAGATGCTGACATCCGGTACGGCGCCATAGACACCGGCCTCGTACCCGGTGCAAGGTCAATAGTAAATTCAACCTCCCTCTCCGGCGGAACACTCGGAATCTCATCAGGGAATACTTCCGGAAACTCGCACACTACCTTCAACCCTTCAATGACATCTTGACTCTCAATGCATGAGAGACGCTATCAAAGCAAATAGATGAATTTCTTCCCTCATTATCCTACGCAATTGACCCGGAGGCAGCAACACAGATTCTTCCTCTCCAGGAGGAAGGAAGTCTACAGATTTTCTAAAGCAGTTGATATGCACATGGTTATCAACTAACCAGTCCATACCAAGAATAACGCCCATTCCTCCAAAGGTAAACAAATAAGGTCAACAAGAAAATCTCGCCAGAAGGCCGACAGAGGACACTTAGCACACACTAGGGATGTAGTTACTGAACCCCTTTGGAGTATCAATAACCATCTCCTCATCATAGAAGACAAATCAAGATTCAATTTTTCAAAGACACAATTTGGCAATGAATGAATGGGTAGCACCAGTGTCTACTATAGCAATTACAGGAGTACCATAAATAAAACAAGTACCTCGAATCTCGTTAGCATCCTCGGATCCTGCCAAGGCAAACACTTTTCCCTTAGCCTTCTCTTTCTTGGGTTTGGAGCATTTGGTACTAATGTGCCCCGCTTCCCCACAGTTGAAGCATATCATATCCTTTTGATCACACTCCGACATCCTATGACCCTCTTTCCCACAGCGGAAACATCTTGGTACCTCGGGCTTACACTCAAAACTCTTGTGACCCGCCTTCCCACACTTGTAGCACACAATGGCCGCGGGGGCGTCTCCCCCACTTAGTTTCCTACCAGCAACAACCTTCTGCTTACCCTTACCAGTCGTAACCTCATATGGCTTTCCTCTAAACTGATTATTTCTCTTCTCCTTCACAGCCTTGTATGCAGCAGAACTATCCTCCTCAAAGATTCTACACTTATCAACCAGTATCTAGCAAAATCCCTAATCTCCTGATACCCAATCGCTTTCTTTATATCAGGGCGCAGACCACTCTCGAACTTGACGCACTTGGAGAATTCCGACTCAGCACCATTAGCATAGTAAGGACAGAATTCGGCCAATTCCTCAAATTTGGCGGCATACTCAGCTACCGTCTTATTCCCTTGTTTCAACTCTAAGAACTCTACCTCCTTCTTAGCCCGCACATCCTCAGGGTAGTACTTTCTCTTGAACTCTCTGGTGAAAACCTCCCAAGTAACCTCTTCTCCAGCATCCCCTAGCCTCCTCAACGTGTTCAACCACCACTTATCGGCCTCTTCTGCTAACCTGTGGGTTCCCAACTTCACTTTTTGAGCAGTGGTGCACTCCATAACCCGAAAGATCCGCTCTATCTCCATTAGCGTGCCAATGCCCCATCGGGTCATACCGAATCCCTTGAAGGTGGGAGGTTTTCCTCCGGAACATTGCTAAATCACGAGCGTTCACAAAGCAAAGCACCATCATTCTCGATTCCCAAACTGGCACGGGCTATGGCTTGCAAAGCAAAGCAGACCAATGCAAAGATCATCGCGTCTTGCCATCGAATCGAACTCTACACAAGGGAACACAATTAGATACAACGAGATACAACACTTAGACACTTGGTCTGGACGGACCAAACTTTTGCTCGATACCACTATGTAACACCCCGATTCTACCCCATTTATTTATTTAATTATCGAGTGTGAAAAGAACAACCAACATGCATCGAGGCGTTACACATCAACATTTAAACGACATTTAATAGTCAAATTTGGTCTTTCATTAAGACGACGAATAAGTACGTAGCACAACTCAAAATCCATCACAACGCAAATGAATATAATGATTTATCACATGCATAATCTCAACCAACAACTTAATGTAAAATACACTTCATAGAAAACAATAACGCAAATAGAATGATAGTCTAAAGTAAAAGCAAAGCAAAATCAACAAAGTGTTCGTCTATCCCCTGTGTGCTACGTATCGAGCGACTCGAAAATCGACTTAAATAGGAAGGAGAGAAGGTCCTTCACACACACGACTACCGCATGTCACCCACGTAGGGGTAACATTGAAACAGAGAGAAAGGGTGAGTCCAACAACATAAAGGAATATATGATAAGTAATATGCGAGGTCTTAGCAACCATAAATACCGACAAGACAACATACGGTATTATATCACAAACAACGCCATCAAGAAGTTACCGACCATATTACTACAACACGAATGGCAACAACACGATCGAGACATATGCATGGAAATGCAACCCACAACACGGGTATATGCATGTGGTACCGGATCAACATAAAACAACCTTTATCAACACTTTGAGCGGTGGCTCTAAGACCGCTGACCTTCAACACGTTGAGCGAGCTCCAAGACCGCAGACCTTCAACACGGGGTATGCATATGCCATGCGATGGACTCATGAAACAACACAACCAAACAACGGCGACACCCTTTCAACTACAACAACAACTTACCTAAGAGTCTCATGGACTCACAGCAACAACAACGTGGTTTTGGTCTCACCGACCCAACAACAACAACAACAACTTAATTAAGGGTCTCATGGACCCACAACAACAACAACAGCAACTTAATATTTACTCTTTTAGCTACAAAGCAACAACACAATACGTTCATCCACATTTAAGCACAACAATTCAAATGACCCAAACACGACACAAAGTGACACCAAACAACACCTATTGGTGCCCTACGGTAACTTGGGCAACTCTGGGTGCCACAAACAACAACAAAGAGGCACTGGCAAAGAACTCCGATGCGCCGTGGCGCTAAAATTCCAAAGACAATGGCGCTAGCAAAGAATTTGGCCGCACTAGTGGCGCTCAAACACAAGACTTTGGCGCTGGCGGCAATTTGCCGTTGCACGTGGCGCCTAAAACCTAGCACTTTGGCGCTGGCAAAGAATTGCCGCACTGTGGCGCCTAAACTCAAAGAATGTGGCGCTAGCAAGATTTGACCGCACTGTGGCGCGAGAATCTCAAAGTGGCGCCAGCAAAGAACTCAGATTGCGCCATGGCGCCAAACCAAAGAACTCGAACCAAAGACTTGGCACTGGCAAAGAACCTCGTTGCGCAAGGCGCTAAAACAAGACAAATGGCGCCAGCAAAGAACCTTGTTGCGCCATGGCGCCAATTCTAAGCACAATGGCGCTAGTGGCACCTAAGTCCCCATTCCCGATTTATTTTTCCAATTCTCAAGAAAACGGCAATATTCAACAACAATTAAAACATCAAAAACAACGGTTTGGATCACCAAAACACAAATTGGCAATTCTAACACAATGGGGCGCCAAACTCCTAGCCTAATGGCGCGCTAGTGGTGTCAAAACTTCATTCCTTGGTGCATTTTACTAACAACCAAAGAACAACCACGTTTTGAACGGCATTTAGGCATTGGAACAACCATTTAAACTTCACCTCAATTACCTAGCATGATTCTAAGGTTCATTCATACATATCATCAAACATGTTATGAGCACAACTTCAACAACAAATATTCTCACATGGTAATTCACTCTCCAACCAAACCAGCAACAAATTCACATCATAATTCACTCCTACAACTACTCAGAATTCTAACTAGCATCATAGTTACTAAATTCCCACATAAACCCCATCATATAAACCCTTAGGTAGTTTAACCCCCCCTTACCTTTGAAACTAGATGAAGATGAAGCTCTCCTTAGAATTCCCAACGAATTCCAGCAATGGAAACTCCCTCTCCTTCAATCGCAACCTCCGTTCCTCGTCTCTCTCTCGATCGCGCGCTTCACTCTCTCGGGTTCTCTCTCTTCTTGAACGCACGGGGTAGCAGGAAAACAGCAAGGAGAAAATTGGAATCATACACTTGGAATTATAAGGAAGAAGAATGGAGAAAAGGAAAGATTCAATGTTACCTTTGAAGCTTGAGAAGAAGAAATTCTTCTTTTCTCCTTCCTTGCTTGCGACGCCGTTCTCACGCTCTCCCTCTCTGATTTCTTTTCTTTCTTTCGGTTGCAAGCTTTGAGTGAGAGTGAATAAGGCTCTCACTTAGGTATATGGGGTTTTAGGAATGGGTCTTGGTCAATAATTGACTTGGGCCCTAATTGCACCCCTCCTTTTAATTCGATCCACCTCCTGAAATAGAGTACAACCCATTTAATTATTCCATTTAATTAAATCTAGTAGTCCCTCAAATAACTTAATTAAATAAATAATTAAATTATTTTAGGGCGTTACAACCAACTTTGGGGAAGCTTGAGGCCGTTGTGTCTACTGTTCACTTAAAAATGAAGTTCTATGACAACAATGGCCAGGTTGCCACACTAGCAGGAGACATAGAGGCGGCTAAGAAGAGCCACTACTATATCAGGACATCTGCGATGCACAGGCCGTAAGCTCCGACCCTCAGAATTTAGGGGAAGGACACCAAGTCAATCTTGCTAATTTGGATGCCCGTTACGACCCTGATAGCGACCCGGAGGATGAGGATGATGACTTAGCCCGCGAGCTAAAGAATAGACTGAAGCGTCCAGAACCCCATGGGTAGTTCATTGATGTCCAACTAGGGGATGACCCGGCCAAGACAGTCAAGATTGGGAGTGACCTGCCCGAGCAGGTCAAGTAGGGGCTTACCGCTTGTCTAAGAGAATACGCTAATTTGTTTGCCTGGCAAGCGTCAGATATGCCCGGAGTTCCCATGGAGGTCGCTTGCCACCAACTCTCAGTCGACGAAACAGCCAAGCCAGTCGCACAGAGGAGAAGAGTTCAGAATGAAGAAAAGGCTAGGGCAGCGACCCAAGCAGTTGACGACTTGATTAAAGCAAATTTTGTGGAAGAAATTAAGTACACCACATGGCTTTCGAATGTCGTGTTGGTTAAAAAGAAGAATGGGAAGTGGCGAATGTGTGTAGATTATACCGACCTGAATAGGGCGTGCCCTAAGGACGCTTTTCCTGTGCCTAGTATTGACAAACTGGTAGATGGCGCTTCAGGGTATAAGTTACTTTCTTTCTTGGACGCATATTCAGGCTACAACCAAATCACCATGTACCCACTTGATCGTCATAAGACCGCCTTTATGACCGACCGAGGCAATTTCTGTTACAAGGTAATGCCTTTTGGGTTGAAGAACGCTGGGGCGACTTACCAGCGCATGATGAGCAAGATATTTGACAAACAGATCGGTCGGGTGGCCGAGGTCTACCTAGACGACATGATCATAAAGATCAAGTCGGCCGATCAGCACATCGACGATTTAAAAGAAGTTTTTGAGGAAGCAAGAAATAGCTCACTCAGGTTAAACCCGGAAAAGTGCACCTTTGGGGTGCGGGCTGGGAAGTTCCTGGGTTTTCACCTAACGGAGAGAGGAATTGAAGCCAACCCTGACAAGTGCAGGGCGGTCGCCGAAATGAGGCCGCCAACTACAAAGAAAGAAATCCAACAATTGAACGGCATGGTCGTCGCCCTTTCCAGGTTCATACCTCAGTCAGCCTGCAAGTCGCTCCCCCTGAAAAAGAACGTGGATTTTGAATGGACTGATCAATGTCAGCAAGCGTTGGACGACTTAAAAGCAGCCTTGACCAATCCACCTGTAATGACTAAGCCACTCCCAGGTGACACGCTATATCTTTACCTAGCGATCACTGAGGAAGCTTTGAGTGCCGTCCTAGTCAAGGAAAGCGACACAAAGCAGAATCCTGTGTATTTTATCAGCAAAGTCTTGCAGGGACCAGAAGCCCGTTACCAGATAATTGAGAAGCTAACACTCGCACTATTGGTGGCCGCTCGCAGATTGAGGCCGTATTTTGTGGCACACCAAATAGTTGTAAGGACTGATCAACCTATACGACAGATCCTCCATCGACCAGACCTGGCAGGCCGCATGATCAAGTGGGAGGTAGAACTAAGCGAGTTCGGAATCAAGTTTGAACCAAGGTCGGCAGCCAAGGCGCAAGTATTGGCCGACTTCATAGCTGAGATGACCCCAATTCCAGACGACCATTCTGCCACTACTTGGACTTTACATGTTGACGGCTCTTCAAACTCCAAGGGAAGTGGGGCCGGTTTGATTTTGGAAAATTCCTCAGGTTTGGCCGTAGAAGTGTCACTCACGTTCGCCTTCCACACCTCAAATAACCAGGCGGAGTATGAGGCCTGTATAGCAGGATTGTTGCTCGCTAAAGAGTTCAACGTAGACCGGGTAGAACTACGCTCTGATTCTCTTTTGGTCGTCTCCCAAATCCAGAAGCTATATGACACAAAGGACGAAGTCTTGAAGAATTACCTGGCTAAGGTAAGGGAATTGCTTAGCAAGTTCGACCGAGCGGAAGTAAAGCACGTGCCGAGAACGGAAAACGTGCGAGCGGACATACTTTCAAAACTGGCTAGCACTAAAGCTCCCGGGAACCACCGAAGCTTAATTCAAGAGACACTCACTCGGCCGAGCGTGGCGACCAAGACTGATAAATCCCTTGCCATCCTCTGCATTGATTCAGAGAAAGACTGGATCGCTCCTATACTGCAGTATATCTTGAACGGTGAAGAACCAGACGACCGGAAGGAGGCAAAGCTCTTAAGCAAGCGGGCGACCAAGTACTCCGTCATTGAAGGAAAGCTTTATAGAAGAGGTTTCTCTTCTCCGCTATTGAGATGTTTGACGCCCGCCGAAGCAGACCACGTTTTAAGAGAGATTCACGAAGGTTTATGCGCCAGTCATCAGGGAGGTCGCTCCATAGCAAAGCGAGCTTTGAAAGCTGGTTTTTACTGGCCGACCATGGAAGAGGACGCTAAAAAGCTGGTCCAGAAGTGCAACAAGTGTCAGGTGCATGAAGACGTTCATATTGCCCCTGCCTCCGAACTGCAGAGCCTCACCTCACCTTGGCCATTTGCTTGGTGGGGAATGGATCTTCTAGGGCCGTTTCCACCTGCCCCGGGTCAGTTCAAGTTTTTGATTGTAGCAGTTGACTACTTCACCAAATGGATAGAGGCTGAGCCACTAGCGACCATTACTGCAGCCAAAGTGAGCAAGTTCTTCAGTCGTAATGTGTTAGCCCGTTTTGGCGTCCCCCTACAATTGATAACAGATAATGGGACTCAATTCGCAGACCGGAAGTTCGAAGAGATGCTGGCCGACTTGGGGGTGAAACAGCGTTTCACTTCAGTTGAACATCCACAGACCAACGGCCAAGCAGAGGCGGCCAACAGGGTCATTTTGCGGGGATCGAAGAGAAGGTTGGACGAGGCCAAAGGGAGCTGGGTTGAAGAACTACAGTCAGTCCTCTGGGTGTATCGAACGACCCCTCATTCGACAACGGGCGAGTCGCCCTTCAGGCTGGTCTATGGGATCGATGCAATAATTCCAATCGAGATGAGCGAGCTAAGTTGGAGGACCAACAATCCACCAACAGCAGTAGAGAACGAGCAAGCCACCAGAGAAGAGCTCGACCTAGTAGACAAACTGCGAACCAAGGCTTCTCTCAAGGAACAACTTGTCAAGCAGAAGGTCGCTGCAAGGTACAACTCTCGCGTTCAAAAAAGGGAATTCTCAATCGGCCAACTCGTTCTCAGGCGGGCAGACGTTGGAAATAAGAACGCTCGACAGGGGAAACTTGCACCAAACTGGGAAGGACCGTATCGCATCATCATCAAGACAGGCAAAGGAGCCTACGAGCTAGAAACCATGAACGGTGCGACCATACCCAGGACATGGAATGCTGAGAAACTGCGGAAATACTATGTATAAATGCAAAGATGTATTGACCGACCAAAAATGAAATGAAAAGCTGGCGGGCGCTCTTTTTCCCCACTGGGGTTTTTTACAGAGGCCTGACCATAAAAAGACTTGTGTTCTTTTGTTTCATGCACGAATGTATGACCGGTCGCTCGTCATGAGAGTAGCAATAGAGCGACCGATGTGTCACCGAGATGACATACCAACGAACGCCATCGTATGGCCCAATCGAGCGCCATCGTATGGCAAAGAGCAAGCCGCTGCGCGTAGCGGCCTGCAAATTTAAACAAACGCCATCGTATGGCCCAATCGAGCGCCATCGTATGGCAAAGAGCAAGCCGCTGCGCGTAGCGGCCTGCAAATTTAAACAAACGCCATCGTATGGCCCGATCTAGCGCCATCGTATGGCAAAGAGCAAGCCGATGCGCGTAGCGGCCTGCAAATTTAAACAAACGCCATCGTATGGCCCAATCGAGCGCCATCAAATGGCAAAGAGCAAGCCGCTGCGCGTAGCGGCCTGCAAATTTAAACGAGCGCCATCGTATGGCCCAATCGAGCGCCATCGAATGGCAAAGAGCAAGCCGCTGCGCGTAGCGGCCTGCGAGTTTAAACGAATGCCATCGAATGGCAAAGAGCAAGCCGCGCGCGTAGTGGCCTGCAAATATACTCGAACACCATCGTATGGCAAAAAGCGAGCGATCGTTTAGCAAAACGTACGTGCAAAGCTATAACGAAGATGCGAAAGACGAGCTACAGAAAAGTTAAGCATTCATTCAAAAGCTAAGGGTTTAGTACCGATTACAAAATAGGAACGACCAGGTTACAATCTGGGCGTCCTCAAGTGTTAACCGCTCGCAGGCGGACAAAATAGTTCAAAATAAGTCTAACCGCTCGCAGGCGGACAAATAGCTCAAAAGTAAATTAAACCGCTCGCAGGCAGACAAGAACTGTTCGAAATAAGACAAGTAATGATTAGGAAGAACTGGCACGATAAACGACGGCCCGCTCGTGGACGACCTTCCCCTTTTCAACCTTCCGGGGACGAACGATCTCTTGGTCAACCACGCAGTGGTCGAAGTTTATCACAGCCTCATCAACAATCAGAGCAGGGTTTGAAAGCTTGATTTGGTCGACTGCATTGTTGAACTGGTACTGGGCCGCCCCCAAAGCTTTGGTGACGGCCTCCTTAAAAAGAGCCTTGTACCTATCTCTCTCTTGCTCAACAACGCTCATGCCGGTCTTCAAAGATGTGACCTGGTCAAAGAGTTCTTTCTTCTTCTCATTCAGGCGTTCGACCTCCTTTTCAGCAGTAGCTTTTTCGGCCAGCGCCATATCCCTGGCCGCCTCGACTCCGGTTTGAGCGATCACCAAGGCCGCCATCTGAGTTTCGGCTTCTTGAAGTTTTTGCTCATAAGTCGCTGTCTGCTGGGCCCTCGGTTCAACCTCTTCCAGTTTCTTGAGCAGCCGGTCCCTATCTTCTATCATCTCTGTCAAGTTCAACAAAGCGGATTGCAGTTTAAAAGATTTGTCTGACAAGTCGTCTTCAAGGTATGAAATTTTATGTAAAACTCGCCTACCTGCCAGACGATCTGCCTCCTCCTCTTGATACTTCTTAAACAGTTGGTCAGCGGCCTTCATAGCATCCGCCATCACCTCGAATGGTTCTTCCTTGAAGCGGGCGCAATCTTCATCCCCCAGACCAAGCAAGTCAAGTTTGGCTGACCGACCGGAGTGGCTTTTGCTTTTATGGCCTTTGTGTTTCTTCCTCTCGGAAGGCTCGCCTTCATTTGGGCGCCCCCTCTTG
Organism: Oxytropis ochrocephala; assembly: GCA_020916435.1. Taxonomy (NCBI): domain Eukaryota; kingdom Viridiplantae; phylum Streptophyta; class Magnoliopsida; order Fabales; family Fabaceae; genus Oxytropis; species Oxytropis ochrocephala. Next base: position 56,597,424 of record CM037094.1, read on the forward strand.
TTAGTCTTTTCGGTTGCAAGCGGGATGATGGGGAGAACATTTCTGTCAACATTGGCTGTTGGGTCGTCCAGATCGATCAGCGACCGCTCAGTGGCAACCACCTGTTGAGGGGCGTCTCCCTCAACATTCACAGCGGTCGTTCCTCGAGGAGGAGAATTGTTCCCATCTTTCGCCGCCCATTGAGCAAAGAAGTCAAAGTCTTCAACGCCCGCCATAGCAACTGCAGGAAATAGAATACGAGTTAGAAATGCTACAAGGAATCAAACAAATAAAAACTGATGTTTGAGGGACCACCCACCAAGGGCGGCTTTGACGGCCTGAATGCCTCGGGCGTCCACAATTTTATTAATTTTAATGCGACCCCCAGGGACGCGAGAAGCAATCCTCTTAAGCCTGTGAATTGTGTCAAGATCTGCAATATTGAGCTCCACTTCCTTGTAGGAATATGCCCCGGGCTTCTTCAAAAAGTGGTCGTAGGACCACAGGGTCGGCAAGAGGGGCGTCCCAGAATTCTTACCCTCAACCATTTGGGCTATCCCATTCATCGCCTCTTTTGTGTAAGGAACGACCCAGAAGAAGTCATTCTTCCACCCGGTCGGCAGAGATTCCATGTAGGACTTGAAGAAGTTATACTGCGACTGGTTCTTCAGTGAGACGGCCTCTTTGCGGGCTCCTTTCGTCCCCGGCTCATAAAGGTAGCTCATTTCCATCAGCGTGAAAAACAACCTCAAAGAGACCGGTCGTTCCAACGCGGTCAGGATGTCCTCGTAGCCTTGTAAGAACGCCTGGCGCTCGTGTTCGGGATTGTGAAGGAGCGACCTTGAGGTACCGCAAAACTTGCCTTTGGAACCGAGTAAAAGGGGGACGATCCCCATACGTTCGAAAACGACTCGGTACATTGTGAATTTCAGCTCGTCGGTCCAAGTCGAGATATTATCATCCCTCTCCATGCCGTCAACTCTCCAGCCTTCGGCATAGAATTGGGCTGTTAAGTCCGCTTCTTCCGAAGTATGGCGGCGCACTTTGCTTCTATGGTTTCTCAGGGTTGAAGAAACCCAAGACATGTCTTTCTCGGCCGCGTCATCGAGATCGTCTTGGACTGGTCCCAAAGCCATGTCCTGGGTCGCACTTGGCACGCTCTGCAAGGGCACTAGGTCCTCAACGGTTTGAACATCGGTAGCTTGAGCCTCGTTAAGAACGGGAGCTGATTCTTCTGCGCCGCTCCTAGAGTTTGTGTCCCTTTCAATTCGGCTAGACCGTTGAGAAGAGTCAGAGGACGACCGTGACGTTGAGCCTGAAGATTTGGGCGACCCATCTTGAGAATTTGAAGACGACCCCTCTGAGCTGGAAGCTTTGGGTGATTCGTTCTTAGAAGTGGAAGACGACCTCACTAGAACAGAGCTCGGCTGAGCCATTTTGTGAGCTAGAGAGACGGCCAGGCTGCTAGAGATACGACGAGTTTGCTTCGTCCGGGCCAGAGTAAACCTGTAGAGGGGGAAGCGGTCAAGTTCGAGCGCATACAATAAGAGGGGGCGACTTGGTCGTCCCCCGACCTGCTACCCCCTCCACCGGTTGGAATTTCAAAGGAATAAAATAAAACAAAAAGAAGGGCGTTCGTGTTACCTGAGAGGCCGGTAGTTGAATCCTGCGCGAGGGGCACGGGCGGGCCGGTTTTGGAGCGAGCGGGCAAAGGCAGACAGCGAGCTAGCGAGACCGATTTCAAAGTCGGAAGAAAGGAGTGAATGAAGAGTGGGTTCCTCTAACCCCACCACCTTATATAGTGGGCCAATGGTCACTTCAGGCCCAAGAGTGAAGAGGCGCACTTTTTCATCTTCCATCAACACTTGGTCTGAGAGAAACGAAAAGGCACACCTTGGAGAAGCCAAGCGTCACCTCGGAAGATGTGAAATCACATCACTAAATCACTTGACACCTCAGCGCTTGTGACGAAAGCACTTCAAAAACAACTGAAGCGGTCGAGATGGGGGAAGCGACCCCAGGGTAGATTTCGGTCCCGAGCGACCTAGCATACAGGCCGCAAGGCAGGTCGTGGTTCAGTGTGGCAGCGCCCACGAAATTCAAGAGATCACGGCCGCTCACCCCTTCTCACTCGACCATTCACGGCACCACTCGAGGGCAGCAGATCAAGCCTTAGCCCGCCTACTGCAACCCAGGCTTGGGGGGCAACTGTTCTGGAGTGGACTCAAGGCCCAATGCAGTCCAATAGGCCCAATAAGGCCCAATACTGTAGCTATAAATATGGCATGAATCCCAAGGAATTACGTACGTCATTATTACTTGTGGTCCTATTTACTGTTCACTGTTGACTTGGGCGTCGAAGTGCTTTCGCAAGTACCACCCGCGCGCGACCGAGACTCAAGGACTCCAATACTCTCTGCGACCGAGCTAAGGACTACACCAGCATCACTCATATTGGTCTTGCACGATCAACTATAATCATAATTAAATCATAACTAGAATTATTTTATTAAAATTCTACTTTGAATCCTTGTGTGTTTCAAGTGAAATAGACATTTGTTTAAAGAAAATCTGCTTTGATAGACATAGTTTTTATTCTCAAATTTTGGGTGTATTGATAATGTATAAAAAAAGCAGTTGGTCGTTGGTTATAATACTCGGTCAAAAACTAATTCTGTTTCTGAATCATTTTAATTCTGTTTTTTTATTTTTTCCCTTTTTAACTTTTGTTTGCCTGTTTTGCTCTCTTGCCTTGGGTTTTGGTCTAGTCTCCCCCTTAGTTTTGCTCTCAAAATGGTGCCATAATTATTTTACCTCATTCATATCCTAAATTTTGGAAGGTTGGAATAAATAAGTAAATACAACAGTCATCAGTTTGAAAGAAAGAAAAAACTTTGAAAGGAACTATTAAAATTCTAGAGTTATAGTTTTCTTAAAAGTTACAGGAACTAGTCAAAACAAACTAAAAAAATAGACAACCGATAAAATAAGTAAAGAACTAAACAGTGATTCCTAAAAAAAACCATCTAACAGAAATATTTGGTTTGGTTTGGAAATAATAATAACATTGATAAAAATATTACAAGAAAGCAAAGCATAAAACAACTAAAGAGAATTAAAAACAAGAAAAAGGAAGGAAAGGATGAAGAAACTTGATGATTCAAAAGTAGAGAATTTGTTTTCCTTCCGTAAAAGTGTGTTTCTTTCTGAGTGAAAGATATGTGTGTGTATTGGTAAACTAAGTGAAAGTTGAGTTCTATTTATAGCACTCTAATAGGTTATCTGGTAAACATTTTGTATACGTATCAGTTACAAGAGAAATTCATGTTCATCACTTCTTAGCCACACATCCATCCTTAGAATTTTACTTTCTACGTCTGTGTTGTTTCTAGAACAAATAAGAGACATATTTTTAGTATTTTGATGAGAGTAAGAGACATATGTTCAGTAAAATAAAATTTTGCAGATACACTTTCGATCTTCATATTTTATAGAACTTAATGAACAAACTTTCAAAATTTTCCGATAAATTTGGACTTCTTAGTGCAGTACAATTTTGCAGTGAGAGATCCTTTTTAGCTATAATTTGATGAAGTTTTAAGCTCAAATTTTTTCCATAAGCTTGTATAATATTTATCCATAGTCCTACGATTTTTTTTAAAAAAACATTCTCTAAATACCAAACTAATTATTATTCTATATAAGAAAATATATAATTATAATACAAATAAAGAAACTAAAATTTTAGGGTGTTAATTACATGTACCATAAAAGAATCATACATTCAGCTAGTCAAACGGTAACTCTCTTAATTTGATAACAACTTTATAACATTCTAACATGAAGACATCTCATTAAATTTTACACTCACTATCCAAAACCACAACAGATCTTATTCTACTCTTTAAAAATGGTTCAGGGATCAAGACTAATATCATCATTAACAATCTAAAGTAAATTCATAAGAATTAGTGCAATAAAAAGCATTATATATATTCCCAATTTTTTGAACTACAATTTGGTGTAGCAAGTTGTTGAAATAGTAAATAATGATCAGGTTGAAATTAGTGTTGTATGATAACAGAAATTATGTAACTTTGGTGATTTTATTAAACTATCATACAATATTGGATTTGTAAACAACCATTCATCTTAATCTTAATAATATTAAGGCTAACTTGAATGTACACAAGTTTAGGAGTGGTGTATGTGGACTCCACAATCATTTTAGTGGGTCCTATAAGCAATGTGTGAGTGAGAAAAATAGAAATATTCAATTTGCAAGAAAAATGCATGTGTCATGGGTGGGACCCATTATTCTAAAATATATTTTTTATTGCTATAATCTTTTAATCTTAAGGAAAAATTGATGCTAAACAAGAATTGGTGAAAAATAAAATTAGTTTTGTGACAAAATGTGTAAAGTGCAGTGCTTAATTAAACAATGTGTTTTCGAGTACTTTACGGCTCAAAAAAATTTTAACGGTTCAAATAGGCAAATTCGTTCCTCGATAATCAGTTTGGTGAAAAATAAAATTAACTTCATGAAAAAATATGTAAAGTGCAGGCTAAACATTGTGTTTAGGGTCCAAAATTATTTTAGATGTTCAAATATGCGAATTTCGTTCCTCACTAATCGAGTTGGTGGAAAAATTATTACGTGAGAGAATAAGTATAGGGAAACGCTAAGCAGTGTGTTATGAGATACTTTACAGTCCGGAAAATATATGTTTATATACACGAAATTCGTTCCTCGATAATCAGTTTGGTGAAAAAATTAATTTCTCGACAAAATACTAAAGTGCGATCATAAGCAATGTGTTTTAGGGTACTTTAAGTTTCGAAAAAAAATTTCTAACTAATTAAATACACAAAGTTTGTACTTTGTACCTTGATAACCGATTTGGTAATAAAAATAATACTGTGACAAAATATGTAAAGTGTGACGCTAAACAGTGTGTTTTTGGGTACTTTAGGGTTCGGATAAAATTTTAACGGTTCAAATACGCCAAGTTTGACCCTCATTAATCGACTTACGCAAATAAAAATTAATTTCGTGACAAAAGATGTAAAGTGCGACCCTTATCAGTGTGTTTGGTATTTTTAGGGTTTGGAAACATTTAGGTACCCATATTTTCAGCAAGCATCTACGTGCTTTAGAAGACCATCACAAATTATCAATAAGAAAGTTGTTAAAACAGGAGGAAAGTAATTATAGAGTTGAAATAGTTGGGAGATTCTAAATAATAATTTTAGTTTTTTCTTTGGATTTTTATTTATTTTTGTTTTTACTTTAAACTGAAATTACCCAAGTGAGCATTTTTCCATTTTAAAATTCAACCTATATATATATATATATATATATATATATATATATATATATATATATATATATATCACTAATTTGTTTCATCACATAATTTTTCACCTATCAAATAGTTCAAGTACGTAACAAATCGAAATATATATATGTGTAAATAGTCATTTTGGTCCCTGAAAGTGTAACTCGCTGTCAATTTGGTCCCTGAATCGAGTGAAAATGCAAAATGGTCCCTGAAAGTGTAATCCGTCTGTCACGTTAGTCCCTCCCGTTAATGCGCGTTGTTAACTCCGTTAATCCATCCGTTACTGTCAGTTTAGTCCCTGAAAGATGTCACTTACTGTCAGTTTGGTCCCTGAAACATATACGTGAATTCATTTTAGTCTCTCGAATCTTAAGTTACTTCAGCAAAATTGTGTTATATATAATTCATTACCAATTCTTCTCTTTTATGGCTGATCCTGGTTATCTATCTTTCTTTCTTTCTTAACATCCACTTAATTTATCTATCTTAGATGTTAAAACTTATATATTCTCATTCGTCTTTGTTCGAATGTGCCTTTTGGAATTTTATGTACATGGACAGAAGATCTCTGAGGGTCATGTAATTTTCTTCTGCTCTTATCATAGACTACCTACTACGCTACACTAGATTTTTATTTACTCTTACTTTATAGTGTAACGATTTTCTAATTTATTTTTGAAATATTTGTCTAACAATTAATAAATTAAAGACACAAATGAATTTAACACCATAATATTGTAACAAAATAATACTTTAGGTTTTAACTTTATTTTGGTCTGGTTTATACATTTTTTAAAGCCTACAACATGAAATTAAAAAATCCTTACACTAAAAATTAAGAGTAAATAAGTATCTACTGTAGCGCAGCAATAAAAGCAAAAGACGGGTACAGGAGTGAGTGAGTCATCCTCCACTCAACCTCCCGTGCGCGTCTTCCGCTTTTCATACAGCGCTACAGTAGATACTTATCTACCATTGTATTTTAGTATTTATATGCATTCCTTTATTTAATTTATATTTTTAGTTGTGTTTCATTGTGTATTCATTCTTTTAATTTAATAAATGTCTATAGTTTATTAGTTGTAACACAAATAATTCAAAATTCACATAACAAAAATCATGTCTGCTAAAATAAATAAATAAACAATGATATATTATTGTTAGCAATCTATAAATTATTGATTTCCTTCGAGAAGGCAACACTTGTGCTGATTTCCTTGCTAAAATTGGTGCGGCTAGTAGTAACTCTTGGATCGTGTTTGACTCTCCTCCTCATGGGTTATCTTCCCTCTTGCTGGCAGATGCCTCTGGTGTTGAGTTTGTTCGAGACTAATTAGTTTTTTTTCATTTCCTTTTTCTTTTGGTGCCCTTTCCTTATTGTATCAAAAAAAAATCTATAAATTATTGATTATCAACATCCCAATTGAAGGATACTATGAATTTTTTTACTTGCTTTATACATTTAAATTATGTTTCCAAAAGTCATGTTGTTACCTCTACGACTCTTAATTTACTACTTTTATATATTTTCAATGACCCACATATATGGTTCAATTTATATATATTAACAATGACTAATTGTACAGAACACATGTTGATAATACCAGACATGGTTATTGATATGGATATTTTGAATTATTTGTGTGGCATATAATAATAAACTAAAGACATTTATTAAATTAAAAAAACGAATACACAATGAAACCCTACTAAAGATATAAATTAAATAAAGGAATGCTTATATACTAAAATACAACTGTAGATAAGTATTATTGTAGCGCAATATCAAAAGCCGAAGACGGGAAAACACATTCTTTTACAAGCAATGGGAAAACACAATCTAGTATAGTTGAAAACCAAAAGCTAGATGGGAAAACACATTCTTTTACAAGGTTTCATATGCGCGTATTCAGGTACAATTGTTCTACCAAATTGGTCTTTAATACTCCATCCATTACTCTGGGTATTCAGTATAGTTTAGAATATTACTCATGTTTTTTATGGTAATGTAATGTAGCGGTCGTGTACTATTGTTCTCTGTAACATTCATTAATAATTTTTCTATAGTTATTTGCTGATAAATCATTGTTGTCTACGATTTTCTAAAAGTATCGATACTATAATATTTGTTTTCAAGTACCAGATGATTTTACAAAAAAAAAAGAATAATTTTATTGACAACAAAACTTTTCCTCTTGTACATCACACAGGTAATGGTCTAGTATTTATAACAAGATACGAATATTTTGGAGAACAAATATATGAAGCAGTGAAGTGTATAAGAAATAGCGGAGGTGCAGAAAGTAAAATACTAAAATTGATAAACAGGCCCAACGAAAAACACATGTCGTGTTGTCATTCATTCATCGTTGCGTTTGACGTGCAATGGAGTGAGATTGGCGAGGGAAAGAAGAAGAAGAAGAAGAAGAAAAGCAAAGAAATTGGTGTGCAGTGTGGTAATTAATCCATGGAGGAGAACAATAAAGAAGAAGCTGCAACATCTGAAGTAGCATCAGCTGGAGGAGAAGGTTGTCACTCTACAAATCCTGTTTCTAACAGTGATAATCCCAATCCCAATCCAAATCCAATTCCAAACCCTAATTCTAACACGCCTCGTACTGCAAAAGGATCCAAAGGAAAAGCGTGTAGAGGATTTGCATACTACACATCGGTTCATAAAGATAAATCTAAAAATCCTACATGCATTGGCTTCTCCAAAACGCTACCGCAAGGTCTCTCTCTCTCTCTCTCTCTCTCTCTCTCTGTGGCTTCTCCAAAATTCGCAGATTATTCAAGGACCTTTCAATTGCTTATTTCAGATGTTGATATTCTTATGGCTTTTATCCCTTTACTGGCATAATTTACAGTGTTTATTTATTATAAATCAAGTTTAGTGGCATCTTAGGATGCTGTAAGAAACTGGTTCATCAATGTTGATTTTCAGTATATACTAATCTTGACACGATTTCTACTCTGTGTGTGTGAGAGAGAGAGAGAGAGAGCGAGAGAGAGAGATTGAGTGAGTATAATAGCCTTGCCACTCATATATTATTCTATGATCCCTGTATTGCTTATTTTATTTCAGATGTTGATATTCTTCTAGTTTTTAGCTCTTTGCTGGTATCATTGTCATTGTTTGTTATAAATCACGATTACAGACTTCCTAGCCCCTTTCCTTGTTATTAGATGAAGAATACCATATTTGAGATGGAATTGAATTCATGGAAAGTGGGGGGGGGGGGGGGCACGGGCTTCGGGTTGAACCTGAAGCTGGATTGTAATTATGCTTTCATTGACGGTTAGCTTGTGTATACACTCATTAAAAAATTGAATGTGAGGGGAAGATTGAATAAGAGAGCCGTCGCTAGTCACACACTTCATAACACTTGCCCTTGTGAGAATCATCAAGAGTACCTCCGGGCGAAATAGAGGGGGTTGAATAATGGAAGCCTTGAGAGTAACCTTGATAAAGTGAGATTGAGCTTTTGAAAGAAGGGTTAGAATGAGCTAAATGCCAAGAATGTGGGGGAAACATATGTAGGAATTGGGAAGAAGCAATTGGTAAAAGAGAAATTTTAGCATCACACTCTTCCCAACTCTTTCTTCATTATTGGTTGATATGCATGTAGTCCCACCATTTTTGGAAATTGGACGCGCAAAATTTAGTGGGATCCATGTGAAATTATAGAGGAAATTTTGGAAATAGTGTGTTGCTAGCACTACTCTTGCCAAAATTGGTAAAATAACTAGGGTAATGCAATCCGTTTGAAATAATTAAAACTTCAACCACAATAAATTCAGTCAAATTTAAGAAAAATTGAATTTCCATGTAACATGTGTGATAACTGTACTTCATAATCTCGAAACTTAAGATATTCGGATATCTGTGGTGTTGCTATCTTTATTTTTATTTTTTAAAATTTTGTTGCATTATCCTTTGTTAATTACTTTTGAAGAAAGCTTACATGTAACATGTGTGATAAGTGATAACTGAACTTCATAATATTGAAACTTATGTTATTCGGATATCTGATGCATAGTGGTTTGCCATGATAATACGTATGTTTTTTGCTTATTTAAGTTTTTCCTTGTATTTTTACTAAATTTGATTATCTTTTTAACATTTTTAGTTTTTTCATTTTAATCATTCAGTTTACTCATTACATTCATTGTTTTCCACGTGCTGTTGCTGAACCTTCCTTAATTTAAATAATGTCACTATTTTATTTATACATTTTTTTGGATAGATATTGCTGACTAAAATTTTGTTTCAAATTTATTGGTTTTATTTGCCATCATTGACTTTAATTATGAGAGTTTAACCCTTATTGCAGTATATGCCTTGAAAGTTTTGTTATTGATGTTCTTATGCATATAACCAGTACCTCCATATGTTGTGGGATATACTGAGATGGAAGCTTCTAAAGAGGGCCGGAGTCTTACGAATTTCAAGTATGCTTGTGTTGGATACTCTGTCTACTTAGACAACAAAGATTCTTCAGCTGGCTCACAGGATAAAACAGCAAAGTTGCCCTTTTGTGATGGTCTTGAGGTTTTATTTCTCAGCCTCCCTTCCCATGTTTTTTATGTCTATGCAAAAGCTAGGTTTATTGTTTCAATTTTTTTTTTGGGAATATCAAGATTAAAAAAATGAAAATCTGGTCCAAGTTTTGACATAATTGCATGTGCTTCAGGTGGTCTATGAGGGTACTGCCACTACTTCAACTGTTGGCCAAGTTCCTGCTCATGCTCGTAAAACTGAAGGTATTGTATTTGTTGGTTTTTCTTTTATTTATTTACATGTCTTTTTCAGTCACTCCTCATTAACTTGCTAGAATAATCACGGTAGATTTAAAATCCCCCATATTTGGTTAACTCTCCTGCTTCTTGGAGTTGGAGATCATCTCAGTAGATTCAATATATGTATTCCTCTCTGTATCTTTGATAACTTCTCCCAGGAGGTGAGATGTGTTCAGCTGGCCTTCTTATGTGTTGCATGTCTTTCTAACATTCCCAAGTTGTTCTTCATTGTGCTGCACAGCTTGAAAATCTTTATTATCAACATAACAAGAAGTCACCAAATAGTTATCCATATCATCTTTAAAATAAAATGAAAATGAACTTCTTTGTGTGGCAATCATTTATATCCAGCCTTGAAGAATTTCTCATAATTGAGGACACTTTTTAATTTGTAATTCTGTATAAAGATTTTCTGTGCTTATGCTACCTTATCAACTTTTCTACACTTGGAAATTGTAAAGGTACACATGTTATCACCTTGAACACAACACAGTCCCATAACTGGACAGCGTAATTCTTTTCTTTCTTCTATGCTAGTATGTCTTCTTCGGTTGTTCCTGTATAAGTGCCATTATTTCACATGAAAATGAGTATATATTGGGTTTTCTGAAACATTATTTTATCCGAGAGGCTCGTATGTTGGAGATTTATATGTGATTTATTCCGGCTCTTCTTTCCTTCTTTTTTTATTTGTTTTTTTCTTCGTACTGTCCCTTTTCATTTAATGGTTTCTGGTTTTTTTTTTGTCCAGAACGTGAACATGCTACTCCTCAACCCCAAAGAAACAAAACTCCAACTATTACAGCAGACCAATTCTTTAACAGGCAAGCAGAAGTACTCTGTACAAGAATTGTTGTGCCTTACATAACCACAAATGTTAAGGTAGTCCAAAACTACTAATTCTAACACCTGAAGGTTCTAAATTTGCAGGTTTCAGAAAAATGCAGGTCTAGTGGCAACTGGTGTTGTCAAAAACTTGAACAGAGTGGGTAGCTATGTAAAAGAGGCCATAGATGACATTCTATATAGGCGACCCAAGTGAAACTGATGATTGCAGTTTGTTTGTTCGATTTTTGATTTTAATTTTACTTACACATTGACCATTTTCCTTTTCTGGGGTCAAATGATTGTGTGTTCTGACAGTATATGTAGCACTTGCTGGTGCTTTAAATGTATATTTTCTCAACAAGCACATGAATAAAATTATAACAGCATCCCAAAATTTATAATGATTATTTTTCATTTGTTTGTTCTATAACTTCTTCGTGGTCCCTAATATGGACATGGAAATTTTATGTGGTCTTTTTACGGTGCAGCCTTTTATTGTGAAAGTAGTTTGTGGGTGTACATGGTGTGATGGTGAGGTGCCATTGTTTTACCTTTCATAGTAGGTTGCACATATTTTCCAAAAGATTAAAAAAACACCTATTATGTATTTTACTAATATGTATGTATTTTATCAATATGTTTACCGTGCTAATAGGTCTTTGGATCCAGTGATGAATGAAAAGATGTTTACCGTGCTAATAGGCCTCAGAGTTATTCAACTTCTCCAAGTTGTTAAAGAGTCCATTATGCGGCATGGAATATTTGTTTTTAGATTTTTTAAAGAGTCTATTTTGGGGCATATTGTAATATTTGCTTTTAGTCCTTTAATTTGCTTAAGACTTTGTTTTATTTCAATTAGTTAAGTTTGTAATATGGGTCAATTTATTTTGGCTAGTAGGAGCGAATAACACTAGGCAAAGGGGTATGACTATTGACTAGTACAATTTGCATTGGGTCTAGTTGGGAATTCACTCGAGAGGTGCACATAATTGGCCCAACTAGGGTTAGCCACCCAACTGGAAAAAGAAAGGTGGGGAGAGTTTGAAGACCATATGGCTTTAAATAACCTTACTTTTGATTAATTTGAATTTTATTATGCTATTTGTGAGTTTTTGAGAGAATTTTATTATGCTATTTGTGAGTTTTTGAGAGATTAGTTCTCTAAGGTTCTTGAATGAACTAACTTGATTTTTTTCATTAAAAGTTTCCCTACTCTTGTGGTGAATCTGCACCGAACCTATCACTTCTTGAGAGTATGACATCCCTCTTCCATTTCTATCTTCTTGCCACCATAATTTTCTTTGACTTATTTTGCTCTCTTTTCCTCTATTGTATGCGTCACTTTTGCATGTATCACAATTGATGTTTGTGTGCCATTGATTAAATATGATGTGGAGCTCATGTGAATCAATTTTATTAAAACTAGAATGAGCCTTATTTTATTTGAAGTTGTAATAATCATTTTTTAATTAGAATTATGTTTTAGTTTATGTTGATATTAGAATATGTTGGTGTATAATTCAGACATGACCCTTGGTATTTAAGCAATTTTTGGAACCTCATTTTGGAAAAGAATTGTGAGAATAGAGAATGCTTCTTTGGGTTCTTCTTAGAATCAAATGTGAGTCTTATCAAGAGCCTCTTATTCTTGTGGTGATTCTATTTTAATCTTATCATTCTCTTGGATGTGGTGATTTCTTCATCTTCTTGTCTAATTTCATTTGTATGTTTGTATTCTCTTTCATCTTTTAATCATATGTAGGAGTGTTCATTGGACGGTTTGGATTGAGTTTTATCTAAATTTGTTGTCCGAATCAATTACAATTACTTGGTTTGAGTTGGTTCCAATTTTACATTTATTTTTTCTCCAAAACTCAAACCAAACCAATCCAATATTGGGCGAGTTGGTCCTAAATCGACTCACAGGTCATGCACCAAAATGTTAACTTTTCAAAATATAAAAAAACTACGTTTTCGAGCGAAAAATAGCAAAAAAACACCAAAATCTAAAATTACACCAAATCAAGTTCAAACCCATTGATAGTCTTCCAATCTATAGTATTAAAATCATCCAACTTAGTCATAAATTATTGTAGTAAAATATCTAAGCAATTAACATCTTGTATGTAGTTCTAAAATTATAAAACCACTAACTATTTTTTGATCTACTTAGATGAAATGACAAATAAACACCACACGCACATACTACCACTGCTCACAGTGGGTTCGAACCCGGGAACCGACGTCCCCATATCGCTGATATTGCTAAGACAATCAACAGTGAGAGACAAAACCACTTAGTATGAGTTGTTTCAAATTTGTGGGTTTGTTTTTTTAAAACTCATTGCCTAAACCATATTACTATGAGTTCGTATGAGTTGCTTCAAATTTGTGGGTTCGAACTTAGCCCAAATATTAAAAAAAATCGAATTAAACATTTCAGTTTAAATTGAATTGTATTTGGGGATGACTTAGATTTATCCGAATCCACTAATACATTGAGAATTTAATTTATATACATAGGTGTATAAACCTTTTACACTATTATCAGTTAGAAGTTAACACATCACCAATAAGAAAATGGTCAATGAGTAACCACCAATTAGTCAATTGGTAACTATTCTATGAATTGTGATTGATGGTGGTTGTAAAATCTATAACTATTAATAAAGGGATTTTTTTGGTGTCATAATTTTCTAACAAAATAACCCTTATTGAAAGTACAAATTTCTAATAATGATAGCCACCTACTAACTCACTAACACATTTCTAATTCTAATAATGATCACCACCCACTAACACAACAACACATGAAAAACGGGGTACGGAGTGCCCGTCTTTCCCGGCTAGTAGTATATAAATTAAACTCATACACTAATCATATGTGTCATTTTTGTTTGAAATAATTGGTTTTTTTTTGGGGTAACGGTTGAAATAATTGGTTGATCATTAACAATTAAAAAAAAAATTAAATAATGAGTTTAATCAGTATACACATTCTTTGTAAAGTTTATTACGCTATCTAATAATCACAATACATAATAGATATGACACATTAGGTGATTACTAATCCCAAGTAGGTAGCTCAGTTGGCGAGCTAAGGGATACCAAAGAAGTGTACCAAATGAGTGCAAGAAGGAGGTTTTGGGGTCAAGTCTCGGAAACGAACATTTCCCCCACCCCCACTTGCCTATCTAAAAAAACATCAGGTGGTTACTAATTGAGTAATTTCTTTTTAACGACGTGTCAGACTATCATTAGTAGATTATAGTATACATACATATATATATATATATATATATATATATATATATATATATATATATATATATATATATATATATATATATATATATATATATATATATATATATATATATATATATATATATATAAATTAAACTCTTAAACAATTGGCTTAATTACAGTTTTGGTTCATCTATTTTCACCAACTCACGATTTTGATCCCTAATTTTTTTTTCACGAATTTAGTCCCCCTAGTTTCACTAGCTTACGATTTTAGTCCCTAAATAATTTTTGTCACGATTTTAGTTCCCCTATTTTTTGCCAACTCACGATTTAGTCCCCCTATTTTTCTTAGTAGAAATAGAGAGACTAAAATCGTGAGTTGACGAAAATAAGGAGACTAAATTCGTCAAAATGATTTTTGGGAGACTAAAATTGTAAGTCGTTGGAAACTAAATTCGTGACAAATATTCTAATTAAGCCTAAATAATTAATTAAATTCGAAAAGATAAACAAGAAGCATATGGCGACGGCGACAGTTTACGTCCCCCCGTGTTTACTTGCGGTGGTGAGTGTCTGATTGAAGAGGTTTGCGTGTATTCTTCTTCCCTCACAACAAAAAAATATAAAAGAAAAGAATATCAGTTGTTGGGAACTGAAAGAGTAAAGAAGAAGAAAAAGAGGTTAGATTCGGAATTACCATCACAACACAAAATCCAAACAAAAAGAAACCACCTCATTATCGAGTAGGGTTTGGGGGGAGTTGTATTAGTAATTCTCAGCGATGAAAGAAAGCAACGGAAAGGCAACAAAGGAAGTTGATGATCATCAAGATCTGGGAGTGTATTTCTTGGAACTCTGTCATCGAAATGAAGAAGAAAACGACGACGTTGAAGAATCGCCAACCGAACTCAACACGATAAACAGTTCAGGTGGTTTCGTTCTGGTTTCTACCGATAAACTTTCAGTGAAGTACACAAGCGTTAATCTTCATGGTCATGATGTTGGTGTTATTCAAGCTAATAAATCTGCTCCAACGAAACGACTCGTTTACTATTTCGAGATTCATGTTAAAGATGCTGGTGTTAAAGGTCAAATTGCCATTGGTTTTACTTCTGAAAATTTCAAGATGCGTAGACAACCTGGGTAAAATTCTTTCTTTCTAATCAGTGAATTCTCTATTTCTTCACTCTTTTATATTTGATTCCCAAATTATATAACAAATAGTCCTAAAGTATGAGAAATCTGTTTTAGTAGTCTCTAAAGTAATGTGAAATTCGTCTAATTAGACGCTAAAGTAATGTGAAATTCGTCTACTTGGACCAATTAGATAGTACTAGTTACAATATTTAGGGATTAATTAGACGAATTTCATAAACTTTACGTACTACCTAATACTTATTATTTTCATATACTTTAAAGACTAAATAGAAGACTAAATGTAAGTTTAGGGGCTAAATTGAGAGTTTATTCTTGATGTTTCTTGTAGTAATGTTGTTTATGTGTATACATTGGATAGGAATTTGTTTTTGAAAGCTGTTGTTGTGGTTTTGTGTTAGGTGGGAGGCTAATAGCTGTGGATATCACGGGGATGATGGTTTACTTTATCATGGACATGGGAAAGGGGAACCTTTTGGTCCAACCTATACTTCTGGTGATATAGTTGGTGCTGGGATCAATTATGCTGCGCAGGAGTTCTTTTTCACGTAATCTACACTTTTGCCCTAGTTTTATTTTCAGAACCATTAGGGTCTGTTTTGGAGGAAGATTTTGGTAGGTTAAGTTTATATAATGATGATATATATTTGAGATTCTTAAAAAATTGAAGGAAAAACAAAATAGATGATCATATAAGTTGGATATGATTCGTAGGGGTAGTGGTGCCAACATAGTTTGGATTGCCTGTCTGTCCCACAATCATGTTTTCAAGGTTGATAGCCTTTTATAAAAAAATGATCATATAACATTTCAGTCACCCTTTATTTGTTCTTAGAAATATTTTGTAATTTCTCCAATTTAGAAGATAAAAATAAGCTCGCTCCTCCTTTCTATAACCCTCCATCCAAACATACTTTTAGGCCTGTACATCGTTTGAGAAGATGCTTTTTCTTTCATTCTGGTTTTCATTTCTTGTTGCTTTTTTAGTTACGAAATGTTATACAGTTTTCACTTTTTTTCAGTCTGTTTTTTGTGTTTACTATGCAAAGTTTCTGAGAACCGGAAATGAAATGAAAACAAGTTGACATTTTTATAATTAAAAGTGAATTCAGGATATGAAGACGAGAAGTTTTTTACAAAGTGAGCATTGGTTTCTCATATGATTAAACAAATTTATGGATGGTGTGAGTTGCATGTTAACAATGCCTTACTCCAGCACACACTTTTTCTCTCTGTTTCTATCAGAAGATTTTGTTTATACTCTTTTTGTTTCATGTCAGTAAAAATGGGCAAGTTGTTGGCACGGTTTACAAAGACATGAAGGGTCTCCTTTTTCCAACTATCGCTGTTCATAGCCAGAATGAAGAGTATGTTATATCCCTGTCCTTTAATCTTTTCTATCTTTTTTCCTTCATTGTAGTACCTGGATGCTTCTTTATTTGATAGCTTCATTCTTTTTTCAAGATACAAAGCTTGTAGTATATATGTTCAGTGTATATTTGTGAAGCCACCTATGAGGTTTGAGTAGTCAATTTCATTATACTGACCGCACACCAAAATGATCATCATTTTCTTTATTTCAACTTATGACTGGTTATTTTTATTACATTGCCAATGTTGATGCACACACACGGTTCACATGGTTGTATCTTCTAAAGAAGAAATCTGATGCTCTTGCATCCTTCCAAATATTTCACAAGATGGTTGAAACTCAGTTTGGAGCTAAGGTTTAGGCCTTACAAAGTGATTGGGGTGGTGAATTCCGGTCATTCACTTCACTTCTCCAACAATTGGGTATCCTTCATAGAAATATCTGCCCTCATACTCACCATCAGAATGGTATGGTTGAAAGGAAGCATAGACAAATAGTGGAGACTGGTCTCACACTCATGGCTCATGCCTCCTTGCCCTTTGAGTATTGGGATCATGCCTTTCAAGCTAGTGTTCATCTCATCAACAGGCTGCCCACTTCAGCCTTGAACTTTGAGACACCTTATCACAAGCTCTATAATGCTCATCCCGACTATGGGTTTCTAAGAGTATTTGGTTGCTCTTGCTTTCCGCTCTTAAGGCCCTACAATCAACATAAGCTGCAGTTTCGGTCTGAGGAATGTCTATTCCTTGGTTACTCTACCTCTCACAAGGGTTACAAGTGCTAAGCATCTAGTGGCAGGGTCTTTATCTCCAAAGACGTTATATTCAATGAGCACAAATTCCCTTATAATCAACTTATGCTCACTAACAGCCCCTCTCCAGCTCCCACAAGTTTTGTGCCACCTAATATTCCGGTGATTACCTCTCCTAGAACTACTCCTTCACATCCTCCTGGGTTTCCACTACTTCCCTCTATGTCACCTGTTGCACAGACTACACCATCAGGTTTTCCCTCTACATCTTCTTCATCAAGCAACTCTGTCCCTAGTTCACCTAGTGAAGCTTCTCCTCCAACTAGCAGCGAGTCTTCAAGTGCACAACCAAATGTTAATCCCAACAACACACATCCTATGCAAACAAGGGCCAAAAGTGGCATTGTGTGTCCAAGGATCAATCCTACTCTCCTTCTTGCTCATGTTGAACCAAAGACCGTCAAACAAGCCTTAGCAAGTCCCACTTGGTTGGCAGCCATGAAAGAGGAGTTTGATGCCCTTCAAAGGAATCATACTTGGACATTGGTGTCCCTTCCACCTTCACAGAAACCCATAGGGTGCAAATGGGTATTTAGTGTAAAAGAAACCCTGATGGCAGTGTAAACAAGTACAAAGCTAGACTTGTTGCAAAAGGGTTCCACCAACAATATGGAGCAGATTACAAGGAGACATTCTCCCCAGTTATCAAACCGGTCACTGTTAGAACTGTGCTCACTCTGGCTATCTCTCAGTCTTGGCCCCTACTTCAACTGGATGTCAACAATGTATTTCTTAATGGCATTCTTGAAGAAGAGGTGTATATGGTTCAACCCCCTGGTTTTGAGTCATCTGATAAGACTCTTGTTTGCAAACTTAATAAAGCCCTCTACGGTCTCAAACAAGCTCCGAGAGCTTGGTTTGAGAAACTTCAGGCCTCACTGTTGGGCTTGGGCTTCAAGGCAAGCAAATGTGATCCCTCCCTTTTTATTCTACATTCGGGTTCTCTCAAAGTTTATATGCTTGTCTATATAGATGACATAATTGTCACTGGCAGTGATGTAACATACATCAAACAACTCATCTCTCAGCTTAATGCAACATTCTCTCTCAAGGATCTTGGCAACTTAGACTACTTCCTTGGTATAGAGGTCAAAAGGCAATCCAATGGCTCAGTTCAACTTACTCAAGGGAAGTACATTAGGGACTTACTCCTTAAGCATAACTTACATGAAGCACATAGCTTCTCTACTCCTATGGTTGCTGGCTCCAAACTCACTAAAAATGGTTTTGACAAATTCCAAGATCCTTTCTTGTATAGGTCCACA
The DNA here is from genome assembly GCA_020916435.1 of Oxytropis ochrocephala. NCBI lineage: Eukaryota > Viridiplantae > Streptophyta > Magnoliopsida > Fabales > Fabaceae > Oxytropis > Oxytropis ochrocephala. Next base: position 56,616,231 of record CM037094.1, read on the forward strand.
GTTGGTGCTCTTCAATATGCCACCATCACTCGGCCAGATATAGCCTTTGCAGTGAATAAGGTGTGTCTCAGTTTATGTCTGATCCGTTGGATGCTCATTGGATAGCTGTGAAGCGCATCCTAAGGTACCTAAAAGGCACTATTGGCTGGGGACTTGTTCTTAAACCCACTTGCATCATTCCAATCACTCTCACTGCCTTTAGTGATGCTGATTGGGGTTCTGACAGTGATGATAGAAGATCCACCTCAGGTGCATGTGTATTTTTGGGACCCAACCTTGTATCTTGGTGGGCAAAGAAGCAGGCAGTTGTCTCTCGGTCTAGCTCCGAGGCAGAGTATATAGAGCTCTTGCTCTTGTAACAACTGAGATTCTATGGCTCCAATCACTCCTAACTGAGCTAGGTGTCCCCTTTACTACTCCTACAGCTTATTGTGACAATCTAAGCACAGTTTCTTTAGCTCATAATCCGGTTTTTCATGCAAGAACCAAACATATGGAGTTAGACTTGTTTTTCCTCTGTGAGAAAGTGCTGCAAAAACAGCTACGGGTCGTTCATGTTCCTACAATCAATCAATATGCAGATATCATGACTAAGCCTCTAGCTCCTACTCTATTTGAATCATTCAGATCCAAGCTCACTGTGTGCCCTACACCCAGCTAAGCTTGCGGGTGAGTATTAAGGGAATAGCTATACTTTAGCTTCTTGTAGTATTAATAGAGAATATATTGTAACACTAACTGATTGTGCAGTTAAAAGCAATCAGTTAGTTTCAAGTAGAACAAGCTCAATATAAATACAAAACTCTTGCACATTAGAGAACGAAATTCAGAAATGAAAAACAGAAGAAATATTCTAGAATTCTCTCATCTCTTCTCTCTCTCTCTGTAACAGAATTGTAGAGGTAGTTAGATTTCTAACAGTGGTCTTCATAGTGAGTAAAAACGATAGGTAGAGGATCGGAGAGCGTAATTTTTTCTGATGCTTAATTTATCTGAGTATGATTCTTTTAGATTTGACTCATGTTTTAACATTTTTATTTTTATTTTGAGACCAGGCAGTTTTTTGATCAACTTCATACACTTTTAAATCCTTGTTTTTTTCCTCGCATTCTTCGGCTTTGAAGGTTCTTCTTTTCAGCAAATGTCTTGGCGTTTAATCTCAAATAGCAGCTTGTTTTGATCATTAGTTGAGGTGTTTAATCTTTCAGGAGTGTGTTTCATTTATCTCTAACAGGGTGCATGTCAACTTTGGGCAGAAACCATTTGCTTTTGATCTAAAGGTAAGAACCTTTTTCTATATAATCTTTATCCTTGTGCATATATCTTTTCTTAGGCTTTAGCATGTTACTTGCTAATGTAATAACATGAGTATTTTCTAACTTTGCATTTAGAGAACCTTGCCATCCATTCTATGCATCTAAGATAATACTAAGATGTGATTTTCTACCGTCACAATGATCAATGTCGCATAACCTTTATTAAGTAACTAAGTTTATAAACATCTGTGCTATGTATGTACTTCTCTTTATCATTATTTCTCTTAATTACTTATGTACTTGGATCAGGAATTCGAAGCACAAGAAAGAATGAAGCTGCAACTGAAAATAGAGGAAATTTCTGTGCCGCCAAATGTCAGTTATGGGTGAGGGAAAATGACCGCTTAAAAAACTTTGTTATTAAACTTTGTATTTTTTATTGCACTTCATTTAACCCGTCCTTCAGTTCCAATCTTTTTTTAACCTTAGTTAAGCAAGCTTACTATGAGTTCTAAAGGTCCCTCATATTTAAGAATGTTTCTACGGTGTTTGAGTGCATTTGTAGTTGGTACTGGGTAGCTGGGTGAGATTAAGTTACTAAGGATCGATTTCTTAAGACTGTCTGTGTGCATGGATTTTAGAGCAGATTTTTGTCTTGTTGTGTATAGATATTTTTTTATTTTTTTTAATGTTAAGATGGATGTCTGAGCGCTTTAGTCATTTCATTAGATCAAATTACAAAGTTCTAGATTTAACAGATGAGTATCTGAAAGTGTAATAATAAGTGGTTCGTTGAAGTTCAGTGCTCAAAGCTGTGAAGTGAACCTGAAACTATTGAAGTTGAAAGTTTGATAGTGCTAAAAGAAATAGAGTTAAAGCTCTGTTAGTATAGTTGTCCAAAATCCAAATTGTAGTCTAATCCTGACTGATGAAAATGCAGTTATGCTTATCTGTATAAAATAGACACCAGCAAAACAGTTCCGTTCTTAATTTCAATTTCTACTCTGGGAAAATTGATTATAAAGAGATTTTACGCTTGTGTAAAATAGTACTCCCTCCGGTCTCGAATATAAGCAACAAAAATGTTACATTTGATTGTCTAAAATATAAGCAAATGTTAACTACGTCTATCATATTTAATGCTATCATGCCTAAATCACCGTTCAATTTATTTAAAATTTATTTTCCAATAACTCTATTATTCTCATCTCCTTCCCATGAGGGGATATTTAGAAAACACAATTACTTTTTTGATTCTTTTGAGAAAATTAAATGAGATTAACTACTTTTCTTAAGGGATGTGAAGTAGTAGTTTTTTTTTTGCTTATATTATATGAGACTGGAGAGAGTATGATTTTATACATATACATATGGAATTGTGTCTGTTATAAGAGTTTCCGAGGTTTACCTGTATGTGGAGTAGACTCATGTTTTCACGTCAAATTTCTCTTCTAGTAACGTCTTCTATTGAAGCATGAAAATTATCAGTGGTGAATGCATCATGTAACTGTTTTATTTAGTCTCCTGGTCTTTGATGTTATGTTTTCCTGCCATAAACGTTGTCTGGATACTTTTATATTAAGTAACTGTCTACCTGCTAGAGTTTGTAGTGGTCGTGCTATTTGTTTTCTTATTATCCTTTCACAGTAATTTTATAATTAAATGGCAGTGCTGTTGGTGCGGCGCATATGCTTTAACAGATCTTTCAAGAAACATCTAGAGTGTGGAAGTTTTTTCTTTTTAATGTTTGTAATATAAGTTCCTTGAGATTCTCGTTGGTCATTTATAATGGGAAGAATTAAGATATAGAAGGAAATGATGGGTTGTTGCATATAAAAAAGCTAGCTGCTAGAACACAAAACTGTACTTTAGGTTTTGTTATAAATTATAATAATGGTTGACTTATTATATTTATAGAAAGCAAATGGTGAATGTATCATAGGTTTCAGGGGTTTTATTTAGAAAGCATGGATACGATAGACATGGACCCGGGATACAGATGATTTTAAAAACTTTGGCAGGACCCATTATGATAAAACAGAAAGTTTAAATTAAATTATCAAAAGTCACGAGCTGTTGTGGACTTGATGAAATGCTATCACTTATCTAATTATTTTGGTTTTCCCTTCTATATTGGAATGGGAGTTTAGTAAAAAAAAATAGTAAAAGGCAATTAGTAGTTTTGTGGTGTGTCTGACAGGAACACGTTCAATATGGATATGGCTGCTATTTTGTTGTAACAGTGTTTGTGAGTGTTAATCTGAGAAAGGAGCGGGAGAAGGACAGTGGGGTAGCAAAAAGATTGAGTACTTCTTATATATGAACTGGGATCAGATCCTTTATAAAGAGAACATTAACTGAGAAAATAATTACATGAGTAGATGATCCACAAATTCTAATATTGATTTACAAAATAACATTACTCATACTGCCATTATTTTCTAGCACAGACCATAAGAGCCATAGAAAAAACTTATTATGGTCTCGTAATCTATCACAAAGCTTTTATCTTAGGCTAAGGAGGACTTTACTGGTGCTGCTGCATAATACATACTATCGCCTTTTGTCCTTTTATGAAGGTTGTAATTGATCTATTTCACCTGGGTGTGTTATGTCCATGGCTTTTTGGGAATTAATACTATATTAAGAAAGTAATTGATATGTATTGATGTTTCTCAATTTGATATCATTCCTTGTTATCAGCCTTGTCCGTTCCTACCTGCTACACTATGGCTATGAAGGTACATTGAATTCATTTGACGCGGCTAGTAAAAGTACCATTCCTCCTATAAATATTGCACAAGAGAATGGAAAGGATGACCAGGAAATCACGTATGCATTGAATCACAGAAATACTCTACGGCAGGTACTTATTGTTTGGTCAGATTTTGTGTGTATAATTAGGATGGGAAACAAGGGATATGAGGCGTTTAGTCTATTATGTTTAGGGAATTGGTCTTCATATCGAGCCTTGTTCAACTCCTATTATCTTGTTTGGTGTACATGCTACATTGAAATATTCTAATTCTGAGTTCAGTGAGATCACTGACATAGAACTTAGAAGTAATGAATCATATTGTATTCAGTTCTTAGCTTAGACCCTAAGACTAATCATTTCTAGTGCGAAATGTACAAGTTAAAATCAATATTTCATGGTTTGCACTTCACTGTCTGTTGCTCCAACAAACATTTTCGCCAGTAATCATTGTTGCTTGCACTAGTCACGCAGCTGCCATGCCAAATAGAGTTCTAATGCAATTCAGAACTATGATTCTTTATCAATTCTACATTTGTCCCAAATATAAAATTAGATTCTTATTTTGAGAAATTTGGATTTGAAATGAGAATTCTAAATTGTAAATGTAATTCTGATTTTATCATTCAAATTAACACTAATTATTACAAAAATGCAAAGTTGTTTTCATTTTGTTTCTTGCTATCAACATTTTGTTAATGGGATTGGGATGAATCATGAAATTGCTGGCTGAACCCTTGGATAGACGTGAGTTATTGCTGAATGTCTTCCTAATACTGTAAAATTGATGGCCCAAGCGCATTTTCTCCATGCTGCATACAGCTGCTGATGTACAAATTTATTTGGCTTACTTACCTATTTTCTTTTCCAATGAAGCTAATCAGGGATGGGGAGATTGATGTTGCATTCAGTAAATTGCATGAATGGTATCCTCAGATTATTGAGGTGAGCTCTTTTTGATTATAATTGTTGTCTACTTTGTTGTGTATAATATCCTGGCTCTAATCTGACTTCTATTCTACTGATTAAAATCGCAACTAAATCCGCCATGGGTGTAATGGTATTAAACGATCTTTAATCTATTTGTACTTGAAATTGCTTAAGTCCTGATAGAAGGAAGTTTGTTGTGATTATAGCTGATAAGGCATTGCTGCATTTGTTTATTGGGTCATGTTCTGTTTTGTAGTTGGAACCATTATGTAATGTAGGTTATGCTATGCTTTGTTTTTGTTTGGTAGTCACTCTTTCTGCCTTTTTGGAGTTCAAAAAATAAACACTTCTGTCCAAAACGGCAACAAATGGCCATGTTGAATAAGCTCATCATGTTGAAATACTATGTTCCTTAAATCATAGCTGCAGATTTTTCCCTTTAATATGAAGGATCCAAATATCACAGTTCAAATTATGCATGAAATATAAATGCTTGGTTGAATATTTATCCCTTATAAGAATATTCTCTATTTATTAACCTTACCGAGTCATGACAATCAATTCTGGTTACTGCAGGACAATGCATCAACTACGTGTTTTCTGCTTCATTGCCAAAAATTTATTGAGTTAGTTCGGGTATATTTCTTTCAATACTTCCTGTAACTATTGGAATCCTGTCCTGTCCTATTTTGTTGTTCTGCAACATTACTATATCTTCAATTATAGTTATTTTTCCTTTTTATTTTCATTTGATATTAGTAAAAAATATGGATTTGGGCTGGTGCTGAGTTATTAGTTAAGCTTGGTTGACATTTTTTTTTTCTTTTGTTAGTTACTCATCCAAAATTTAAAATTTTTCTCTATGATCTAGTTTTGATTAGAACCTGTGTGATAGTGATATATTGAATCATTTTAAGTATTTTAACCTTTCTGCTGTGATATTTAGGTTGGAGCACTGGAGGAGGCTGTCAAATATGGAAGAATGAAATTGTCAAGTTTTTTTGAATTGCCTGTCTTTCAGGATTTAGTTCAGGTGAGTTTTCTTACTGATAATTAAAGTTGTTACTGATTCACTAATATCCTTTGCTGATTTCAAATTTCCAAGGGTGTATAGTAATCTGTTGGTTGAAGCTGATAATCATTATAATCTTATTTTGAGTTTTGATTCTTTATTCTACAGGACTGTGTTGCTTTGCTTGCATATGAACGACCACTGGAATCCTCCGTAGGTTATCTTCTAAAAGATTCACAGCGTGAAGTTGTTGCTGACACAGTAAATGCCATGATATTGTCAACAAATCCCAATATGAAGAAAACAAAAAATTGTTTGCATTCCAATCTGGAGAGGTTACTTAGACAGCTCAGTGCATGTTGGTTAGAGAGACGATCACTGAGTGGAGATCAGGGAGAAGCTTTTCAACTTCAAAGAGTGCTTAGCAGTGATAAAAGAGGCTAGTTCTAGATGATGATATGATGTCTGTTGATCTTCTAAATCTGCTGTTCATATTGTCTCTGGTTTTATAACCATGCCAAGTGGTCTCATACTGTAGAGTCCCCCATCTATGTACTTAATGCACATACATATTGATTAATTTTCTTTGGGTAGGGAGGGAGGGAGTGTCTCTGTATGCATGTAAGCTTGTAGCCTTGCCATCTTCAAAACTTTGGAAATTAGAAATTGAACTAAGCAATGTTTTCAAGTTAGAAAACTTGTGCTATAAAAATAGACAAACCTCTCAAGATATTTGTTACCAAACTACCGGCAAGAAATGTAAGAGTACATGTGTTAATCTTTTGAAGACTAGACAAAATGCAGCTTTCTAACCCAAAGCGGGAGGGAGGGTAAACCCGTATACGATAAAAGTGACTGGGTGTAAGAGGTATTCTTTGCTTTCGTATGCTACAACCTTGGCACTTTTCAGCATTTTTCTATGAAAAAACATGTATTAGTGCAGATCAGAAGTATCAGTTGTGAGCAACTCAATAGTCCCAGAACTATTTGATTCCATCACAAAGATTGTGCTGCACATGAAAATTTTAACCAATGTCATTTTTTGCCTGACCCGTTTAATTCAAATGATTCTCTCTCTCTCTCTCTCTCTCTCTCTCTCTAACTTTTGCCATAAGAAAATCTACAACAATGTTACCATTTTCCATTATATAGGTGACATGAAGAATCTTTTATTAAATCATCATGTACTAATGATGTAAAATCTAATATTGAATTCTATAGGATCATCACATATACAATTTTGCCTGATTAGTTGGGAACTTAGTAATAATATGGTTCTTTAAAGAAAACAACATAAGTGAGACAACAAATAGCAAAAATAATGATAAAAATATCAATAGTGATAGCAGAAACAGCTTGATCACTAAGCTTCATATTCTTTCCACCAAGCCTATCAACCATATCAGGAACAGGTTCATAGTTCCTCAATTCTATCTCATAAGGATCTTCTAATTTTAATTTCAATTTCTCTTGTTGACGACTTGCAACCTCTTGAGCAAGAGTCCAATCATAGAATCTTCTACTTTCTTCATTGCTAAGAACATTGTAAATCTCTCTTAATTTCATGAATTTTTCTGAGGCAGCTTTTAGAGGTAGTGAAGTTGTGTCTGGATGATACTCCTTTGATAGTTTTCTGTATGCTAATTTGATTTCTTCCATATCAGCTTCTGGCGTTACTCCCAAGAACCTGCTTGTTTTAATCCATTAATTAGGAAGTTTCGTTACTCACCACACAAACATTAAAAACTAACATGAATGAAGAGTTGATAAAGGAACTGACTCACTCATAATGAGAACCTTCAAAAGTGAGCAAATCAGCAAAATCTTCACCCAACAAGCTGCTATTCTTTGGTTTCTCCTCTGAATTACTTTGCTTCTGTTTATTACTACCTCCAATCCAACCTTCATCTTCATTTTCCCAATGAATTCTTGTGTCAACTGATCCAGCTCCTCCTCTGTGGTCTCTCAGAATCCTTAGAAGCACGAACCTGCAGACCACTAGTGTAATGAGAGTTTGTTGTTCTTGTCCTCAAAAACTTTACTCCTTTAGTTGTTGACTGATTTCCTAAGATTGAATTGAATAATAGAATTTGAGAAGAAGATGTAGCTGTGGAAGCCATTAATGAAAGGGAGGTTGGAAATAATGGTCAGTTTTTGAGGAAGCTAAAAATACATACAATACATGCTCCACAATCTCTTGATGATTTCTGTGGTTGACATTTAATCTTGGAATATTACATTTAATTGATGATAATGAGTTTGTAATACCGGGATTTGATGTTCATAATATTTTTATTTTATTTTATTTGGTCAAAAAAATATAATTTTATTTCTGAAAAGTTTGGTGATTTTTAATGTAAAACAAAAATATATCCAATTACAAAAAATACTACACCATAATTTTAGTTGCTTATCTTTACTTTATTTTCAATTTAGTTTTGATTTTATCTTATTTTTTCAAAATAGTCTCTGATACTAAAGTGGTCATTTTCGTTTAAGAGTTAAATATGTTGTTAGTCTCTATAAAATTTGTCTTTTTTTTGTTTTAGTCCCTAAAAAAATTTCACCAACTTTTGGTCCCTTTATAATTTGGGTTTTTTGTTTTTACTTCCTCATGATTTTTAATAGTGCTTAAAAAGGTCAAAAAAATTGCTATTAAAAGTCATGGAGGACTAAAAGCAAAAAACTCAAATTTTATAAGGATTAAAAGACTATATTGACATAGCTTTTAGATTTTATAGGAACCAAAAACATATTTAACCATTCGTTTAAATTGTTGTATGAAAAAGACTATATTGACATAGCTTTTGCAAAATCAAAATAAGAGATTATGTATTTTGATGTAATGCTTATGTATTTTGTTGTATTGCTACTTTATATATTGTGATTACTCTAACTTATGTATTTTGATGCAACCAATCATATTTTAGTGTATTTTGATGTAATCAACGATACGACATTTTACTAAAAGGGTCAACGTTGTCAACGTTAGGTAACTTAAATGGTCTATTTGTTACAAAAAAAACTTAAATGGTCAACTTGATACAAATAAATAACTTAAAGGTCCTCTAGTAGAATTTTGCCTGACACCATACAATATTTAGGCACTATACCCCTCTTTTTACCCAAACTCCCATTTTTACCCCTCATTATATTACAAACTCACTCTCAATCAAATCTTAACTATGGATTTATCACATTAAGATAATTCCGTAGTTGAAAAATATAACTACAGATTTATCACATTTAAATAATTCTGTAGTTGAAAAATATAACTACAGATTTATCTTAACTACTGATTTATCACATTTAGATAATTCTGTAGTTGAAAAATATAACTCCGGATTTATCATATTTAGATAATTCCATAGTTATAAAGTATTTAACTATGAAATTATCTCAACTAGATAAATCCTAAAAATGTCAAAATTAGGGTGATATAAAGTTATTTTGGTCAAAATGAGAGAGGTATTTTAGTATTAAACGGAATTAGGGCATATGATGCCTAATGCGGGGGTACAAAAATTGGCAGCCTATTTTATTCTCTTCAAATTATAATTTGGGCTAGAGTTCCACCGTACGGATCCTTATCTAAGCATAGGCTTGAAAATTCACACTTTTGTTTGGGTAATTTTTTTTTTACCCCCACAATAATAGATAATACTCTCACCAAAAAATTTAATCCAATTTTACCCCTATCAAAAAGTGACTACGGATTTACTTGTCGTAGAAAGTAAATCCGTTTTGAAAAAAAATTCCCAACGGATTTAAGGTAAATCCGAGCGAAACTTAAAATTAGCCAACAGATTTATCTCATAAAAAGATAAATCCATAGTTAAATTTTAAATAGATATATATGTTAAAAAATTATAATTAATTTTTTTTAAAAATAAATAAAATAGATATGGATATTGGCGACCCTTTGGTTTTGTTTGGTATGTAGATATTCGTTACAGGTGACAATATTGTACGCCGGGTAGGTAGTTTAGGCTAAAAAATCAGTTTTCGGACAACCTATTTCGATTGCTCCGAAACCACGACCATTAACTCCGAAAAAAATACAGAGTCATGACTCGCGAAGAAGGGACTTCTATCGGGACAGCGGGGTTCAAAATCCCAAATTCCACCGTTTACTATTTTTTATTAATTTTTTTAATTTTTCATAATCTCCAAAAAAAATCTAAACAAATTTACACAACCTTCTGTTGATTTTATTAGATTTTTAGTGTTGTTTTTATAATTTTTAGATTGGCTTTGATATTTTAGCGAATTTTTAGTAGTGTATTTATAACCCTTTTTAGATTGTTTTTATAAAGTTGTTTCATATAATTCTTTCAACATCTAATATCTATTTATACAAACAAACCTCCTATGAAATTACCAATTTGGATATCTTAATAATAAAACACATATCTAATCTAAGAGTAAAAGTGTCATTACTCACTCTTTATCTTTTTTTCTTCTTACACTCTCTTTCTTACTTTTACACTCTCTTTCTTACTTTTTTCTCTTTCTTCTTACACTTTCTTTCATCCTTTTTACTTTTCTCTTACACTCTCCTACTTTTCTTATAAACAATTATTTTTTCTCTTATCACTTCACTTTAGTTTTTTGACAAAATTTCTAAATTTATACAAACAGTACTCTACTAAAATTACCTATAAAAATGTAAATAAGTCACACTAAAAAAAAATCACCTTAAAATTTAAATTTTTCTCTCCAAAGTCTGTTTACAATCTTATTGAAACTCTACTATCACCTCTTATTGATAATCTACTATCTATCTTTTACTATCTACTATAATCTATTAATCAACCAAAATAATCAATTGAAATTACGAGATAGCTGCATTGATATATAAAAAACACGAATAACTGCACTAATATATAAAAAAAACACGAGATTAATATTTGTCACTGATAATTAAATGTTTTGAAGACTACTACTACTACTGCAAACCTAATATCTAAAAAACAGTAAGACTTAATGATTATTCAAACTATTAATTAATATTTAAAATAATTATTTTTTATTAATAATCTACTATCTAACTTTTACTATCTATTATAATCTACCAATCAACTAAAATAATCAATTGAAACTACGAGATAACGACACTGATACAAAAAAAAACATGGGACAACTGCAGTGATATATAAAAATCATGGAATTAATATTTGCCATTGATAATTATAATTTTTGAAGACTACTATAAACCCACAATCTAAAAAACAAGAAGGCTTAATGACTATTTAAACTGACTAATATTTAAAACACACGTGACAAATATTTGTCACTAATACCTAAGACATGATAAATAATTGTCGCTGATATATAAAAAAACACGGGATAAATATTTCTTATTGATAATTTATCTACTATTCATCATTTACTATCTACAATAATCTATTAATCAACTTAAATAATCAATTGAAACTACGAGATAACTATAATGATATATAAAAAAACACGAGATAACTGCACTAATATATAAAAACACAGGATTAATATTTGTCATTGATAATTCAAGTTTGTGAAGACTACTATAAACCTACTATCTAAAAAACAAAAAGATTTAATAACAATTTAAACTACTGCTTAATATTTATAACAAACATTTATTACTGATAATCTACTATCTCTCTTTTACTATCTACCATAATCTACTAATCAACTAAAATAATCAATTAAAACTACGAGATAATTGCACTGCACTGATATATAAAAAATACAGGATAACTGTACTGATATATAAAAATACGAGATTAATATTTGTCATTGATAATTAAAAATGACATAGTTGTCACTAATACCTAAAAAATGTCTTCACTGATAATTTAAACACGGGATAACTGCACTGACAATTTAAAACACATGTGACAAATATTTGTCACTAATACCTAAAAATGAGAAATAATTAAAAATGACAAATATTTGTCACTGACGGGGTAAATATTTCTTATTGATAATCTACTATCTATCTTTTATTATTATCTACTATAATCTACTAATAAACTCAAATAATCAATTGAGACTATGAAATAATTTCACTAATGCATAAAAAAACACGGGATAACTTTACTGATATATAAAAAAATACGGGAATAACTACAATGATATATATATATATATATATATATATATATATATATATATATATATATATATATATATATATTTATAAACACAAGATAACTTCATTGATATATAAAAAAACACGAGATAACAACACTGATATATAAAAAGACACTACACTAATATATAAAAAAACACGGGATAAATGCATAGATTGTTCTTAAATGATACTTTTACATTTTTAGATTTTAATATTTATCTTTTTTAAAAAAACTCCTTTATCTACTTTAAGTTTGCATTTATTTTCACGGGATGATGTTCAGACTTTTTAAATACAGTCTAAGTTCATTTACAAAAAGAACACGACGGCGCCCCGTGCGTATGCACGGGTATCCTACTAGTTTAAGGCATACAGTTAAATTATTTTTTTTAACTATGGATTTAACGTTGAACTCATAAATTCGTTGTGAAATTTTTCCAACTGTCGGGTTTATCATAAATCCGTTGACTAGTTTTTTTATCAAAACAAAATTAAGTTATTAATAGATAATTCCGGTGTTGAAAAGTTTAACAACGGAATTATCATTTTAAAAGATATTTCCGACGACAATTATTATAACTTGGAATTATCTTTTAAATGATAATTCCGACGTTAAAATTTTCCAAACCGAAATTAACTATTGATAACCTAAATCCGTTTTGATTAATCTCATGAGCAATTTAGTCTTTTCATGGGGGTTGTGGGAGTATATAGTGTCATAGTGGGGGTCCAAAAAAATTACCCCATCTGTTTTGATATATTCTGGCCTTGTCACATGTGATCCTCATCGACCTTTGATGAATTAGTTATGTTAAAAAAAATAGAATTAAATTAGGCTCATACTTCTTACACACCCGCTGCTACTCCACTATAAGAAAAACGGGTTTTTCCGAAAATACCCAAATCCGCCGCAAATACGTGATTTTCCGGCGGATTTTTTCGACGGTAATTGGATCGACGCAACGTGTTTCTGGCGGATTTTCCATCGGAAATTTCTGACGGATTTTTTCCGCCAAAAAATACGCCGGTAATTTCCGGGGGAAAATCCGCCAAAAAAGACATTAAATCCGCCGCAAATTTTATTTATTTATTTAAAATCCGCCGGAAAATTTGGACGAAAGTTCAAAAAATCCGCCGCAAAGGTATCTAAATCCGCCGCAAATACCCTATTTTTTTAAAAAATAAATAAATTTATCCACTTATTTTAAAAAAATATATAATCACAGATGCTTTAAGAGCCAAATTGATATATTTTGGTAAATAATCACATCTTTCAAGAATCCATACAATAATTTATAGGTGTAAAAAATTAATACCATTTATGCAACTTATCACCAGGAAGCTTCAAATTATCATGTAGGAAAGAGTTCTTTTTCCACCAACTTGATGAACGGGGAAGTTGAAACGCTTGAAGAAATAAAGACAACATCAAAACAAAGTGATTGTGAGAAGAGAAGAGAAAGAGAAAGATTTGAGAGAGGAGAAGAGAAGGACTAAATTTATAAGAAGTTTGAGTGAAATTGTGAGAATGAATGAAGAAATTTGAGTGAAGTTGTGAGAAAATGAGAGAATGAGTGAAGATTGAGAAGAATTCGAATATATGTTGAAGAAAGGCGTCCTTTCTGGCGGAATATTGCGCGGTTGCGGCGGATTGCTTATCCAAAACCGAGGCGCATTTTCGGCGGATTAGTGTACATTTGCGGCGGATTCCTCATCACAAACCCGAGGCGCATTTCCGGTGGAATCCTTAACTCAAACCGAGGCGCATTTCCGGCGGATTCGTGTGCGTTTGTGGCGGATCCCTTCCCGATGCGCATTTCCGGTGGATCCGTGTGCGTTTGTGGCGGATTTCGTTTAAATTATTATTTTTTCAGCTTAAATCCGCCGCAAGTGACATATATTTCCGCCGCAAAATTTTCGACAGTGATAAATCTGCCGGAAATGCCACAAGATCCGCCGGAATTTTTTTGTCGGAAAATATCCGCCGAAAAGTACAATAATCTGCCGAAAATGTTTCGGTGGATTAAAATCCACCGGAAAGTCTTACCCAGAATTTTCACTTATTCTTGTAGTGCTCGTTGCACACCACCCAGACGCGTGAAATGACCAATGTAACCTTAATGAAACGTTGTGTTTTAATTTTTTTTTGTGGGATAATGAGGGTTCGGTAGATTAGCACCGAACCGGTTCGGTTGCTAACTACCGAGTACGTTATATTGTGTGGCACACCCCCAATTTTTGATTTTGTAAAGGTTCAGAAGTTTGGAACCGAACCGGTTCGGAACCAAACTACCGAACCCGTGTTCTTTTTGAAGTCAATAAGTGTCACAAGAAAGGGGGGTTGGAATCGTAACCTTTTTAAAATTAACCTGAAACAGTATAACTTAATTCACAAGTATAACGATAAGTTAAGATAATGATTCTACTTAGTTAAGAAGGGTGAGAACTACTTTCTTAACAATGATGGTGAGATGCGAAGGTTTGAACAAAAATGTCTTCTCAACTATGTAACTGTGTTGAGAAGGGTCATTAGAGAGAAAAACTATTCAGTTATTTAGAAGTTTAACTATGAGATGAAAAGGTTGAAAACTCTGTTATTAATTCAAACAGTTATAGCAGAGAAGGGTCAAATACTTGACTTCTCATAAACCAACTCCTAGAGGAGTGTTTTGTTTCATAGTGCAAAAAAAAATAAAAAATTATTTGGTTAGCAACATAACATCGTATATTAAATGTTTTATGGTGGAGTTGGTTTATCTATGGGGTGGGTAGACTTACGTGTTATTCTATTTCATCCTGGTGGCTTAACGCCTCTTTGTGTTTAAACAATTTGTAATTGGTTTTTCGAGCACACTTAGTGCTTGCTTTCAAAGAACCATTGCTTATCTAAAAGAAAAAAAAGTAGCATTATTCTTCTGTCTACAGACCCAAAAAAAAGTATTAATAGTTGTATTTATTATATTACAACTTATTGAAATTCATAAGAGTACAGTTTGTGTAATACTAGAAAAAGTTCAAACAGAAATTAGAGACCGATTAGTCCCTAAATTTGACTTACTAGCACTTAAAGACAGAATTAAAGATGAATTTTGACTTTTTTCTGTTTATAAATTTCCAACTTTTTATGTAGTGATGTTTGGATTAAGTAGCAGTACAAATAGGAGTTCCATCTGCTGAGTAAAGTGTACAACCCTTTGATGCAAGGCAACAGTTGCATGTTGGAGTGAGATGCTGGTCACCTGAAGATGGGCAAGTCATGTATGCAGTTGCATCATAACATATCTGTGGGCAAATTTTGGCATCCACAATTTTCAGATTGCCTCCCAAAAGAATTGCACCTGGATCATAAGGAGTTTAAAAATGTTTAATTTGTTCAATTCATTTTTGTTGTTAGATGAAGAAAAGGACTTAAATGAGCAATCTGATCAAAGGGGGTATCAAAGCATGAGGGAAGCATTTAACTATATGGATGGAAATAAGTCCTGTTGTTCCTCAATGACTTAAGTTATTATGACCTAACATATATTAGAAGGTCAGACTAACTAAATTAGACAATACTTTTAAAATCTTTTAGACCCAACATGCTAACCTATTATTACTTGTCCTGAAAGCACAACTTAGCAGTAAAATACAAGTACGTATTGTGTAGATACTGAGATTGAATTCACCATATAATAGGATGTTGTAAAACGTAATTATAACTTAACTAAAACTTGATAATCACAACAACAACAACAAAAAGAGAAACAGTGTTCAAAAGCCGAAAACAACAAGTGTTGAATTTGATTAATAATTACACCATGTGTTGCAACTCATTAACCATCAAATGAACTTCATTAATGACGAATTTAAATTTTCATAAGTTCAACTACATATAGATTTGGAAACTTGGAAATTGTTAATCATGTTTATATTTGTGGTTAATGAAGGTCAAAAGATGATTAATGCGTTGTACACAAAATATATCCATTAGTCAAATCAAACATTTTATTAATCAAATGGGTGAACTTTCATGTGTCTCATATTGGTGTCAAATAACACAAATGCAAAACCATATGGCGACACATATTTGTTTGGGTCAACTATGGTGACACTTATAATACATCATTTTTATGTTCACCCATGCTGCAGCCTTAGTTTTAATAGTTAGATTTATTAGATAGTATGAGTAAAAACTATGGATATATACTAGTACACCACTTATGGTAAGTGTCACCCCAAAACTAAATAATAACATGCTAAAAAGAGAGAGTTGCAGGGTTTAAGGTAATACCGCTGAGGAAGACAAGAAGGAGAGCCCCAACCTTGTTAAAAGCCATGTTTTTGTTGCAACATTGCTGAATCTTATATCACCTATTTATAGTATGATAAGTTAATAAATTAATAATACCGATATGAAAGGAATCACACATTGATTGTTGAATGGAACAATAAAGAATATTCGTATGGAGAACCATTATATTAATGATTACAACTATATATGAGAGGCCTGCACTGCAGGTCCTCTAATACGCCTATAGGGATAAGATGAACCATTATATTAATAATGTTTATTTCGATAGGAGACTACTCCTATGTGATAATGTGAAATATTTTATTCCTCTAAAAGGATCACATGTAGTAAATTCTAAAGCTTATTGACAAATTCCCATGGATTCCAATATCTGAAATTATTTTTTAATTTACTCTCTAACACACATTTCTCAATACTCTCTTTTGCTTCAAAAAAAAAATTCTCAATACTCTCTTATTCGTTGGAAATCAAATAAATCCTACAAGATCATGAATCCCATGTATGTTGGACATTTATGAATTTGGCTCAATTATAGAGTGACTATTGGAAATAGTGTTAGAGTCTTGGGGAGTATATTGCTAAACTTTCTATTTAAAAATCTAAATTTGATTCCGACCTGTGTGGCCAAATTTTTAAAGAAGTAATTCAAAATAGTTGACTACAGGAACAAATAAGCAGATAACACCTCCCTTTGTCCCTCCCTGCCCAAGACATGGCAAGTTTCACACTCAATAATCAACGATCTACAGGTGAAGTATTTGACCAAATGAAAAATAGTTATATAAACACAAGCACGCAACTTTCAACCCTGTATTAAATTGTTGGATGACAGAGTCTTCGCTGAAAATGGGTGGAGATACAGAAATTAAGCAGCTTTAATCTAAAAATAATAATATGAAAGGAAGCTTTAATACTTTATACCACAGGATACGCTTGAGTGATTTAGTAATGCTTTTGGACCAAATAGATAAGTATTAGACATGATAATTGAAATGCAGTATTTCATACTCAATGATTAGACTTCATAAATAGAAATGAAGTTATTAGACATGATACTCATAAGTCATATCCTATGTAGTGCTTTATGATATCAATGCCATATGATATGACAGGACTCTTGGTTTTTCTGCAGTTCTAAGTTCCACCAAATATAGTTCACTTCAAAGCAATAAATATCCATAGATCGATAAAAACTGCTTATCAAGCATCTCAGAATGCAAATGATATTGCTATCTATTTATTAAAAAAGGCAATAACAATACATTCTATTCAACCTTTTTGTATATGAATATGATCATTTCCTATCTTCTCCTTTAAAAAATTACTAAGAAACATTCTAAAAATAAAATAAAGGAGGAGTTATTCAAATCTTTTCTCCCTTTTCCATTTTCCCCTTCCTGATAAGTGATAACCAATATATAATATGTTAGGTTATTTTCAGTTAAGAGGAAAACCTGAGTTGACAGCTTGACTTGCCATTATCTTGAATAACTAAATTTGACCAACCTGGGAAATTCCATCTTCCTGCAATCTATTGTCTCTCATTAGTGCTGTAAGATGCTTCAAAGCATGTGAAATTTCATCAGAACAAGGATGTGATATATCCCCCGCAACAAATGAGCTTGTCTTTTGATCCACTACAATCCAGCTACACCCAGGCATTTTTTGGATTTCTTTCTGTATCATTGTTCTTCTCAGAGACCTAGCTTCATCCCAATGTCCTGATGCAGCATACATGTTAGAAAGAAGCACATATGGAGAAGAATTTTGGGGTTCTAGCTCAATAAGTTTCTCAGCTGCCCTCTGTCCCCTTTTTTCATCCCCATGTATTCTGCAAGCACCCAATAAATTGGACCAAATCATAGCATTTGGTTCAACATCTAGTTTGTCAATGAAATCTTCAGCTTCTTTGAGAAAACCCCACCTGCCAAGAAGATCAACCATGCAAGCATAGTGATCGATTCTCGGCTGGATGCCATAGAAATTTATCATGACGTCAAAAATTTGACGACCCTCGGAAACCCACCCTGCATGGCTACATGCACTGAGAACTCCAAGGAATGTGACCTCATCTGGTGTAACACATGATTGAGTCATCTCATCAAAGACCTTCAAGGCCCTTTCTGCAAAACCGTTTTTTGCAAACCCAACTATCATTGAGTTCCAAGAAATCACATCCTTTTTTACAGCCAATTCTTCGAAAACTTTTGCAGCACCTTTTACGTCCCCACATTTAGCATACATATCTACAAGGGCACTGCTGGTCAACTCATCTAAGTCAAAACCAGTATGGAAAATTAAAGAATGTATCTGTTTACCATCTTGCAGTGAGGACAAGAGCGCACAGGCATGCAGAACAGTAACAAATGTTGCTTGGTCAGGTAATAAATTATTGCCGCGCATTTCTCGGTACAAGTTTAAGGCCTGATCACTGCACTCATTTTGAGTAAGTCCAGAAATTAAAGCCGTCCAGAGTACAATGCTTTTAAGGTTAGATAACTCTGAGAAAAGAATGTTTGCATCTGCAATCCTCTGTGAGTCCATATACATGCCCAACAAAGAGGTACCTAAGAATTCACTACCACATAAAAGACCCCACTTTAATATAGCACAATGGATCTGCATGCCTAAAATTACCTTACTAGGTCCCTTACAAGCATCTACGAGGGTTGCAAATGTGACTTCAGATGGCTTCAATCCCATTATCTGCATCTCATGAAGAAGATTAATAGCTTCCTCTGTATCCTTTAGAGCATATCCCGCAATCAAAGCATTCATTGAGACCACACTCCATTCAGGCATTCTAGAATAAATTTTGTGTGCATCGTCAATTGCCCCACACTTTGAATACATGTCGATAAGAGAGCTACCAGCAAAAAGGTTTGTCTCTAAACCCAACTTCACTGACAAGCTATGGAACTGCAGTCCTACTTCTAGTACCTTCATATTTCCACAAGCACTAAGAATACTGGCCAAAGATACCTCATCAGGTACTATGCCATGTAAATTCATTCTCCGAAACATGTCGAAAGCATCGCTTTCCTTTTCTTCTTGAACATATCCAACAATAATGGCATTCCAGGAAATATCATCTCGATATTTCATGAGCTCAAACTGTTTCCTGGCTTCCTTCAACGCCCCAGCCTTAGCATACATATCTACCAATGCATTGTTTACACATAAATTATTTGTAAATCTTTTCTTGATAATAGTTGAATGCAACTGGCAACCGATATCTAAGAATTCTGAGCAAGCACATGAACTCAAAATGCTAGAGTAGGTAAACTCATCAGGCTCAAGTCCACACACCATCATATCGGACAACAATATCATGACATCAGTTAAATAACCGCTCTGCGCATAAACTCCAAGAATAGAATTCCACACAACCACATTTTTATCAGATACAACATCAAACACTTGTTTTGCAGCACACACCATTTCACACTTTCCATACATATTAATCAAAGAACTTCCCACATAAACATTAGACTCAAAACCTTGTTTAATAGCCTCTCCATGAACTAACAAACCATGATCCAATGCAGCCAAACCAGCAATCGCACTCAAAACACTCGCAAGTGTGGACCTCGAAGATTTCACACCATTCTTCCTCATTTCACAATAGAACATAACAGCCTCCTTATAATGGCCTCTCTTACCATGACCGGAAATCATGACATTCCACGCCACAACATTGCGGCTATCTACCTCCTCAAACAATCGACACGCCTCATCCAACTTCCCCGAAGTGACATAAGCATTCAACACAGTCACAAACGCCACTTCATCTAAGTAACAACTACCCCGCATTTTATCAAACACATAGAGTGCCTCCTCAGGCAAACCACCTTGAACATAACCAGCCATCAAAGCGGTACAGGAAGCAGCGTCGAAGCATAATGCAGGTACTGCAGCATCGAATACGGCTCGAGCGGAACTCAAACATTTGCATTTGGTATAGAGATGAATGAGCCCACGTTGACATAGTGAACTGAACTCAAACCCAGTCTTAATAACACAACAATGAACCAACTTGCCAAACTTAACATTCTCAAGTTTAGCACAAGAAGACAAAGTAATTGAAAAAGTGAACTCGTTAGGAAATTGAGTTGAATTGATGAATTGGGTGTAAGTGTGAAGAACTTTTTCCAATAACCCTTGGTTTGAGTACGTGGAAAGAAGGGAATTCCAATCCACATTATTGTCAGTGTTACACTTAAGGGGGTCATGTTGTAAGAGGGGAATGGGAATTTCATGTTTACTGGGGAGGGAATGAATGCGTTTTGGGCGAGGAATTTCGTCGAACACCTGGTGGGAGAAATTTCGTGGCACATTCCAATGACCTCTTAACAAACATTTCACTCTAACTGCTGCACGCATTTATCTTGTCATTGTTATATCACAACTGCTTATTCTTTCCTGCAAGAATAGAGGGTAAAGCATTATACTTATACTTGATTGAATCAAATCCGTTTTCTCGCTCTCGCTACTAACAGCGCACGTTTTTACTTTTTGCGTTTTGTTTGATAGCATAGCAGTACCTTTTTTGTTTTTTAATCAAACGTTGGATAGCAATTCTAGGTTAATTATCTCACCAAAAAAATACTAGGTTAAATTTGTTCAAAATTTGACTTTATTTTAAAGTAATTAAACATAAAAAAATATGTCATTAGTGATTGGATTTCGGATACCATACTTAATAAAACTTTAGGTATTGGATTGATCACCTATTATTTATTGTCTTTCGTAAAAGAGAGGAAGAAGAAATAAAAAAAATAGACTAAACACCTACCCATGTGTAACGTTAAGTGAGACCTATGGTCCGTTTATTACAGATTAAAAAAAATAAGTTGTTAATTAATTTAGAGATTTTAAAAAAATGATAAGTTATTTTATGTTTGTGTAACATGATGAAAATCACCTTTTTAAAAAAAAAAACCGTTCTTTATAAAATGGTTTTTTTAGAAGCTACTTAAAACAAATTCTTATTTGAAAGGGTTTTTAGATTTTTTTATTTCATTTTTACAAAAAAGTGATTATTTTCCAAAAAAAAACAATAACAAAAGGGCTCCTAATCTCGTTTTTCAGCCAACATTAGTTCCCATTAAACTTTTATGAAATTTAACAAAGAGACATTTTGGTCAATGCACTTTTAGGAATATTAGTCCCAGGTTATCATCTTCTTCAAAAGTTTGTAAACCAAAATTCAAAAAAGGAAACGCAAACATAGAAGAAGAAAAAGAAATTGATGCGAACGAACCCCGTTTGTTGAAGCACGCTCTTGTGGGGCATGACAACAACACGAACACCTCCCAAAACTACAGCGGTCTCCACCAAAGAAAAGATCTCCTGCACAGAAGTAACAAAAAGTGTAAGATGCAACAAGGTAACCCTAAGGAAAGTACAAATGAAGAAGTAATGTGTAATGCTCAAGAGGAACTAGGTAACAAATCTCCAACTTTCATGGATGCCTTAATGAAAGTTCTTGGTGATGAGGGAATAAGTAATGTGTGCTAGGGTTACTAAGTGAAGATCTGCCTGAAAGTTGTTGGTTTACAGAGATGGATGAAAACATTTCTAAAGAACCAAAAGCTCTATCTCCAGGTCTGGTCATCCACTATTCTGAAGAGGAGCTTACTAGTTGGGCCAAACCTTGGAGAAACACTTTGATAGTGAAGGTCTTGGGGAAGAGGGTTAACTTTAGAATGTTGGAGAAGAAGTTGAGGAGGGAATGGGTGCAGCATGGCACCATGAATATCACTAGTATGGCCAATGACTTTTATCTGGTTCAACTTTCAGCCATAGAAGACGATAGGCATTCCCTGTTTGAAGGACCATAGAAGGGGGTTGACCACTATTTGATTGTTCAAAGGTGGAGACCTTTCTTCTCTCTTAAAGCATCTATGTCATAAAAAGTGGTTGTGTGGATTTGTATCCCTATGCTCTCGGTATGCATTGAGAAATTCCTTACCAGACTTGGTTCCACCTTAGGGAACATGTTGAAGATTGATAAGATGACTTCTCTGCACTCAAGAGGAAAATTTCCCGAATATGTGTAGAACTTGATCGTGATAATCCTCTAGCTTCGCATTTTTATGTTTGTGGAATGAAATTGATCTTGGAATAAGAAGGTTTGCATTCTATATGTTTTAGATGTGGCAAGTATGGGTACAAAAAGGACAATTGTAGAGGAGGGATTGCTTGAAGTGGAAGCTGAGGCTATATGCACTACTGCTGCGATGAATCAGCAGATGGATGTTCAAACTGAGCAGATACATGTAGTACCAAAGTAGAAACAAACATTACAAGAAGAACCGAAGGATAAAGTTAACAAGGACCAATAGGAACTTGAAATTGGGCCTTGGAACATCCCTATATATGTGGCAAGAAAGAGAAGAAATAACTCTGCTAAGATTCCTAAGAAAGGCAGTGAAGGAAGCACTCTTATTGCAACCACCAGTAGAAGTAGTAAGAAGACTCAAAGGGAGCCTACTTTATAATCTAAGAATTTTGGAGACAAGTAAATAAATTTAAATGTTGAGGAATAGCTACTACCAATGAGGAGACTATTCATGCTTCTAATGTCAAAGAACATTATCAAAGAGAGGGTGAAAAACCCTCTTGGTGGTAAGAATCCATAACTTTCAATGAAAGCAAAGAAAGTTGTTAGGCACGCCAAGACTTTGACCCGAAAGGAGAAAGGTAAAATTAAAGGGAAGGTTTTTAATGAAACCTTGAAATTTGTCACAGTGGGGGTCCAATCTCATTATCTAGGGAAAGAGAATATCACGAGCAACCAATCCGCCAGTGAGGAAAGAAATAAAGTCGGCGAGAATGTTGTGATGCAGTATATGAAAACTATGTGTTTAACACATGGTGAGGAGTATGGAGCCCATAGGACATGCCTTAGGTAAAATTGACAACAATGATAAGAGCAGAGTTGAGGATTTGTGCAACAGAGCTGTGACAGTAATTATTGCTCCTAAAGATGGTTGTGTCTAGATGGCTATTAATGCAAACACTAATAGAGTCAAAGAGAATGATATTGGAGATGTTTCTCCTATGGATTAATGAATCTAATCTGTTGGAATTACCGTGGGACAACATATAGAGGCTTTGTTGGTCTTGTTAAAGACATGAAGCGTGAATATTCTGATTCTTTTATTGCTCTCCTTGGGACTCATACCACTGGAATGAAAGCTAAGAAGATTGCTAAGAGAATTGGTTTTGAGAACCAATTTTTTTAAGGATGCCAGAGGTCAATCAGGTGGAATCTAGTCACTTTGGGATAGTACTCATTGGAATATCCATATCCTCAGGGACACCAACCAATTGGTCCATGTGAAGGTTAGTCCTCCTACCTCCACTCTTTGGTTCCTCACCATTGTTTATGGAATTCCTCACTTTGCTCCCAGGCAAACTCTTTAGGATGATATCCAAGAGATCCATACTGAGATTGATGGCCCTTGGACTCTCATTAGTGACTTCAATGTTGTTCTTCCTAACTATGAAAGGGTTAGCCCACCTCTTGTTTGTGCACAACTTATTGAATTTGGTTTCCAGAATACCTTATACGATTGCAGGTTCTTTGATATTGGTTTTAACGGGGATTTATTCACCTGGGCTACAGGTAATACAAGGACAAGATTGGATTGAGCTATTTGTAATCTAGATTGGAGGATTAGGTTTGATTCTTCTGAAATCATCCATATCTTCCAAAGCTTAAATTTGATCATTCCCTTATGCTCCTTACCTTTGAGAACATAAGGCCTATTAATAGAGGGAGAAGGCCTTTTATATTTGAATCTATACGGCTTACTCATCTTTTTTTGAATCAATTAATTGTGGACATTTGGAGGAGCAACCAGACTGATTTCCCTATGCAACTGCAAGAGCTTCAGGGGGTGTTAAAAGAATGGAACAAAGATACATTTGGTAATAGTTTTATGCAAAAGAAGGAACTGTTCAAGCAACTCATGTTGATATATAATCTCTTTTATGTTTTGATGAAACAGACTTAAAGTTAAGAATTAAGGTTTCTGATTATGTGTGATCTAACATGTTTATCTAGTGCAAAGTACATGCCCTAAAAATAGCAAAATAGTCAACTACCTAGGAATCAAATGTATAAAAAATCAAAGGTAGCATTGACATTAGAATGTACTAGTTGAGAAGGTTTGACTAAGGTCAACAGAAGGTTTGACCAAAGTCAACAGGAGGTTTGACCAACTTTACAGAAGGTTGACCAAAAGATCAACAGAAGGTTTGACCAAGCCATCACAAATGCAAGACCAAAGATGAGAAGGTTCGTGATAATGAGAAGGTTCAAGAAGAGAAGGTTGAAAGAACAGCAACCTACTCAATCTGGAAAACTTCAACAACTCAAGAACAATCATTCTCATTAATGAACTGAAGCATTAAATAAAGAATGTTGCATTGAATGTGCTGAGAAGGTTTTAAATGAAGAAGAGGAAATCAATGATTCTTCCTAGGAGCATCAAAGTTTGTTCGTTTGAGGAATAATGAATTGACAAGGTTCATGAGCTATCAAAAGTAAAATGAAAGTACAAGTCAGAATGAGAAGGTTCAGAATGTGTAGAGAAAGTGCAATGTGCAGAATGAGAAGGTTCAAAAGCTGCCAACTAAAGCAACTCTCAACATGACTACTCTACAAGCCTAAAACCTCATTCAAACGGCTCTCTTCAACCTTCTAACGGCTATAATCAACATCTTGTGCTATTTAACTGTTGGGATTCGAAGATTACAAGTGTGAGTTTTAATTGGAACCTAGTCAAAGTTCAAGCTTCTCAAAGTAAATCCAACCTTCTCATCCCACACTCAAAGCTTCTCAAGTTCATATTCTGGGATCTATTTGCTGAGTGTGCGAAAGCTTGATTCACTATATTGTAAACACTTATCGTAGTTTATCTTCAAGCTCTTCATCATCCCAAAAACCCCAAAAACCATTGTTGTAATTGTGTGTTGTGAACATTCCATCAAACTACCTAGAGTGTAAGGTGAGTGTTGGTGTGAATTGTTAAGAGAGACCTATAGGAAACTAGGAGAGAGTTTCTTAGTAGGTGAATGCAGCTTGGTGAAGCTGTGTAAGAGTACACTTGTCTTTTGTGTGGTGATCAAAAGAAAGTAGTGATTGTAAAATCTTTTGTGGTTGAGCAAAAGCAAGTGTAATAGCTATTTGGAGAATAGTGGATATACTCACTTGGAAGTGGGGAGAAGACGTAGCCAAATTGGTGAATCTCTATAACTCCTCTGTGTTCTTTTAACTTCTTTAAATAACTATTGTATAAACTGCTTTGCACTTAAGATTGTTTTCAAACCAAGTGAATGTTAATTTCATCAATTTTCTCAAGACAGTTTTTGAACTAATACTTGATCTTCCAACCTACTTATCTCTGTTTGAAACTACTTCTCTTACTTAGTATATTTTTATCTTACAAGTATTATTAGTCCTCATCTTTTAAGGGTTTACATGTGTTTGTTGTTTTTACAACTAACATTAACCTTCTCATCTCCAAGTTAAGCTTGAGAACAAATTGTTGAGAAGGTTTCATGTTTCAGAAATTAAAAAGGGGTACACAATTCAAGCCCCCTCTTCTTGTGTAACTTAGTCACTTCAACTCAGAGATATTGATCAGAGACTTCTTCATGGGTGGAATGTCACTTGTTGAACCTTCAGAGAGTCACTTGGAAGGCATATGAGGACATC
This sequence comes from Oxytropis ochrocephala, assembly GCA_020916435.1. Classification (NCBI taxonomy): domain Eukaryota; kingdom Viridiplantae; phylum Streptophyta; class Magnoliopsida; order Fabales; family Fabaceae; genus Oxytropis; species Oxytropis ochrocephala. Next base: position 56,642,323 of record CM037094.1, read on the forward strand.
CTAGCCAAGGAAGAAATTCAATGATTTCAAAAATCAAGGGCTAAATGGATTGAGTTTGGGGATAGAAATAGTAGATACTTCAACGGATTTACTGTTATAAGAAGAAGAATGAATCATGTAACTTCTCTTCAAAATGAGCAGGGGGTCTGGGTTAATAATCCTCAACATCTTGAGGTTCTGGCCAATAACTATTTCAAAAACCTGTTCTCAATTGATGAGAATGTAAGTCCCAAGGGGCAGAGCTTTTTGGTGGCGGGTGGGGGCCATGGCCCCTACAAACCTCTTAAAGTTTTATAAAAATTGGTACATGTCTATATTTTAGCAATTATATGAACACTTATATTTATTTTGTTTCGTTAAATTTAATGGAATGATGAATGGTCCAGCGGCAAAGATGCAGCTTTACAAGCTTGAGTAGCTGGGTTCAACACCCATATTGCATACCATTCAGTTTTTTCCATGCCTAATTTTTTTTTTAATATGAAAATAAGTCCAGTTTTCCTTCCATTTCATTCCTGCATTATAAAGGTTATTTTCTTCTCTCCACTTGTGAGAAGATAGAATAAAAAATAAAAATAACAACATTTTTCTCTATTTACTTAATTATTCACCATATTATAAAAATATAATCACGTAAACAACACTTTTTTTTACAAAACATATGTATTCAGTATTTAATAGATATATATATTTTTTGTTTGGTCAAAAAAATATATATTTTCTTTGTTTGTAAAAAAGATAGAATAGATATATTTTTTCTTTACATTTTTTATGGGACAAAAGAAAAAAATACATTTATATCTTTCTTTTCAATTCCAAATAATATATAAAGGTTACTAAATTTTTATTTGTATTAATTTTTTATAAGTAAATATTATATTTTGGCCCCCTCAAAAAATAGTTTGAAGCTCCGCCACTGTAAGTCCCCATGTGCTTTCTAGACATTTTCCTACCCTGGAGGAACAATCTTTAACTGATATGGATATATAAGAGGAGGATATATGATGATGAGATTGGAAGAATAATAAAAAGTATTGGAGCTTACAAAGCGCCTGAACCAGATGGATATCAAGTTGTCTTTACACAATCAATGGAGAGTTATTGGCCCTTTCTTGTGTAAGATGATTAAAGATATTTGGGATAACCCTTGGAAGATTAAGGATATCAATGCTACCTATTTGACATTAATAATACCTAAATCTGACAATGTGATAAATATGAAACAAATCCTCCCTATTGGTGTTTGTAATGTCACTTACAAGACTATCACTAAGTTGATTTCTAGCAGATTAAGAGATAGTTTACATAAACTTATTGGCCTAACTATATATTCCTTTATCCCAAAGAGACACAGTCACGACAACATCATCATAGCTCAAGAGATTATCCACTCTATAAGAAGTAAGGGGGTAAGAAAGGAATGACCATCAAAATTAACCTTGAGAAAACCTATGATAGACTTACATGGGAATTCGTTAAAGATACCATTGAAGATATTGGTCTTCCTGAAAAACTCATTTCTCTTATTTGGAATTGTATTTCTACCCCTACGATGCAAGTTTTGTGGAATGGTGGAGCTTTGGAAGAATTTTCCCCTTCTAGGGGGATTAGGCAAGGAGATCCTATTTCCACTAACTGTTTGTCTTGCGTATTGAAAGACTCTTCCAAGTCACTGAAAATGAGGTTGAGGGTGACAATTGGAAATCAATCCATATTGCAAGAGGAGGTTCTAAAATTTCACATTTGGCTTTTGCAGATAATTTAATCCTTTTTCCAGAGGCATCAATGGAATAGGCTAAGATTATACAACAGACCCTACATCAATTCTGCTTAAGCTCAGGACAGAAGGTAAGCCAAGGGAAAACTAGGGTATTCTTTTCAAGGAATGTGCTATTAGTGATGTAATGAGATTCCAGCTGATGACCTTGGAAAATTTTTAGGAGTTCCTATATTCCACAAAAGGGTAGGGCTTAGCAACTTCAATTGTGTTGTGGACAAGGTTAAGCAGAGGTTGAGCTCCTGGAAGTCTAGGACCTTATCCTTTGCTGGAAGAATCACTCTTGCTAAATTTGTGGTGCAGACTATGCCCACGTATGTGATGCAATCTAGTGTCATTCCTAGAGGCACTTGTGATGAAATTGATAAATTTTGCAGAATTTTCATATGGGGGTGATAATGAGAGTCACATAATTATTCATCTTGTTAGCTGGGAAAAGCTTTGTAAACCAAAGAAAGAGGGTGGACTTGGTCTAAGATCTACTAGAGCTGCTAATACAACCTTTTTGATGAAAAACTTATAGAACTTTTGCTCCAATCCAGATAACTTGTGGTGTGCCCTTCTTCGCAGCAAATACAATTGTGGTTGGAGATCTTTTCCTAAAATGGATGCCAAAAGAAAAAGGCTCCAATTTCTGGAATGGATTGATAAACACCTGGGAGGAATTTCAAAATAACTTGAGTTGAAAAGTTAATAATGGTGAGAATACACAGTTATGTCAAGACAATTGGATACCTAATTGTAATATTCTCTCCTCCTATAACTCTATGTCTATTAGTGAGGAAGATTCCCAACTTTCTATTAGTCATTAACTTACAGTGGAGAGTGGAATTTGGGGATGTTTGAAAATCTCCTTCCACAGAAAGTTATCCAAAAAATCTATAACTACCCCCCCCCCCCCCCTCAATCTTACAGAATGAAGATGATTTCACTTGGGGGCAACTTCAGATGAGAGCTTTGCCACTATATCAACCTATATAACCCAAATGGGTGGGACTACAATCACCCCTATTTCTAATGTCAGTTACATATGGAATTGGATGTAAAATGAAAGAATTCACACCTTTTATTGGAAATTGGGTCAAGAAGATTTGCTCATGAATGTTGAAATACAAAGAAGAATAATGGAAAATTCGAGCACTGATGAAGATGAAACTCTGATCCATCACTTCAGGGACAACTGTTTTAGCCTTGTTATCTGGAATTTCTTCGAAGGTAGGAATCAAGGTTGATTCTTCAACAATACAACCTGGCACCGTTGGCTTGAATATAACCTCAAGCATAATGAAGGAAGGAACGAGGAACTGTATTGGAGCATACTGTTTGGTGTCACTCTAGATATCTTGTGGAGGAATCGAAACGAGTTTACTATCGCTCAGAAGTCCTACACAACTCAGATTACGATTATCCGAACTAAGAACCAGGTGGAAGCGATTGTGAATTGCATGCTGCATAAGTATTTTTTACACCCTCAGATCCACCTCTCCACCGAAGACGCTCGTGACCGCTGGTCCCCCCTCCTTATAGATCCACCTCTTTATTTTTGATTTTTTTTGTGACCAAAACCTCTTTATTTTGATATCTATAGTAATATTTGAAAAATCATATCATAATTGTCATATTATAACATAACAAAATCATACATATAATTATCATATTAGGGGAATTTCTAGATATATATATATATATATATATTACTCAAAAGAATCGACACGTTACACCTAATTGATTGGAATTGAGAAAATTTTGTCCCTTTTGTTGCAAACATATGCGTAGAGATGAAGAAATAGAGAAAACAGATCGATTGTGCCAACCAAAATATTGATATTACAAAGTTGAATATACACACACTTGATGCTAGAAAATTGGAAATAAGTATTTGACACTCGTGAAATTTTACACTATATATCTCCCATTTTACTTGAATAAGTTTTGTTTTGAAATTTAACATTTAGAACCAAAAATCAGAAACTGACAATCACCCCAACGAGCTCTTAATTAGTCTAAAACTTGTTATCTTTCTCCTCTTTGCTCTGGGGTCAGCCCTCCTTTTCCACAAGAAGGACAACTAACTAGCCCAAATCCCTGGCAGCGATAACATCTAAAACAATAATATGTGTTAGAACCTAGCTAGAATTTGATATTTAAGAGAGGAAAATAGAAAGATCAAGAAGTTACAGATCAGATGAACATGTGTGGTACAGAGAATGCAAAGGAGAAAACTTACTTCCATCGTTCAAACATATTTCCATCTTTTTTATTCTTTCCTGTTCCCTGTCGGACGACAAAAAATTAATTAATGTTCATCAAGAAAAATATATAAATATTAACTTATAAGGTTAAATATTATTTTATCTCTTGAAATATGATTTTTTTTGTTCTTCATCCCTGTAAAAGTGTTAATTTTTAGTTTTTAATTCTTGAAGTTTTATATATTTTTGGAATAAATTCCTACATCATCCATGTTTGATGTTTCAGGACTAAAATAAAAATAGTATATACTTTCATGGACCGGAACCTAAAATATATTATTTTTGAAGGGACTAAAACAAAATAATAAGGATCAAAAGCCAAACTTCTTATATTGTATGGCAAAAAAATGAAAATATTTTGAAGAGGCAAAAATAAAAGCCTCTATATTTGTAAAGATGAAATACGAGAAAATAAATTCAAACAAACTTAAAGCTAGAGTTAGTGAATTCATCCAAATTTAATTAATTTTTTTTACAGTAATCTCACATTCATTCTTAATCAATTTTACAAAAATATTCATTCAAAATCAACTTTTTGCATCCATACACACGCTAAATATGAGAAAAATTAAATAGAAATTTTAATATCAATTAAAAACAAAATACCTTAAAGTAAAAAATTGTTGTTAGAGGAGAAAAGTAATGGTGTGAATAAAAGAATTAGAAGAAAAAAGAAAGGCATATTTTTGTACAAAATATAATAGGTATATATGTAAATGAAAGTGACAAAAGGCCAACCACACAAAAACATTATCCAAGGAAGAGATTAAATGATATATAGCTCATAGCACCTTGCATCCTGGACATTGGATGCCTCCTCCTCCTCCTTCACAAGTTTTACAACCAGCTTTGAATATCTAAATTACCATTGAACATTAATTTACATCATTAATAGGATATAACTTCTTAAAAACATGCTAGTTAGACTAAAGTAAAGGGTACACACCGAATTAAATGAAAATCCTCCTGATTTTGAAGCAGAAGCAGTAAGTGTGTTCTGTCTTCGGTTTATAGATCTTTTCAGTGTGATTGGCTGAATAGAAGAAGAAGAAGAAGAAGGTGGTGGAGTCACCAAGCTGTTGCAGCAAATAGATATGTGGGACATTTTTTCTTTTAATTTCCTGTGATGTGATCACTGGTGGTCTTGCAGATAAATGGATGGATAATAATGAGAAATAGTTCTGTTTTCACCTTCATCTTTTCAGCCTTTGACAGCAGCAAGAGGCCTTTCTGTGGTGTGGCTCTTTCTATTTATTTATTTTATTTTATTTAATTCTGTTTTGATATGGATATTTTTAGGCTAAATCCTAAATTATAGTTTTGGCCCCATTTTTTTATAACTTCAGATATTTAGTCTCCCTATTTTAAAACTCAGACATTTAGTCCCCCTATTTTTAAAAGCTCAGACATTTAGTGTAACACCCCCTGCTCAGTTAATTATTTAACTTATAAAAATCAGAGTTCAAAAATTATTTTTCCTTTTCAAAAGATACATCCTCAAGGGAATGTTACGTTCACCAAAACATTTCTTAAAACAATTGCATAATACTTTCCACAATAAAATACAAATGCGTGATGAATAGCACGACTTGGTTTATCGAAATAGTCTTACATCATCAACTTAATTAAATCTGACTAAAACAATATCAGAACTACCATGACTACTCGACACTCCCACAGTGCTACGCATCAGAGCTATACGCCACACTCAGACTGAGTAAGGAAGAACCCTCACTCGGGATCACTTGCACGTTGTCAGACATAAGAAGCAACATAACAAAGAGAGGTGAGTCTCTAACACAAATAATACAATGTATGATAAGCATTATATGAGAGGAGACACCAAACACCCCTAAGCAAGAACAACAAACACACCTCATCGAGTCTTAATACCTCGACTCCTAACCATCACTCAACAACACACTTGACTGAGTCTTAACACCTCGACTCCTAACCACAACTCACCACGTCTAACACTCATCACATATCACACAAAACACATCAACAAATTCATGAATGCAATGCATGAATGCAACCCCTTCACACCTAGGGCACATGCATGTGGTACCATCAATCATCATATTCCATTGCCATGTAGGCAACAACGCCCTATACCATTTCCATGAAGGCAACCACGCCCTATACCATTGCCATGAAGGCAACCACGTCCCTTACCATTGCCGTAAAGGCAACAACGTCACTTTTGATGCATATGAATCATGAGACTCTATAAACAATGCATCAATCACAATCAACACACACAACAACATTTGCCTTGTGGGCACAACCGTCACTGTTTTGCCACTCAAGGCTACCCACTCGTGGTTCACATCATTAGCCACTCAAAGCTACCCACTCGTGGTTCACATCATTTACACTAGTGTCTATTTCACCTAGACATCATCCATAGCATCGAGGCTAACTTCACTACACCACAACATAGCTCTACAAACTAAACCACCGACCCCTCTCGTCACCTCAACACCATCACCGTGAACTACACACACCACTCAGGAGACCACAACGTCACTTAAGGACTAAATCATCACCTAAGGACCGAACCATCACTTAGGGACCACATGCACTTCATCACTCACCTCTTGAACATACATAGCGTCAAACCACACTCATAGTCGCGCTAACAACCCCGCGCGCTGCCGGCGCTAACAACACCTCGGCACACTAATTGGACACCTCAAGACACCACCCACCGAACGTAGTGAACTAAACTATCACTACCTGGCCCACCTCATCAACCAGGGACTACACCTCGACCTCTACACCGCACCCTACATACACCACACCTTGACGACACTACCTCGGCCTACATTCACTACAACAACTACACTTAGGCTTGTGTACACCACACTCCAACTACTACACTTAGGCATTCACACCTAAGCACCACACTTCACCCCGCCTACTACACTTAGGCAAACTATACTTAGATATCTGTACACTTACACTTGGCTATTTCACCTTGGTATACATTCCCTATACCTCGGTAGCTATAAGTCGACGCCTACACCTCTGCTTACAAGCCATTACTCTTCGTATTCAACACTTAATCACTTACGCATCATTATACTACCACTTCAACTTCCTTAAGCTTAATCATCTCTACACTTCAGTGCCTACGTTCAACCTTTACGTATTTACGTACTTAACCTCCATCTTACCTTGTCTCATTGATCATCGCACTACAATCAGCTCACGCTACCTCTACTACACTGATTCACTTGAACCTATTTCAAAGCCCATAATACCTTCCATCGCTTAACCTACACCATGTCAACAACACTTCATCAACACTTCAATACCCATACACGCACGTATCACACTCCTATCCACATGCCACACACAAGCACACCCATTTAAGCAACAACGCCTAAAACTCGACTCACTTGCAATTCAGCATACATACTTACATCTTGACAGATGCTTATCCAAATTCTAACAAAAATCCGGCAGAGTCTCCCCTGAAATACGGACATCCCAAAGTAAACTATTCACCTGCATAACCAGTCCAGACAGCAAAACATAAGGCGCGCCCATACGTGGGCACCAAGGCAACATCGTGCCCGCGCCAACGCCAAATAATAAGTACGCTAGACCAACGCACCAACACCTGCATCGCAACACACTCCCAAGGCGCACTCCTATGTGAGCACAAGGCATCATCGTGCCACGCCTCACCCACACACACTGCACCCCAACTCAACAATTCCACACCGTATTTCATCAATTGAATAATACACCACTTAATCACAAATCACACCATAACACACAACACATAAGGCATAAGCCACACCAAGATTGATTCCACAACATTTTATCACGACACATTCCACCAATTAACACCCACACCTAGGGTTTCACTATCAAACAACGTATATTTATAGCTCATATTCACCACCAACCTACTACATTCCACCAATTAATCTCACCTCCAAATACCCTTTCCAACCCAAAATAATTCCAATTAAGTCATTTATACCTAGAGCACCCACTTGCTCATTTTTCATTTCTCTCTAAACAACATGCCCTCAAATCAATTCATACACACTCAATCAACACTCAAATGATCACTCATACTCATAAATCGTTCTAAATACATCAAAATCAAAATATAGTGTTAATCACTATTCATCATCTTCCCCAAATCTCATTTTCACACAACATTCATCATATACTATATTATAGGCATTAGATAGCTCCCCTTACCTCAAGAAATGAAGAAACAAGCTCCCCCTCCACTTTAAGTTCCACAAACCACCAAAGCCCACTCAAATGCAACCTTGAGCTTCCAATAATCATCCATGGTATAATGAGGATGAGAAGGAATTAGAGGTTGGAACCTAGCTTAATAGAAAGAGCAATAAAAACTAGAGAAATTGGGACCAAAAACAACTTACCAAACCAAAGGGTGGAGAAAACCCTAAACCCCCAAATTCATCACCACCACCGCCAGCCCCTCCACCTTCGGCCTCCTTCTCTCTCTCCTCTTCTCACTCTTGCGCCACCTTCTTCCTCTCTCTCTCTTCCTCACTCCTTCCCTCTCTCACGAGCTTCCCTTCTCCTCCTCTCACTATCACCTTTCTTCTTTCTTTCTCTCCTCACTCTCGGGTCCCTCCCTGTTAACCCCCAACCGATCCCCCTTTCCTCACTTCCATTCCTTCCTTTCAATTTTAATCCTAGGCCCAATTGACTTGGGCCACTATTCACACCTCCCCCATTTAATTAAACACCTCCTCTATTTAATTAAACACCTCCTCTATTTAATTAAACAATCCTAATATTTCTCCACAACTTAATTAATCCACTTAAAGAAATGTTGAAAGCCTTAAATAACTTAATTGAATAATTAAATTATTTTGGGGCGTTACATTTAGTCCAAAGGGGGATTTCCAACTTTTTTTTTGCTGATTTTGAGGAATTGTAAAAAAAAAGTTGACGTGTCTTTCATTAAATGATGGCTGCCACGTCATTTAATGAGCCACACGTGTCTTTCATTTAATAATATGGATTGTTATGGTATAGAAAATAATAATTAAAATACTGATAACAAACAAAATAATTCACACGAACCAAACCTAGATTTCTTTGACTATTCATTGGGATGGCAATGAGGAGGAGATGAGGCGAGGAATACTCCCCCACTCCCCATCCCCGCCTCCCAAACTGTCTCCCATCCCCGTACACAATCCCCATGTGGGGCGGGGGGGTTCCTCCCTCATCCCCTTTCCTACAGATCTCCACGTTCCCTGTGGAGATGCCTTAAATTTATTGAAAATTAACAAAAATATGAATTGAAATATAATCAAATGGGAAAAAAAATATAAAAGTAAGACTAAAAAAATTAAGTTTCACATTTTAATATAGAAAATATAAAATCCTACTTTGATATTATTTTTTGTTACAAAAGAGAAGAAAAATTCTTGTTTGATATTTTAATATTTAAAAAGTATAAAAGTAAGAATAAAAATATAAAATTAGCACAAATCAACAATATTTATGTAATATATTCAGGGCGGGGATATGGTCCCTTCCTCCAACCCCAAATTGATTGCGGGGGGATTTTCTCCCCCGTCCTCGAACCCACAGGAAAAAATTCCCCACCCATAGGGCTCCTAATGGGACAGTCCCACCGTAGGGATCCCACTAATAATTCTTTAAAATTAATTATTTATATTTATATAAATGTAAATTATATTTTATAATCAAATAAATATAATAGTTACCTTAGTAATTAATAAAAAAAATAATGATTTTCCTAAACCTATATATTAATATTTAAATTGTTATTTTTGAGTTTGCATGAGAAGACAAAAACAAACACAATATAAATCAATATTGACCATAGTTTAATTGAATAAGTAATATTTTCAATATAAAAGTTCATTACTTTTTATACTAAGGTGGGGAGGAGCTAAGGTGGGGAATACTCCCCCAATCCCCGTCATCGCCTCCCAATTGTCCCCCATATCTCCAATCCTCGTCTCGGGAGGGGGGGGGGGTTTCCTCCCTCATTCCCTTCCCTACAGATCCCCACGGTCTAGCGGAGATACAATATATTTATTAAAAGTTAGTAAAAATATGAATTGAAACATAATACAATGGGAAAAGTTATAAAAGTAAGACTAAAAAAATTATAAAAGTAAGACCAAAAAAATTAAAAGAGTCACATTTTAATATAGTAAATATAAAAGTTCCTCCTACTTTGATATTATTTTTTGTCATAAAAGATGAAAAAATTTACTGCTTTGATATTTTAATATTTATAAAGTACAAAAGTAAGAATAAAAATATAAAATTAGCACAAGTAAAATTTTTATTAATACTTTTGATTAAAAACACACATAAAAAGACTAAAAAATTAATTACTTATAATATAATATATATCTGTAATAAGAATATTTATGTAATATATTCAGGGCGGGAAGATGATCCCTGTTCTCAACCCCAAATTGATTGGGGGGACTTTCTCCCCATCCTCGTACCCACGGGAAAAAATTCCCCACCCGTAGGGATACCACTAACAGGTATAAATTGTCACCTCTAATTATGTACATATTTTCATCATTATTCAAGTAGATTTTTTTTGTTTCATTTAAGATAAAGATGAATAATATTACATGAAATTGAAATTTTAACTCAAAAATGAATAGATAACGACGCCAAACATAAAAGTGCCAAGGTTGTATTTCAAAATATTATTGTTCATCTGCCTATTTCTATATCTCAGTAAGTGGTAAGTATGATAAAATGGCACCACCTCATGAAACCCATCTTTGCCATATCCGATAATTAAACTTGAGTTAAAATCACAAAAAAGATAAAGAAAAAAAAGAAAGAAACATACCGAAGAAATTGGTCAAATAGTTAATGCAAATGTAGATTTAAGTGTTTTATTATTTTACCATTGATTCTTGAAACCTACTACAAAAGTTCACACATAATTTTCGGTCGGAAAAATATGGATATCTATAATAAAAATTTCAAATTCGAAATAAAAAACCACACAGGGATTGGTAGATAATTCAAATTTGATAATACACATTCCCTAATTTGCCCATTAAACATATAAATTAAAGTTTTATTCATTGAGACATGTATCATGTCTTCCTGCAAGACATACAGATGCAAGGATGCCTTATAGTACATAAGGACGAATTGAATCGAAAAATGTTCCGTGATATCCGTTAAGTGTCATGCCAAAAAATTCTGGAAAAAGAAGAAAGACAAAAGAATCAATTTTCAATAACTAAAAGAGGAAGAGAAATAAATATGAATCTGTAAGAACCTCTAAATAGAAAGAATCAATTTTTCACCTTCATTCTCCAAAATATGTTTACCACTTGCCAAAATGAAAGAATTAATTTTTTGTGTTGGATTGTTTGGAGGCTATGTTTCAAACTCTTTAAAGGGGGTGTTATAGGGTTTGAAGTCAATAAATGTCACAAGGAATGGGGGTTGAAATTGTGACCCTTTTTAAAATTCACCTGAAACAGTATAACTTAATGCACAAGTATGACTATAAGTTAAGAAAGTGATTTTACTTAGTTAAGAAGAGTGAGAACTGATTTCTTTACAATGTTAATCAGATGAGAAGGTTAGAACCAAACTGTCTTCTCAACTATGTAAGTGAGATGAGAAGGGTCAGTTGTTTCTCACTTGTTCAGTTCCACATAATATGAGATTCTATATGATGTGAGTGTGGGATAGTTGATATTAATTTCTACCTTAAGAATGTAAGCTATTCAGTTATTTAGGAGTGAAATAATAAGGTGAGAAGGTTGAAAACTATGTTACGTTATTAAAACAGTTATAGCAGAGGAGTGTTTTGTTTTCACAGAGTAAGAATAGGTATTCAAAGTAGTAAATAACACAATGATGTATACTGGTTCACCCAAATCCGGGGCTACATCCACTCCTCACTCCCTGTGAGATTTTCCACTATTTTGCGAATAGTTACAACTTTACAACCAATCATAGGTTTAAAGTTCTTGTGGTAGTTTTCTTCATACAACTCTACCTACTGTTTTCACACCCAATACAATCCTTCTGATCTATTAGGCAGCTTCTCTAACAGAAGTAAACTCACTTCTCAAGTCTTACAGCAACACATGCTACTTGAGAAGGTTCTTTACAGGTGTTCTGTTTAGGGGTGAGCAAGGGACGGGTTGAGACGGGTTACACTTGTCATTTACCCGGCTCTAAATTTATATAGGGTCATTTTTTAGACCCTAACCCGTCCTTAGGCCCAAACAAACTCGATGTTCTTAGGGACAAAGTAAGACCGGGTCTATTTAGGACGAGACCGGGTTGGCCCGAAGGACAATTGAAACAAAATTATAAGGTGATTACTCAAGAATGACCAAAAGTTAGAAGTGATAAATTGAATTTTTTTAGTATTTTTATTATGTATTCTAAGTCTAAACATGGCTTTTACAGTATTATTTTAAAATAATGTTTCTACTTAATTAAACTAACATCGATTTCAAATTAAATAGTTTATTTTTAAAAGTCTTATTACCAATGTAATTGAGTTAAAAATTAGAGTGAGGAGTGAGTAAGAGGACGAGTTGGGACAGGTTATACCTAACCCTAACCCGTCCCTAAATTTTGGTCAGGCCAATTCTTTAGACCCTAACTCGTCCTTAGACACGAACAAACCCGATATTTTGCGGGTTTAATGGGACGAAGACGGGACGGGCCTTAGGGTTGGGCCGGGTCTTGCTCACCCCTAGTTCTGTTTAGTATGTGGGTTTTGGGATTTCTAAAGCTTGATTGATACAAGGTGTTTTACTTTACAAAACAATACAAGCAAAATAACATACTCAGTGATTGAACGAATCCCTTCAGTTGTAGCTCAGCTGAGTATGGATGAGAGAAAACCTTGACACTTGAAAAGGTTGGAAGATAAGAACTCATTGTACTCTCACACCGATCAACAGTGCTTAAATGCGTTTATTTATAGCTGAATATGTGTGTATTATCATCTGGTTAAAGGAAAAGAGTCGTTGGTGGAGTAATATAGCTGTTTATAGCCGTTGGAGAGTTTTTGTCTTTGTGCAGACCGTGTTTCTGCAGAAGACATCATGACTCTTCTCAACTATTCATAGTTTTGGAGATGATGCTTCTCAAGTCGATGCTTCTCAAGTTGTTGTTTCTTAGGATGATGTTACGTTGTGTAGTCATGGAATGACTCTTCTCATCATGACCCTTCTGATCTTGACTCTTCTCATGTCATGATGCTTCTCAACTTGACTTTTCACAACTTGACCTTTCTTATTATCATGACGCTTCTAAGCTTGACTCTTTTCATGTCATGATCTTTGTCTCTATGATGCTTCTCATCTCTTTCCTTCTGAGGATACCTCTCATTATGTATTTTATCTTGATACTTCTAAGGTTGAATGTTCTTATCACCTTTCTCATGTTGGCACAAAAACTTGATAAGTTTTCTCATGATGATCTTTATCAAGTTTACCCAATTTGGTCTTCATCTTTTGATTTGTTTCATGAGAACCCTTTCTTGATATATTGTGTGCAACATTATTTTAAGTCTTCTCTTCATGATGCTTCTTATAAGCATATACCTTCTTGAGACTTGATTGATTTTAATACCTGTTCTTGTCTTTTACTCAAGAAGAAATATTAGTAACTCTTAAATCAGATAACTTAAGCTTTCTCATTTGAGGTTTGTTAATCATCAAACTTAACATGGGATTTTGCCTCAACACGGTTTGTTTGAAAACTTTGAAAAACAATAAATACTGACTCAAGTAAGCATTAATTAGATTGATTTATGTTATATACGTTACCTATTTTTAATTGAAAAAATATATGTTGCATATTTATTGTAACCAATCAAAACATTATTGATTTGAAACCAAAATATGATTAAATGAGAAAATGCTAAGGCGTTGGGATGTGGCAATATATTTAATAACATATTGTTATCTATAAATAAATATTTTTGGCATTACATGGGAAAATTTAAAGCCATATTCAATTCTTTGTATGAGAGCTCTTATATTCTTTATATGAGAGGACTGTACATCAAAAAAATTATTAGATAGCATCTTTCATATAGTGTGCCTGAACATATTGAATCTTAGGAGCGGCTTCCATATTTCATGATTTAATTTCTTATTTAATTTGAATTTGGGAGAATAGCGGTATAAAATAGGATTTTGATGCCTTTTGACTATGAATTGAATAACATCTTCACTTATTCTGTAAATGTGGTTCAAGATGTCTAGTTTTCATAATAACGGTATCAAGATCGTCTTGTATATTACTCGCATATAAGCTTTTGGAAGTTGTAAGTTTCAAACTCATAATCGGAGGTTCAACGCACTAAATCTACAATCGACGTTACTATTAAAAAGTAACAAAAAGAGATAAAATTTGTCATAAAAATTTAACTTCGACATAAGAATTTGTTCCAACTTTTTATAACTTCATAATAAATGAGAGCAACAACTGCATATTTCAATGCAAAAAAAATTGTCTATGCTACAGAATAATAGGTGCAGTTTTTTTTTTAGATAAAGATGTGGAAAACACAAAAACAACACAAAGAAAAAGAATCCAAAAGGAATGTTAATGAGATCCATGGTTTGCGCTTTATCCTCTAGTTTTAATGTATATGATGAGAGTAAGGTCATTCAGGTGCACAAGTTGCAAAAATGACAAATGAAGATAATGTAAAATCAAAGTAAAATTGCAAATCAAAATAGTTGGAGATATAGTAATATATAGTCTTAATCTTTCTTTTCTAAAAAATAACACAATATTTAACTCAACATGTACAACAATAAAGATTATGAACATAGCAAATCCAGATTCATCAAATTCTATACTTCAAAAAACCAAAAGAAAACATTAAAACTTAGAAGTTTACATAGTTAATGAAATAGAAAGGATAGACCTTTTACACCCTTGTTATCCCTCCATCCAAAACATTGTAACATGCACTCCATTATGATATCAGTAACTGTACAACTCAGAAATAGTTGCTGAAATATTTTAAGAATATCACTTTTCTTCGGCCAAATCCAACCCCCAAGTAGCAAGATTAAAAAACCATATGCATTTTCAAGTTCAACGCCAAGCTTTAGCCAACTCTGGCCTTGTTGGAGATTTTTGGTAGCGAAAACATTCTTCAGCCATTTTGGCAAATGAATCCATGTTATCCTATAGCTTTCAATATAGAAACGAAATAAATAAATATTGAGAATGGTTTATATGTGGCTGAACGTGATGTGATGAGTGAGCTTCTAGATGGCAATATATAAGAGGTGAATTCTAGATGACATTATATGGTACTTTTTAAATGACAATATTGACTTACCCATATCAGATTTTTGATTAATATCAATCACCAATCATATCCAATTTCAGTAAGCACAACACAAGACTCAGCCTTCAACAAAAGAAAAAAAGTGATTGAGTTTAATAACATAAGAAATGTGATACCGTGTGTGTATATATTTATGATATTGGAAGTTAAGTTGGAAATCAAATCAAAATAAAAACATTGTGGAAAAAATTACTTCTTGTGAGATTTTGGGTTGTGAACTGAAATTCTTCAGCCAGCAAAGGAGTCCATTTTGTTCCCAATTTTTCACCATGGCACACAGAAAAGTTCTAATATCCGGATTGGTTTGGGTGTGGATGAATGTTGTGTGAATTGTAGGTCTTTAGTATGGAGGGAAAGACCATGTTGTTGACTTTTCCCTATTAAAAGTACAGTTACGAATCTGGCTTTTAAGGTTATTTATCAGTTACAAAATCAAATTTATCAGTTACAGTTTATCCAAAAAATCAATATATGTAGTTATTGCTAAATCACTCGTAGGATGACATTTGGAGAAATAATCAATGAGATTATTTTCAATTGTATTGTATATAGATAGATATTAAAATAAGAATAAATAAGTAAAAAAAAATCTTAAATTGAATTTAATAATAAAATTAAAACACAATTGTTTGAATACCCAGAACCCGATCCCCTTTTAAAATCAGAACCTGATCACCTTTCAAAACCAGAACCCAATCCCTTCAATCCCTTACACCAGCATCATCCTAAAGCTTGAGATTTGAGTAACTACGGCTTCTGGATTCAGTCTTTTTCCGAACCATATCCCCAATTTCGAAGACAAGACATCAATGAAATCCCTTACACCACCAACACGTCATTTTTATCCTCAAATATTTATGTAGGAAATGACAATAAGATCAGATAAAAATGTAACCAGAAAATAAATTCTATTCCAAGAAATTTAGCTTATAATAGTGACAAATTCTAGTACATGATTCAAACTTAGTTTCCCAATTGAACTTCTTATCTCATTATTGTTTCGGACTGGGCCAAAATCTCACAAGAATTGGGCCTGGCCCAAATCCACTATCGAAGCGACTCATTGCGCACCACTGCCCCGGGGACCCATAGCCAATGGTTAGGATCTAACTTCCGAATCCAACGCTTCAGGTGCGACCCTTCTGTCTATAAATAGAGTGCGGCCCTCTGGATTCAGGTACGTTCCCATTCCATACTCCTCTCACTAATTCTCATACTGACTTAAACATCGGAGTGTCTGTAGGTACACCCCACCCGACGTGGAAACTCGAGCTACCTCGAACCATCCGATCTCCATCTTCAAACCTCGCGAAGCAACACAGCTTGTACCTCGAATCCAGGTAATTCCCGAGATTCAGTACCGAACAATGGTGACCACAATGGAAGCATAATCATTTGCTTCTAGTCTAATCCACATCTACACTCAGCCTACAACAATCCTACCTTAAGTCATGGCTACACGAGGACGCCCCCCTACGCGAGCACAATCCCAAGCTCAAACCGCCAACGCTATAGCTCCACAACAGGCGGTTGAGACACCCGAAGGCCATGTCCAAACATTACCTTATGAAGAAGTGTCGGTAGCCCCCACTTCAGGACAACTCCCTCTGCCGACTCTGGCTCCAATTGCCGACCCCATTTCGGTGTAAATCCAAGCAGTCAGTCATCCGCTCAATGTCTTGGAACGACGGACTCGGGACTTCGTTCAACAAGAGCAACCTCACTTGGAGATGACCGCTTTGGCAAGAGCACCACCATCCAACCTACAGGACGAGTTCCACCGTCTCCACCTCAGACAGTCGTATCAAGGCGGCGCCGAACTCCACCCCGGTTCCCGGCCGACGGAAATTCTCCAGTTCGAAGGGAGAAACGTCGTGGGAGGCCTCCGACTCCACCATCGCCTCTATGTTCCAACTCTACTGATGATTAAGATAACTCCTATTCTCGAAGCCCTTCACCCAAGAAGAAGGACTCTCGCAAAAATAAAACTACTAAAGAACGTCGATCTCGGGCGAGGCCTTTTGTTACCGAGATAGAAAGCTACAAGATCCCGAAGTCTCTGGAGAAACCCCCGTCGCTGAACATGTACGATGGGAAAGGAGAACCCGACGAGCACGTCGACACTCTCGATCTCATGCTGGACTACCGCAATGCCTCGGAAGAAGTCCGATGCAAGCTATTTCCCCTTTCCCTAAAGAAGAGCGCCCTTCAATGGTATAGAGATCTGCCCCCGGCCTCGGTCTCGTCCTGGAAACAATTCACAAAGCTCTTCACAACATGGTTCTCAGCGTAGAGATTGAAGCCCAACTCGGAAGACGTACTCAGGGCGGTCACTCCAAAAAAAATGTGCATTAGCGACGGAATTTAGCGTGGGAAAATGAATCCCTCGAAAAAAAAATATTAGAGAGAGAATTAGCGAGGGAAAATGAATGCCTCGTAAAAAAAATTAGAGAGGGAATTAGTGACGGACTGCACCGTTGCTAAAGGGTAGGCAGCTTTTAAGAAAAAATAAAAACAGTGTCCGTCGCTAAAAACACTTAAATCCGTCGCTAAAAGTCAGTTGGACAATACTGCCCGTCGCTAAAAGCCTTTAAATCCGTCGCTAAATGTCAGTGTACTTTTCTGACTTGATTAGACAACACTGCCCGTCGCTAAAGCCCTTAAATCTGTCGCTAAATGTCAGTGTACTTTTCTGACCGTCACTAAAGCCCTTAAATCCGTCGCTAAATATTAGTATACTTTTTTGCCTTGATTGGACAACACTGTCCGTAGCTAAAAGTCACAAATTCGTCGTTAAAAGTCATAAATCCGTCGCTAAAGGTAAGCTATGGGTTTTTATTCAAATCTCCCAACCAAATCACTCTCATTTTCATTTCACTTCATTTTTTCTCCCCAACTCTTCTCTCTCCCTCTCTCTATCCAAATCTCTTCACCACCACCACATACCTCCTACCACCCTTTCTCTCTCTCTCTCTCTCTTCACCACCACCACCTCCTTTCATCCTCACTCCTCCCTTCCTCTCTATCACTCTCTTTCTCCCTTAATAATCTTCTCCTTCTCTCTCTACCCTAATCCACCCTTCACCACCACCACCACCACCACCACACAACCACCACCACCCACGAAACCACCACTAGAGCTCCTCTTCCTCTCTTCTCTCTCTCTCTTACGACTTCCCCTTTCCCTCTTCTTCTCTCCACTTTCTTCCACCACACAACCACCACCACCACCACCACCTATGAATTTCTTTCCTATTTCTCTCTTCTTCTCTCCACCCACCACCACCACCACCACAAGCACAAAATTAATAATATAATTTTTATTAATAATATAATAATAAACGGCTTTAAAAAAATAATATAATCATAAATATATAAAAAAAACAAGCCATTCAAATATCATTTTTCATTTAAAAAAATCCCAAAAATCCCTCGCTAATTTCAAAAAATCCCTCGCTAATTAGCGACCCAAAAATCCCTCGCTAAAAATCCCCCGTTAAAATCCCTCGCTAATTCCCTCGCTAAAAGTTAGCGAGGAGCGTTTGAGCGAGGGATTTGGGTCGTCGCTAATTCCCTCGCTAACGTACTTTAGCGACGAATTTTAGTGTTTTAGCGAGGGAATTGTGCGTCGCTAATCCTGTGTTTTTTGGTAGTGGGTATGCCAAGGTGAGAAAGAATCTCTCAGCGATTACATTGAGAGATACAACAAGGAAGCCGACGAGGTACATGACTTGAAGGACAATGTCTGAATGATGTTCATGAGGCTTGGCCTCAGGAAAGGTACACTATTACATGCCAACATCGGCCTTCGCAAACTAAAGACGCTGGACGAATTCCTGAGACGTGCCCAGTGCCATATAGATTATGAAGAAGCAACTACAGTAGACGAACCTAATGTGGCTCCAACCTCGAGGAAAGGCAAGGATACGAAAGAAAAGCACAAGAAGGACCACGGCTCTGGCCTGAAGGAGTGGAGAGGAAGGTTCACCGAGTACTCGGACTTGAACGCCTCAAGGAACAAGATTCTACAAGAATGCGCTAATGCCAAATTCAATGAGGTGAAATGGCCGACACCGATCCCGCAGAGACACAACACCAATAAGAAGACTTATTGCAGGTATCATCGGAGCCATGGGCATGACACTGAAGACTGCAGAGTCCTCAAGGACGACATTGAGGACCTCATTCAGCGGGGCAAATTGAAGCAATATCTCAAATCTGACGAAAAGAACAGGGAGCGCTCGCCCCAGAAAGCAAAGGCCACAGTAAATGAAGTGGCCAAGTCCCCCTCCAATGATAGTGACTCAACAGATGAAGCACTGAGGCCACAACGCCAACGCCTTGTGGCCATGGTGATAATGGGGGGATACTCCATGGAAATTGGAGAAACAAGGCACTCAATGAAGCGAACGTGGAACGAAACCCTGAGCATTGGAAACAACCCGAATCTGATTCTGATTAAATCCAATCGACCACCACTCTCCTTCAATGACTCCGATCTGTTCAACGGGAAACCAAATAAACACATCCCTCTCATTATCTCTGTTGTCTTGGTCGGGATCAACGTAAAGAGAATCCTGGTTGATCAGGGGAGTTCTGCCGACATCCTCTTCATGGAATTGCTCCCCAAGCTCAAGATTGCCGAGGTCAACCTATCTTCATATGATGGATCCGATCTCATCGGCTTCAACGGGTCTCGCACCACACCCTTGGGCTACCTGGAACTACAAGTGATGTACGGTGATGGTAAGCTCTCCAAGACAAGTTTTCTGGTTCTGGCGTGTCCATCCCAATACCAATGCATCATTGGTCGCCCAACTTTAGATAAACTCGGAGCCATCACCTCCACCGTTCACCTCAAGATGAGGTTCCAGCGGACCTAGATGGGGCCAGGAGGTTCCAGTACCTATGTTTGAAAGCTGAACGCCGAGCTGAGATGGAGTAGGCCCTGGCGGCGTCAAAGGCGGAGTCCGACCTAAAAGAAAAGTAAGCAGAAATATAACAATATCTGATGAGACATAGGCACAAGCATAAAGCAAAAACAATGTATTAAGCCTCATTCTCAATAAAGAAAAGATTGCCGTATTACTCTTTGTCAATTCTCTGTTATTTGCAAATTTATGTATCACTAACATACAAGAATGTCGGCGACCTCGGCTCCCGACTTGATATAACGCCCCTCTCACCCGAGTCTGACCCAAGCTGGCCACTCGACGGACGACGATATGATGCGAGGCCGTCAAAGAAAGCCCTCCATGATTTCGAGCTCATACGCTCCGTCATTGAGTGCAGGCGAGGCCACAATGGCTCAGGTCCACAACGACCCTAATTCTTTCTCCCTGTGCGATTGTGTCTTCCCTTCTGGTGTCCGAGTTCACATCTCCACCAGAAGGCGAAGGAAGAAGTCCTCGCGGCTTCGCCTCTCATTCGCCTCGTGCAATTGTGCCTTTCCTCTGGTGTTCAAGTTCACATCTCCACCAGAGGCCGAAGGAAGAAGTCCTTGCGGCTTCGCCCGAAGACCCATGATGTCTGAGCTCAACGCTCCATCAGGGAACCGAAGGCCGGAATCCACAGCAATTTCGGTATGAAGAATTCTCTGATCTCCGAGCTCAATGCTCCATCAGAGAACCTGAAATAATCCCACAGCGGCTTCAGAGCAAAGACTACGAGGTATGTCCTTAATATTTCATCTAATACGGTGCGATCTACCTCGGCCCCGGCCAACTCTCTCACAAATCTCACCGCACGAGTATCGATTCGTCGTTGGTGCAAAAATTAAAGAGAAAAATTTAATTGCTTAAATCGAAAAGGATATTTCATTTAACATAAAGCGTTTACATCAAAAGTTAATAATTTCAAGAGGAAAGAAACTACATAAACTAAACGTCGCTAAGGGTCTTGGATTCTTCCAAAGAATCGGACACCGTGCTTTCTTCTTCTTCTTCTTCTTCTTCTTCTTCTTCTTCTTCTTCTTCTTCTTCTTCTTCTTCTTCTTCTTCTTCTTCTTCTGACACAGGTAATAATCAAAGACAACCTCGGCCTCCTCCAAAGGAACCGAGCTTTGGCTTCACAAGTCTACCATCGAAGACTCCAAACTCGAAGTCCAAGAGTTCCAGGGAAACACCGGGATGCGCCAAAGCAACTAAACTTTTGCGTCGATCAAAGCCAAGTTTGGCGGAGTCCGCCACTTGGGTAGCGACAGCGGCGTTTTCGTCTTTCAACCTCTCCAACTCGGCTTGCTCTGCCTTAGTTTTTTCTCGAGTCGCTGCCAGTTCAGCCTTCAGTCCGAAGAGTTCCTTCTCAAAGGCGTCGACCCGATCAGCCTCCACCTGATTGACCACCAACTGGGCCTCGAGCCCGGCAATTTGATCATCTATCGACTCAAGAGAGCTCAACTCGCCCAAAAGAATCTGATTCTGCTCGATGAGTTTTGGGATCAACACCTCCTAGCAGTACTACAGCTTCTCAGCCTGATCCTCCAAGTTGGCCTCAGACCAAAGATTCTCGACCTCACATCTCTTAAGATTCGCTTGAAATCAAGAGATAGCAGGGTTCATCTCCCTTCACTTGAAGTACTTTGTGCATGTCCATCCCAGCCTTGACAACTCGCCCGAGGACTTCAAACTCGGCTGCAGTAGGGACTTCAACTGCACCTTCGTCAGCAGAAGTTTTTGGTTTTTTGGGGTCTGGAGGAGTACTCGTGAAGTCACCAGTGTCACAAGGAAGGGGGGTTAGAATTGTGACCCTTTTAAATTTGTCCTGAAATAAAAGAAATTTGAATCACAAGTGTTGGTTGAGAATCAAGTGAGTGAGTGAAATAGGTTATACAGAAACAATTCTTATTAGTTAAGTGGATGAGACTAGAAGGGTGATTGAACTGTCTTCACATATAGAACTGAGAAGGATCAGTTAGTATCTCATTCACTCTTCTCACAACTCTACCTACTGTATACTCCACTAATAGACTTCTTCAAAGCAATTAGACTGCTTTTAACACAAAGCACTCACTTCTCAAGTCCTACAACAACACATGCTACTTGAGAAGGTTCCCTATTCAAGGTTCTTTTGATTACAAGGGTTTTGGGATTACTTAGAGCTTGGTTGACATATATAGGATATACATGAATGTATTACAACACAAGACTTAAAACATACTCAGAGATTAGGAGAATCCCTTCTAGTTTAATTGCAGCTGAGTATGGAAGAGAGAAAACTTGAATGTGTGAGAAGGTTGATAGCTCAGATTTTAATTCACTCTCTTGAAGATCAATGAAGACCAGAGCTGTTGTTATATATAGTTGTTGTAGCCCTTTAACTCTTGGTCCAAGAAATAGAGCTGTTGCTTCAGAAACTAGCAATTTAGAGCCGTTGCAAATACGCTCCTGTGCTGTCACTGTCACTCTACAGAATAGAACTGTCATCACCCTTCTCACAGTGACTCTTCTCACTGTGACTCTTCTCATGACTTGTATAGTTGAAGATGATGCTTCTCAAGATGAATCTTCTCATGTTGGTGTAATTTCTAAGGATGATGACTCTTCTTGTCATGACTCTTCTCAGGCCCATGACTCTTCTTAACATGATTCATATGATCATGACCCTTCTTGGGATCATGACTCTTCTTAGCTTGATATTGCATTCCATCTTCTTCAATTTTCTTTGTCATAACTCTTCTCATGCTTGATCTTTTGAGATGTTCTTCTCATATTGCCATTTCACATGATGAATCTTCTCAAGCAGAATTCTTCCAAG
Source organism: Oxytropis ochrocephala (assembly GCA_020916435.1). Taxonomy (NCBI): domain Eukaryota; kingdom Viridiplantae; phylum Streptophyta; class Magnoliopsida; order Fabales; family Fabaceae; genus Oxytropis; species Oxytropis ochrocephala. The sequence continues at coordinate 56,665,475 of CM037094.1, forward strand.
ATTTCCAAGTGGTTCTTGACTTCAATCCTTTATGCTTGAAAAAGCTTCCTTTCTAGGAGTGGTATAGGCAATGTTTCTTTTCTGTTTTCTCTTAGAATTGATGCTTCTCATAAGCAAGTATCTTGGTGAGAATGATTTGAAGTCCTGTTCTTTATGAAACACTCAACAAGAGCATTAGTAATACATATGATCAGAAACCTTAAGCTTCTCATCCTTGAGGTTTGTTGAACATAAAAAACTTTATTAGGGATTTTTCCTCAACAACTCGAGCTCGGAGTAGCCGTGGGATTAGTTCGTCTCCGACTTGAAGAACTCTTTCCCACCTTGGAAAGGCAAGGCCTGACTGCAGATAAATGGGGGTAAAGACCGAAGTCGAGGCCATCTGCCAGCTTATCTGCACAGAAACGGAAACACATTAACTACTGTTAAATGAAAATTACGAATCACAAGAAAGGGCAAAAAAGTTACCCAAGGTCGACTTCAGTTCCGCCTCGGACTCAACTGCAGCCTTGATAATCTTGTCGCAGTCAAACTTCTCGCCGGCCTCATGAAATTTAACAGTGCGCCTCAGAAAGAGATTGTAGGTAATGGTGTCCTCCCCGGTAAGGGACTCCAGTGCCATAGAGAAAGAATTGTCACCCTGGGCGAAGTGGTCTCAGACCACGAGAAAGGAAAATGGGGCCTTATCATCTCGGCAACATCATAGTCAACGATGACCCTTTTGGCTGCCTTGTTCATCACCTGCACGAAGAAAAAGACGGACTTGAAGCCTTTGTTGGAATCATTCATCGGCTTGAAGTAAGCCTCACCCCGGGAGAACAAAAACACACGTGTTCGTGCCGAGCAGCGTCACGCTTGTCCAGCAGACGGAAGACCTCGATGAGAGCGAATAAAGTCTTAATTGAGGGAATACGCCCCATGTGATCCACCACGACCTCAAAAGTTTTAATATATCCCCAAGCATTGGGGGCCAACTGTGTGGGGGCAAACCGCAGATGATCCAACACCCGTTGTTGAAACTTGGTCAAAGGAACACGGATCCCCATTGTATCCATACTTATTCCATGGAAAAAAATAGCCAACCATATTCCCCTGTAAGTTGGTGCATATTGTGAATGGACCCGTCTCCTCTAACCTCTACTTCTGACCTGGAGGTGCCACGATAAACTGCTCGAAGAAAGATATAGGCTTCTTCTGTTTGAACTTCGCCACGGTGTCCACTACCTCGGAAGATACCCAATGGTACGATTCCAAATTGTCAACATATTGTTCCTCCAAGATGGCCACATCATCTCCCGCCGGCGTCACATCGGTACTCTCAGCATCAGCCACCTCGGCAACGGCGGAATTTGAACCCCTGGCCTCCGATGGCAACAGGGAATACTCTTGCTGGTCCTCCAATGACAACTTCATCTGCTCTAAATTCGACATCAGCTTGAATTTGAACCTCGACCTGATGAATGTTGATCTCAGATAAAGCAGAAACCCAGAATCACGGCGGCGAAAGAAGAAGACTCAACTCGGCGCGGCGGACGGAAAGTGAACAAAACTTTTCGCACTCAAAACTCACTAAAGCTCGTAAAGGTAAAATGAGCTCCCTTGCAAAGGCTCATATATACTCCCAAGCCTTAGAAACCGAAACGGAACGTCGAATCAGTACGTCCCTACAAAGCACTGACATGGGAAATTGAGCCGCAATTATGACAGACGCGTCGGTTCCCCCAAACGTATCGAAGAACCATTCTCTAACACGTGGCATGGCAATCATCACTCCCTTCTGCGACGACCTCAAACTAATCAGGCCGAGGCAGCACTCAACATCTCATCCGACCTCGATTTGGGGGACCACTGTTCCGGACTGGGCCAAAATCCCACAAGAATAGGGCCTGACCTAAATCCACTATCGAAGCGACTCATTGCGCACCACTACCCCGGGGACCCGTAGCCATGGTCAGGATCTAACTTTCGGATCCAACGCTCCAGGTGCGGCCCTTCCGTCTATAAATAGAGCTGCGGCCCTCTGGATTCAGGTACATTCCCATTCCATACTCCTCTCACTAATTCTCATACTAACTTAAGCATCAGAGTGTCTGCAGGAACACCCCACCCGACGTGGAAACTCGAGCTACTTCGGACCATCCGATCTCCATTTTCAAACCTCGTGAAGCAACACAGCTTGTACCTCGGATCCAAGTAATTCCCAAGATCCGATACCGAGCAATTATCAAGTTGTAAAATCTTTTGTTTAGTTATCTAGATGACAATCCCTCAGCCCTTTAAATAGTTATCAGCATGAAATTACAACTAGCATTAAGAGCAATAATAAATCACTAAACTTAATATAAATGTGACAAATATATACGTGAGGAGGATTTTGGAAGAGGAAAAAAGACTTGCATGGAATGCAAGTATTCAATACACATGGATAAGTTTAAACACTGGAGTGCTTAAGAAAACGTGGATAAGCGTCGTGGAAATAGGAGCGAATATATTTTGACCAAACTACCCATGCTAGTGGAAGTTATGGACCGTGTCTTCTGGTTTTTAGGGTGCAGATGTAATGCAATATGTTGATTTTAGCCGATCCAACGGTGGTTAAGCTACAGGCTAGCTGAAGTGAAGGTGAAGGTGAATTGTGAATGGGAAAGGCAACTTTTGTATCCTATATACTGCATACATAAATAATCATATTAGCCATCACACATACTTATAATTGCTATCATACTAAGGTTAACCAATTAATTTAGTTATAACCGTTCATTAGGCAAAATGACCGTTTTGCCCTTTATACCATTATTGCCACTTAATTCCAATTTTAACTAATCAATCAACAATACAACATACAATTTAATCAATAATGAATATAAATCGTATATCTAAGCAATTAAATATTGCTTTCATGATGCTAACATGTCCATGACTCGATATATCTCTTAATCAAAAGAATAATTGCTAGTTAATTTCGATTTACAGCTTGAATGTAATAATAAAAGGTATATATAACAAGTTTTTTTGACAATAGGTTTATATAACATGTTAAATTCCATTACTCCCGGCTGATGCATTGGCCTTTTATTTTTGACCTTTTATATTGGGAAAAGCATTGGCCTTTTATTTTTGTTCAAAAATAATAGAACTTTTAGAAACTTAATAAATAGTTCACCATGTTTTTCCAAATATATCTTTTATATTTATTGAGTCTTTTAGAGTTTCATATGATGCATAAATTGTCCCAATACTATTTTTTTGACTTCAATTATATCCCAAGACAACTACAAAGAGAGTATTTTACTATTTAGCTAACATAAATTAATGCTATCTTAATTTGTAAGTAACAAGTCAAAAGTACCAAAGATTAAGAACAGATGAAGTACTATTTTGAATCCACCAATAGTGTCATAGACATGTCATTTTCAAAGTTGTACCTAGTACTCCCTCCGTCTCGAAATAATTGTCGTTGTAGCTCATTTCACGCATATTAAGAAAATATCATAAAAGAATGAGAGATAATAGTATTTTTACCAAATTATCCTTATTAAATATTAGGAATGATAAGTATAATAACTTGGAGGTGATTAATATTATTTTAATTAGAGGGTACAATTGGAAAAAAAGTAACTAATATTACGTTGAAAATCGTTAGTTACATTTATTTTGAGACAAATTTTGATTGTTAAAGTGACATTTATTGTGACACAGTGAGAGTACTAAATAGCCAGCTAGTAACCAAAGTAGTGGGAGTATTGCATTTTTAGTAATAGAGTTAAGTTGCTTTCTCCTTATTTATTGCTTTTTCCTATTTTTGGTTATGAAGACAACTTTTTCACCTCAACCACAAAGCACGCCTATTCCTCATGGTTGTAAACACCTCAACCATCGTTGCTTTTCCCTTATAAAACCAATGCCACCCCTCTCCTCTTCTACCATCCTCTTCTTTCCTAATTCCCCAATCTCTCTTTTTATCTTTCTTCTTTGTTTATCTGTTTGAGTGAGCGACCGAAGGCAAAACCCTAAATCCTCTATCCTATAAAAACATATAGAAATAACCACAATAAATCGATTTGATGGTGGTGCTTGATCAACTGCATTTCTTTAATCAGGGAAATCACAGTTGAGAGATGGCTGAGTTGAATAGAGATCATTTGCCTTTATCTACCGTGTTTTCCCTTATTAAAGGAATTCACTAGATCTTCAGTTTCTTTTATTGTTTCTTTCTTCTTCGTTTATATGTGTTATTTATCTCAAAATAGATGTTAGACTGAATTTCATGAGCTATATATGATGAGTCATAGAGATAATCATGCACCACTCTTCAAATTTTTGCTTTTTTTCTTCTTCAGGTTTTCAACTTTCATTTAATTTGTTTGCGAGATTTAATTTTGGTTTCTGATGGTTCATTTTTGATTTTCATGCACTTTTTTTTTTCTTTCTGTTTTTAATTTTCTTCAATTTCTAATTTCTAATCTTATGTCTTCTGTAATGGGTGTAGAGTGCCCTATTGATAAAAGTGGTGAGAATGAGCAAATGATTGATGACATGACACATGAGGAAAGTGTGAGAGTAACTCTAAGAGCGGGAAAGCATCCAATGTGGACCCAATATGTGAGTAAATGAATAAGTAGTGGTAGGAAAATGAAGGAGGTGTGAAATGTGTGTGACCTCATCTTTCTTTCCTCTTTCTCTTTCTCTTTCATTTCCTTTTCTGTATCTGTTGTACTAAGCTCAAGTTACTCATGCTTGACCTTAGCTCCATTTGTACTTGAACCTTCAATGAAATCAGTAATATCATCAGTACTTTATTTCTTTCATTGTTTCATTTATTGCGTACCATTACATCTTCCTTATGTTAACTTATTTTTTAATTTTTAAAGTTGCTTTGTTTGTTATGTTAACTTATTATTAGTTTTAAGGAACTGATGCCATGTTGGATTATCTGCCATTTCCAATTTTGTATGGAAAACTAAAAGTTATCCATTTTTATGTCAGTGCAAAATAAAATATGAGGCACCCTTTATTTAGATTCTAGTTAACGGAGAAACAATAGAAAACTGAAAGGAAAAATAAAACTTTTAAAACTTCAAAGAGTTGAATGCAGCACATTCACAGACATAAAATAATTTGCTTAATTTATCATACTTATATTGAGAGATAATGTTGAAGAATTTCAAAAGACTAAAAAAAATTATTGTTGTGGAGAGAGAACAAATATTGTATCATTTGGTTTTCTCTTCTACCTAATATATACATAAATTGTCAGTTCTAATAGAAATGAACCAACAATTCAACTTATCAAAACGAAAGTAACAGTTTCATGTCACTAAATTATCATAGAGAATTTAAATGCCAGACCTATTGTGTTACCATTGGGATTGAGTTAAATATGAAGCTGGATTGAAATTGGCACCAAAGAGGGGGAGAAAGTAGGAGAATGGAGATAATGAATCCGAAGAGCGCACACGCCGTACTCATGGTTAGAGCACGGTCCATGATCCACAATCTGATACAAAATTTCGATTCTTAACTATGTCTCTCCTTTTTTTTTTTGAGATTAGAAAGTTTAGGTGAGTTGGGCTCCGGGGGCTCACTAGGGTCAGGGCAGGCCTCAAGGCTCTTTAAGCGCTTACAGAGGTACTTACAGATCACCCAACAAAGAGGTCCTCACATCAGCAGCGGGAGTTGAACCCACGACCTTGTGAGCCAACCCCTTACCAACTGAGCCAACCTTCCTTGGCAACTATGTCTCTCCTTCTATTTGGCTTCCAATACCCAACCTAATTCCACAATTAATGCAGTATGTTGATTTTAGCCGATCCAACGGTGGTTAAGCTGCAGGCTAGCTGAAGTGACCCACAGAGCCCATATATATAGAGTTATACATTTGTAAACACACACACAATCAATCAAAACATCTACATTTTTCGCAGTCTTTACTTTTTATCACATTTATCTTTACCTTTATGTTTTACGGCAGTAGGTAGTCCAATTACACGTCCCTCTCACCTAACCTAAAACTCTTTGGAGGAGTTACAAAACCAATAGTTGAGGAATAGAGTTCATTCCTCAGTGCAATCGTTTGAAGCAAGAGGTATCAAATGATTCAAGCTCTTAGTCGATCCCTCAACTAGCATTAATTGAGAGTTTGACGACAACAAAATAAAGGCACTCCCGGTGGGACCAACATAGGTAAACAAACTTTTGGGTTTGATTCATCTGGGTTGGATTATCATTGGCGTGTGTACCTTCGCTCTGGTAGGAATGTAAGTAATCGGCTACTAAGAAGATACATGCACCAACTAACAAGCCTAAACCCCATGAGCAACCTAGTACATCAGGGTTTATGATGCATAATGTGACCCCAACTGATCTTAATGATCAGACTCAACCTGTTCATGTAGAGTAGTTTGTGGTCATGATCATATCCTTTATTTGTGAACAGATTAACATGGGAATACATGACATCATGTACCAAGTCTCGCAACAATGAGCTGACATAATTAAATCTATGGTGCACAATAAAGTGCAACAAACCAGAGACCAAGAAAACTGAGGGGAAGCTCAAGGTAGTAGCTCGACTACGTTTGGTACCCCTGGCCAAGGGCAAGGAGTGCACCCGAATTCCGCGGGTAACGTACAACAGGTTCCACCATATCCTGATATGGCAGGACCTCAACAAGTAACTCCTAATTTGGTATTTCCTCATCCTAGTAATCTTGCTAATGCCAACACTGACGGCAATTTATGATGAATGTTACTAACTCGACTAATCTTCAACATGGACTGGTGCAAGTGACTAGAAGGCCTTCCGAGGCCATGGGGGAGATTGCCACATGGATCATATCCAATGGACCTCTTGTAGTAGCTAACAAGACTTCATCCCAGAAGCAGGAATCAGAAGGTTTCAAATCTAATATATGTGCCTCTCGCAAGTCTTGCTCATCTGATTTAATATGGATCTGTTTTTTTTTTTTTTTTACTTTTTAAATTCATGTGACTCACATAATTAATTATATAGCTCAAAAAATATAAGTAACTATGTTCCACAATATTTTATATTTATGTCCTCAGATAGATATATTTTATATCAATAAAAATTTATAAGGCAAGATTTACCAAAAAAAAAAGTTTATGAGGCAATATTATGGTTTTATAGTTATTTTGTTTAATATAATTTAAAATTTGTATCATCATTGAAGTCAAAATTTGATTTTATCATTATACTTGGTAACAAATACAAATAGTTAAAAACTTTTTAGTGGTGTTACGTGTAACGCCCAAAAATAATTTAATTAATTATTTAATTAAGTTATTTTAAGCACTTAGTGGGTTGATTATATTAAATTAATTATATAATCTTTTATTGTGTTAGGGAGTGGTGGAAGTATTTGAAGGGGGTGTAAAAAGGGCCGATGTCGCTTGAGCCCAAAGTATATAAGCTTAGGTTTAGGTCGTCTCACTCATTAGAAGAGGAGAAGAAAGAAAGAAATCGGCGCCGTGGGAGAGAGGAAGAGAAGAAGAGGATTTCGCGAGTTGAAGGAGAAGGAAGGAGATCGGCTTGTTGCTGCGTTTTCTTGTGTGGTGATTGAAAGGTTCTCTTCTTCATCAATCTTTAAGGTAAGGGGAGTCTCATAATATAAAGGGTTATATGATGGAATGTATATGGGAGGGTAGTCTCTATAATGCCTAGAATGTGTTTGACAATAGGTTTGAATGATTTATGAATATATGTGTTGCTTCTTGATTTCGTTTTTGGTGATTGTTTGACGAATCATGTATATATATATGTTGCCTTTGATGATGTTGGTGATTGATCATAGAGATTGTAATTGATGCCAATTGATGATTTGTGAGTGTTGGTACTTAGTGTTTTGGTGAGTTGATCATGGGAAAAAACCAAGAGAAAGAGAGAGAGGAGGCTGTGTGTCGAATTCTGAGGCGTGATGAAATCTGGGCGCCATTGTGTGCTGCCCAGTGCTCCTGTGTCGAAGTGCAGTGTGTGTGTGTCGAGGTGCAGTGTATGTGTGTCGAAGTGCAGAGTATGTGTGCCGAAGTGCAGAGTATGTGTGTCGAAGTGCAGTGTATGTGTGTCGAAGTGCAGTGTATGTGTGTCGAAGTGCAGTGTATGTGTGTCGAAGTGCAGTGTATGTGTGTCGAAGTGCAGTGTAGGTGTGTCGAATTCTGAGGCGTCGAGTCCTAGGGCGCCATATCGTGCTGCCCGATGTTGGGATGTCTTGTAATGTCAAATAGGAATGATTACCAGTAAAAGCGACGCTGTGTCAAGTATGACTAAATAGTTGATGTGTAGTTGTCGAGCGAATATGAATGATACATAATAATGATAGCGACACTGTGTCGAATATGACGAACTAAAAATGGTGATGATGATGATTTTGATGGGTCGAGTGAGACCACCTAAGCGATGATGATGTTGCGACGAATAATGATGCCGATGATGTTGTCGTGTCATGATGTATGACTTTTGTTGTTGTTGATTGTTTGCCGAGGTTCTGTACATGGTGTCTCATGCATGCCATATGCATTATTGCGACGATGTAGGCTTCGGCCTTGGAGCTATGCTCAAAGCGACGTTTGTGCCCGAGAGGCTATTTTTACGACGATGGTACCTCATGCATATGCCCGGCGACGTGGGTTGCATTTTCATGCATATACATAAACGATGACGAGGTTATTTGCCGTTGTGCTCTATGTTGTGGCTTGTTGATGTTTTTCGGTGATGGTTGTAATGTGATGTTGATGCGCTATGGTAGTTATAGATGTTTGTTCTCTAATATGCTATCTTTCATATATGCCTTTATGTTGTTAGAAGACTCACCCTTTACTGTTGAATGTTACCCTTCGTGGTAACGTGCAGGTACACGCTGGTGAAGGACTTCTCTCCCTTCACCTATCGAGTCAGTGTCGTCTCTGATACGTAGCACCCGGGGATGGGACGAACGTTGTTCTATTATTTTATTTTGTTGCGTTGGTTGTTTTGAATATGATGTCGTGACTTGAGCTATTTAGCATTTTCCGAGGATGTAAACTAATTTTGAAGTATTTTTCCACGTTGGATTAAATTTACGTTGTTTGGATTTTGAAATGTCGTGTGTGACGCTCCAATGCCTGTTTTAAATTTAATTTCCGCACTCTGATATTTGACGAAATGAACGGGTAGAATTGGGGTGTTACATAGTTGGTATCAGAGCAGTTCGGTCTGTCCGACCAAGTTGTCGAGTCGTCGAGTCTATTAACCCTCGAGTCTTGGTACTCGTTCTAAGTTATAGTTATGTTGCTGGTAAGAAGCCAAGTGGGGGAGATGCTCCCGCGGCCATTGTGTGTTTCAAGTGTGGAAAGGCTGGTCACAAGAGTTTCGAATGTAAACCTGAGGTAAAGAGGTGTTTCCGATGTGGTAAGGAGGGTCACATGGCAACTGATTGTGATCGTAAAGATGTGGTCTGTTTCATCTGTGAAGAAGTGGGACACATTAGTTCTAAGTGTCCAAAACCGAAGAAGGAGAGGTCTAGCGGAAAGGTGTTTGCCTTGGCGGGTACTAAGCCTACTGAGGATGATGGTCTCATTGAAGGTACGTGCTACATTAATGGTACTCCTTTAAAGTCTCTTGTTGATACTGGTGCATCTCACTGTTTTATTACTGTTGAATGTTGTGAACGTCTGGGTCTTGCATTGTCTACTATGAATGGAGAGATGGTTGTCGACACTCCAGCTAAGGGGTCGGTAACCACTTCTCTAGTGTGTTCTCAGTGTCCTTTGTCGATCTTCGGCAGGGACTTTATTATAGATTTTGTCTGTTTACCGTTGACTGGGTTAGAAGTAATTTTGGGTATGAACTGGTTAGAGCATAACCATGTTCACATTAATTGTCGAAGTAAGTCGGTAAGTTTTGGAGACGATGAGTCGAGTCTGTTATCTGCCAGTCAGCTTCGAAGGTTGATGAAGGAAGAGGTTCAGTTGTTCTCGTTGATGGCCTCATTATCTGTTGAAAATCAAGCTGTCATTGATGGAGTGCCGGTAGTGTGCGACTTCCCTGATGTTTTTCCCGATGAGATTCCAAGTGTCCCGCCGGAGAGGGAAGTTGATTTTTCTATTGATCTTATACCAGTACGCACTGCATTTCTATGGCACCGCATGGGATGATGTCTGCGTCGGAATTGTCGGAGTTGAAGAAACAACTTGAAGAACTGCTTGAGAAGAAATTTGTGAGACCGAGTGTGTCACCGTGGGGAGCTCCTGTGTTGCTGGTTAAGAAGAAGGATGGTAGTATGAGGCTATGTGTAGATTATCGTCAATTGAACAAGGTAACAATCAAGAACAAGTATCCACTCCCGAGGATAGATGATTTGATAGATCAGCTGGTAGGTGCGAAGGTGTTTAGTAAGATTGACTTGCGGTCGGGGTATCATCAGATTAAGGTGAAGGATGAGGATGTTCAGAAGACAGCATTTAGAACTCGGTATGGGCATTACGAGTACTCTGTGATGCCTTTCGGTGTTACCAACGCGCCAGGAGTATTTATGGAGTACATGAATCGTATTTTCCATACGTACTTGGATCGGTTCGTAGTAGTGTTTATCGATGACATTCTAATTTATTCCAAATCAGAAGATGAACACGCAGAGCATTTGAGGTTAGTGCTGGAAATTCTGAAAGAAAAGAAACTGTATGTAAAATTATCTAAGTGTGAATTCTGGTTGAATGAGGTAAGTTTTCTGGGTCATGTCATCTCGAGTAGTGGTATTGCGGTGGATCCAGCTAAGGTAGATGCAGTGTTGCAATGGGAAAGTCCGAAGTCAGTTACTGAGATTAGGAGTTTTCTAGGACTGGCTGGTTATTATAGGAGATTCATTGAAGGTTTTTCTAAATTGGCACTTCTGTCGACTCAGTTGACGTGCAAGGGGAAGGCTTTTGTTTGGGACGCTCGATGTGAAGAGAGCTTCGCCGAACTGAAGAGACGATTGACGACGTCTCCTGTTTTGACGTTGCCCAATCCGGATGAGTCTTTTATGGTGTACTGTGATGCTTCAAAGATGGGTTTAGGTGGTGTGCTTATGCAGGACGGTAAGGTAGTTGCTTATGCGTCTAGACAGTTGAGGACCCACGAGAAGAACTACCCTACGCATGACTTGGAGTTAGCTGCAATTGTCTTTGTGCTGAAAATCTGGAGGCACTATCTCTATGGTTCTAGGTTTGAAGTATTTAGTGACCATAAGAGCTTGAGGTATCTGTTTGATCAGAAGGAGTTGAATATGAGGCAGCGACGGTGGTTGAAGCTATTGAAGGATTATGATTTTGGCTTGAATTATCACCCAGGCAAAGCTAATGTTGTGCTGATGCTTTAAGTCGAAAGACCTTGCATATGTCGGCAATGATGGTTAAGGAGTTGGAACTGATTGAGCAATTCAGAGATATGAGCTTGGTTTGCGAAGTGACACCTAAGAGTGTCAAATTGGGAATGTTGAAAATTGATAATGACTTCCTGAATAGTATCCGAGATGCCTAGACGTCGGATGTTAAGCTAGTAGACTTGATGGTTGGGGATGATCAATCTGAGGAAGGAGATTTCAGGTTGGATTCCCAAGGTGTGTTGAGGTTTCATGATAGATTTCAGGTTGAATGATTTATGAATATATGTGTTGCTTCTTGATTCGTTTTTGGTGATTGTTTGACGAATCATGTATATATATATATGTTGCCTTTGATGATGTTGGTGATTGATCATAGAGATTGCAATTGATGCCAATTGATGATTTGTGAGTGTTGGTACTTAGTGTTTTGGTTAGTTGATCATGGGAAAAACCAAGAGAAAGAGAGAGAGGAGGCTGTGTGTCGAATTCTGAGGCGTGTTGAAATCTGGGCGCCATTGTGTGCTGCTCAGTGCGCCTCTGTCGAAGTGCAATGTGTGTGTGTCGAGGTGCAGTGTATGTGTGTCGAAGTGCAGAGTATTTGTGCCGAAGTGCAGAGTATGTGTGTCGAAGTGCAGTGTATGTGTGTCGAAATGCAGTGTATGTGTGTCGAAGTGCAGTGTAGGTGTGTCGAATTCTGAGGCGTCGAGTTCTAGGGCGCCATATCGTGCTGCCCGATGTTGGGATGTCTTGTAATGTCAAATAGGAATGATTACCAGTAAAAGCAACGTTGTGTCAAATATGACTAAATAGTTGATGTGTAGTTGTCGAGCGAATATGAATGATCCATAATAATGATAGCGACGCTGTGTCGAATATGACGAACTAAAAATGGTGATGATGATGATTTTGATGGGTCGAGTGAGACCACCTAAGCGATGATGATGTTGCGACGAATACTGGTGCCGATGATGTTGTCGTTTCATGATGTATGACATTTGTTGTTGTTGATTGTTTGCCGAGGTGCTGTACATGGTGTCTCACGCATGCCATATGCATTATTGCGACAATGTAGGCTTCGGCCTTGGAGCTATGCTCAAAGCGACGTTTGTGCCCTAGAGGCTATTTTTACGACGATCGTACCTCATGCATATGCCCGGCGACGTGGGTTGCATTTTCATGCATATACATAAACGATGACGAGGTTATTTGCCGTTGTGCTCTATGTTGTGGCTTGTTGATGTTTTTCTGTGATGGTTGTAATGTGATGTTGATGAGCTATGGTAGTTATAGATGTCTGTTCTCTAATATGCTATCTTTCATATATGCCTTTATGTTGTTAGAAGACTCACCCTTTACTGTTGAATGTTACCCTTCGCGATAGAATGCGTGTACACATTTGGTGAAGGACTTCTCTCCCTTCACCTATCGAGTCAGTGTCGTCTCTGATACGTAGCACCCGGGGATGGGACGAACACTGTTCTATTATTTTATTTTGTTGCGTTGGTTGTTTTGAATATGATGTCGTGACTTGAGCTATTTAGCATTTTCTGAGGATGTAAACTAATTTTGAAGTATTTTTCCACGTTGGATTAAATTTACGTTGTTTGGATTTTGAAATGTCGTGTGTGACGCTCCAATGCCTGTTTTAAATTTAATTTCCGCACTCTGATATTTGACGAAATGAACGGGTAGAATTGGGGTGTTACATTACGGGTCATGCGAGCCAACTAATGACCCACCGGTCCGCCCATTGACCCAGTGACCCAATACCTTGACCGGGTTGATCACCGGGTCGGGTTTAATAACATTGGTTGACATCCATCTCAACAGGCGTTTGGTAACACTGGTGAGTAGACATGGAACAATGTTCACCTTACCAAGGTAGCCAGACCACCTTTCAAGGAACTGGCTTTGCAAACCTCAGCCAAGTGACTCCAGGGCAGACATGGGTTAATAATCCACCTATGGTACCCCCTCAGCCAGGAGTGCAAGATCCCCCAGAACAACTATGGCGTCCATCTATGTCAGCCGAGTCTAGGCCCTCACCAGACATGGGTTATTAATCCACCTATGGTCCCAACTCTTGGCTCGTAACCTTACTGCGGACACTATCAAGAAGTTTCTTGGCGTTCAACTAAAACCACTTGATAGACCAGCTTACAGAAAGTATTGCCCCCAAGGTGAGAACACTAGGGCCGACACCTTGTCCAAACTCGCCAGCACAAAGCCGACGGGAAATCATTGTCGTCTGATCCAAGAAACTCTATCCCGGCCCACTAGGTCATTTGCGGCAGGGCCCGTTACAATGATCTGCACAATCAACCATGGCCAAAGCTGGATCACCCCTACTGTGAAGTACATCAAGCTCAAACAGGAGCTTACTGGCCCCAAAGTTGTAACGCTAGCAAGAAGGTGTGCTACCTCATATTCTGTCATTGAAGGGAGTTTATTCCAACGAGGTTTCCCAATGCCCTTATTGAAATGTATATAAGGGGAAAAGGTAGAATATGTGTTGACCGAGATCCACGAAGGTACCTGTGGACAGGACATTGGAAATCGGGCACTAGCCAAAAATGCTCTCATGGCAAAATACTAGTGGCCCACCAGTGCCGAGGATGCCAAGAAGCTGGTCTGGAAGTGTGACAAGTGTCAACGTCATGCCGATGTCCACATTGCAACACCGACAAAATTAACCACATTAACTGCCCCTTGGCCATTCGTGTAACGCCCCAAAATAATTTAGCTATTCATTTAATTAAGTTATTTAAGGGTTACAACATTTTATTAAGTCAAATAATTAATTTAGAGTTCTATTTTATTCAGGAGGTGTTTAAGTATGTGAGGTGGTGCAAATTAGGGCCCATGACCCATTAGTAGGCCCATATCCAATGAAATAAGCTTAGGGTGTAGGGTTTTCTCCAATTGAAGGAAACAAAAGAAAAAAAAAGAGAGGGAGGAAAAGAAGAGGGGCCGACGGCAGCAAGGAGAGAAGGGGGAAGAGTTTTTCTTCATCTTGACTCTTGGTAAGGGGATTTTGGTCCCATTCTTCCTCATTTTTCTTCCTCTTTCCATATATCTAAGTTTCAAGCTCTCATTCCTTCTCAAATTCGTTTTACCATTGAAGGAGTTTGAAGCTCAAAGTTTGTTTGAGTGGGCATTTGGTGGTTTTTGGAGTTGTGGAAGGAAGGTGCTTGTGTTTCTTCAATTCCTAAGGTTAGGGGCTCTCTTTTCATTCATAATAGGTTATATGATGAGTATTCTATGTGGGTTAGGTTTTAGGATAGTTAGTTGATTTATTTTTGTGCTATTTGTTTTGGTTGGTGTTGTGTTGAACTCAATTTGATGTATTGTTTCAATGAGAGTGAGTATGAAATTATGATAGTTGTGAAGGTTTGATAAATTAATTGTTGGTGAATTGGTGTCGAAATTGGAGTGTGAGGCATTGTGCCGTGATTATAATTGGTTTGGGTGATTGATCATGATGAGTTTTACTTGCTTATGGTTTTGTGCGCTTCGACGGACCTTTGTTTGGTCTTTTTGAAACTGGTACTGTTTGGTTGATTCAAAAATTATGTGGCTGAGTGTTTTCGAAAATATACTTAAAGCCGGTCATTTTGGCACTGGTTTCGTTCTTGGAGTTGTGTAGCTCCAGTTATGAGTCTCTAAAGTCGGGTCAAATTTCTAGAATCAAACTGTGAGTAGGTTCGGTTTTTGCAGGTTTTATGTTTTCAAATGAACTCCATTTTGAACGATTCTTTTTCCATTAGAAACTATACTCAAATTGCTTTTGTCAATTTGGTGTGCAGAGGCTTCGGCCTATTCGGTGAGTGCCCTCAAGGCTTATTTTGGTGATGGGTCTATGACCTCTATTTGGGTGATGGTGAATTAATTAATAGCAATGGTGAGTCTATTAATTTTTGGTGATGATGCTTATTGCTCAATGTGGTGAATATGGTGTGTATGGTGCATTGTTCATGGCGTCGCATAAACCATGTGCATTTATTGGTGAGCAGAAGACTTCGGTCTTATTAGTGAGCAGAAGACTTCGGTCTTATTGGTGAGCAGAAGACTTCGGTCTTATTGGATCCACATGCATATGCCCGTGGAGTTGGGTTGCATTTCATGCATTAATCATGCATTCGGTGATATTTCTTGAGGTTTATGGATTCAATGATATATGTTGATATGGTTGTGAATTGGTGCTTCTAGTTGCCTTCCCTAGTATAATGCTTATCCTATTTGCTATTATTTATGTAAAGAGACTCACCCTACTGCTTTTATGTTGCTTCTCATGTCGGCAACGTGCAGGTGATAGCGATTGAAGGTTCTCCTACCTTCTATTTGGGTCTGTAGAGTCATGCTCTGATACGTAGCACTGGGGGCGTAGTAGTTTATGTTTTATTTGACATTGATGTTGTTTCACTCTTTACTTTTATGGTGTAAAAGAGTTATTATCATGATTTTGAGATATTCCGCTGCGAGATATTCATTATGGCTGTGATGTACTGAGACAGGTGTATTTGAGGGCTCGTCCCAACTTTATGTGCTATGTATCATTGACATTATCTATGTGAGCATGTATTTGATGTTAGCTGTTGAGAAGTAAATGTGACACTCGCTTTCAATTGTGTGAAAAGTTTTTGAAAACTCTGATTTTATCTATTAAAGAGTAGTCTATTAGAAGGGGGTGTTACAATTCGCCTAGTGGGGGGATTGACATTCTCAGCCCCTTCCCGATTGCTCTAAGCTAGGTTAAATAGTAAATTGTAATCGTGAATTATTTCAATAAATGGATTGAAGTCGAACCCTTAGCTAGTATCACTGCGAAAAATTGCATTAAGTTGTTCAAGAAGATCATCATGGTGCAATTTGGGCTCCCTAAAGTCGTCCTCACCGATAATGGGACTCAGTTCATTGATAAGGGATTCTGAAAACTCATGGAGGACCTTGGAATCAAGCATCGCTTCACCTCGGTTGAACATCCTTAGACCATCGGGCAAGCTGAGGCTACAAATAAGGTGATTCTCCAAGGTCTAAAACGACAACTTGATGAAATCATAGGTAACTAGGCAGACGAGCTGCCATATGTGTCATGGGCTTATCTCACAACCCCTCATTCCACAACAAGGGAAGCACCTTTTCGACTTACATACGACACTGAGGCTGTTATCCCTGTCGAAATCAGAAAGTTAACTCGGAGAACCTCTCATCCAAAGACCTCAGAGGTGAAAGAGCAAGCTATTCGTGAAGAAATCGACATCGTCGAAGGAATCCGTGATCAGGACGTTCTCCAGGAGGCCGTGATTAAATAGAGGATCTCAACTTGTTTCAACGAGAAAGTCATTCCACGAGATTTCGACCTCGGAGATCTCATGCTTTGACGTGAGGATGTCAGACAAAAGAATGGTCGCCCAGGGGAAGTTGGATCTGAACAGGGAAGGCCCTTATATGGTGGTTTCCAAGATGGGGAATGAGGCCTATTGGTGCATGGAAATCACATACACTTGTGTGCAAGTATACACTGTCCAAAAACAAGTAGTAAAAAGATCGAACCCACAGAGATTGAAAAACTCACTTTTAAAATCAATATAAAGTAATAAAGTGTAAAGTAACTAAGTAACAAAATAATTTTGGAGTTTTGGTGATGATCACAACTAAGTTAGAAAGAAAGCAAAGTAAAGAGTGTGATAATGCAAATGAGAAAAGCTAGTTGGAATGTCTTCATCAAGTAATTTACTTATAAGTGTTTGATGCAGTATGTGATGCAGCTGCACTAAATGTTGTTGCATTAGCTATGTGTCTTTCGCTCACTTTCTTCAGAGTATCATTACCAGCTCTTCTGATCCTTGCTCTTTGCAGTAAAGAAAGGGTTGTCAATGCCTTTCTTGCCTCCTTGGCAATTATCCAAGTTGCTAAAATAAATTCACTCTTGTATTTTAAGTACCCACAATTACCCTATGGACTATACTATCCTATCTCTAGGACTTAGCATGGTTTTCACAAAGTTTTCTTTATGTAAAACACTCACCCATATTAGTTCTTGAGTTCTTAATTGTAAGCCATTTCTGGTCATTTACAAATCTACTTATTCTAAGTGATCAAGTTCAAAATAAGTTTTTAAAAGATTATCAAGCAAGAACTAAAGTACAAACATACATACATGCATCATACTTACTTAAAAGCTCATTAAATGATTAGAACATTCCAACTAAGAGAGATTTAGATAACTATACACATTGCAAGATATATATAAACTGAATAGACCATGTTTATATAATAGAAATCACAAAAGAGAAACAACAAGGTAAAAGTACAAATGTTGAAGCCCTTTGTATGAAATCTTCTAGCAATGCACTAGTATTACTCCTTAGCACTATACAAACACTATGAAATCGAGTTAAGGAGGATTTGTCAATTCCTTCCTTTCCTTCTTATAAAATAGAAACTAACTATGTATATTGAAATTTTGATCTAACTTATGGATTGTGATATATTTCCAAATGAAGATGTGAGGTCCTTTTATAGCCTTCAAGAGAGGTGCTTCCTTCCTTCATGTTGAAGTAATCTTGAGTGGATCATAGCTGTATTTGCTTTTCAGAGGTTAATCCCAAGTTGAAATCTTTGACTTAGTACATAGGGCGGTTCCATGATGATAGAACATGTGTCCCTATGTTGGTGACTCTTCAAAGCTATGCCTATAGCTATGTGTGAATGGTAGGCGCCTACTATACAAGGTGGGATGGCATCAGAGAACCAGGCATGAGGTCATCAATTGCAAGTGGATGCATATGAAACAGGCTGCTCATTCACCAAGTAGTGCAGATTTGATGCATGCAGGATCAGTGCAGGAGCATTTGATGCAGAAAGCATTGAGACTGCACTGAACAAAAACATCAAACATACCACAATATATCCAAAATGGCCTAATAATAACTATAACCATTCAAATCACTCAAGTTATCATATATCACATAAAATACTATATAAACTCTTTATTATTACTTGAAAGAGAGCAATTACTAAGTTTAAACATATGAAATACTCTATATAAAATAGAGTTATCACCTATCAGCTAAAGACACTGAGTAAGGAACTGATTCCCAGAACTTGGATTTCCACAAAACTGAAGAAATACTATAGTTAAGAATTGTAACTCGAACATTTACAAAAATGTTGTGAATAAAACAAGTATCTCAACAAGTTGGCTTTGATGTTTTATGACTTATTTCTTTTCACTATCAACAACGAATCCGTTTTCGACCCCGGTTGGTAGCTTGACTCGGGCTGCTGAAGCAGGAACACTAGGAAACAAGCATTTCAGCACAAGGATGACATGATATCGACGCTATGATTGTTTGCATAATTTCCTATAAGCCAAGACCGAGTCTCAAGACTCCCATGTTTTAGCGACTTTAAAAGTAGTCACCCCTCTTTGAGACGAGTTCGATCCGAGCAGAGCTCTTGGTAAACCAGATCAAAGGAGGATTTGTCGCCCGACCATGACAACTTAGACTTAGTTAATTTTTCATAAACACATGGTGTTGAACAAAGCCAGTGTTAAAATGAAGTAATTATACTACGTCAACATAGATTATAAACACACACACATTCTAAAAGAAAACACCCAATATATATTAAAATAAAGCTACTCGGATTCGACCAGGGGCTTCAAGTACGAAAGTTAAGAGGATCACCTTGGACAAAGCCGAGGCCGCCGTTACACAACAAAAAGCAAATGACAAAATAACTTATGGAGAAGGTGATGACACAATGATGTAAAAGTCAACCCGGTTGGCATGGAACTTTACAATCTTCCCATCTAGGACATCATGCACTGGCTTCACCTTCTCTAAGTCAAGCTCAACCCTAGGGTGGAGACATTTGAATTGATTGAGGACATTTTGGAAAGAACCCCTGGCTAATTCGGGGACCTTCTTGGCATTCTCTTTGTTCATTGTCCTGGCCTCGTCCCTCTCTCTCAAGGTCGTATCTCTCTCTCTCTCTCTCTCTCTTCTTGGCTAAGATTAGGTCAGCTTCCAAGGTCCCGGACCTTGAGAATCGAATTGGTTGTCCCAAGCTCTTCAACCCTCCTATCCTCCTCAAGCACCGTTTGTCAGCCGTTTAGCGACCAAAAAATCCAGGTGAGGGGATTCTTCGAAGGTTTAAAAATGAAGCCACCACCAAAGTTTAGTTTAAGGGCAAATTTGGAAAATCCCTTTGGTTCCGATAAGGGTCCTTAAGACCAGATGTGGATTCGGGAGTCGCTTATGTATGGGGAAGGTATTAACACCCCACAACATCCTTCCTAAGGAAGGTTACCCTCTAACTAGTTGTATTTAACGATTATTTTACGCTTCAAAAAAGAAAAAAAGACTTAATGAAAATTTTAGTTTTTTGTGCTTGACAGGAGTGGCCCCCTGCTCCTACGTATCTCCAAGTGCGATGGAGAGTTCAAAGCTACGTAGTTCTTGGATAGAAAAAGTTTGTTGGTTGATGTTTTTTAATATATGGATTTTAGGATTATTCAGCAGTGTACGACTCATTCGTCCTAGAACGATGATTAACCCAGTCGTATGACTGACTTAGTCCCCTATCTTTTTGAAAAAAAAGTTTATTTATTAGTTAGTATTTTATAGGGGTTCTAGGATTCTTGAGCCGTACGACTCATTTGTCTTAAAACGGTGACTAACCCGACCGTACGGTCGACTTAGTCCCCTATTTATATTTTAGAAGAAAATAATTATTTGTTTATAAATTTTTGTTAAAGAAATAAGTAAAAACGGAAAAGGTTTGTAATAGTAAAATAGAGTGTATTAGCTGCAGGAGAGTTGTATTATAAAAGTGGTGTGCGAATGGCAGAGCCCAATCCATATGGTTTGGGTCCATGCGAAAGGTGGGCTTCAAAGGGATGTAACAAGTAAAATATGGGTGCAGCTGTCAATCTGAATATCTAATTTGAAATTTAAAATAAATAAGTGGGAATATAAAAGGGTAAACACACAGGAAACCCTAATTTCCAATCCCTTCCCTCATGTGCCGCTCACAAAACACAGAGAGAGGAGCGAAATATTCGCCTAGTGGGAGAGAGAGAGAGAGAGAGAGAGAGAGAGAGAGAGAGAGAGAAGATCTGTGCCTTTTATAATAGAAAATTAGGGTTTTGTATTAATTAGGTTTTGACTGGTTTGACTTGACTTTTGCAGATTTGATATGTGGGCTTGTTGAGAAGTCTTGTTCAGCAAGTAGAGCAACTAGAGGCCCAAACAGGAGACATGGGAGTGCTTGTTGCTGCTGGGAGAATTTTTGTCATTTTTTTTTGGATTTTTAATATGTTTTGGGATAATTTTAAATTAAAACTATTTTAATTCTGATTTTTTTTTTTTGTGATTTTATGATTTTTTACAGTTTTGGGTAAAAATGAACAAGAATCAACTTGCACAATCCCAAAGAACGGAGACTGAGCCCCATTAGCTAACAGATTAAAATGAGGCCCAATTAAAAAGCATACGCCCAATTAGATGAAGTGGTATCTCGGCCCAATCGTACAAAGTACTAAGTGTTGGCCTAAATTAAAAACGAGACAGCATCGAACGAGCTCGAAAGGCTTTTCTCGTTGTAATATGACTTTAGACTCGTGACACACAAATTAAATAATAAAAAAATGATCGTAAGAAGAAAAAGAGAGCGGACAAAATTAGGGTATAACAAGCCGCTTACTTGGCGGACTCAACATTAGATAAGGACTTCCTCAGCAACTCCAAGTCATTTTCAGCTTAATCTCGTTGATGTCGGGCCTAGTCACACTCCTCCCAAATCTCTACAAGAAAAACACCATTGCAACAAATAAGGTTGTCCGACTTGTCCTGTTACTTCCCCTAACCATAAAATCTAGCTTCGAGGACGTTACCTGCTTCGCGCTCGACAGCGTCAGCCTACCACTTTTTCATGAGGTTGAACCAGAACTAACCAACCTTCATACACACGTCGAAGGGCTCCTCCATGTAGGCATCGTCTCAACCCGGGACAGGTCGTCCATTGTGACCATAAGGGAACGACTTCAGTGGCCGTCCTTAGCTAGTTTGGCCTTCTTGTGAAGAGTTTCTGAAGAGTGTGTTGCAGCTTGTGAAGGTTGGTTGTTCTTCGGATCACACCGCTTTGGCTCCGAGGTTGGTCCCTCTTTTCGGCTTGAGGAGGAGGGGAAAGTCTAAGAGAGGATTGGATTGTAGATATCTTTGAAACCATCTCGGCAGGGGAATTTGGGGCTAGAGTTGAGGAAGGCTCTAGGTTTGGAGTCTTCTATGGTGGAGGGACAAGAATTTGGAGGCACAGTCATCTTATCTGTTTAAAAGAAAAATGGACAAGGTCAGTGATAAAGCAAGCATACAATCCCCATACAGTTATTTAGAATCACAAAATTTCAACAAAATTCTACCCTGCGTGGGCTTTAGTTCAGAGGCGGACTCGGCCTCGTCCTGAATCAGAGCTTGGGTATCAATCTTTCCAAACTGGGTGGTAAGCTGGGATACCCACGATTGGAGCAACTTTAAGGTTTTAGCATCCTCCGCCCCAGGCAGTTCCGCCTTGCAAGAATAATTTGGCCTGTCATGATGGAAATGATCATAGCTCCATGCGATAGGACGGCGGAAAATTTTGACCTGGACCTTTTCGTCAAAGGTCGCCAACAAGTTAGTCGCGTCATTGCTTACCAGGGCAACATAGAGAAACCGACACTTAAACTCCTTCACAAAGTCGATAAAGGGCTTGAACAAGTCGTAATTGCTACTACTCCAATGACTCCGTGATAACTCTTATTTATAAGAGTTATTAGGCATTTCATAAGCTTAAGTCATTGTTAGTTCTCATTTAATTTGGTCTTTATAGTTGTAAATATGTTGTTTTAAGAGATGTCATGGTTTGCATAAAAAAAAAGAGATGTCATGGTTGAATTCCTGAGTTATGAATATTTGGCACATTGGTGCCTTTCTTGTGGTTTTAATATTTGTGATTTAGTGTTGTAGAAATGATATTTTGTGTCAGATGAAAGAGAATGTTTGAAGCGCTGGGGACGTTTTGTGTGATGGCATTGTGGACGCATTAGTGGAACAGATGTCCGTACCTGCTGTAACACCCCGGAAATAATTTAATTAAATTATTTAATTTAATTATTGATTTCATTGGAAACGTGATTAAATTAATTAAAATGATGGTCGTGGTTCAGGAGGTGGAGCGAGTGAAGGGAGTGGTGTGGACGTGGAGGGCCCAGTGTTTACTGAGCCCACTGCTTAAACCCTAGGAGTCTAGCGCAACTCTCTCATTTGTGCAAAAGAATTGAGAGAGCTGCGAATTGAGAGAGTGAGAAAGAAAGGAGATTGACGCTAAAGAAGAGGAAGGAGGAGAATCTTCTCAAGTTTTGTTCTAGGTAAGAGTTCTTAATCCTTCTAGACCGTTTTCTCCTTTTCCTAGCGTTGTAGCCTTCAATCCATTACCTCCATGTTGTTGATTTCTCTTTGTTCTAGAGGTGAGCGTGGCTAGGGTTTCAAAGGGAGAAGGAGAAGCCCGTTCGTTGTGTTGCTGAGTTTTGTACGTGACTCTGTCGCCGTTAATTCCGGAACATTCAAATTCGAGGTAAGGGTGAGCGTTTCGTTTAACATAATTGGGTATAGGTAGGGTTTTATGGGATTTTGAGTTAGATATTGTTGATGAATCGATATTAATTATGATGTTTGGAGGAAATCTGAAGTTGTTGATGATTGATGAGGTTTGTGACGTTTTGATGAAATCGAAATTCCTATTGAGTTTGATGTTGTTTGAGTGATTGATAAATGCTGATGATTACTTGATGAATTCGATGATTCTTGATGAATGTTTGAAGAGTTGGTTGATTTTTAAGAGATTGATGTCGTGGGAAGAATATATATTGTTGAATGATTTCGGTGTTGTTTTGATGAATTTGATGAATTGGAAGTGTTTGATGACTGAATTGGTAAATAAAACATGAAATTCCTGCACAATTGGTTGTTTCTGCACAGAAATCTGATGTTGCTGCCAATTCGCGCGCCAGTCGCGCTGGAGTGGTGCTGCACGCGCAAGTGAGCTGCGCACAAACCTGATGTCCTCGCCAATCCAGCGCTGATCGCGCGCGCGGTCAACATTTTGCAATTTTTTTCATTTTTTTCAGATGCGTTTTTGAAAAATTCATATCTTGCAAACCGGGAACCCGATTGAGGTGTTCTAAGATGCGTTGGAAAGCTTATTCAGAGGCCTAACTGAATATTCTACCTTTAAGGCAAAATAAACTGTTTTGTGGTAATGGATATAAGAATGAAATGTTATACTATTAGTGTGCTAATTGACTATGGCTAGATTGTGGTTTACCACTAAGGTCAGAATTTCTTTCACTGGCGTATTTACAAGGGCATCACTGAGAGCCTTGCAAAAGTGGCCAATGCCCGTTGCAAGTAGTATCAGTTACCTGAGTAATCCCATAGTCAATCAGTTCACTATTTTATAACGCACTAAGCTAAAAGACAACTGAAATATATAAATATACATATATGCTCAATGATGATATGTTATCTACTGTGATGATGTGGCTATATGATTTTGACGAATATGACGAGTTCATTCTATGAGTGATTATGATGTTGTGATATGACTTGTGATGTTTTGTGAAGAATATACTCTATGAGTATGGTTTTAATAATGCTGTTGTGTGATTGTGATGAACTGCGACGAATACACTCTATGAGTGTTTTATGATGATGACGATGATGAGTACTCCAGGTGAGTATTTTGATGAAATGCACATGTGTATATAGAATCTCATGGCATGTGCATAATTGTGAAGAATAGGCTTAGGCCTCTTGCGAAGAAGAATAGGCTTGGCCTCAAAGTGAAGAATAGGCTTCGGCCTCTTAATTGTGATGAATATGGTACCATCATGCATTATGCCCTGGTGGGGGTTGCACTTTCATACATAATTATAACTGTGAACTGTGTTGTTTGTGATTGGAGCTGTTGTTGTGTGATCATGAAGTGGTGATGATGATGATACTGTGTGATTGCCTGCTCTCATTTCTCTATTATGTATCTGATTATGTTTTATTGAAATTCTCACCCCTTCTGCTTGGAATGTTGCTCTATGGTGGGAACGCTGCAGGTAACCGTGAGTGAAGGTCTAGCTGCCTTCTTGTTAGCTGTCGGGAAGTCTGTTTGTGTCGCTCTCTGATACCGTAGCACCTAGGGGGCGTATTTTTGGGATTTGATGTTAAATTACTTAACTGTATGAGGTTTATTTGAGGATTATGAGGCGTGTTTGAGTGGACTAGTGAGTCAAGATTTATTTCCGCTGTGATAAGATGATTTTTGAAGTTTTAACTTTATGATGTATGTGTTGTTGCACAAAATTAATGGTGCATACGATGAGTTTAATTTAATGAAGACGTAACATTTCTTTCTACTACTTAATTAATATTTTTGAATAGTGGAATACTCCGATAATGCCGTTGGAAATTAAGGGGTAGATAAGGGGTGTTACACCTGCTGCAAAAGGGCATGTTGCCTTTTTGCTAGGCATCTTGCATATTTGGGCACACTAAAGGACAAAATGTGCCTCCAAATTAGGGTTATCTTGGATCATGTACAGTAGTACTATATAAGGCAGCCAATCCTCCTCATTTCTTACACTTGGTCTGAAGGGGAAAGTTTAGAAATAGCTTTCCACCATTTATGTACCAAAGATACCTCACTTACACCAAAAAGGATACATTGCTGAGTTTATTACTGCAACAATTCCAGGATCTCATTCTACTTAGAGATTTCTACATTTGGGAGCTGACTACGTATCTTCATGTTGAAGAACTTGAAGCTCTACTTCGGTTTTCCATCTTTTGTATAATTCCTCTCTTGTATTTTGAGTTATCACTTGCACATTTATGTTTGAGTTATATTTCTTGCTTTGTTTTCTCAATATGAGCTTAACCCTCTTAGTTGGGATGCTACCTACCTTGTAATGAAATTTTTACGCATTTAATGAAGTATGTTTGATGTTTACGCATTTCATCTTTTGTGAGTTAATATTTTCATCTTGAATTAGGAATGACCAACTAATTTTGAGTAGCATTTATGAATTCTGAAAAGGTTTATGAATAGTTCTCAAAAGATTATATGGGTAGTGGTTAATTAAAGGCATTTAATTAACCCTAGCTTCAACCCTAGACATAGGAGGGCAAAACCCATAAGGTGATACTGCACGTGCTTAAACAGCCTAAGGTGAACCTATTTAGGGCTTAGAAATAAGCTCTTGTAGTGAAACTCTAGTGTAAAGAAACTGAAAAATGTATTTTATTGCTGCAGCATCAAACATCGCATTAATGTGTTGAAATGGATTTACTTGGTTTAGGCATCCCAACTTCTTCTCAACTTTGATTCCTTATTTCCTACTACTTTCATTACTGTTAATGTTACCAAAAACTTGTGCCCTTACTTTACTTTTAGTCACTAATTTGTTAATCAAATTAACCTTCATTTTAGACTTTAAATCCTCGTGGGAACCAACTTTTTATCACTTTGCTACTTGTTGCGACTGTGTATACTTGATTATATTTTTCTCACACAACACTCACATGCTCCCAGCGAGTCCCTTCAATGTCCGGTTCCGGCCTCCGCACCACTTCGAAGATGGTAAAAATGACCCTTCTGGAGCACGACCTTTTGAGCGCACCCATCACATTCTCGAAGGCCTTGATGAAGCCTAATGAGATCTAAAATAATCTCTAAGGTTTAGGATCTATAAAAATGGCAAAACAAGTTGTTTCTCACAAAAACACAAGAAGAAGATCAACAAAAACACAAAACAAATGAAACAACACTTACTTGAAAGGAAGAAAAGACAAATATGGAGGAGATAGAAATGGAAGTGGAGAAGGAAGTCCACCACTTCTTCCTTGGGAAGATGATAACGACAACACTATCCTTGAGCTATCCTAGCCTCAAGGTTCTCATCTCAAGAAACCTTGGAGAATCCATGATGAAACTTCACTAAAATTAGCAACTAGCCACTCACCACTCACTTAGGTATTAGGGCACTCTCATGCTCAAAATGTAAAAGTGAATTTCATTCATCAAAGTTCTAACTATTGCATGGAGGGGAAAACTATATATAGGTTGGACTCTTGGATCCTAAGACCAACACTCTCAAGTCCACTAAGGAAAGAGCTAAGGCTCAAGGCCTAAACTAAATGGCCAACAAGGCTCAAAAACAAATGTTCATTACAATTTGGAATTAAATCCTAAATTTATTAAAAAGCAAATACAAATAAATAAGGAACACTAGAGTTTGGATATTCTAGAAATTACCTAAGTTATCCTTGGTCACCTTTAGTGTGTCCGTGTCAATTATCAATGTGTACACACTAAAGTATATTCCCTTTGAGTGTTGAATATCTTTTTGGTCTTTTGAGTTTTTATATTTGTGACATTCATCCAAGCTCCATGATTAGGCAAGGCATGCATATGTAAAAATAATTTATTTTGAAAAACAAAAAACAACTAAACTAATGCTAGAATTGGTTAGGCTCCACCGGGATCAAAAGGAAAGTGAGTCACCCCAAATAAAAGCCTAATCATGAAAAATCCAAGCACAAGTTTTAGCACAAACCAAAGCATGGTAAACTTCAAAAAAAGAAAAAGATCTAAAGTAAGGAATGGAGAAACGAGGGAGAATATTATACCTTTGCAACCTTAGGAGTGAACCTCAAAATCCTCTTTCCAACCTTGATGTTGATATTACTATAGATTCTCAAGGAGAATATTGTCAATCACCAAAGAATGCCAAAAAAGAGAAAGAAACTACTATGAACAAATTAGGAATTTTAAAGACCAAAATAAAAAACAAAAAAATTGAGAAAGCTAAACCAAATATAAAGTATTTAAAGACACATTTAAACTACAAAAAAGAGACTAAAAAATATCGGTAGCAATGCACCAAAGAAAATGCAACAAAATGAGCAAATAAGACTCCAAGGGCAAAATGGTCCAAATGTCCCCAAAATTTTTGGGAAAAATTTCACAATGATCCAATAAAAATGTAGAGTAACAATAGGAAATTTTCTGAATATTTTTCGATGCTCCCGTCATGAGGTTTTTCTTTTTGCCTTTTTCTTTTGATTATACTACTTTTTATTGCTATTTTTTTTGCAGTATTTTCTTTTTTTTCAAAATATTTTTTTCAATGTCTCAAATAATACTAGATTTTGATACAAACAACCTGACTTTTGAACCACTGAAAAAAAACACAAATGGAATCTTGGAACAAACAATTTTGGATCAAAGAAATCTGGAAATGAAGACAGCAACAGGAACAACAATATCAACACAAGGTTGAAGATTAAAACCTTCAAATCACAAATTTTGCAATTCTTCATCAAATTAAACAAATGAGTAATCCATTTCATGCGAAGTTTTACACGGAACTCGAATCCATCATCAATTTGCACAAATAAGGATATTAACTTACTAAGAACACGACTTTAGAGCAAAAACACGTTTACGCTTATGTGACTATGGTAGACTGCTCAAAACTCAACCAAAATTTATGAAACAACTTGCAATAGGTGCGAAATCACTGCAGTAAGTGATTGCTAGCAACAAATTTCAGCGAAAACGATCACAAATCGAGAACGAAAGTGAAATTATAAACGTTTTGGTGTTACAGTTTTTGGGCTCGAAATTGATCAAATCTTGCTCAAATCAACTGAAATGAATGTGTGTTATGTTGCAAATTTCGCAAGAAACAAGATGCAACTAACGATTCAGGACGAAAAACACTCAACAAGAAAAACGAATTTGGACAAAAAAATGAAAATAATACGCTAACAGTAACACGGTAGACAACGAAGAAAACAATTTGAAAATGTGAGAAATTTTTTTTTTGCCAAATTTCACTAGCTTTGATACTCACTTGATGAGATCTAAAATAATCTCTAAGGTTTAGGATCTAGAAAAGTGACAAAACAAGTTGTTTATCACAAAAACACAAGAAGAAGATCAACAAAAACACAACACAAATGAAACAACACTTACTTGAAAAGAAGAAAAGACAAATATGGAGGAGATAGAAATGGAAGTGGAGAAGGAAGTCCATCACTTCTTCCTTGGGAAGATGATAAGGACAACACTATCCTTGAGATCTTCTAGCCTCAATGTTGTGTGCTCAAGGTTCTCACCTTCACTAACATTAGCAACTAGCCACTCACCACTCACCACTCACTTAGATATTAGGACACTCTCATGCTCAAAATGTAAAAGTGAATTTCATTCATTAACGTTCTAACTAGTACATGGAGAGGAAAACTATATATAGGTTGGACTCTTGGATATCTTTTTGGTCTTCAGAGTCTTTATCTTTGTGACCTTCATCCAAGCTCCATTATTAGGCTAGGCATGCATGTGGCCTCACATTAAAGCCCCACTTGTTTGGTTGCAGCTAAGACGGGGCTACCTTCACGTACTCAAGTATCACTGAGTAAACAAGGAACTTTACCTCATTGGGGTAGTGGCATATTGCATGCTCGTCTGGGACCCCCTCTAAGATCCACTCTTGGCCTAGATTGCCTACATATTTCCGAAAGGATATTGCTTTTCCCACACCCACACCCCCTCCTACTCAAACACACTCCTTCAATCTTTTTTTTTGACAAGGCACCCCTTCAATCTTAAAAACCCCAAAATACCCCCAATTTTAAAAATTCAAAATAATAAAAACTCCCCCCACTAACCTTCACACCCCTTCAATCTTAAAAACCCCAAAATACCCCCAATTTAAAAAACTTCAAAAAATTAAAAACTCCCCCCACTAACCCTCACACCCCTTCACTCCCTCACTCCTCTCACTTTCCCCACCCCCAACCGAACCCTATTTCTCACTCTCCCTCTCAATCAACTTCTCCCAACTCACTCAATCTCCCCCAATATCTCACTCAATCTTCTCCACCAACTAAATCAAGAGTTGTTGGTTTTGTTCGCGGCCTCTCACTCTCTCTATTTGTTCCATTTTCATCCCGGTAAGCTTCTTCTCATTCTTCACATTTGGGTTTTTTTCCTGGGTATCTGCTGCGTTCGAAGGACCTCATGCGAACACGTGAAAACGAAGGTGTTCGAATGAGGTCATGCGAACACCATTCGAATGAGGTCATGCGAACCTGCTGTGTGCTGGCTTGTAAAATTGGCTTGTTCAAATGGGGTTGTTCGAACAGGTGCGAATGGGGTTGTTCGAATTGGTGTCTGACAGTACTGTTTCTATTATTTGGTTGGATTTAGAGATTAACTTCTTTAATTGGTTCTCTTAATTAGTGATTAACTGGTTTAATTGTTGTTTCAGATATGGTTAGGCACCGTGGCGGTAATTCTTCCCAACAACCATCCGAGCAAGCTGGTAGGCCACCTCCTACGGTTTCAAACTGTAAAAGGAGGGAAGAAGTTGCTGATATTTCCCGGGGTAGGGGTAGGAGCAGGTTTGACGTCCCTCCTCCCCCGCCTCCAGTTGATGATGTCAGGTGTAACACCCCCTTTCTAATCAAGTATTATTTAATATATATTATCAGAGTTTTCAAAATTTAAATCATCGAAAGAAAGTGTCACATTTCAACGCTTATAAAGACAACCAACTTATAATCCAGTGACATGAAGTCAACAAAATAATAGCACGATATATAGCACGATAGTTTAGGGACGGGCCCACAAACACCTGTTTTAGTTTACAGCACCAAAATAAAATACCTCCAACACAGCGGAAAATTATTAGTCTAGAATCATACTTAATACATCACCACGAATAGTCTAAAAACATAAAACTAGCAATAAAAGTAATACTACGCCCTTCCCCTGGTGCTACATATCGAGTCGACACGATTAGCAAAAAGGGCATAAGAATGCCTTCACTCGCGATTACTGCGATTGCCACATAAGAAGCAACACAAGCAGTAGGGTGAGTCTTTTATACAAATAATAATAGATAGGATAGGCATTACATATTGGCAAGGCAACAAACATTACTAGTTCACTGTATTATCAACACATCATCAATAAATTCATTAACATGGTATGATTTTTATGCATGTATGCAACATGCATGAGGATCCTTCATCACCACTATTTGCCTTGAGGGCACTCATCGATTTGGGACCGAGTCCCACGTCGCTTTGGCGAAGCCTACACACATCGCTTTATGCATATGCATCATGAGACTCTATGTCAATGCACCACAAACACACATATTGCCACAACTTATTAGGCTCACCATTTTTCGCTTATTAACCCATCTCCATCTCACCAACAAATTAGCCTTCGAGAGGCGTCTCATCGCTTTTTTGGACCAAGTCCCACACCGCTTTCACACTTCGCTTAGTTACAATTTAATTTATACTCTCACGTTAATATTTTAGCTCACAATCACTTCACCACACGAGAGTTGGACCAACTAACACCCTAGGGACCACAATACACCTAGGAACCACACTGGCGCCACTTGGCGCCACGGGCAGCCACTTTGGCGCCCCCACCGCAACACACTCACACACCCACGTGCACAACCAGCTCAACCGGGCGCACTAGGTCGCCACATTTGGCGCTGCACCTGAGACACACACACACACACGCACACACATTGCACTGCCTGGCGCACCATGACACACGCGCAGGCAGCCACATTTTGGCGCCCGCTCGATACACAACCAAAGACACACACACACGCATGCTGGCGCCTCGGGCGCTGTGTGATTGCACATGCAAGCGCGCACGATCCCTAGCAAAATGGCGCCTAGGCCGATACACCCCACACACCTCACACAATTATTTTAGCTCCTCAACAACCCCAATTCCCCAACATTCTCAGAATATGCCCACACCATTCCAGCAACAATTTATAGGGCTTCTCATCAATCATTATACTCTAGCATATTTTCACTTGTCACTCAATTGGGGGATTTCCACAAACATTTAGCATGCATAATTCAATCACATTCTCATGGCATTCCAATTAGGCTAAGAACACATCAACAATCATGGGTTTAACACAAACGATTAATTACTCAGCCATTCAACAATTCAAACAATCATAATCCAATGAATTCACGTTCAAACATCACAACTCTAATAATCTACAACCCAACCTACACATAACACAATTCCTAAGAATTATTATTGGTATAGAAGAGCCCCCATACCTTGAAATGCTAGAAATTCGAATTCCACTCCAAGGAAAATCACAAGAGCAAGCCGCTTCCTTCTTCTCTTTCCACAACCGTGGTCTGTCCTTCTCTCTGTGAAAACGTGAGAAGAAGCTTTCCTTCCCTTCCTTTCCTTTGCCCACGCCGCGCCTCACACACCACTTCTCCCTCTTCGCTTCTTCTCTCCTCTCCCTCGGTCACGCTCCTCTCTCTCTCTCTAGGTTTTCCTTCTTTTCTTCTTTCCCAATTTCTTTCTTTCCTTCTCTTATTTCTTTCCTCTCACTCTGTACCCGAAAACCCTCTCCCTCAATTTCTATTTCTTTTCTTTAATTAAACCCTAGGCCCAATCCATAACCTACTTGCACCCCTCTCCTTGCTTTCACACACCCATCAATTAAAGCCCATAATGCTATTTACACCTCCCATTTCGATTAATTCCACCACTTCCTTATTACTTAAACACCTCCTAATAAAATAAAACTCCAATTAATAAATTCTAATATAATACCTACATAATTAATTAAATAATCCGCCAATTATTTTTGGGGCGTTACAACTCTCCCCCACTTAGAATATTTTCGTCCTCGAAAATTTGACGCCAAAACCATGAAAACAATATTGAGATACCTAATTTGATCCAGATCATGCCCCCTCTTACATCGTTACTTTTGTACCAAAACTCTAATCTTTACGCCTCACTACCATCTCCTCCCAATCTAGCATCGAGACACCACCAAGGGTTCATTATGGACATAAACTCGAAATACGGTTCAAGATAAATTCCTACTACACCTAGAAGGACACAACTATTGCAAGTCAAGATCATAAAATCAGAGTTCACGCATTGCACGCTGAGGACCATTAGGCACATAGGATAAAACAAAGTGAAGTGCACATTCATAAAATACACTCGACATTTAGAATCATTCTCATAGAAATCAAAGCATTAAAGACATGACAACACCTTAAAATAATTAACATGGCCATCCCATAAAGTTTCCAATAAAGGCATGATTTGGTATTCCTTGGCTCTTACGTTTGTACAACATTCTACTTAGTAAACAGCACATTAAAATTTGAAGAAAACAACACCTATTGGCTCAAGAAAATAGCACTTCTAAATCTTGGGAAACAACAACATAAAGTTGAGAATACAGCAACATCTATTTTTAAAACGGCAAACGGCAACAATTTTTTACGAAAACAGCAGACAACCAACTTTTAAAGACGACACCATTTTACCCAACCCCCTCGCTAACATCCAATTTATCTACGCAATGCACAACACGTAACCTTCTCAGTATCATTATTACCACATCTCTCAATTTCATCATAACCCTCTTATTTAAATCACAACATCATCATTTAGTCACTTAGCACGATTAACACGTCATTATCTTTAATCATTAGTTATACACATGGGACGCCACAACATAAAAACAGCAGCAATTATTGTGACTACAACAACTTGAAAGATAGAGAAAACGGCACTTTAAAATATGATGAACCGCACACTTAAATTGAAGAAATAGCTCACTTAAACTTGAGAAAACAACCGCATTTCATTTAAGTAAATCGCACATTTAATTATAAAGAAAGAAAGAAAAGCAAAGAAATTTACTTGGTTGTAAAACCGCACTATTAATTTTATATAAAAGGACAGCAACCTAGCCTTACAAAAATAGCGACATCGGCTTAAAAAAAAAAGATTAGCTTCATTAACCGTAAATACGATCCACGATGGTTTTTATAAACAAAATACAGCAACATCACCTTTTATATATAAAAAAATACACAGCAACCGCATTTAAATGAAAAAAAGAACAAAGAAAAAAAAGCAAGACTTAACAACATGAAAGCAGTCCCTTTTAATTCACAAAAACAAATGACTTGATTATGGAAAAATAGCAACCTTGATTTTAATTATGCAATCACGACAACACCTAACCCATTCTCATCTTATTTAAATTTGAGTAACAATACATCTAAATTGAAGGGACAACACATTTGAATGATTTGGGTACCAATACCTTTTGCACTTTAGAAAAATATCACATTTAAATTAAGGAAACAACACATTTTGAAAGTGGGAACATCTCATTCAAGAATTGGAGTAACAACACCTCTAAGTTTTCAAGTAACAACATCTTCAAAACCTAGTAACAACACATTCCAAGTTTTAGTAACAATGCCTTTAAATTTGGAAAACAACACATTCAAATCTTGGGCAACACATTAAAATTCGGGTAACAATATATTGGAAATTTTGGAAAACATCTCCTTTTAAAATCACCAAACAAGAGTAAAACCCCACCATTTTATTTATAAAGACTGACCACGTTACACCCTTTTCATTTTAAAAGAGACACAGGAAAGCAAGTGTGGATAAGCAGTAGGAAATGGCGCCTCATTTGTTGTGAAACAAGCAGATATTTTTATTAAGAGAAAACAAAGAAGACAAAGAAAAACAAACAATTGATCACCCTCACCACATCCTCATCAAATCACCCAATCACTCACAACTTTTTTTTTTTTTTTAAAAAAATATGACAACATACAGTTGCCCTTTTATATATATATTCGTGGGTTATAAAATAGTAAACTATTTGACTATGGGATTTCTCGGATATCCGCATCGCTTCACAATGAGAACATTTGTGAGGCTCTCGAGAGATGTCCTTGAAAATACACCGATGGCGCTTTGAACAAAGGCTAGCCATAGTCAAAAAGTACACTAGTAGTATAACACTTAGAGTGAAATTCTTTGAATTAATGTCCATATAAGTATCACAGTTAATATAATAGAACATTTTCGCATACCAAAACCTACAATACCGAACCCCACATACAAGTCCTCATATATACCATTATAAGGTCAGAACCCCACCCTTACAAAATCCAACAAGAACAAGAGCACTTAAACGAGGTTACGATCAATTATCATCCTAGAGAAAACACGTAAAGCAGCCAAGCATCCTTTAAACACATAACTTTTTGGGATTTGAGAGTCAACAAACACGACATCATAGTAACGCGAGAAAACTACTTTCAGATAGCACACCATAATTAAATCAAGTAGTTCACGCTATTTAAACTCTAGTTTTATAACTTAATGATCGAAGCATATGCAACCTGACACTATAGACATGCAAAGATGGCAGTTTGAACACCAACGCATTTTCTCTAACTTTATCTAGTTCTATGTATCAAGTGGATTAATTAACCAAATTCAATCACCTCATTAACTACAATTACTTAAATAAATGCAACATGTTGGTAAGACTATCACCTAACATTTAAAATATCGCAACCTATGGTAAGAAGTAGTAGCTAAACAGAAAACTAACATAGCAGTTACACAAGGTACTCAGAGCAAACACACACATAGCAGCAATAAAACAATAAGCAGCGCTAGTATCAACAATAGCAATCCTACCGTGCGCCAATTCAAATTTAATCAACGCAACACAAGTCATGGTTAGAATGAGTACTAAGACTCGAGGACTACTAGACTCGACCTTTGGACGACTTGGCGGACGGACCAAACTTCGACTCCGATACCACTAATGTAACACCCCCTTTCTAATCAAGTATTATTTAATATATATTATCAGAGTTTTCAAAATTTAAATCATCGAAAGAAAGTGTCACATTTCAACGCTTATAAAAACAACCAACTTATAATCCAGTGACATGAAGTCAACAAAATAATAGCACGATATATAGCACGATAGTTTAGGGACGGGCCCACAAACACTGTTTTAGTTTACAAAGACCAAAATAAAATACCTCCAACACAAATGGAAAATTATTAGTCTAGAATCATACTTAATACATCACCACGAATAGTCTAAAAACATAAAACTAGCAATAAAAGTAATACTACGCCCTTCCCCTGGTGCTACATATCAGAGCTGACACGACTACTAGCAAAAGGGCATAAGAATGCCTTCACTCGCGATTACCTGCAGTTGCCGACATAAGAAGCAACACAAGCAGTAGGGTGAGTCTTTTATACAAATAATAATAGATAGGATAGGCATTACATATTGGCAAGTCAACAAACATTACTAATTCACTGTATTATCAACACATCATCAATAAATTCATTAACATGGTATGATTTTTATGCATGTATGCAACATGCATGAGGATCCTTCATCACCACTATTTGCCTTGAGGGCACTCATCGCTTTGGACCTGAGTCCCACGTCGCTTTGGCCGAAGCCTACACATCGCTTTATGCATATGCATCATGAGACTCTATGTCAATGCACCACAAACACACATATTGCCACAACTTATTAGGCTCACCATTTTTCAGTTATTAACCCATCTCCATCTCACCAACAAATTAGCCTTGAGGGCGTCTCATCGCTTTTTTTGGACCGAAGTCCCACACCGCTTTCACACTTCGCTTAGTTACAATTTAATTTATACTCTCACGTTAATATTTTAGCTCACAATCACTTCACCACACGAGAGTTGGACCAACTAACACCCTAGGGACCACAATACACCTAGGAACCACACTAGGCGCCACTTGGCGCCACGGGGCAGCCACTTTGGCGCCCCACCGCAACACACTCACACACCCACGTGCACAACCAGCTCAACCGGGCGCACTAGGTCGCCACATTTGGCGCTGCACTGTGACACACACACACACGCACACACATTGCATAACTGGGCGCACACAGACACGCAGGGCAGCCACATTTTGGCGCCCTGCTCAGACACAACCAGCACACACAGACACGCACAAGGCGCCTCAGGGCGCCTGTGCCAGACACATGCCAAGGCGCACGATCCCTAGCAAAATGGCGCCTAGGCCGATACACCCCACACACCTCACACAATTATTTTAGCTCCTCAACAACCCCAATTCCCCAACATTCTCAGAATATGCCCACACCATTCCAGCAACAATTTATAGGGCTTCTCATCAATCATTATACTCTAGCATATTTTCACTTGTCACTCAATTGGGGGATTTCCACAAACATTTAGCATGCATAATTCAATCACATTCTCATGGCATTCCAATTAGGCTAAGAACACATCAACAATCATGGGTTTAACACAAACGATTAATTACTCAGCCATTCAACAATTCAAACAATCATAATCCAATGAATTCACGTTCAAACATCACAACTCTAATAATCTACAACCCAACCTACACATAACACAATTCCTAAGAATTATTATTGGTATAGAAGAGCCCCCATACCTTGAAATGCTAGAAATTCGAATTCCACTCCAAGGAAAATCACAAGAGCAAGCCGCTTCCCTTCCTCTTTCCACAACCGTGGCTGTCCTTCTCTGCAGAAAACGTGAGAAGAAGCTTTCCTTCCCTTCCTTTCCTTTGCCCACGCCGCGCCTCACACACCACTTCTCCTCTTCGCTCTCTCTCTCTCTCTCCTCGGCCACGCTCTCTCTCTCTCTCTAGGTTTTCCTTCTTTTCTTCTTTCCCAATTTCTTTCTTTCCTTCTCTTATTTCTTTCCTCTCACTCTGTACCCGAAAACCCTCTCCCTCAATTTCTATTTCTTTTCTTTAATTAAACCCTAGGCCCAATCCATAACCTACTTGCACCCCTCTCCTTGCTTTCACACACCCATCAATTAAAGCCCATAATGCTATTTACACCTCCCATTTCGATTAATTCCACCACTTCCTTATTACTTAAACACCTCCTAATAAAATAAAACTCCAATTAATAAATTCTAATATAATACCTACATAATTAATTAAATAATCCGCCAATTATTTTTGGGGCGTTACATCAGGGCTGAGGATATTGGCCAGGACATTGAGTGTGATGCTCGATTTCCGGCATATGAGCTGGCTGACCCTTCTGCTGATCTTTCTTCATCATCTGGACATCAGCGTGCTGGTGCACATGAGGAGGAGGAGGCTGGTGTGCCATTTGTCAATGCAGGTTCGGCCCGATTCAACTACGATTCCACATGGACCTGTTAACCTTGTGGTCCATGCTAGGATCAGGGAAACTCTGAACGCTTCGGGGTTGGTCCCTCTGATAGGACTTAGTTTTCCCATTCTTCACAAGGGGTTGCTAAACGCATTCATAGAGCGTTGACAGCCATATACATCATCATTCCACCTTCCTGTCGGTGAGATGAGCATCACCCTTGATGATGTATCCCAGCTGTTACACATCCCCATTACTGGACAGTTCTATTACATGCCTGACTGGACACAGTACCAGGGAGAAGAGATGCTGATTGTGTTATTGGGGGCCACCCCCGAAGATGCCGCTGCCTAGACTACGGGCCGAGGGTTGTCTGTTGGTCTGCCCTGGTTGAGGGATAGGGTCTACCACCCAACCATAGCTGATGAGTTGTGGGCTCATGCTGCTAAGGCCTATATGCTCTATCTTCTGGGTTGTACATTGTTCGCAGACAAGTCAGGCAACAAGGTTAAGCTTGGCTACCTTGGTATGATAACTGATTTGAACGTTGTTGGAGACTACTGTTGGGGGGCAATGGCCCTTGCCCATCTATATGATCAGCTGAAGGATGCTTCAAGAAAGAAGACGAAGAAGATTTCTGGTCATCTTGCTCTACTACAGGTATAAAACACACTCTTTATTTATAAGTTTGCTTTAGGTTTACTTTCAGATTTATAATCAACCAATGATATGTTCATTACATGCTTAGATTTATGAGCACTTCCAAAGTGCAAATTTTTCATCTTGAGTGGTGGACCCAGAATATCATGAGAGTATGCCACGGGCAAAGAAATGGCTGTGCAATGATGGCCCTGGGGCCATCAAGTCACCGGCCATCAGATTATGCCTTGACTGGCAAGACCGTGAGGAGGTCAGTGATAACTCATATTTATATGAGTTATTTATACTTATTCAAAGATAAATCATGCAAGTTCTCTAGCAATAGTAGGTTGATTCTATTAGTTTTCTGTTAATTTATTGTTTCTTAGTTAGCTAGGGGCTAAATTACGAGTTCTGTGCATTTTGGCACCAATTGGTGCCTTTGTGAGCATTTTGAAGCTTCTTGTGTTTCAGGCGGTAAAAAGCCGAACGTCGCAACGCCCCTCACCACGTCTACGAAAGGCAAGAAAGCAAGAAAGAAATATCTCAGTTGTGCTGCACTAATAATGATGGTCAAAGATTCAACAAGTCAGAAGATCTTCTCTCTTCTCAGTGTTGACGCAGATGACGACCGTAGTAGCATGCGCATGCTGTCGATGTCGATTCGTATGCAAAGCAGCTTGGTAGGTGGGCAAATGACATCAGCAACATGTGACCCCTTTTTCTATAATTACAAGACTTATCTCTCTCTCTAAGGGGACATGCACACACACCTGCATCATACCAGTCCATACATTCATCATCTACCTTCCTCCATTGTTCAGAAAGAGTTCTCAAAACGAAGTTCTGGACACAGACTTCGGTTTTTGAACTCTACTTAACTCCATTTCCAGTCATAACCACTCATCGTGAAGCTCGGGACGTTGTAACGTCTCTACAGACTGCATGCAGGAAAGTTACTTAGGCGTATCTGTTGCACTCAGTATCTTTTCCTCTATGTTTGGTATTTGGATTTTAACTCCTTATCTTTCTGTAAAGATGCTCAGCATGAGCTAAACATTTTGTAGTTGGGTTGTTGTTTTGCATGTAATGAATTTCTAGTTAAATGTTATGAAGTATTGACGCTTACATGTTTTAAATCTTTGCATGATAATATTTCCAAACTTGTTTTGAGGTTGGCCTCTTAAAATAGGTAGATTCATAGGTACAGACATGGTCTATGAAAAGAACTCAAAGATTTATATGAGCTAAAAGGTGCACTAAAGACATTTAGGCATTTTTATCTAAGTCTAGACATAGAACGGATAATAGTTCATAGAACATTGCTGGTGGGTACTTAAATACAGGAGCAGGCCTACTTAGAACCTAGACATAGGACATTCTAGTACTTGAAGCTCGGCGTTTTGTCTTTGAAAAGCCACGACTCTTTTACAACAGCGTTCGACGTGGTAACGCGTCTATACGAATAACATTTGTATGTAATAACGTGTAAACGTTATAACGTCTGACTAGAGAGGATTTACTTGCATGCAACAATCCAACTCATTCTCATCCATATTCACAACCACTATCTTATTTACTTGTTTTATTTATGTTCCTAGTTTTAACACCAACTTTTAGTGTCGATTTGTTACTTGTTTCACTTGTGTTTTAAAAACGTGAACTTTGAAAGTACAACCAATCCTCGTGGGAACGATCTCTTACTTATATTCACTTTATTACTTGTACGACGTGTATACTTGCACTATATTTGCGAATACCACACGAACGCAACAAGTTTTTGGCGTCGTTGCCGGGGATTGTAGTTACTTTTTATTGTTCAAAAGTACTAGAACACAAGTTGAAAGAATTTTACTGTGTTGTTTGTTGTTTCTGTGTTTGAATAGGTAGACGTTACAGCGTATGCTTAATTCCAACTTAAGCTCTAGTTCAACTGAACCAAGAAGTGAATCTGCACCTGAGTTTGATCCAGAACCTGAAAGAACTTTTAAGCAACTAAGGAGACAACAAAGGTTAAGAAGGAGGCAACAACAACAGCAACAACACCCAACCATGTCTGATCATAACACTGGTTCTAGAGGTGGACATACACCAAGAGGAGGTAGAGGACATGGTCGTGGACCACAAACTCATACAGAAACAATAGTTGTTGATGATGAACACTGGCAAAGGCAGCAACTCATCAATGCAGGACCACAAGACATGGTCAATGACGAGGGGGCGACAGCCTATGCGTGACTATGCCGTGCTCAACCCCCGCTCATTTACAAACAGCATTGCAAGACCAACCCTCCATCTTTGGTCACTTTGAGTTCAAGCCAATGATGTTCCAAATGCTGCAAACTGCAGGGCAATTTGGAGGTTTCCCTCAAGAAGATCCCTATGCACACCTAAGGCAATTTTTGGATGTGTGCAGCAATTTTATCATCCCTGGAGTCTCAGAGGATGCTTTCAGACTGAAGCTCTTCCCATATTCTCTTAAGGATAAGGCCAAAAGTTGGTTGAACTCCTTGGAACCAAATTCAATTCACACTTGGGATGAGCTAGCTGAGAAGTTTCTTGCAAAATACTTCCCTCCCAACAAAAATGCTAAGCTGAGAAATGATATCACTTCCTTCAAACAAAGGAAGGGAATCACTATTTGAGGCTTGGGAAAGGTGGAAGGAATTATCGAGAATGTGCCCACACCATGGCATTCCCGTGGTGATTCAAATGGAGACTTTCTACAATGGTCTAGATCAGCCTACTAGGTTGATACTTGATGCTTCATCAGGTGGTGTCATTCTGAACATGTCTTTCTCTGAGGCATGCAAGCTTATTGATGACATAGCCACCCATAACTCACATTGGCCATCTGATAGATTTACTCCTGGAAAGAGAGCTGGTGTCCATGAAATAACTGCTCTTTCTGCTCAGGTTGCTACCCTGACCAACATGATCAAAACCATGAGCACTCCAAACGTGGCCACGTCTGAAAGATGATCGCTGCAATTTATTGAACCCACTCAGTCTGTAAACTTTGTATCCCAGAACACAGGATTTCCCCCTCAGCAACAACAACAGAGGCAGTATGTGCAGAATAACTACAATAGCAACTTGGAAGCCATGATAAAAAGCTTCATAAGTGATTGTAAGACAACTTTGCAAACTCATGAGTCTTCAATCAAAACTCTGGAAAACCAAATTGGACAGATAGCTTCAGCTCTTACTCAAAGGCAGAATGGATCTCTCCCATCTACAACTGAAACACCATCATCCAATCCAAATGGTAATAATGGGGTGAATGCACAGGTAAATGCTATCTCATTGAGAAGTGGTACTGAATACCCTGAACCAACTATGCCTGTGGAGAAAGAGGTGCCAGAGAAGGAAAAAGAGAAAGGGAAGGTGACGAGCACAAGTGGAGAAAAAGAGAAGGATACTTCAGATATTGTGATGTCTAAACCAGACGTTACAACGTCTACTTTTGAACCAGGAATCAAGACTGTGCCTAGGCTTGTACCTGAATATCCTCCTCCACCCTATCCTCAAAGATTAAAGAAAGCACATGAAGACAAGCAATTCAGCAAGTTCATGGAGATGCTCAAGAAGCTACACATCAACCTTCCTTTGGTAGAAGCTCTACAAACAGATGCCAAACTATGCCAAGTTCTGAAGGACATCATCACCAAGAGAAGAAGGCTAGGGAGTTCAAATCGTTGCTTTAATCAAGAATGTAGCTTAATTATGCAGAATAAACTCCCTAGAAAACTCAAGGATCCTGGCAGTTTTACTATACCATGCTCCATTGGAGATTTTTACATTGGCAAAGCTTTATGTGACTTGGGAGCAAGTATCAACTTGATGCCCAAATCCATATATGATAAACTTGGTATAGGAACTGCCAGACCTACTTCTTTAAGTCTCACTTTAGCTGATAAGAGTAGAGTATATCCTGAGGGCATATTAGAAGATGTTTTGATTAAAGTTGACAAGTTTGTGTTTCCAGTGGATTTTGTTATTTTAGATTTTGATGCAGATAAAGAAGTTCCTATCATTCTGGGGAGACCATTCCTAGCTACTGGAAGGACAATCATTGATGTGCAGAAAGGAGAATTGATCATGAGAGTCAATGACCAAGAAGTCAAGTTCAATGTTCTCAACACACTCAAGTATCCAGAGCCTCACACAGAAGAATGTTCTTATGTGGTTGCCCTTGACCATGTGGTTCAAAAACAATCCAAAGCAGCCAAGCCCAAACCACCATCACCAAAAGCCAAACAACCCCAACCCTCACCTAAAGAACCATCCTCTCATGACCAAAATACACTACAAGAAAATCGCTGATTTGCCACGGACATTTCCGTGGCAAATGTACAAATTTCCGTGGCAAAACAACATTTGCCACGGATTTGCCACGGACAAAAATTGGTGGCAAAAAAAACGCCGTCGCGCAAATCGTTTGCCACGGAATTTCCGTGGCAAATGTTTCCGTCGCAAATCCGTGGCAAATTTTTCCGTCGCAAATCCTTGGCAAATTTTTCCGTCGCAAATTCGTGGCAAATTTCCGTCGCAAATCCGTGACAATTTGCGTCGCAAATCCGTGGCAAATCCGTCGCAAATTTTTAAAAAAAAATTTAAAAAATATATGGAGCGAAGAGTTTCCTACTACTACAACTTCACAAATTGGGTTATCAAACGTTACAAGTAAAATTTAGTGCTTTATTTAGAAAACACGAGGCCAATCAAACGGTAGAAAGCGAAGGAAAAAAAAGAATATTAAGCGACAAGAGAAACGAACAACTTAGAAATTAAACTGCGAAAAAGAGACTAATAATTGCACAACTAGAGATTCTGTCTTCTTAACCCAACAAGGAAGCTAAGAATACCTTAGCAACAACAAAATCACAATTATAATATCCTAACAACAAAGGTACACTCCCTAACCTTCCTCTAATTCTTTTTTCCCTTTGTCTACAATACATAGCATGCATAACCTAACCATTGTCACATCCAAAAGTATAAAAGCAATAGCAGAGCAGTGACTGTGAGTTTCAAAATGAAGCTTTGGTTATTCTTCTTCCCCAATGAAGGTGGAGCAGAAGAAACTAAAGATCTGTTACATCAAACAAACAAAACGACTATAAATGTGTGTTTGAATAAAATATTTACAAGCTTCTTAGTAATGTTATTAGTGAGATTATTAGAATCCCAAATAACTTCTTATAAGTGAAATCTTGCGTGATTTGCTTGTACTCTTGTCTTTCTATTTCTAGTTGATTATCATTGGTATTAAGGTCTTCATACATATGGCATCCAATAAACACAACATCATATTTTGTATTGCAAATAGAACTACAGGGTAGGGGAAATCCAGCTAAACAAAACTTATGAAATCTAAAGTAAGGTTTTATTAATCCAAAAATTAAACTTATCAAATATCTGATTAGTTGAAAATTTGTGGACTCTAAACCATATGAAACCTAAACTTATCAAACACAACCTTATTAAGTGATTAAGAAAATCTAGTGGTTTATGTTATTTTATTATCAACAACCAAGATCAATCTCATGAACTCTAAACCATGTGTTATTTTTCTAAGCTACTAATGTCAAGCTTACACAAATATTCAAACCCTCATCATTGCAAGCGATGGATTGAAATCAACACAATAGGCGATGGATCAAGCAGGTAAAGATCATGCGATGGATTGAAAGACACAACATGCATGCTATGGATTCAAAGCAATCAACACAACAACACCATAGGAAAAACTATTGAACCTACTCAAATTCTTACCACTTGCAATCGTTCACCACCACCAGAACGAAGCTGAATGACATCCACCGTGTGTGGCCTCGCCAGTAACGCGGCGTGAGTTGTTCCTCTTTTAGTTAACACCTCCTAAAGAAAAAGAAAAATACAGTAAAACAAAAGGATCATTGGAACAAATTATACAAATCCTATTCAGAAATCAATTAAATTTCTCAAACATGCATATAATCAAACAGATGGTGACCAGAAATGTCAAAAGGAATAGAATAAATGCTGCCTTATAATAAGGTAGTCAAAGAAACAGCAAGAGGCATGCTTTCAACCAATTCATCAGTCTCACATTCTAGAATCATGCATTGAATAAAACTTTGAAAGCAACAACAACTAACAGGAGCCTGCAACAATGAAAAGAAACGCGGCAAAATTCATTAATTTGCCGAATTGAAGAAGCAATAAAATAAGAAACAGATAGAATAGAATCTATGGGACACCAAAGTCCATATATTACTAAATCAGATTGAAAGTTTATAGAAAATGAAGAAAAACACAAAATTCCACCAATTGAAAAACATGTGAAAATATAACTTCGTATCAAGAGCATGCAATCATCTTTTGCATGGCATAAAACCAATTCAAAATACTTTAATCCTACTTTTTTTTTGTTCACTATGTTTACATCACAAAGATAAATTTGTTCATTAAACTATCCTCAGTAACAAAAATGTAGTGCACAATGTAAAATTGGATACAGGTCAGAAGATCAATTCTACTGAAATATCAAATGTAAGAAGAGACTTAATTACTAATATTCAAGAAATCGTGACCAAAAAATTGTAGTTGCATAATGTAAAATATCAACCTCAAAGAACAACTCATCCGTAAGCAACGATGTATAAGTGCGTAATCCATGCACATATATAAGGCTTTCTACTTGCACTTCCA
Source organism: Oxytropis ochrocephala (assembly GCA_020916435.1). Taxonomy (NCBI): domain Eukaryota; kingdom Viridiplantae; phylum Streptophyta; class Magnoliopsida; order Fabales; family Fabaceae; genus Oxytropis; species Oxytropis ochrocephala. The sequence goes on from CM037094.1 coordinate 56,710,325, forward strand.
AATGGCGCAACAGTCTCACATTAACTCCATAAAGATCTAAAACAAAACGCATTCTCGGAGATTTGAAATTGACCATATATTCATAAGGAGCAAACAATATAATGACAAATAACAATTGTAGTGACATGGCACATAATCACATACCAAGCCATGGCCTCCTAGTAACAAAGCAAACTAACAATCATCAATCTCAAAACCGATTCCAATTCGTAAGGAACCGCTAATGCAAAATCTGCAAAAGACGAAAATACACTTCAATTATCAAATCGCTCTCTGTCCAATTTCATTCATAATAAATATGCTCAAAGTTAATTACTCTTTCAATATAATTCAAAGAAGACCGATTTACGAACATGAATTGACCCCATATGCATATTAAGTCAAGCTACTGGTTTCAATTTACCCAAAATCAATAAGAATCTTGAAAAAACATAGATACCAGAGGCCAAAATTTTAAAAATTGGAAAACTTTAAGTTAACTATTGTGTAAGAAATAGAATAGATGCCGAATTCAAAATCTAATCTAAGAGCGGGGGTGCAGAGAGGAATCAGAATATACCTAAACTCGAGGCCATGGAAAGACACTGAGCACATAAATTCCCAACCTGATCAAAATATGATGAAACTTAGTTTTGGAAGAGAGAAACTTCCTCCCTTAATTTTTGTTCTATGGCAAGTGGTTTGCGTGTGGGAAGTGTTTGCTTGTGTGAAGAGTGCATGCATGTCAGAGATTAGGAAAGAAATGGAATAGATACAATGTACTTACAATATTTGGTAGAGAAGCCAATAGAAAGCTACACATGGCAAAAAATTCCTGAAACCAAATCTTTGCCAATATCTTTACTCCTTCAAATGGAATTTTGCACATTTCTTCGTTTGATTGAACAAAACCAGCAAACCATCATCATCACACCCTTGCATGAGCTTAGTTGGCAGCTGCAACCACTTGGATCATACGTGGCACACATGGCAGCCATTATTGAACGAAATATTGGAGGGAAAGCCAGCTTGGAGACTACATCCGGATTTATAGTTTTGGATCTTCTATCAGCAACATATATATATTCATCAACAAGCAAGAAATTCAGTAAGGAACACACAATTGATGCTTTTTACACAATGCATGAGCATCACTTTTTTACCAACAAAGGGAAAGGATACAAAAACTTTCCCAAGATCCATGTGGGAAACTAAGTCACTAATAGTGACCTTCACATAACACATTCACAAATGTTCACATTCTTAAATTTTGGGTTTAGGACTAGAAAAAGTTAGCTCATCGGTGAGTGTGTGTGCCTCTCACTTATAAGTACTACTCACGTCATATCACTATCCAAAAGCAGGACTCTCAACACTCCGTGAGTGTTGCCTCTCACTTATAACTTATAAGTACTACTCACGCCTATCACTATCCAATTCGGACTCTCTAACACTCCTCACATCAATGACCGGATATCCGAGCTAAGAGTTAGCAAGACTCGACATTCGCGGGTCATTGGAGGCAAAAGAGTTAGCAAGACTCGACATTCGCGGGACATCAATGACCATATGGTATTGTTCATCAACCACTCAGGCCGACAATGACTCTCCGTCATCGATCAATATGTTGAAGAAGGTCGACACACGAATAACTCGGTCATTGGAGGCAAAGAGTTTAATTATTGTAGGAAGAACCTATATATTAAATATTGAAATTGAATTGAAATCCAAGACAAGCATGAGATGATCCGGGATTAGAGAGAAAAAGTGTGTACTATGGTATTGTAATTATTATTACCTTGGCACGGAACTCCTCGGTGAAAGCCGAAACCCATTTTCAACAATGCAATCAAAGCGGGGCAAAGCGGTGAACTAAATTCAAGGGAAGAAGCTAATAAAGGAAGTAATCGAAAACAAACCAAAAATAACCAACATAATCAATTAGGACAACATGTTGATCAAATTAAAGGTTTAAAATTAGAAATCCCAAAGAAACATACCTTCTTTAACACAATCGGACGAGGAAGTCGCTCGCCAAATTTGGAAGCTTGCGGAAGAAGGTGTCCTTCTCAACACTATCTTTCAAACCGAGAATTTCCATGAAATGTATTGTGTCTACCAACTTATTTTGAAAATACTCTGCATATCCATTACAAACAAACTCAAACAAAATACACGAAAGAAGCTGCAGAGAATTATATCAGACAAAGAAAAAAAGTACTATTTGAAGTTTAAAACAAGAAAGGCAAACATTTGGAATGTGGTATTTATTGTTGAAGTGGTCTTTTTTGCAGACTTTATTGAAGTGGTCTTTGTTTTTGCTTGTTTGCAATGGGTCATGAAAGGCAATAAACGCTCCAAATTTTGAAAAGCTAAATTAGTTTACAATAGAACATGCTCGAATATCACATCATTATTATACAAACAATGACTCTCAAGTACATATATAATACTCTCTATCTCTACCACATCCGTGATCAGTCCTCTTTTCCATAGAAGCTATCAAATTTCTCACGTGCACCATCTCATCACAAAGTCAAGAAACTCGTAATTAAGTTGATGAACTAAGGCTTTATTTGAACTCATTCAAGAAAATATGAAACTTCTTTTCAAACTATGCTATAATCCATCTCAAAACCATTTCCTATTCCGGGTAGTCCAATACCATATGGTCAAATGATTCTCTTGGTTTCAAACTATGCTATACCAATGAATTCTCATGCAGTTCTCAGCTACATCCCATGACAATCCTAAAGCTAAAAACAATGAACTAAAATATATAGAGTTTAAAGATGCAAATGTTACTTTGTTATCAAATGATTCTCTTGGTTCCTCATTCATATTCAAATGAAGTCATCATCTCCGGATTGTAAAATATAGTAGGAACGATTGAAATATCTTAAGAGAATCAACATGACTAATACACTAAAATATAGTGTTTGCAGAAACAGTACTCCTAGTTACTATAAAATATAGTGTTTGCAGATGCAGACATATTCTTACTACTGTTTTGGAATCTAATAAAACAGTTGAATAATGGCCTCTTGTACGTAACCTCAATCATAAAAAAGTTATCAAAGTATAAACATTCTATTTTACAAGAAATTATAATAATAAATATTGTAATCAATACCTCATCCTCATTGAATCTACCAAAGACTTGCATATTCTTTCAAACAATTCTCCACCAAAGAAAGATATTCCATCACAATTGCTAGATGACTTGGAGTCAGTAACACCTGCAAATTAGCATGTTATAAGAAATCACGTACACAAAGGAATAATTAATTTCTTTAAGATATATTCTGGAAATTCCTTCCTTTCAAGGAAAAAGATGATCTGAGAATAAAAAAAGAACTATGAAGGAGAAGCGAGAGAATATTGTTCGCCTCTACACACACCATGATGAATGTTTCAACATATATATAACTTAGGTAGCGTAAGAAAAAGAAGGCATAATCTCATTGAAACCAAAAGTAGATAGATATACCTCTTTGAATCTAATGATATTGGGATGCTTCAAGGACCTGTGATTTATAATCTCCCTCTGTACATGCTCATCAATCTGCAAGGCAAAATCAGATGATAACAGTTAAGGAGAATGAATCCTATTTGGTCCATAAGCTAAATAAAAATAATACTTAGTCCCTAAAGTTTGTAAAATACGTCCCATTAGTTCCTAAAGTTTGTAAAATCCATCCCATCAATCCCTAAAGTTGTGTGGAATCCATCTAATTAGTCTCTATGAGACTACTTATAAAACTTCAAGAATTAATTTGTGATTTAACAAATTTTTGAGCCTGCTTACTATTTTAATATAATTTGTTGACTAACTAGGAAAGAAAACGTTAGTTTAGTAACTAAATTGAAGCTTTATTGGACTAATTTCATAAAAATCCTCATACAAAATAAACATCAAAGTGGAATTATGAAGTTTTCACCTGCATTAGAAGAATAATCAAAAGCACCACCTAAAGGAGGAATTGAAGACGAGCAGTGAGGGTAAGCCATGGACAATCTCAAGCAAGCGTGAAGCATGCACATCGCCACGATTCAAGCTCATCGACTCTTTATTTTTCCACACCACTTCGAACTTGTTCTCTTTATCCCTCACAATCGACAAATTCGGCATCGTTTCTTTGAAAACCTCTAACACCGGTTTCGTAAGCTGTTCCTCACTGAAACGCAAGCGAAGCAATCAGAAACGTAGAGAAGATGAAATAAACCAACCTTGAGCATGAGATTATCGCAGATATCAGAAACGTTTTCGTACGATTTCGATGCCAAGGCTGCCGTCACCACCGATAGAGAGAGCGAAGGGCTGAGAAGAAGGGAGGAGGGTGGAAGAAGACGGAGGTTGAGGGAGAAGTGGGTACGGGTGTGTGAGGGTTTGAGAGAAGTGAGGGTTTGAGAGATGGAGAGTGAGATCGGCGGAGATGAGAGAGTGAGAGCGTGAGAGGTGAAAGTGAGGTAGAGAGAGCGTTCTGATATTTAGGGATTTAGGAATCGTGTGTGTTTTATTTTCATCATTGGTTTGCCACGGACTTGCCACGGACTTGCCGTCGCAAATATTTGGCCTTTCACATGTCCGTGGCAAACCCGTGGCAAACCCCAATGAAAACAGCGCGCTCTTGCTTTTTATACATTGCGTCGCCGCAAGTCCGTGGCAAACGACTGACGAATTAATATCCGTCGCAAATCCGTGGCAAACTACCGACGGAATAAAGTCGGTGGCAAATGTTGGTGGCTAAATCAGACTTTTCTTGTAGTGATACCCCCAAAACACCACAATCTAAACCACAAGACCAACCCATTCCACAACCACCCCCCACTCAACCTGAACCAGAAAAAGAACCATTACAACAAACTCGGCAAAAAGAAAGGGAAACTACTGACGTTATAACATCTGCCGTTGTAACGTCTTCTAAGCAGTTGGTTCCAAATGAAGAGGTGGTTGCAGTTGGTAATTCACCAAGACGCAAGCAGAAGGCTAAGAAAAACCTAAGTCCGCAATCTTCACCTCGGCCCATTGCCACCAAACCACCAAAATTCACCAAAACAGTTCAAAGAAGAAAGCTCATTGAATGGGGACAAGTTTTATCATCCACCTCAAGGCTTAAATCTTTACCTAAGAAGCTCAAATCTAGGAGATCAAAACCTTTCAAGTTGGTGAAGGTGTATCCTAACAAGATAGTGAATCTGTTTAAAGAAACCACTTGTTCCACACTGAAGATCAATGATGAAAGGGTGAAGAAATCTTTGTGGAGCACATGTGGTGAGGACAAAGTCTCCACCGAGCTTCAAGACCTCTAACGCTAAAGAGGAAGTCCGGTCAAGACTCTTAAAGCAAGCGCTCTTGGGAGGCAACCCAATGGTTTTAACTAACCAATAATTTTGTGTCTTTTAAATTTTTGATTTTTGTAGGAATGGAAGCTGAAGAAAGGAGAGAGTCAAGTGTGGTAGACGTTATAACGTCTCGGTGTACCAAGGACGTTGTCACGTTTGTTGCCTGGGCAAGGTTTAAATGAAAAAGAAGAAGGAAAAGAAGAAGGCGACCGATCAAGCAAGCATCCCCACTCGGCAGAGTGGAAGGCTCAGGTTTGGTGCTTTGAACAAGTAATTTAGCCCTTTTAGCAGTAGAGTAATTTTAGTTTTTAATTTTAGTAAGAATAAACAACTGTCCAACGTGATAACGTCTGTTTCAACGTTGGATGGTTAGAAGATAGTAGTTGTTTGTTTGTCTGTGTTCTGTTTGATTGTTCCTCCCCCAATTAAAAAAAAAACACAAAAGCTTTTTATCATTAAGCAGTGAGGACACTGCTTAACTCTAAGTGTGGGGGGGAGAATTCCAATGTTCTAAGTTTTTGTTTCTGTTTTGTACAAGCATGAAATCAAATGCAAAATCAGTTTGTGTTCTCACTCTGTTAGTCATTAAAAATAATTCTCTTTGGGCTAAATCTAGTGATGAATGTGTATGTGTGAGTAGCTGATGCATGTTTAGATGAATGGAATTGATTGCTGCTTCCACACAAACTCTGCTTTAAGGAAAGATCTAGTTAGCTAGGGAATATTTTATGCTGAAGCTAGTTTTGATTGACTATGGTGATTGTAAAACTTGATTAAAAACTGAGAGTAGCAGTAGAAGCTAAGTTTGGGGGTATATCAAGTTGTACTAAGGCCGGGTGCAAAGACTTTAGGATGATTAGTGCATGTGTAGTGTGAGTGCAACGTTGTAACGTCTACCCGTAACGTTATAACGTATGCCGTGTGTGTTGTGTTAAGTGTTCAAACGTTACAACGTCTCACCTATAAACGTTGTAACGTCTACTCCAAAAAGACCAAAAAGAGTGTGTTGTTGTAAATAAGTGGAAAATCCACAAGTGCTTTGTGTTTTGTTGCAATACCCTGAAACAAATACTGGGCAACCCAATATATGAAGTAAGAAAAAAAAAAGAGAAGAAAAGAAAAAAAAAATTCCAAGTGGAATGAATCAAAGGAAGCTGCTCAGTAATGAGGGGGTTGCAGTCATTTGCGTGTGTGAGTCAGAAAAATAGTTGCACTAATCTAGTCCTAGCACCCAATTAAGACCCTTTGTCATGCTTTAAATTAACCCTCATTTCTTATGTGAAAATGTTAGCCTACTCTTTGTTTTGAAAGATGTTTTGCTCTCACCAAATGGAAACCACTCTTTCATAGGCTAGAATAGCTTCTGAACCTAGCTAAGAATGGAATTAATGCAGAGGTCACACACTCACTTTGGGCAGTAATGAATCTAGAATTTAATTGTGCATTGGTGCGTGAGTGTGTAGAGAATTAGCCCTCGAGAATAATTTTTGATCAAATGATTGAGTAGAATGCAACTCTTTGGTGTAGTTGATTTCATGCATTTCTGTTAATTTTGTTTTGTCTTGATTGCTTGAGGACAAGCAATGATTTAAGTTTGGGGGTGTGATAACTCATATTTATATGAGTTATTTATACTTATTCAAAGATAAATCATGCAAGTTCTCTAGCAATAGTAGGTTGATTCTATTAGTTTTCTGTTAATTTATTGTTTCTTAGTTAGCTAGGGGCTAAATTACGAGTTCAGTGCATTTTGGCACCAATTGGTGCCTTTGTGAGCATTTTGAAGCCTCTTGTGTTTGTGGCAAATAAAAAGCCGAACGCCGCAACGCCCTCACCACGCCTACGAAAGAAAAAGCAAAGCAAGAAAGAAATATCTCGGTTGTCTTTGCACTAATAATGATGGTCAAAGATTCAACAAGTCGAAGATCTTCTCTCTTCTCAAAGGTCGACGCGGATGACGACCGTAGAGCAATCGCATGATGTCGATTCGTAGTGCAAACAGGCTTGGTAGGTGGGCAAATGACATCAAAGAACATGTGACCCCTTTTTCTATAATTACAAGACTTATCTCTCTCTAAGGGGACATGCACACACACCGCATCATACAGTCCATATATTCATCATCTACCTTCCTCCATTGTTCGAGAAAGAGTTCTCAAAACGAAGTTCGGACACGAACTTTCGGTTTTGAACTCTACTCAACTCCATTTCCGGTCATAACCACTCTTTGTGAAGCTCAGACGTTGTAACGTCTCTACAGACTGCATGCAGGAAAGTTACTTAGGCGTATCTGTTGCACTCAGTATCTTTTCCTCTATGTTTGGTATTTGGATTTTAACTCCTTATCTTTCTGTAAAGATGCTCGGCAGATGAGCTAAACATTTTGTAGTTGGGTTGTTGTTTTGCATGTAATGAATTTCTAGTTAAATGTTATGAAGTATTGACGCTTACATGTTTTAAATCTTTGCATGATAATATTTCCAAACTTGTTTTGAGGTTGGCCTCTTAAAATAGGTAGATTCATAGAGAGCTGGACATGGTCTATGAAAAGAACTCAAAGATTTATATGAACGAAAAGGTGCACTAAAGACATTTAGGCATTTTTATCTAAGTCTAGACATAGTAAGCGGATAATAGTTCATAGAAACATTCTTGTGGGTACTTAAAATACGGGAGAGCAGCCTACTTAGAACCTAGACATAGGACATTCTAGTACTTGAAGCTCGGCGTTTTGTCTTTGAAAAGCACATCTCTTTTCAACAGCAGCGTTCGGGCGTGGTAACGTCTATACAGAATAACATTTGTATGTAATAACGTGTAAACGTTATAACGTCTGACTAGAGAGGATTTACTTGCATGCAACAATCCAACTCATTCTCATCCATATTCACAACCACTATCTTATTTACTTGTTTTATTTATGTTCCTAGTTTTAACACCAACTTTTAGTGCCGATTTGTTACTTGTTTCACTTGTGTTTTAAAAACGTGAACTTTGAAAGTACAACCAATCCTCGTGGGAACGATCTCTTACTTATATTCACTTTATTACTTGTACGATGTGTATACTTGCACTATATTTGCGAATACCACACGAACGCAACAGTCAGCTGAGACCCCTACACAACCCATAGGTAGGAGAGACCCTTTGAGGAGCTGGCCAGGTTCAGAGGGTTCATCCGGAGTGGTGGCTGCATGGTGCGCTATTATCCAGATCGAGTGCTCAGACAGTTCGGGCAGGTATAACACATTCTAAAGGAGCCCAGACGTGCTACTCGGGTCGTCTGTACCCTAGCGAAGTGTTATGAGAGGTGGATACACTTCGAGGACCATTTGGTGGCGCGGGGGCCTCCTTGTGTGCCGTACTCCTCAAACACGGTGTCAGGCTACTTCCCATGGTTTTCCAGGGTCTCACATCCCTTTCTCTTCCCTCAGCATTATGTAGAGCTTGCAGATGAGCCTGATACTAGTGTGGTACGTGTTTTTTATGTTAATTGCAGTTATACGTTTCTTAATCTTCATCTTATTTTAATAATAATGTTATGTTATTTGCTTGACAGATGCTACCGGAGCTGCTGGATTTGGTGGATGAGATGGACGGGACCATCAATGATAATGTCCCAGAGCCAACCAGGAGCGTCTTTGAGCGCATCAAGAGGCTGCTCAACCCTTTCCGTAGGTTTAGGAGGAGGTTCCGCAATGTGTATAATAGGTTGGGGGGCGCAACACTCAGTAGGATCATGTATTAGGGGGATATTTATTTGGATGTTTTGTATAATTTCAGTACTTTATTTCATTCCGAAATTGGGAGACATTATCCTCTGGCTTCCATACGGAACGGATTCGCTGCAGATCTTTCGAAACCCAATCATAATGAAATGACCCGTTTTATTAAAAAGAAAAAAAAAGAGAGAGAGTTTAATTATGATAAAATAAATAAATATAATAATAATAAAGTGAAACCAAAAAGGGAGGGTATGTTTCGACAACATCACCTCATTAGTTTTAGAGTTGACTAGGACGATTACCCATGCGATGTACGGGGAGGTGATTAACAGGCCTACAGATGTAGTTTCGAAAAAACATCAACATTTTATAAGGGGGGTATAAAAATACGCAACACATATATATAAGACGAAGAGACAACAATTGCCCTTGGTGGGATGATGCAACAATGTCGGTCCAAAAATATAGAGTGGGGGTATATTGGTAAACAGTGGGGTACAAAATGAGGGGTACATTTTGATAATAAAAAAAAGTCTTGGACAAAAAAACAATTTCTCAGGGGTATGTCGGTCCAAAAATATAGAGTGGGGGTATATTGGTAAATAGTGAGGTACAAAATGAGGGGTATATTGGTAAATGGTGGGGTACAAAATATAGAGTGGGGGTATATTGGTAAACAATGGGGTACAAATGAGGGGTATATTGGTAAATGGTGGTAATAATTTTCCCACCAAAAGTGGATAAAAAAAAGAGTGTTGGACAAAAAAAAATTGTCAGGGGTATGTCGGTCCAAAAATATAGAGTGGGGTATATTGGAGTGGGGTACAAAATGAGGGGTATATTGGTAAATGGTGGGAATAAAATTTTCCCACCAAAAGTGGATAAAAAAAGAGTGTTGGACAAATAAAAAATTTGTCAGGGGTATGTCGATCCAAAAATATAGAGTGGGGGTATATTGGTAAACAGTGAGGTACAAAATGAGGGGTATATTGGTAAATGGTGGGGTACAAAATATAGAGTGGGGGTATGTCGGTCCAAAAATATAGAGTGGGGGTATATTGGTAAACAGTGGGGTACAAAATGAGGGGTATATTGGTAAATGGTGGGAATAAAATTTTCCCACCAAAAGTGGGGAAGTTAACGATTGTGTATTAATTAAGAGAGATAATAATAAAAAAAAAGAGTGTTGGACAAATAAAAAATTTGTTAGGGGTATGTCGGTCCAAAAATATATAGTGGGGGTATATTGGTAAACAGTGGGGTACAAAATGAGGGGTATATTGGTAAATGGTGGAGTACAAAATATAGAGTGGGTATGTCGGTCCAAAAATATAGAGTGGGGGTATATTGGTAAACAGTGGGGTACAAAATGAGGGTATATTGGTAAATGGTGGAAACAAATTTTCCCATCAAAATGCTTATAGTCAACGATGCGCTATTAATATATAGAGATATTGAGGGAGGGTGTGTTGAGGTGGTATTGGAAATACCCACTCTTTGAACTTTTGTCTTTAGACTTATTGGAGGTGAAAAAATTTATTCCACATTAGTTTTAGAGTTGATATTGAGTATGAATTAGTAGCATGAAAGCTTACAATAACATTATCTATTTTTCTATGGGTTCCCATGAAACCTTAAATTCAGTAAATTGGGGCTTTTGTTCAATTTTCCTGTTTATCGTTAATATGACCTTAAATAGACTTGTGGATGACTGAAACTATTGTAGTTGGTGGTTAGATACTTTGGAAAGCAATTTGGTGGTTCCTCTTGAAGACAAGGGAAAAGACTTAGCTCATTCTTCATAGTTGTGAGTAGCTAATCTACAATGTGGCATTTTTATGTATCTATTTTCTTTATGGGAGAAGTAAATAAATTTTCTTAAATAGATTTTATCTCCAAATATGAGTTGAAAAGGATTTCTATTATATGTGTTTGTTTGTTGTTGTTGTTGGATACCGTTCGCTGCAACGAAGAGACAATGCAGCCTATGGGTGAAATGCTCATAGCCCCTTTAGATTACCGTTTTGCCATGACGAAGAGATAATACGGCTGATGATTACCGTTTTGCCGTGACGAAGAGATAATACGACCGATGATTACCGTTTTGCCGTGACGAAGAGATAATACAACCTGTGATTACCGTTTGCCACAACGAAGAGATAATGTGGTCTATGTGCACATAGTAGATAGCTTATGTTGCTTGTCGTATTTTGATATTAGGTGTGTTGAAAAAGTGTGATATTTTGATTGTTGGATATATGTACAAAAAGATATTGTATTCGATGCTTGATTCTTTGGGAATGTAAAATCGTTTTTGATGGGAAACCACTCGTGCTGTCTTTGCTTCTCCTTCCTGTCCACTTGTTTATTGTGCTCTCACTGAGTCTTTGTGACTCACCCTCTCACTTTCTATTCACTTTCACCTCTACCAAACAACTCGAGAATTCTATCCACTTTCTTTTCACTTTCATTCCTTCAACATTCTTTCCTCTCACTTTCTTTCCCTCAATTTTCTTTTCTCATCCAGACATAGTATTAGGGCAAATGTATGACAAAGTTTTTCATTCCATTTACTATGCTAGCAAAATTTTAATTGCGGCACAATTAAATTATATTGTCACTGAAAAAGAACTGTTAGTTGTAGTATTTGCACATCATGAAAGTGTAGAACCAAGTTGTTGATCACTTGTTTAGAATTGAGAATGAAAGTGTAGGTACCAAAGAGGGAGACATCAAAGAAAGTTTTCCAGATGAGAAGCTGTTAGCAATTTCTGCATGTGCAACTATTGCACTAGCAATGGAGGAAGCAATTATTGCAGGAGCAGTTGAAGCTGTTACACCATGGTTTGCTGATATAGTTAACTTTCGTTCAAGAAAGGTTGTACCTGTCAATATGAACTATCAACAAAGAAAAAGGTTTTTCCATATAGTAGAAAAATACTATTGGGATGATCCTTTTCTTTACAAAGAATGTCCAGATCAAATCATCAAAAGATGTTTAGCAGAAGATGAACAATAAGCAGGGCTCCTGCAATGTCATGCAACACCCTATGGAGGACACTTTGGCAACACAAGAACTGCAGCTAAGGTATTGCAATCACGTTACTATTGGCCATCCATATTTAAAGATGCATATCAATTGGTAAAAAGTTGTGATAAATGCCAAAGGACAAGAAACATATCAAATAGACATGAAATGCCACTCACAGATATCTTAGACGTTGAACTCTTTGATGTTTGGAGAATGGATTTCATAGGACCATTTCCTCCTTCCTTTGGCAATCTATACATCTTGGTGGCTGTGTATTTTGTTTCTAAATGGGTGGAGGTTGTAGCCTTGCCAAACAATGATGCTAAATCAGTTAGTAGATTCCTGCAAATGAACATTTTCACTAGGTTTGGCACTCCAAGGGCAATTATCAGTGATGAAGGATCACATTTCTACAACAAGCTCATTGAAAATCTATTAGCCAAAAATGGAATAAAACACGAGGTAGATACTGCCCATCACCCACAAACTAGTGGACAGGCAGAGTTATCCAATAGGGAGGTCAAAAGGATACTTGAAAAAATGGTTGGACCCACAAGGAAAGAATGGTCATTACATCTAGATGATGCATTATGGGCCTATAGAACAACATTCAAGACACCATTGGGAATGTCACCATATAGGCTAGTGTATGGAAAAACATGCCACTTAAATGTAGAGTTGGAGCATAAATCATATTGGGCAATTAAGAAGCTCAATCTTAATCATGAACAAGCAGGTGCAGCTAGACTCCTACAGCTTAATGAACTGGAAGAGATTAGGCATTTTGCCTATGAAAATGCAGAGATATAAAAAGCCAAGACAAAGGCATGGCATGACAAAAGAATTCAGAGAAGATACTTGATTGAAGGAGGATTGGTACTGCTATATAATTCCAGACTTAAACTCTTCCCTGGTAAGCTTAAGTCAAGATGGTCAGGACCCTTCAAACAGCTAAAAGTCTACCCTCATGGTGCTGTGGATTGATTTGATGAAAAGACTAACACCACTTTCAAAGTCAATGGGCAAAGGGTGAAAATGTACGATGGTGATCAGGTGGTGAGAAGCAAAATTACCACCCAACTTCAAGATCTCTAATGAAATAGAGATAGTCTGGTTGAAGGACTCTTAAATCAAGCGCTTTCTGGGAGGCAACCCATGAATTTTTTATTTACTAAATTAATTTTTCATTTTAGTCCATTTTGAAAGTTTTTGCAGGAATTCAATATTGCAGGTTCAACCATTGCACTAGGAATAGAGGGAGAAACTATTGCTCCAGCAGTAGAAGGAGCAACCAGTGCACTCACAAGGTCAAGGTTGAATTACTCCATCAACAAAAACTGCAACGCCATGGGAAGATTCTCTGACTGATTAAAACAAATTTTTCCAATCAAATACCTTCCTAAGTGACACCTAATTAACCATGTGTCATGATGCATGCGCATACACCTAGCTTAACGGTCAAATTAGTGTCCAATCAAACCCCACTAACCTTCCCCTAACCTCCTATCTGTCTTAACCGCCCCACAATTAAAAACCCACTCACATAAAATTCCTTTGTTACCATTACTACATTCTCCCAATTCCCTAACTCTCCAAACAATCCTCTCTTCCCCAATTTCTTACAAACCAAAAACGTCAAGCACCAACAATGGAGAAGAAACAAGCAGCAAACAAATCCACTAGCAAATTCTCAACTAATGCAGGGGCATCATCTCAAAAAGAAAATAAAAAGGCAATTGCTCCAACATCAATTAGCGAGGAAGGAGCAAAATTTTGGGCCATGCAATGCTTAGCAGAGCGTGGCTTCAGAATGTCTGTTGATGTACATTCATTCCTTGCAAATGTGCGCAATTTAGGATGGGAAGCATTTGTCAAGCACAGAGACTCCTATTGCATCCCCATAGTTTGTGAGTGCTATGCAGGAATCCTAGAGCAACTTAGTGGTAAGCCCCTTTATCATTCTATTGTTAGAAGGAAAATAGTCAATTTTGATTGTGCTGCCATCAATGAGGCTTGAGGCATATCTGTTAGGATATAATGGAGTAGAATTTGAAAAAAGAGTTGAAAGTGTTGGAAAGAAAGAAATGAATAGGATCAAGGATAGGATTAGCGAGAAGGATGAAGTATGGGAGAGATGCACCACCAATGAGTATAACATGAAGAGTAGGTATGTTAGGCCTGAGGCACAACAATGGAACTTGTTCATTGCATGCTCACTTATTCCAACTTCACAGACTTCATCAGTTAAAATGGAAAGAATGATGGCCGTTGATTCAATTTTAACTGAGCAGAAAATAGATGTAGGCAGAATCATTGCCAAAAACATCTTAACTTGCGAAAACAAGGACTCTGGTTTTCTGTTTTTTTCCATGTTTGATCACAAAATTGTGTATCAAGGCTGAAGTCACCATAGACAAGAATGAATTAAGAAAATTCCCACTTGGGGCAGTTGTTGCAAATTTCAAAGAAAGGACCAAAGTGCATAGAGAAGGCACCAGCACTACATTGCAGGAGCAATTCATGCTCCAGCATTGAGCTGTGTGGAAATGTCAAAAAGAGCAGCTTGAATGGCAGAGTTTCATGTTCCAACAGTTATCAAATGGTCAGTGCAACATGCCACCACCCATGTTCCAACAGTTATCAGGCTTAAAGGTACGTTTAGTCCCTGCAAATATCCAAAAAATCCAGTTTCGTCCCTGCAATTTCAAAATTTTTAAAAAAGTCCTTGCAAATACCAAACGCTTCTAGTTTGGTCACTGCTGTTAACTTTCCATCCAAAAAGCTAACGGTTGCCACGTCATCAAGCCATGTGGCAAAAGGAAAACTGAAAAAAAATTGAAATTTTGACAAACATAGGATTTGAACCTGTGACCTAATGGTGATACACATTCTCACTTACCACTGAGCCACAAGCCACACTCTGAAGTTTAAAACACTTAATATGTATATATCTAACATCTCTGTCTTCTTCAGAACCAAAAACGAATTGAACCAGTAGTGAGAAACAAAAACGAATTTCATTTTCAATTTCGTTTTCATCAGATAGGATTTCATTTTCAATTTCGTTTTCATTATGAAGATTTGATTTTCAATCAGATCTTCGATTTGATTTTATAGTTTCACAAATCGAAACCCACGAAAACTTGGAATAATTCCATCTCCATTTTTGTTTCACATGAGTGCTTCCAGATCCGTTCCAGATTCGTTTTTGTTTCCCAAATCTGTTTCGATTTCGCTTTAATAATGAAGATCTGCAGATTTCGTTTTAATGATGGAGAAATCTTCGATCTTCAATCCTCCTCTTTCGTAATTTCGTTTGCATTTTAATCAATTAAAATCTATTTTCGTTGGTGTTTCCGTTTGCATTTTCTGGGTTTCTAAGGTTGAAGACGAACTTGTCAAAAAAAAGAAAAAAGGTTGAAGATGAAGATCAGTATTTTTCAGATTTTTTTAAAAAATTAATAGCGAATTATGTATTATATATTTGTAAAAAGATTATTAAACACAAGTGTTCATGTAGTTAAGTGGTTAGGTAGATTGTATCTCAATAAGGGGTTGTTGGTTCATCCCCTAGATACTACAAAATATTTTTTTTTAGTAAACACATGTGTCCATGATGGCAGCGCCACATCACCAACCATAAGCACATGTGCCCCACATTGCCATGTTGGCAGCGCCACGTCACCAACCATTAACGCTGTTAGCCAGAAACTAACGGTAGGGACCAAACTAGAAGCGTTTGGTATTTGCAAGGACTTTTTTAAAAATTTTGAAATAATAGGGACGAAACTGGATTTTCTGGATATTTGCAGGGACTAAACGTACCTTTAAGCCATAAAAAACAACTATATTTGTAGGGTTGAAAAACGTATTTAAGCATTATTAATTTATTGTTATTATTATTATTATTATTATAAAGTCATCTTAGAACACTTGAATGAAATGATAGAGGTTCAACTCAAGGTTCCGTCGCTAAAGTTCCGAGTTCGAATCCAACCTTGAAAATGCAATCTCTTAAAAGAAAGCTTTGTTGCCATTTATCCGCATACACGATTTATAAAAATAAAATAAAAAAAATATAATACAAAGTCGTTTTGAGGAGTAAAAGAACATTGGATAAAGGAGTGGACAAGTAAGCGAAGCCGTCAACGAAAGAGTTTATAAAAGTTGAAAAAAGATAAAAAAGGAAACATTGGATTAGCAATGAAAGCCCGTATCAAAATTCAGAAATTGAACAAATAAATGTAGATGTCGAAATCGGAGAATTCTATTTCTGAGGGAGGAATCAAGAAGAGGAATAGCATGGGTTTGGGATCAACACCACCACTACTACCACCAACAACAACTTCTACGTCGGCGAAAATTCACCCTTCCAATGAACCTCCCGAACTAGATCCTGATTCTTACGCTCTCGAGAAATTCAAACTCTACGAAACCAGAGCGGTAATACACAGATTCAAATTCAATTCAATTTGATTTTATCTTAACCTAAACATTCATCGATTGATTATATTTCGTTTTTGTTTGTATAAGCGAGCAGAGATTTTACCTAATTGGAAGTGATAAGAACAAGAAATTCTTCCGTGTGTTGAAAATCGATCGATCAGAACCGTCTGATCTTAATATCAGCGAAGATCCTGTCTTATATTCACCGCAGGAAATTAAGAGCTTGCTTCAGCGAATTGCTGAAGGTAACAGAGCTACTGGCGGCCTCACTTTCGTCGCCAAAGTTTATGGAATTGCCGGTTAGTATTATATATTTATTTATTTATTTATTTATATCATTATCATTTCTTGCTTATTGCAACTATGCCATATCAATAAATTTAGGAGCTCAGTGTAGTTTAATTTTACACAGATATATCCAATGTGACCCTAATGCTGTAGCCTGTACCTGTACCTGTACCTGCATTTTAAATTAAGAGTTTAATTGGTATGCGGTGATAATGTAAAAACATGATTTCATGTTATGTGAGACATGACCACTATAAAAGTCAATATTTATATGACATCAGTTTCTTATTAGTTGTTAGTGTAAACTTTTTTAAACCATCGGCACATACTACTTAAATTCGAAGTTTAATTGTTATGCGTAGTCAGATTGACAAACAATCAGAAATATCGGTATAAATGACTTTCAAGGTAGTTGGGAGGAGAATCAACCTTTTTTAATTACATGGAAAATTATCATTGGTTGACGGTGTAGGAAATCTTTATACTGACAGTGTATATAAATTAAACTATATTCTAATTGGTTCTCTTGTGATTATCTAGGATGCATAAAGTTTATGGAGTCCTACTATTTGATTCTGGTTACTAAGCGCAGACAGATTGGTTCTATATGTGGACATGCAATCTATAGCATTAAGGAGAGCCAATTGATAACAATTCCACATGTTTCAATTCAATCTGATTTAGCTCACTCTAAAACTGAGCTCAGGTAATTCAACTGCATCTGATGACTGCATTCAAAATTTGTTCATTTCTGTGACTTCAAGTCCGAAACAACTTAACATTGCTTCCTCTCACTGCAGATACAAAAAGCTTTTGTCCAGTGTTGATTTGACCAAGGATTTTTTCTTTAGTTACACTTACCCCATAATGCAAAGTTTGCAAAAGAATGTCTTGTCCAATCAAGAGGGAGGAATGCCTTACGATAATATATTTGTTTGGAATGCTTATTTGACACAAGCTATCAGATCGAGATGCAATAACACCATTTGGACTATAGCATTAGTTCATGGCCATTTTAGGCAGGTATGTACTTGCCTCCTTTCTGCTGTTTGTCTTTTGATAATGGTTATTCAATCAGCTTACAGTATTTGTAAAATACTTACTATTGAATCGTGCGGACTTTACTACTATTTGGAATTAGGATTTTTGGGATGGAATTATCAAGTGATTGGGTTCAATACTCATTTATTCGCGGTGGTTATGATAATCGCGGTATCGGATATTGGTGCTGGTACGGGATACATGATTTTTTTAAAAAAAATAGGCTACGGGTACGTGACATAAATTTGATATGAACATGACTAAAAGATTGAAAACACAGATAAGTAAAAGATATAACCGGAAAATATACAATGAAATATAGAAAAAAACTATTTATATAGTAGAAAATAGAAAAAAAGATATACTATGTAATAGGAAAAAGTTTCGGTACGACCAAAAAGAACGAATGAAAAATCTAATTTTTTACTATACGACAAACATATATTTATATATCGAATGATAAATATAGACCGATAAATACCTATGAGTACTCAATGAGTACTGGTACCGGGTACGGCTCTAACTTTGAAGTACCCATGCTTTAGAGATAAAAACTTGTTTCTATATGTGCCAGTCTGACAGAATTCCAGGTTCCTGTAATTTTTACCTTAATGCAACCTCTGTAGTTAATAGCGGCGGTGGCGGCCGCAATCGCGGCGTGGCGTGGCGTGGCGAAGGTCCGGCGCGACGCTAACCACCGGAGCTTCGCCGTTCACTGTTGCGGTTGGTGCGGCGCAATTGCGGAGGTTCTGCGTAGCGTTTTGCGGGTCAAAACGCGGGTTAGAACCGCTCCAGGAGCGGAGAAGATGATAATTAGGGTTTTTCCAGGGAAAATTACAATTTTGCCCTTATTTTAAAACGAAAAAAGACGGCTATACCCTTAAGTTTTTTACCGTTGCCTTTAACTAGCAGTTAATACCTTTTATTATTGTTTACTTAAGTACTTAAAGTACTTCTTCTTCTTCACTCTCCCACACGTCTCTGTTCAAAGAAAAACGCAGAGAGCAGAGCTCTCTCTTCTCAGCAACGCCACGCCTCTCACTCTCTTCTTCAGCAACGCCCAACGCCCAACGCCTCTCACTCTCTTCTTTAAGGTGCACCTCTCTTCAATGCACTGCGTGAGGAAGAAGAACAAATTGCACATGATGATAATGAGGAAGAGCTTGAACATGGTGATGAGGAAGGGGTTGAAGATGATGAGGAAACACTTGGTGATACTATTTAAATGTTTTAGATGTGTTATGTGTTATTTTGAGCCTTGGAGGCTAAGACTTATTTACTATTTTGGTTATTTTGAGCCTTGGAGGCTAGAACTTGTTTACTATTTTGGTTTATGTTATGTCTAAGTATTAGTAGTAATGACTTTGATGATTACTTATGAATATGTGTTCATTTTTTAGTATTCTTACGTTTTTTAGCCTTAATATGTGTATGGTATAAATCCGGTATCTTGTTTGACTAGACTTCGGCGTAGCGGTCATACCGCTACCCGCTACACCGCAATAGCCCTTTAGGGTTCGGCCGCTACGCTACGCTATTTGCTATTAACTACAGAGAATGCAACAATTACCACCAAGTGCTGGGGTGAGAGTGAGGTCTAAAAACAGAGTATGATGTTTGTCAATGAGATAGGGATGTTGTCCATGATGCATGGGAAATAATATGATTCGTCGTAAAACATCATCCACACATGATTTATGAAATAGTTTTCAATAACTAAAACACAAAATAGAACCGAACAAGTAATTGGCTCTCTTGGCTAACTTAGTCTTTTTCTTCAGTTGATAGCAGGATGACTTTTAGATCCCCCTAGGGTGTGTTCCGGTAAATTGTATTTCTTGTCCTTATTCAGTCTCCAAAGAAGAAGAAATGTTTATGGATTGAAACAAAGAGGAGCTTGGCGCAACATTTAGAGTTGTTGTCATGTGACTACGAAGTCTATGGTTCAAGTTGTTGAATCGGCTTCTTGCAAATGCAAAGTAAGGCTGCTTAGAATAGACCTACAGTGGGTTCACTCATTTCCTAATCGTAGACATCCTGCCAATTTAGGGACAGACCTTCATGTTGCCTTGTTATGGAAACATAAGGTTTTTATTTTTTTCTTGTATTAAATGGATGAATTTCCCCTGCCGTTTAGCAATGTTACTCTCATTGCCTCTTAGCTTTTTATTCCACATTTCTTACACATCACTTTTGTTTTGTCTGTTAGTCAATTATGACTCTTCAACTCATTCCCTGTTTCCAAAAAGTGTATCTCTTGCTTATTCTATAAATTTTTTTTTTTTGATTTCATCTTGATCTTCATTTTGCTCCTATCCTATGTAAAAACATGGTGACATTTTTTTCAGTAAACCCTCAATTTAGTCCTTAAAGTATCGCTATCTCTCCTATTTAGTCCTAAACTATAAAAATCTATTAAATAGTGCCTAAAATTTATCTTAAGGCATCAATTTAGTCCCTAAGGGGAAAATTTCAGGGACTAATTTGATAGACAAAGGTAAACTTCAGGGATTATTTAATAGAAACTCATAGTTTATTTAGAGACTAAATTGGAAAGAGAGTGACAATTTAGGGACTAATGTGAGGGTTTACTCCATTTTTAGTGAAAAGAGGATAGTATTTTTGTAATTAAAAGTGAAAACAGTAAATAAGAATAGAACCCAAATTGGACCTTATCCTCTCCCTTTTCGCTTCTTTTCAACATCTCACCCCATCATTAATCGTTTTTAAAATGAAAATTCATTCGTTGTTTTCAAAATATGAAAATTAATAAGGAATAATCATGATGCATATTCATATTACTAATAGGAGCATGCTATATTCTTAATATTCCATATATGTATATGGGTGTGTGTGTGTGTGTGTTGCCCCCACAACTTAACTTGTTTGTGTATAATCGTCTATCACTAACAACCATGGTGGTAACTTAGTAGAAGTATAGCACATTAGGGTTGACCCCTTGAGCTAAATATGTGGTCAAAGTAGTCCTTATAAAATGGAGTTATAACCTATATTAGATATGATACTGGGCCACTTGCATTTGTCTATGCTCTAGATGTCCAGTCTTGGGCATGAGAGGTTGTGTTGAGATCCCACATGGATTATAGGTATAGCTAAAGTAGTCCTTATAAAGTGATTGGAAGTGGTACAAATTGATAGAATTGAAATTGAAACTGATTTGTATTGCTGAATAAATACTATTACAACAATACAATTGGAAAAGTATAAGAGAAGAAAGGAATTAAAGTGGTCTGTGACCGAGTTCAAGTGTTTCCCCTCCAAGAATTCGAGAGCTTGGTCTCTCCCAGTCAATATTCAGTCCCAAATAATTGCCTATTGACGGTTCTTTCAGTTTTCCTATTTATTCAATAACTGTCTATTAATATAACTGCTACCTAATACATAACGGCCGCCTAATAACCAGCAAGGGTTGGTTCGAGCGGTAACTGGGTTCGGATCCCACCCCAAGGTCCCGAGTTCGAATATTGGGTGCGGCAAAAACTATGTTGGAAGGGGAGAACCACATGGGCCGGCAAAGCCAGATACTCGTGGTTAGCCAGGTTCCTCGACATAGATTAGTCATCGGCAAAGCCGGTGGATATTGCGCACCAATGACAGGGTAACCAAAAAAAAACTGCTGCCTAATAACTGCCTAATTATATAATAACTGCACTGCTAACTAATAACGTAATAACTGCCTAAGCTTGGACAATTCTCAGCCCTTGAGCTAGCTTTTTGGATTGAGTTTGGCCTAACCAAAATTCTAAGGGGCTGGTCTACTGTGAATCTATTGTCGGCAGCAAAAATGTATACATTTATCGATGTGATTTCCCATAGCATTTATCAAGTGAAAGAACGATTATAGAGTTGTCTTTCCCAGGAAGTAAAGAGCCTGGTTTTTTCCACCCAAATCGGCTTAACAAAATAAATACTGCTAATCTCTTCTCCCTATATCTTTATAGCCTATCTCAATTAACTTGTGTTAGAATTCCAACTAACAGTCACTGGCCTAACTTCCTTAACTAACAGAAACCAGCCCATTAAATTTACCACAGAAGGTTTCATTCTGATAGCTCAACTCATTGCCTTTTGGAAAAGTAGTTATGTTTGTGATCTATTATTTCTTAATATATGCATGTATGGATACACATTCATCAGACATTCTTCACTTTTTTTCCCGTATGATTACTTGATTTTATTGTCCTGTCAATCAGTCTAAGTATCCATAGCATCTATTATTGTATGACCAATCTAGGATTTATAAAATGGCAGATTCGCCTATCAATCTTTGGGAGGGACTTCAGTGTTTCCTTGATTTCTCGACGCTCTAGACATTTTGCAGGGACACGGTATGTTAATATTTTGTTATTACATTTAGGCTTAAATATGTTTTTGGTTCCTACAAATATGTAGTCTTTTGATTTTAGTCCCTGTAATTTTTTTTTTAAAGAAAAATCCCTACAAATACCAACTTTTTGATTTTCGTCCTTCAGTTAACTTTCCCGTTACAAAAACGCTGATGTGGCAAACAGAACTCCTATGTGGCATTTTAAATCATTTCTTTTTGTTTTAAAACTCATTATTTTTTTAATTTTTTATTTTGAAAGCTGAGGTGATCCCAAATTAAATTAGGGTTTCTCTCTTTCTTCCTCTTTCTCTTTTTCTTCCTTTTTCTCTCTTTTTTGCCAGCAAAAACGGGGATCTCAATTAACCCCTTCAACACCAACAACACCATTCATGCAATATCCCTCTCTTTTCATCTCATTTTCTATCTCTGGTTTGTCACTAGCACATCGTTAAAAGTGTGCTACCTTGCATTTATAGAAGTCTTCTTTATAGTTGGTCTGTGCAGAGGAATGTGAAGGAAGCTAGGAGAATTATTCAAGAGATGAAATCAGATGGGGTTGTTCTGGATTTTGTTTGCTACAACACATTCCGTAGGTGCCTTTGTGAACGAAATCTTAGTCATAATCCTTAGGTGCCTTTGTGGCAAGGGTGTTGTTTCTGAGTGGTAGATTTGGTAAAGGGAAAGAGATAGTTGATCAAATGATTGGAAAAGGTTTGGTACCCAAGCATAAGTGTTATTACAGTTTAAATGGTATTCTCTGTGTGGTTGAGAGGGTAAATCTCGCTATTGACAAACCAGAGATGAAAAGAGAGGGATATTGCATGGTGTTGTTGATGATAAGAGAGAGGAAGGAGAGCGAATTGAGAGTTGAAGCTGATGCCATTGAATTGAACATTGAAGAAGATTTCTGGGTTGGGGATTTTGGGATTTGGTGATTTAGGGCATACATGTCATGTTTAATCCTACTTGGATAGTTTTAAAATAAATAAAAATGATTAGAAAAGCCGCAAGGAGTTCTGCCTTACAAATCAGCAATTTTTTTAACAGAGTTAGTAACAAAAGGATCTATTTGAAAAAAGTTGATTTTGCAGGGATATTTTTTAAAAAAAAAAATTGCAGGGACTAAAATCAAAAGACCCTATATTTGTAGAGACAAAAAACATATTTAAGCCTTACATTTATATTTCAGTTTTTATGCAGTTGTTTTGGATGTAATGAAATCCTTATGATAATTTTAATTAGATAAATGTTTAAGTTTTCATTATTGGATTTTAAGTTCTTCCTCAAAAGTGTCCTCCTAAAAATTGTGGCTATATATGATTTGTTTTTAATATATATCACTTAACACTGCTCCTTTCCCAAGTTAATTTTACTGGCATCTGAAAATGTTTTCAACGTGTCATCTTGTTCCTGTCGCAATTTTCTATGGAGTTTGAATGGCTAGTCCACACCAAACGTCTATTCTCAAGAAATAATCACTTAACACTGATCCTTTCCCAAGAAATGTCTCGCTCATATAGGTTTGGTATATTTGACTTGTTATAGGGTTTGCATTGCTTAGTGTGATGGAACTTAATGATTAACACCATATTCATGGGTGTGCTTTGCAAATAATCTCTTGTATGGTGAAATTTGTGGCACTGGATTGTTTTTCCTAAAAGTTGTTATTATATTGTTATTATTATTATTATGGCAGGAGAGATTTCTACCCTAGATTGAATAAGTTGCCCCAGATGTATTATTCGCTTCATATTTTAATTGTTGATTGTTACACTGTAGCATGGTGGATTTTACTTTTTGCAATGGCTGTTGTCATGTAGATTAGAGGAAAAGCTTACATTAGTTAATAATGCACTGTTGGTTGAACGTTTGTTTTTTGATGCTTGTTTTCTTTGAATTCAGAGCAGTATCATGTTAGTCAAATTAAATTATGTAGCAGTATTGTGAAATATTCTTTGATGTCATGAATTATCTGTTTTTTTATGAAGATGAAGATATTTGGTTTTACAAATGTCTATCTTCTACAACAATAATGGGTGGATCAACTTTCTTTGCCATGAATTATTTCTGTAGATACCTGAAAAGGGGAGTGAATGATCGGGGGAGGGTTGCCAATGATGTTGAGACAGAGCAGATTGTCCTCGATGAAGAAGCTGGCTCGTGCAAGGGCAAAATGAGTTCAGTTGTGCAAATGCGTGGGTCAATACCACTTTTCTGGTCACAAGAAGCATCAAGATTTAGCCCTAAGCCTGACATAATCTGTAAGAAGTCAGTTGGGATCAATATTTATCCTGTTTGTTGTTAAATTCTAAGTCGTTATAATTATTTTCTTTTGATAGTATTTTTTTCACCCTGTTTTTTGACTTTCAGTGCAGAGGTATGATCCAACATACGAGGCAACAAAATTGCATTTTGAAGACCTTGAAAAGAGATATGGCAATCCCATTATCGTTCTTAATTTGATTAAGGTGATTCCTAATGAAAAATCAGAAAAAGTTATCAAATATCGGGTTACATGTCATTTTAATCTTTATTTTCGTTGGCAATAGATTTCTCTAGGAAAAGTGATTTTCATCCATGTCCCCATTCCCCAGTTCAGAGTAGCACTTCCCCATGATTCTATCATGTAGAAATAATTAGGATAATGTGTTTGTGTTATTCATCGGTCAAAGACTCCTTAAATAGGAGGAATACAGTTGATTCCCTTCCTATAATTAACGAGAGATATTAGGGAAGTAAATAAATCAAATCTGGACTGAATTAAAAAAAATAACAATGATTAGGATTCTCCAACACTTCCCTCAAGTTGGTGCATAGATATCTATCATGCCCAAGCCCAACTTGCTTGTGAGATATTCAAAGACGGGCCTTGCCATGCTATTGGTTAGGATATGAGCTTTTTGTTGATTAGAGGTCACAACTTCTACGCATTAATTCCATAATCTATTTTCTCCTTTATGAACTGGCAATCAATCTCAATGTGTTTGGTTCAATCACTATGAACTGGGTAATGAATAATTGTTGAGATTCCACATTGGCTCTAGAGATATGGTTAATGTAGTCCATATAAGAATTGTCAACCCTTACCCTTTGAACTAGTTTTTGAGTTCGAGTTAGACTTAATCCATATTCTAAGACCGTGTCACAATCTATCTTATATATGTTTTTCGGTCACTTGTAGATATACACTTCTGTGAACATTACACTTAAATGTCCAACGTTTAGTGTGTAGGGAGTGCGTTGAGATCCCACATTGACTAAATATTTAGATAAAGTATAATGATGGCCTTGCCTAAATTACCCTTGAGCTAACTTTTGGAGTTGAGTTAGGCCTAGCGTAAATTCTAAGAATAATGATGTGGTGAGACGTTTTCAAATATATTCAAACAGCTCTTGTCTTAAGGAGGATTCAGTATTCATCAGTCTTTCAAATTTTTTCTTTTCTTATTAATGTAATTCTTTCAAAAAAATAATTTACACTTTTTTGTAGCTTATTTAAATGATAAAATGCAGACAGTTGAGAAAAGGCCTCGAGAAATGATGCTGAGGCGTGAATTTGCAAGTGCTGTTGGGTATCTGAACCAAGTTCTACCAGTAGATAACCATCTTAGGTTTATTCACTGGGACTTTCACAAATTTGCAAAAAGGTGAGCATATCAATCTCTTCTTCTGTCCTGCAATAGCAGTCTCTATAATTTTTCCTGTAGTTATTTTTTAAATCTCATTATTCTCTATTCTGCTCTGCTGTTTTCAAAGCAAGTCTGCCAATGTTTTGGCAGTTTTAGGAGCTGTAGCAAGCGAAGCACTTGATTTAACAGGTTTTTACTCTAGTGGCAAACCCAGCATCATAAAGAGGGCAAGCAAGAGCAGTCAAACAAGTATTGGAAGGTAGGATCCGCCATTGAAATTGTTACCTAAATTTTAATGCAGTTTTTTCTTGTTTTTCATCTAAGTTTTAGTGGAATCATTAGCACAACTGTACAAGAAAAGCATCAACCATATTTTATGAAATAAAGCTATTATTCTCTATTTAATTCTATATTATTATTATTACTACGACTACTACTACTTTTTACTACTATCACTATTACTAGTGCTAGTTCTATTACTATGATTATAATTATTATAATTATTATTATTATTATTATTATTATGACAATGAGTCAAATGGTATCATTTGATCCATGCAGCCTAGAAGCTGACAGTGCCTAGTTGGATAAGCATGGTCGTTGTTTGTCATTGTTGGTGTTAATTCCCGAAGATTCTTCTTTTACTAAACATTGTAAAGTTATATTTTGTATCCGTTAGAGAGAAAGATATTGCTTAAGAGAAATGGAGTTCTATTTACATTGTCAATTTGTTGTCTACTTATATAGGGATACCTCGCTGAGAGATCTGAAAGCTAGTTCAGGGGATCTTGCAAGGATTGGAAGCACTAGTGAAATGCTAAATTCTATGGTTAATCGAGGCAGAGAGATGAATCATCAGAACCAAAGAGATAATTTAAGTAGTGATGCACCACGTTTTCAGAGTGGCGTTCTTCGTACCAACTGCATTGACTGCTTGGACCGTACAAATGTCGCCCAGTATGCTTATGGTCTTCAAGCTTTAGGACGCCAGCTCCATGCAATGGGTCTGACTGATGTGCCTAAAGTGGATCCTGATAGTAGTATCGCGGCAGCTCTAATGGATATGTATCAAAGTATGGGAGATGCTCTTGCCCAGCAGTATGGCGGCTCTGCTGCTCATAATACTGTATGACATATTTACATGATTCCAAATTCTTGTAACCTGTCGGACAATTATCAAATTTCTTATGTTTGTGCTGCTGCTGCAATAATAGGTATTTTGGTGAATTACAGGTGTTTCCGGAGAGGCAGGGAAAATGGAAAGCAACAACACAATCAAGAGAGTTCTTAAAATCCATAAAGCGATATTATAGCAATGCTTACACAGATGGTGAAAAACAAGATGCAATAAACTTGTATGATTCCTCCTACCTATTTTATCTGAGCATTTTTCTTTTCCTTTCTTAGTTGGAATTCGTAACTAATCTTTAGTATGATTTGATGTTTTTAGGCATGTAATGTTTAAATACATACATTGACCCGTTGTTGATTTTTTCATGAATAATGGTCTTACATATTGATGACGTTGTTCTATTGACAGATTTTTAGGTTACTTTCAACCGCATGAAGGAAAGCCTGCTCTCTGGGAGCTCGATTCAGATTATTATCTCCATGTATCTGGAATTGGGGATGATCTAATTCCTGAGAAGTGGTTGGTCTTTCCTGTTATTTAATGACTTTTGATGTGTTGTTTTTCCTCCTTACTGTTTCTTGATCTGATTTAGTTTCCTTCGATCGAGTGGATTCATAAATATGATTTTCCCGAACCTATCAGCTTGTGTGTGTGTATTTGTATAGTTTCATCAAATAAAATTAATACGCATAATTCATTAGTTTCAAGATGGCATCAGAGCAGAAAACTTTTCTTAAATCAGAATATTTCTTATTAAACTAGTATAATTTACTCGTGCCAGCACGGGTTGAAATTCATTTGTTTAGACACCGAAAGGTAATTACTTCAACTATTTTAAATATTTATATAATAGTAGGAAATTAAATTTGGATTTATATATATTATAATTTCAAATGGGATGTGGGGTTTTGTCCAGGAAAGGATTTTGTTTCTTGTCTTATAATGTTTTGTAATAATTAAATGAAGGAAAATTAATATAAAAGTATTCAAACAAAGTACTAAAACGAAAATTGAAACCGATGAAAATATGATTATCATCTAAATTGAAATTAATATTAGCAGTAGTATTCAAACAAAGTACTAAAGTATTCATAATTTGTTTTCGCTAAGTGTGTGAACCTGTGGGAATTCGATTTTATTGTTATAAGCAACATGGATATACATCTCATTTTATCATAAAATTTTATATTATTTTTTGGCACCTTTAAAAATATAGTTGTATGTTTTAGTGTGTTATATGACACGTCGATTTCTTTGTACACCGTTTTTTATCCATTCATTATGATATATAATATATGTTTATACATTTATTTATTGTTATATATAGTGAGTATTTTTTTATAATCTCGTCCTAAAGAATTTTTTTTATATGGGTTCTTAAAGAATTTTTTATAGTGAGTATTTTTTTTATATTATTTTACTATTTAAATGTTAATTTCGATTTAATATATGTATATTCCATATTGCGAAAGAACCCTTATGGTATTTTGAATATTCCTATAAAGAAACTATAAACGGGAAAAATCAAACTAACACTTCAGGAGATTATTAGAATATGAAAAATCTAGTCTTATTCGTAGGTGCAAGCTATATATAAAAATCTTTAAGATTATATAAAGATTAATATCTAAAAACCTAAATAGTAATAGATAATCTGTCTATTGATGATAACTTAACTAAACTCATTACTCATCAAATTTAAATCAAATCCCTAAATATAAAATAGGTACCTAACAACCATTAAACACGTGAAAAAGTAGGTAAGATTTGAACAATTTTCAAATCATAACATTCTCAAAAATATAAATAATGTACCAAGGTTTTTATTTAAAATAACAATGAAGAATGGTTTAACAATAATGTGTTACGCTTATGAAACAACAAAGTTAGGTAGTCGACTTGGTTAAGAATTGCACTGAGTTTAGGAGGGGATGGGTTCGATTCCCTACTTTGACATTTTTGGTATATATTTCAACGAATTAAGCCAAAACCGAGTCAACACCTAGTTTGACCAAGCCAACTTAGGTGGAGATCCAAGTGTAAGTGAGAAGCTGATGTGGAATAAAATCAATAATGATATAATTAGTGACGTGTCATATTATGTGGATGGTGACATGGAAGATCCATGGTTATATATAATAGAGATAATAACATGGTTTGTACCAGAATAGGTGACAAGTTGAAGTCACAAATCATTAATGCCATGACAGTACATTTAGCATTGGATTCCAGAATAGGCGACAAGTTGGATGCGAAAAACATATTATGCTCCAACTTGCGGGGAGTGTTGATTTCTTTCCTTATTTTTCTTTTTCTAAGATATTTTTCTTAGATAGAGTAGATTCATAGGTTTGATATTTCTCAGTCCCTTAGATTTAGGAGTCCCTTTTATGCAAAGCACAAATGAGAAATTCATCAGTGTCAAGTAATGGTATTAAATCTCATAGACTTGAATATATAGCCCGATAGAAGAGGGGATGTGTAATGGGTGTTCGAAGCGAGTATGTGGGAAGGAAAAGTTGGTTACAGTGAGAGACAGCGAATCTGATATGGAGTGAAGTTTCTGAAAGGGAACCTTCGCACAGTGGTAAAAGTTGTTGCCATGTGACCTCAAGGTTACGGGTTTCGAGATGCAGGAACAGCCTCTTATGAAATACTCCCTCCAGTACCTATTATAATTTTTTTTTTGCAGTTTTAGTTTTAGTCTCAATGAATAATTGATGTATCTGGCCTATAATATAGGCTAGATATATCAGTTATTCAATGAACCCAAAACTGCAAAATTTTCTTATAATAGGGACCGGAGGGAGCATAGGGTAAGGCTGCCTACATATGGTATAATGTCTCGGCCGTTCCCCAGACCCTGCACAAGCGAGAGCTCTTGCACTAGGTTGTCCATTATACAATTCTGTTGGATAGAAACTATATCTATCAGAACCAATTGCTAACATTCTTCTATATGTTAAAAACATTGTATTTATATATGATGTTCATTTACCTTTTCAATCTTCAATTTCTTTTGGAATTTTTCAGTTCTGAGCCAAATCTTAAGCCTTCTGGGAGAGCTGGAATTGTCTTCACCCCTGTACCAGCTTGCAGAGATGATTTCTCACGCATAAAGCTGACATCATTTGACAAGTTGATTGAAAAGACCTGCAGTACAATTAAAAATGTAAGACTTTGCTCTGAACCTGATCAGAGACCAGGTGGTGGTTATGGAAGCAGTGGTGTAGCACCTGATGCAGCGTAATTTCTCTTATTCTTTGTTTCTGTTTGATGATTTTTGTTCTATTAGGAACCTTTAAACAGTTTCTGAGTTTTCACGGAGTCGAAACAGAAAAAATAAAAGAAAAAGTATGTTTTGGTAGTAACATTCTCCCCTTTCACAACACGGCTTATGCTTAGTGCTCAAATCCAAATTTCTGAATGCCTGTCTTGCTCCTGTTATTTAAACCCCTCTACTAAACTATCCATCCCTTTATAGATTAAAACTGTAACTAGCTAAACAAACATCCAACTGTCTAACTAACTCTGACCCTGCTCCCATTTATTTTTTGGGTCCTATCAACTTAGAGGACTGTCTCTTTCTCATATTTTTTATGTAATGATAGGTATCTAAGCACTTGGGGAACCCTCCCTTAAAAGCTAGCTATTAAGGGGGGAGAACCAAGCACTTAAATACCCCACCGAGCATCCCATACTACTCGATGTGGGACTCGAGCACCCCATAATACCCAAGTCCCTATCATGTGAGCATTTAAATACTATATTGGTTTAAATATTTTTTCCTCCTTGCAAACATAACAGTTTTCTCTTTCAGTCCCTGTAGATTTTTTCATTTATTTTTATAGTCCTTGAAACATGAAATTTTTCTACAGGTCGTTGTTGTTTTGGTTGTAGTCCTTTTTAATATTTCTTTAAGTTGGGTTTAGTCTCTGAATTATGTCTAATTTTAGTCTCTGAATTATGTCTAATTTTAGTCTTCAAAATATAAGGACTATTTTGAACATGAAAAATATTATTATAAGCAATAAAACAAAACAACGATCAAAATCAACATTTTCTGTTTCAGGGACTACAAAAAACAATTTTTTACATTGATTAAAAGCAAAAATTGGTATATTTGTGGGGATGAAAAAGATATTTAAGCCTACTAATTTTTCTCTTGTAAACACCAAATGCCTGTAGCTCTACCTCTTTTGTTGATTTCAGTTATCATTACGATAAATGAATTGGTCAGCACGCTGTAATGTTGTGCTTTCCTTTCTGCCCCCTTCAACTTATTTTTTGTCTCGATTTTTAAGGTAATTTTTGCTGATTCACTGATCTTCTGTTTTTCTTGTCCAGTGAGATACAGCTTAAAAGCCCAAATTGGCTTTTTGGTCAGAGAAAGTATGAAGAAGGTTCCTCTGCTGCAAAAGTTGCTTCTCGTGAAATTGACATTGAAGGATCTCATGAATTTTGCAACTTGAATTGGCTTTCCTCTGACAATGATATGAATGAAGAGGATGTTTTCCAAAGGTATATATCTAAAATTTGCATTATACTTGCAACACTTCGATGCATTTTTTATATATCCTTACATGTTTTTGGTCATTGTTCTTTTGGCTTACCATGGTGACCACGTTGTATGGTTACTTGCTGCATTCTGATTCGCAAGCTTTAGAAAGAGTTGAGCTGTGCCAGTCAGACTTCCTTAACATTAACAGACTAAACATAATGAATTTGGATCTGATCTATTAAGTAGAGCTATGTCAATACTTTAAACGGACATGTGGAATTCTGAAACTTATTAATTTTCTGCGATTAGCAATAGTCATGCTAAAGTTGCTTTATATTATGGAAAAAGTAACCTTTACAAGTTGTCAAGTTCATCTATAGGATATACTATCTTCTAAGAGTGCCAGAAAACAAAGTTGTGTTAGTCAATAGTCAATACTTATATTCTTTGATTGCCTGAAAATTCCGTTGTCCATTTAGAGCCATATCTATTATCAGTCTCACGTTAGATTCTTTTCTCTATCGCCTTTCATTTGTAACATTTACAGATGATTTTCTTTACAGGTATCTTACAATGACATCAGCAAACGAGGCCAACGGTTGGTATGGAGGTACTCTCCTTGGTGATCAAGATGAAAGTAGTGAAATATATAAACATTATGCCGAATTGTGTCAGGTACGTACTTTCACGTTAGTATGTCCAGGACACTTTGAATCTCAAGATTGTCCTGTTAATCACTATTTTCTAATCATTGCTTGCCTCAAATAAAGTGCAGTAAACAGAG
Organism: Oxytropis ochrocephala; assembly: GCA_020916435.1. NCBI lineage: Eukaryota > Viridiplantae > Streptophyta > Magnoliopsida > Fabales > Fabaceae > Oxytropis > Oxytropis ochrocephala. The sequence goes on from CM037094.1 coordinate 56,742,575, forward strand.
GTCCATACCTCTTACCTTAGCTACCTACTGGGTTAGTTGGTGTTATAAATACTCTCCATGTTAAGATCTATGCTTTAGCATGTCCTTAGCAATTTTGTAACAGACAAAGCTTTTAGGTGAAGTTATTGAAGATCTATATATATATATATATATATATATATATATATATATATATATATATATATCCAAGAAAGGCTTTTTTGAGATTTTTTAGTTATTTAAAATAAAATTGTATCCCCTACCCTGAAAAAGGACTGGTGAATCTCGGTCTGAGTCCCGTCATGATCTGTAACCAAACACGCCAGAAACGTACCTAATAAGAAAATGAGTCAACAAATAAATAACGAAGTAAAGCAGGTGGCTGAACATGTAGGATGTATTGTGGTGTGATATTACATCTTATGCTGTCAAATTGCAGTTTCTTTTTTTTACCCACACGATCCTTGGCATATGCAGGGACCTGCCTTTGAACTTTTCCAAAATGATGCTGAGAGGGAGCAACACTACGCGGATGCTTTGAACACAAGTTCATCTGAAATAGTTAATGATGCTGCCATTGCAGCAGATATGGAAGCAGCTCTTAAGGAGTATGACCAAGTTGGTTCTGACCTTGGGATCATTCCCTCATCATGTAAATTCTTTGCTGATGATCCAAGTTGGTTGACGAGGTGGTTAATTGGGGAAGAAAAAGTACCGAGGATATCGTAGTTTTTTGGCATATATTTTGGAACGTGTGGTTTTTGTACTATTTCAACACTTACTTAATCCCTTATGTACAACACTTATTGTCAGTTTTCTTTGTAAAGTTCAAATCTTCATTTTCATATTAGTATCGCTTACTTGTGGGGACTTTTAAGGGCTGCTGCAAAAGGCATTAGCGATTTTCGCCTAGTTCATTTTGTTTAAAATCGTTGCTCAATACAACTAGGAATATTAGAAACGACTCAATCCAAACATTGTTAGTGGTCGTCTTTACAAGACAATGGAGAATCATGATGGTTTCCCTCCTAGAGGCCATCAAAAAACACTTGTGCCAAAGTTAAAAAATAAAGTTTCAAACATAGCAGCGACTTAGGCCTCCGCTTATTCACTCATTTTATTACTGCCGACGTTGGCCCCATACTTTTATTTTAATGACATGGCAAGACTAAAAGGTGGTTTTTGGTTGATTTCATTTGGCATTGATTCTGCTACATCAAGAGATCAACATGACATATGCTAGCTGGTCGCTTGATTTCGAGGGTTGCAACAAAGTTGAATGCTAATAAAATGGATGATGAACCTCCAAATGTGGAAGGAACGGGCATATGACAGGATTTTGACTTATGATTTTAATTTCAATTATTTCAATAGGTTGGTTTTTGAAGCGTATAGAAATTAATTAATACAGGTGGTATTGTCAACTACTATATAATTCACTTAGTTGAAGCGTATAGAAATTAATTAAACAAATGTGTTGCACTGTTTTGTCTGATTTTTGCGAGAAGCGGGAAAGCCAAAACTCAGTAACTCAATAACAAGCTCAACACTTAAACTCAAACTCTTCTATCCAATCAAACAAATTAGAGATTCAATAGAATTGGTGGTCTTTTGATCATGATTCCCACTATCCGTTGCATTTGCAGTAACATGCCCAAATTTGTGAAACTTTAACTTGTGAGCCGACAATGATGTGGACATTGGAAGTTTAATATCACAATAAATAATAGGTGGATTATCAAAATTAAAATATACATAAAGTAATAAATATAAGAAATTTACTAAAACAAATGAATTTAAAAGATTAACATACCTAAAAGGTATGCAAATCTTACAATCTTCGTGAAGATAAACAATCCCTTAAAAAACGTAACACATGTAAAAGCCATATTCCTTTTACATATATTATACTCTTTTTAAGAAATTGTTTACCAAAATTGTAAGATTTTAATACCTTATATATATATACACAAACACACACCTCACACTAGTTCTCACTGAACACAAGTTTCAACTATATCGTCTTTCTTCGTGGAAAGAGATGCAGCTATGTCTTCAAAAACAAACTGCTGCCTTTTATAATTAAGGTATACATGGTCATACAATAGAAATCGTTCTGTTCCAAGTTCTCCTAGGAATTATTAAGGCTTTTATCTTGGTTAGTTTTATTCAATGATAGGTTTTACTATTACTTTTACTAGTTTTAATTTGAGCCAATTCCAACCACAAATGCTTTAGTGCTTGTTCAAACTCCAGCAATAAGTTTCGTTTCAAAAGTTGTGGACGTTAACACTGATAGAAAACATAACCTTGAATTAATAGCATTGTATTAAAATTGTATAGTCCTAACTTTACGGTGTCTAAGTTGCATTATATTAGTTAACACGATATCTGAATTCCTAGCCAAGATCAAGCGTATCTCTGACTTTCTCCTCTCCATCGAGGAATCGGTTTCGCTCCAAGATCAGTTGGACGTAATCATAGAATGATTGGCCAAAGAAGTTGAATCCTTGGTCACTCTCATAAACATCAAATTAGACTGGTTTGATTTGGAAGAAATCAAGGCTCAGCTCCTTACTTACGAGCAGCGTCTCGATAAACAACGTGTTGTAAAAGAGGCAGCCTCCTTGAATCTTACGCAATTCAAGAATCCTTCTTCATCTGATATGTCGCAATTGCAGTCTAAACAAACACCACATGCCAATTTTACTGGTAATGCTCCTAATTCTGAAAATTCCCAAACCCTAGGCTCGGGATTTAGGGGAAATTCTCAATTTCGTGGTCGTGGCGGCCGATTTGGTCGTAGAGGAGGCCGTGGAGGTGGTCATTTTGGTGTTCAATGTCAAGTCTGCCACCGCACACGTCATGATTCATCTTATCATAGGTTCAACACTGCCAATGGCTCATCTCAATCCAGCTTCCCTAATGGTAATCCATCTTCCTGTTCAATCTCTTAGTACTTTATCCTTTACGTCACCTACACATCCCAAAATACACTATTTCTCAAAAATGTTCTCCATCTTCCTACACTTAACAAAAATTTAATAAGTGTTAGTAAGTTTGTCTTTGATAATAATGCATATGTCCAATTTTACCCCTTTCACTAAGTTGCGAAATCCCAAGTCATTGATCAAGTAATCCTCAAAGGAAGATTGACATCTGATGGCCTCTATCCACTTCATTTAAGCAATGTGTCTCCTCACAAGTCTCTATAACCTTCTGCTGACATTACTGTTTCAATTTTTTCTAATGTGTACTTCAATTGGAACCATAGATTGGGTCACCCTAGTCTTGATACACTAAATAGATTCCTTAGAATGTGTAATATGTCTTCTTTTCAAGGAAATAAAGTGAATTTAGTGTTGCCCTCTGTCTAGGAAAGTCTCACGGATTACCTTCTTCTTTGTCTCAAACTGTGTATAATGAACCATTAAAATTAATATTATGTGATTTGTGGGGACCTGCCCCTATGAAATCCTCAAGGGGCTATAAGCACTATGTCTCTTTTATAGATGCATTCAGTAGATATACTTGGATATATTTTCAGCATGATAACTCTTTCTGTTTTAAGCAATTTAAGGCTCTTGCTGAATTACAACTAAATAGGAAGATTAATTCCATCCAATCTATACGGGGAGGGATAATTTTTCCCATTTACACAATATCTCACTGACCTAGGGATCATTCATCGTGTCATTTGCCCACATACACACCACCAAAATGAAGTGGTTGAAAGCAAACACAGACACATTGTGAAGTGGGCCTGTCTCTTCTCTCTCCCTCCTCCCTACCCTATTAATTTTGGGATCATGCTTTCCATTACGGAGTTTACGTCACAACAGACTCCCAGCTGCTCATTCTCAATTTTTATCTCTCCAAACTCTATTTAACAAACAACCAGATTTTCACTTTCTTAGAGCTTTTGGGTGTGCATGTTATCCTTTACTCACACCATATAACAATCACAATTTTCAATACAGATCTTCAGAATGCACATTCCTAGGGTATTCCTCCTCACATATAGGCTATAAGTGCCTTGACAAGTCTAGTCGTATCTATATCTTAAAAGATGTTTTGTTTAATGAACAATATTTTCCTTATAAAGGCAAGCAAACTGTTACTCATAATACTCCCAACACTGCCACACATCTGCTCCATTGGGAGTGGTTCACAATCAGCCTACACCATCTGCACGTTCACTTTCCTCACAACCAACTTACCCTAATTCCACCTCTCATCATCATCATACCTCCCCTCAACAAAATACTCACTCCCCACCTCCCACGTAACCTCTTTCACCCTCTTTATCCCTACCATCCACTGCATCTAGTACAACAGACCCAAACTCCTCTCCATCCCCTTCAGTCTCCCCCTCACCACCACATAATACTCACCATATGCTCACACGATCCAAAACTGGAAACCTCAGTCCTCCCCTGTATTGTAACCTAAATCTCACAACCACAAAACCCACTGGTATCTAGCAAGCATTAACCTCTCCTTGCTGGGCTCAAGCTATGTAGCATGATTTTGGTGCTTTACAAGCAAACAATACAAGGAATTTCGTGCCTCTTCTCTCAGGAAAATGAGCCATTGGGTGCAAATAGATTTTTAGGATCAAAGAGAACCCGGATGTGTCCATGTAAATATAAAGCACACCTAGTTGCTAAAGATTTTCATCAGAAGTTTGGACAAGGCTATTTAGACACTTTTTCACCAATTGTGAAACCAATTACTGTGAGAACAGACCTCACTCTTGCCTTAACCTACAAATGGCCTATTAAGCAACTAGATGTAAATAATGCTTTTCTTAATGGGCATTTACAAGAAGATGTTTACATGCAGCAACCCAGGCTTTACTAAAGGTGACCCTTCCCTGGTTTGTCAACTCAAGAAGGCAATTTATGGTTTAAAACAGGCTCCCATAGCTTGGTATGAGAGTTTAACCAAAACATTAGTTTCCTTTGGTTTCACTCAATCCAAATGTGATCCTTCACTGCTCATCAACAATAATCGTGGCTGTTGTATACTTATTCTCATATATGTGGATGATATTGTCATCACAAGATCCTCTTACATAGCTGTCAACTTAGTCATCACTAAACTGAACCTTGCTTTTTCCGTTAAACAATTGGGCAATCTTGACTACTTTTTGGGCATTGAATGCAATCACACATCTTCTGGTGCTCTTCTCCTATCACAGGCCAAGTACATTAGGGACATTCTTCATAGGGCAGACATGGAAGATTGCAAGGACATTTCCACTCCTCTTCCAGCAAATCTTAAACTGTCCAAAAATGGTAATGATTATTTTCCCCTACTATACAGAAGCACTGTTGGTTCCCTACAATATGTAACTATCACTATACAATGACTTAGTATTCAACTCTGTCCTCCACTTACAATGAGTTTGAATACTGTTGAGTTAGTTATATGAACTTATTGTACCCATTGAGAACTGTTGGTTGCAATAAGTTCTATCAATTCATAAGCTTCATTGTAGGAAGAGTTTAAGATCACTCCTCCAGATGAAGCATCCAACATGAGTCTGGTTTGTAGCTCCAACCTATCAAAGAAAGTTTCCATCTGAATGACAACTGGTATCCCATGGTGAGGACACTTTCTCAGTATCTCTTTCCATCTTTCCCATGCCTCATACAGTGATTCACCATCTTTTTGTTTAAAAGAAGTAATATCATTCCTCATTCTGGCATTTTTGTTTGGTGGAAAATATTTTGCCAAAAAATTTGCTGGCATTTCATTCAAAGTATGGATAGAGTTAGTTTTTAGAGAACTCAACCAGGACTTAGCTCTATCCTTCAAGGAATATGGAAAAAAATTATTCTAAAGCATCTTCACTAACACTAGGAATGAGGAAGTTACTACAGACTTCCAAAAATTGTTTCAAAATAGCATATGGATCCTCTTGAGGAGATCCTCCAAATTGTCCATAGTTTGGAACATTTGGAACATCATGGGTTTGAATTCAAAACGAGTTGTATGAAGAGCAGATCTTGCTATGCTGGTTTGAATTGTTTCAGGATCAAACACAACATAGTCTCTCATTGGTCTGTCTCTATCATTTACCATCTCTCCATGACCTTTATTTATAAATTGATCTCTATACCGGTATTCCTGATCATGCAAGGATGGAGATTGAGGCTCTCAATTATGCCACCATGATCAGATCTACCTCCTCTTCTACCATCTCTGGAATTAGTTCAACCACCATGTAGGGAATTAGTTCTCCCACTAGGTTGTGAATTTTTTTTCCCCGTGAGCAATACCTCTACCAGAACCAATGTGATCAGACATGGTTGGTCTTAGTAGTTGTAATCTTTGAAGTTTTCTTAACCTTCTGAATCTTCTCTCAGGTTCTGGATCCAACTCAAATTATGGTGGACTGGACCAGGGCATGCGCTATAGTGTTTTCTTATATAACACCAGAGAACAAAACACCAAACTAAAATCTCCCCTAAGTGCTGAGATTTTAAACACTAAAAATTAAATGCAATCCCTGACGACGACGCCAAAACTTTGTTGTGAGAAAAGTAGTTGTGCAAGTATACACAATCGCAACAAGTAGTATAACGATAAAGTAGAGATCGTCTCCACAAGGATTGATATTAACTTTTAAGTTTAAGTAACTAAAGAGAGTTGGGCGAAAACAGTAGAGAAGTTGGACTGCTCTTTGCTAAGTAATTACTCAAAAGTAAGCCGCTGTAACATTGGACGTTATCGCGCTAACTGTTATAGCATATGATGTTGTGCCTTTCGGTTACTTACGCCAGGATTTTGTTACAAGACTCTTTTTTCTAAGTTCTAAATAAGTCTACCCCTGTATAATAAAGAACCCACAGTGTTCACCTTATGAACTATTGCTCCTCTTTGTCTAAAGTTAAGAAAAACTTGTTTAAATGTCTTTAAATAACCTTTCAATCTTATCAATCTTTGAGTTAGAATCATGGGTCATGTCTGTACCCACAAATATACTCATTTCAGTTGGTCATTCCCAAAATAAGTTTGAAAGCATTAAAGCACAAAGATTGAAACGCAAACATCACAATATCATGTTAACAATACTAAAGATTCATTACAAAGCTCTAAGCAATCCAACTACTAAGTGTTTAGCTCATGGTGAGCATCATCAACACAATACAAAGTAAAGTGCTTATATTACCTAAAGCGAAAAGAGAATACACGGTTGCAAAAGATACACTCCATGAGATTCTAGTCATGAACGACTTGATGACGCTATAGCACTTGCGTCACAGTGTCAGAAATGATGAATTATACTTGAAAAATAAAAGCTTAAAGTGGAGGATTAATGGAGGAAAATGGTGCCAAGTTTTTCTCTCTAAAAGCTTTCATTGGCTTCAAATGAGTGAGAGATATAGATAGATTTCTTTGTTCCCCATGAATTAGCTTTCCAAAAAGGTGGATTAGACATTTCTCAGCAACCAAAAGTGATCCTTCAATAACAAGTGGACATGTGTCCACACATGCCACTAGAGGGTGTCTGGGTCAGTCCTAGGCGCAGGGATAGAAGACACACGCTGACTTGACATAAAGCAATAGGCGCCAAAATTGAACTTTTCTTTTTGATCCTCAGATGGCTCTCGCCATGTAGTGTTATAACTCTTACCGCTGTAACACTAATAAACGTTAAAACATTCACAAAGCCACCAAATGAGCCAAATGGTAACAAGTTAGCCTCTAACCCTTCTTCTATCTAAATACTTGATATTTACTAAATAAAGCAGACATATTACTAAGGAACTTACATTACTTTGAGAAATAAAGATGTAAATAACTCATATAAATATGAGTTATCAGCCAGGGACTTAGACCATTAACTGCTGATAACTCATATTTATATGAGTTATTTACATATTTATTTCTTAAAGTAATATGAGTTATCAGCCAGGGACTTGGACAATTCACCTTTAGATGACCTAGTTTATTGCATTCAAAACATTTTGGTTGATCATCTCTTTTCTCATAACTATCTCCTTTTGTGTATCCGGATTTCTTTGAATAGTCACTCTTCATCACCGTATTCTTCATCAGACTCAACCTCTTTCCTTTCCATCTTAGGAGTCTTGGCAGCAGCAAGAGCAAGAGACTTCATTTCTTTGACCGCTTCTTTTTCTTGAGTCTTCTTGGAGGCCAACACCACCTCAAATGCAAGAAGTGACCCAATCAAGTCTTCTTGAGGTAAAGTGCCAATATCTTTGGCTTCAGTGATAGCACAAGTCTTCGGAAAGAACTCACTAGCACTAGTGCAGAAAAGGCTTTTTGTATCGGTTGTTTTGCACTTTTAGTATCGGTTATCTGTCGATACAAATTCGACCGATACTAAATGTCACTTTTAGTATCGGATTTTCAAAAAACCGATACTAAATGACGTTTTTTTGGTGATTTTTATGTCTTGAAAACATACATTTAGTATCGGTTATTTAAATAACCGATACTAAATGTCACTTTTAATATCGGTTATTTAAATAACCGATACTAAATGTCTTTTCAACATTGTGTTTACTCTCTAAAAATTGACATTTAGTATCGTTATTTAAAAACCGATACTAAATGTCACTTTTTTAGTATCGGTTATTTAAAAACCGATACTAAATGTCACTTTAACATTGTGTTTCTTTGTCTAAAAATGACATTTAGTATCGGTTTTTAAATAACCGATACTAAAAGTGACATTTAGTATCGGTTATTTAAATAACCGATACTAAAAGTCTATTTTCTTAAAAAAAAAAGGTTCTCAGTTCACATTTTACCACACACACTACATATAGTAGTGTGTGGTAAAATGTGAACTGAGAACCAAAACTAACATCAAACAACTAAAATTGAACATGAAATTCATAAAATGAGTCAATTAATCATTCATTCAAATACCAGTAAGCATTGCCATAATGAGAGAAATCATCCACCCCATATTAGGAAATTTACATTTCTAATAACTTAACTGAACAAAATCAATATACTGAGATACTTGGGTATAACTTGTCTAAGGTACAATCTATCACATTTGTGGTAATGGATCCGTAAGATTTACAAGCAAAATTCTGGGTTTATATAAATCGAATATACAGTGCCATATTCCAGTACCTTGCATCTCTTCATGATATGAATCTAGGATCCATTCATTCTGAAGCACACAGGTATGATGAGTTGAGGATCATATTTACCATTCTATTTTCTCACACCGTTGGATATACGAAAGAAAATTGCCAGCCTTTAAATATGACCAAGTTCTGGCTTAAAGGTTACTCTACAGAATTCCTTAACTTGTAAATCTGAAAAAGTAGCATAGAATTCCTTCTCAGTCCTCTCCTGATAAGCATAATTAGTGAATACAAAGATACAGACACATCAAAAGTTCTGTACAAAGATATTTTGAACTTTTGTTGACATAGACAACTTTTGTAGTGAGTGACTTAGACTCTATTTGGGTAAACAACTTAATTAAGTGTTTATTATAAAGTGCTTAAGTATGGCGACAGTTGTTGATACTAAATGGGAGCTAGTGAAAACTTTGAAGAATGACTTCTACTTAGATATATTTCACTGTTTTGTTCACGTGACTATGTTGATCAATGGACGCGGGGAAATACACAAAAATGTAACAAAGAAAGAACAAAATTATCAACTCGAGCGATTCGCTAGGCGGTGTCACTTCCATGCAGTTTCGCATGCCATCAACTCTGTCAATACATATGTTGCCCACGTCAAAATAGAGAAACAGAAAGCACAGAATTATACAACAAAGAAGAGAAAGATTGTAATGGAAGAGATTCAACAAGCATTACTACCTTGTGCTCATAGTTTTTTGAAAATATTGGTCTTCTTTAAGGATCCCCTGACCTGCATACTTTATTTCATCTGTGTTAAGAATAACCTGTACCATCAAAATGTGTTGACAAGTTAGTTACCCTTTCCAAAGCCATTTCCAAAGCTTCAAAGCACTTTTAAAATAAAAGATGAATTTGTCTCTTAACATCAAAAACACATAACACAGACAGCATAATAAAATAAGAACAGCTACATGAGACCTATGAGTCCATAACAAATTATTTTTATCAACTCTAAAGTATTTCAGTCCAAACAAAAATATGCACCTTGATGAAAGCCTTAACCTAATAACTTAGATATGTTCAACTTTTAAACAGTTAGATTAGATAATGACAAAACCTCAAATGAAGGAATTATAAGAGTATGATCATGTCTTTTTCAACAATTAATTTCAAACAAAACATCAAGATCCTTGAGAAGAAGGAACTAATTACTTAATTTCAGTTATTGACATACTTCTGCAGCATTGTCAAGATTTGCAGAGTCTGATGCCTTTGGATTTCCAAATGGACGGATTTCATTTTCACGACCACGCCATACAGGTGACTTCAATGATGGCTCTCGTGATTGCATCCAATTTAAGTTCCCCTGCACATATATGTAGCCATTGCATAAATCCATCCAAGGTAAAATTCCATGGAAAGATTTTTAATACCAAATAATACTCAACCTGTATGGTGTTGATCTCTCCATTATGACCAAGAAGCCTCATTGGTTGTGCAAGAGGCCATCTAGGACTAGTATTTGTGCTAAACCTCGATGATAAATGGCAAAGGGGGATTTATACAGATCATTTTGAAGGTCAGAGTAAAATAACCCCAAAACATCTGAACGAAGCATACCTTTGTAAACTATTGTTTGATTGGATAAGGAGCAGAAATAAAGCTCATTTCCCCAACTTTTTGAGCTTACTTCTTTTTCAATCAATTTCCGGCAGATGTACAGTTCTCGTTCAATGTCATCAACATTTTCTTCCTGCCCAATCTTAACATATACCTGCTGTATATTGGGCATGGTCTCCTTTGCATTATAACCGACAACAGAAGTATTTACAGGGACTGGCCTCCACCCAATCACCTCAAGACCTTCTTGCCGAAAAGTGTTTACAATAACTAAAGAAAAAATTAAAATTAACATGTCAGAACACAAACTGCTGTGTGAGAGTGCAAAATTCACTTGATACATTCAAAGGAATGCAATATACAAGCTACGATCACAACAACAAAGGTTTTATAGTGTCGATGTGAAATAACTATTTTATGTGTGTTCATGCAAGCTTAGTTAAATCACGCCCTTCCAAATAAGAACACAAATCACCTGTCTTGGCCTTATTCATGTGTTCTACATCTTTTGGTAGGAAAACCATTCCAATGCCAGTGTGCAACTTATCAAAGGAAGAAATCCCTTGCTTGTTGGCCCAATTGTCAAATAGATCCCATGGAACTGCAGTCATCACCCCAGAACCATCACCAGAGTCATTATCTGCACCACATCCCCCACGATGTTCCATACAGCTTAAAGCCTTTAAAGCATCCTTGACAATCTCATGTGATGCCTTATTTACCAAATTGGCGATGAATCCAACCCCACAGGCCCCTCTCTCTGATAGTGATCGTACCTTGACCAATGAAGAGTTGAAGTGTTGATTGATTCGTCAGATGGGCCGGTCGTTGAATGAGTGAAATGACCGGTACCAATGAAGAGTTGAAGTGTTGATTGATTCGTCAGATGGGCCGGTCGTTGAATGAGTGAAAGGACCGGTCCCCGCTTCACGCCGTAGAACACCTCGGGTGGTACCGCAAAGACACTCCGACGATCTAGTGAGAGAGGTCGCTCGGGCGAGATAGCACAAGGTTAGAGAACGCACACGATGCCATATGCGAATGGCGATATATATCGCGAGGTCCGACCGTTTTGCGAAGATTTCGGGCGGCGAAGTGCGCTCCAAGCGGCGTGTTTGGGCCGTCGAGACGGGCCGGGCCGCAGTCCAATTCTGCTGCTGGCGATCCTCGTAATTGCTAATACACCTAGGAACGATTTGCCCCCAAGCCTAGGTCGCTAAGAGCGGCCGAGGCTTGAATCGACACTCTGTGGGTGAAGTTATCTTCGACGAGACGAGCGCGCCGTTCGCTTTCACTGTAGGGCGGTATCGACCGCTTGTCAACCATCGGCCGTGCTGTTGTGACGGTTGGTTTTTGCTGACATTTAAGACGTGACGTTTGGTGTTTCCGAGGCTGTCTGGAGACAACCATTGGCGAGAAGGCGAAGCGTTGTGACTCTTCGTATCCCGGCCCCTTCGCGCGTAAATTTACACTATAAATAAATAGCCCTTCGCAGAATTCATTTCTCACACTTCCAAGAATTGCTCTGCCAGCGACCGACTCGTCTGCCGCCGACTTGCATTTATAGCTGCTTCTGTCTACTTGCAACCGATCTTCAACATCTGTTTAAGGTATGAATCGATCTCTCCCTTTACCTTTTTAAGCTTGAGTTTTTTCTTGAAAGTACTTCGTGCTTTTCCACGCCTCGTGATAGGGGTGTCGGTCGAGGATGGCGGCGGCTCGCCCCTCTCATGAGTGCTTTGCTCGATCGACCGACTCGATCCCTTTATCACAGTGTTTGTGTATGCCACGGACGGTTAATCGCCGTATTCCCGGAAAACCGTCCCAGTCTTTCGCCACATACATGTCGAGGCCGGGCGAGCCCAATCTCCACGAGGAAGAGCCCAAGTCGTCTTCGGGCGACAATGGTTCTTGCTCTTCGAGTGATTCCTCGAGCAGTACGAGCTCGACTTCCCATTCCTCCGGCCGAGGGTCGACCAGTACAAAGGGTTCTGGGTCAAGGTCCGTTCATTCTGAAGAGCGACCGTGCAACACCCCACCGGGCGGAGAGGAAGACGTGGAGGTGGTGATCATTGATGACGAAGAGCCTAGCGCCGTCCCAGTCGCGGACGAGGAGATGGTAGAGGCCGAGGGCGGCCGAGATGAAGCGGCCCAAGAGGAAGAAGTGATTCAGCCCGAAATCAATATTTCTGGTCTGGAAGCCAACATCGGAGGGTCGAACGAAGGGTCGGCCGAAGTCCAAGCTGATGTAGCTCGAGAGATATCTGACATGTCTTGGGTGTCGGAAACTCTTCGCTCTAACAGGAGCATTCTTACGGTCGGCCACGAAGCTTTGCCCGATCTACGGAGCCGCCTTGAAGACTCACCGGGCTGGAGGGTGAGAGGCATGAAGGAGGGCGAAGATATCGTGACTTATTCTGCCAACTTCAAGTTCACGATGTATCGGCTCGTGTTCGAGAAGATGAAGATTACCCCTCCTTTTACCGAATTCCAACGCGACGTTCTGCGCCATATTGGGGTCGCCCCTTCTCAGCTTCATCCAAACGCATGGGCGTTTTTAAAGACTTTTGAGGTGTCACGACAAGTCGGGGTCGGCGGTGTCGATGATGCTTTTCTTTGCTATCTTTGAGCTAAGGTGGCTCAGAGAGAAGGCCAACAAGGAGAAGAGGAGCAAGTCTCCTTCAAGATGCGTAAGACTCACCACCCGGTTTTCAAAGCGTTCAGAGAGTCGTTGGGAGCGGCCCGAAAAGTCAATATTTTTGGATCGCTCCCACCGAGGAGGCCGGGCAAGGCCGTTTGTGAGGTTCAACCGGACGGGATCTTTGGGTCCCCTTACTTCCCAATTATGTGGAATGAGGCTCATTTCTCGCAGCGCGCGGCGATTACATATACTCGGTGAAAGACTTGGTGAGGCCGACACGGAGACTTTGGAGATGATAAAGTCATTGGCGAGTATGATGCGCCCAGATCCTAAGGGCGACATACCTTGCCGACCACTTTGTCTTGTACGGCGCCAAGACACGGAGGCCGAGATTGGTTCGCTTTTGAACCTTGTCTTAATATTTTTGCCGTCGATCTTGTCAATCTTTTATGCTAACTCATAGCTCGTTATTTTGCGTAAAGAATGGCCGCAGAAAATCGGGACTCGCCGCTCAGTCCCCGGAAGCCCGGCGAGGGGCTAAGAGATTTGACGCTTCTCGGTCGGGGATAACCCCGAATCTTCCTCAAAAGTCCCCAAACTCCTAAGAGCCAAGGGAAGAAGCGGCCGGCGGACTCGGCCGCCTCCTCCCAAAGTGCCGATCGCTCACCCAAGTGGGCTAAGCGTGATGGTCGGGTCCCGGCCCCTACAACGGAGGAGATTCCCATCATCTCGCTCGAAAGTTTGGGTGCGGCCGATCCGGAAGCAAGATAAAAGGAAACCCATGGCGCTCTGCGCTTCTCTCTGCATGGGGTCGAGAAATTCATGGCGAGTGGTGGCGAATCGACGGTAATTTTACTTCCTTAGTCTTGTACCCTTCATCTTACCTTTGTTCGACCGACTAACCACCCTTCGACCTGAATTTTGCAGGGAAGGACAAGGCCTTAGCTGAGGCGCAGCAGAAATATGACAAGCTCGCCCTGTCGAAGAAGGAGGCCCTCAAACGGGGGGAGGACGACCGAGCCAAGCTGGCAAAGAGGAACAAGGAGCTTGCTGCTCAGGTCACAACTCTGAAAACCGATCTCGAGGCTATGGGAAGCGAGAGGCCAATCGGGCGCAGAGAAGGCCGAGTGGAGGAAAAGATCGGGAAGGTGGCCTGTGCCGGTCGGGAGAGGTCGCTATTGAGCAATTTTACAATGCTCTTGGCGCCAGCGCGCATTGAACCGCACTTGAGGATCAATTTTGATGACAACATGATAAAGCCTTCGCGACTATGTTGAAAACAACAAGATCATGTTGCTCGCGAGGTTGACGATCAAGGCAATGTCGTTCGCCCGCCACCATTCTCTTTTAAAGCCCGCTCGCGAGCGGTGTAATTTTGTAATCGTTTAACTTGCCTTCGCACAACAATTTTTCGCGCTTCGTGGCTTTTCAATTCGCGTGGCGCGGCCGGCACAAGGCCCCGTATTTGTAATGACAATTTTTGCTTGCCTTTAATTACGCCGCTCAAATTTATATTGCTATGTCTGCGCATTTCTTGCATTTATTCGCCTTATTCATTTTGAACTTGTGGGCGCTCGGCGCCGCTTTTTGCTACCGATAGCGCGCCGTTTATGGTCGCTTTTCTTTGCGCGCCTTGCATGTTTATTTTCTCTAAGTCTTCGAGTTTTAAGACCGTTCGGCCGTCGTTCGCGCTTGTTTCAAAGCATCCATTCTTTGATAAGTTTTAATATCCCAACGGGGCTCGATTGATTGCTCGGCGACCTTCAATCGTGCCCCTTCGATGGCATTTGAGGTAGGTCGTTTCGACGGCTTACGCGATGGGTTATCACTTAACCTCGGGCCATTTTCGATGGCACTCGATGTAGATCGTTTCGACGACCTAGCGTTGTTGGGCCATTTTCGATGGCGCTCGTTTGGGACCATTTCGATGGTCGCCGATTTGGATCGCTTCGACGATCTAAGGTTTCGCGGTTTTAACCCTCGGGCCATTTCGATGGCACTCGATTGGGACCATTTCGATGGTCGCTTCGGTTTAGATCGTTTCGACGATCTAATCAACTTTGATAAATCTTCGACGCGCTCCTTTGCCACGGGCAATCTTGAGCGACCGGTCATACATCCTTGTGAGAAAGTAAATAACACATCATATTTCTAAAGGTCGCCTCGTAAAAAACCCGGTGGGAAAAGAGCGCTGCCGCTTTTCATTAATAGGTCGGTCGTCATTACATTCAAATCATTTGTTACATTCAAACGTAATATTTCCTAAGTTTTCTCGCATTCCATGTTCGGGGATAGTCGCCCATCCATGGTTTCCACTCGTAAGCCCCCTTTCCGATCTTGTTGATGACCCTGTATGGACCTTCCCAATTCGGTGCGAGCTTCCCGCGGCGTGCATTCTTGTTTCCCACGTCGGCCCGTCTTAGAACGAGTGACCGACCGTGAAGTCTCTCTTTGCACGCGAGTGTTGTACACTGGCCGCGACCTTCTGCTTGATCAATTGCTCTCTTAGCGAAGCTTGGGTGCGCAGATTCTTCAATTAGGTCCAATTCTTCTCGAATAGCTCGGCCGTTGTCAACCACCGTAGGGGTTTGAAGTCCTCCAATTCAGCTCGCCCATTTCTATGGGTATCACAAAGATCGATTCTGTATACCAATCGGGCGGAGACTCTGGCCGATGAATGAGGGTCGCCCCAGCAGGCCCACGTAACGGATCGCAGCTCTTCGACCAGATTCCCCTTCGCTTCATCCGGCCGCTCAAACCACGCGAATTACCCCGTTGGCCGCCGGCTTGGCCGTTGGTTCGAGAGGTGTTCGACCGAGGTAAAGCGTTTATTTAACCCTAAGTCGCCAACATTTCTCTAAATCTTTTATCGACAAACCGGGTACCGTTGTCGTTATCAATTGTCGGGGATTCAAAAGCGGGCTAGCACACACCGTCCAAGAACTGGCGACTTTGGCCGATGTGATTGTTGCAAGCGGCTCGGCCTCGATCCACTTAGTAAAGTAATCATCGCCACGATCAAGAACTTGAACCGGCCCGGAGCGGGTGGAAACGGGCCTAGAAGATCCATGCCCCACCGAGCGAACGGCCAGGCGAGACAAGACTTTGTATTTCGAGGAAGGTGCAATGTGGACATCGGCATGTACTTGGCATTTCTTGCATTTACGAACGAGCTTGGCATCCTCGCCCATGGTCGGCCAAATAGTAGCCACCCGAGCCTTCTTAGCTATGGAGCGAGCGCCCGGTGACTCCCACAAACACCTTCGTGAATATCTCAGAGCACATGGCTCGGCCGACCGACGAAGACACCTCAATAATGGGGACGAGAACCCCTTCTATATAACCTTCCTTCTATCACGGAGTATTTGGTCGCCTCGAGCCCGACCAATTTCGCCGCTCGTCGCTTCGGTTCTTCGCCTTCAACGATGTACCGTAGGATAGAGGCGATCCAATGCGGATCGAATTGACACAAAGAACGGCGATGGATCGAGTTGGCTTTGGTCGACACACACTCGGCCGATTTAACGTCTCCGAATCAAACTCCCGTGATTTCCCGAGTCTTGGTACTTGCAAGCTTTGATAATATATCGCGCCGAACATTTTTGGTCCGAGGCACATGTACCACTTCATTTCGGTCGAATCGCTGAGCGCTTCTCTCACTCTTGCTAGATAACTTTTCAAAGACGTCGTCTTTAGCGTCATATAATTCTTTGATCTGCGAGACTACGAGTAGGGAATCGATCCGAGTTCAACGGTGGCCGACATTGAAAATCTCGCGAGTGAAGGTTACTATGCATGCCTCGTACTCGGCACTGGTTGTTTGAAGTGTGGAATGCAAAGGTTAAAGAGACTTCAACGGCAAGGCCTTCCGAATTTTCCAATATTAAGCACTCGCTCCACTCCCTTTCTTTGTTGGACGACCCATCTACATGCAAGATCCAGGTCGTCTCAGCTCGCTCTTCTGAAATAGGAGTCATTTCAGCTATGAAGTCAGCTAACACCTGCGCTTTTGCGGCCGATCTGGATTCAAATTTGATTCCAAACTCACTGAGCTCCACGGCCCACTTTATCATCCGTCCCGCCAGGTCCGTCCGATGTAGGACTTGCCTGATAGGCTGGTCGGTCCTTACCACGACCTGATGGGCCACAAAGTAGGGTCTCAACCTTCTGGCAGATATTAGGAGTGCAAGGGCAAACTTCTCTATCTTCTGGTATCTCAGCTCGGGCCCTCGAGTACTTTACTTATGAAATAGACCGGATTACGCTTTGGATCGTTTTCTCGACTAACACGCGCGCCGTAACTTCTTCTGTGATAGCTAAGTACAGGTACAATGTCTCGCCCGGCAATGGCTTGGTCATGATGGGCGGGCTAACCAAAGCTTGCTTAATTCATCCAATGCACGCCGGCATTGGTCGGTCCATTCAAAGTCTACATCTTTCTTTAGGAGTTTAAAAGCGATGCGCGACTTGCGGGCGCTTTGGGAATGAACACGACAGAGCGGCCACCATGCCATTCATTGTTGTATTTCCTTTTTAGTTGTGGGCGGCCTCATATCGGCCGATCGCCCGCACTTCTCGGGGTTTGCTTTATCCTCTTTCGATCGGTGGAAGCCCAAAATCTGCCGGCCTCACCCCAAAGGTACACTTCTCGAGATTCGGTCTAAGTGAGTTCTTCCTAGCTTCTTCAAATATTTCTCCGAGATCGCTCACATGATCCGGGTCGGTTACGCTTTTAATGATCATGTCGCCCAAATACACCTCCGAGATGCGACCGATCCGCCTCTTGAAAATTTTGTTCATCATTCATTCGGTAGGTCGCTCCGCGTTCTTGGCCGTAAAGGCATCACCTTATCTTGAAAATTTCCCGATCGGTCATGAAGGTCGCTTCTTGTGCCGATCGGGCGGATACATCGTGATCCGATTGTATCCGAGTAAGCGTCCAGAAAGACAAGAGTTTGTAGTTCGAGGCCCCATCGACCCGACTTATCGATGTTGGAGTGAGGAAGGCATCCTTCGGGCATGCCTTATTTAGATCGGTATAGTCTACACACATCCTCCATTTTCCATTCTTCTTCTTAACCAAAGACGACATTGGATAGCCAGTGTCGTGTATTTGATCTCTTCTATAAAATTGGCCTTTATGAGGTCCTCAACGGCCTTTGCGGCTTGAGATTTTTCCTCGTTCGAGTGCGTCTTCTTTGAGCGACAGAAGCGACCCCTTCATCGACCGAAAGTTGATGGCAAAGCTACTTCGATAGGGATGCGGGCATGTCCGATGCCGCCATGCGAGCAGTCAAGATAGTCTCTCAAGCATTGCACTAGATCTTGCTTCACTTGCTCGGTAGGTCGCCACCGAGCTTTTAGATTTTGGATGGGTCGTCACCCAATTGAACATCTACCAACTCTCCATGAGGCTCACGGTCTTTTCACTGCTTTTTTTGACTCGAGCCAAATCATCATCATTGTCCCTGGGTCATTTGTGCGGATCATACCGAGCGCCCAAATCGCGACATTGACTTGATGGCCTTCACTAGTGCTCGAACGTTCGGGCCACGATCTACCTCGTCACATATTTCTTGGTATAGAGCGTGGCTCCTTCTTCTTCGATTCAAGGTCGGCCGCCGTGGTGACCACTTGGTCGTCTTTCTTTGTAGAACTTCATTTTTAGATGCACCGTCGATGTAACGGACCTCTAGCTTACCCAAAGTCGGCCTACCAATAATACATTGATAGCAGGATTTGAGGGGGAGTACAAGGAACGCCGTCCCGACCGTCTGCATGCAGTACTATCCCGGTGTCGTCACCAAACGTGACTAGCAGCTCGATCGTTCCCAACGGGTAGGTGGTCGCCCCATTGAAACCTGTAAGAGGGGTAGGCTCGGCCTGGGGAATTATCTCGCTCCGATCGACCTTTATTTTGTCGATCAAGTCTTCAAACATGATATCAGCTGAGCTACCTTGATCGACCAGAATTCTCGCACCTCTGTGTTTGCCATGACACTCACGATTACCAATGGAACATAACTATTAGGCTTGCCGTCAGATAAGTCGCTATCACCGAACGAGATGGGGGTCCGCTCGAGAGGCGGTGGTGGTGGTTTGAAGTGGATGCGACCATTAACAACTCGTCCCACTTTCTCTTGGTGGCTTTGTTAGATTCCCTGCGATCCAGGGGGTTTCCACCATGAATAATGATAGGCCGCAAGTGCACGGTTTCTATCGCGTAATAAAAAGTATCGATCCCACAAAGACTTTTGTGATTACCAATTTCTTTTTTAGTGGTGATTAGCTAAAAGGAATGATTTTAGTAGAAGGAGTGATTGTTTGATTTAAAATTCAGAAATTAAAATAATCTCGGGTTATAGTTTCATCACAACAATGAGGAACCAAAAATAATTCTTTAGACCATTCACCAAATTATATAGTAGTGTATTTCAAAGACAAGGCAATGAATATAACTAATGTCTCCTTTTCGAGTAGTACAAGAGTGTGTTTTGAACTAACAATCAAGCCTATTCTCATGGTTGATTGTCACCAAAACCCATTAAGCATAACACCTTTATAATGTCTCAAGAGTTTCAAAACTATTCTCATGTTTTGATTCCCTTGTCTAATTTCATAGTTCCAACATCAAACTTCACCTCTCGGTACCTCGTTTGATGTTTAAAATAAGATTTGAAAGACAATGAAATTAGATTGAAATATAAAACAATTTGGAGTGGAGAATAGTCTTGGGAATTACTAGGGACCTATCATTGGATTACTCCCAATAACCCAAGACCAAGTTTCTACTCACTCATAATTGAAAAATAAATTGCAAGAGTAATAATTGGCATAATGTAAATGACAAGAATGTAAATGACTGAAGATAAAGTGCAGAAAATAAGAACAGAAAACTAAAATGCAGAAAAATTAAAGAACAAGAAATAAAAGATGAAGAGAAAATTGCATAAACTTAGATTAAACTTTATAGTAATTGTTTGCAATAGCCTAAGATGTGCTAAGCACTCAGAATTCCGTGCTTTATATAGCCAAAGAGAAGAGACAAGTCACTTAAGACAATTTACAAGCCATTAAAGAGCAAAGCGTAACATCTTTGGAATCGATGCGACGCATGCGGGTCGTGCCAAATCCAAAGACGGGTCGTGCAACTATCGTAGACTTTCAATAAGCAAAGGAAGAAAAAGTTCAGCACGGTCGTCGTGCCAAATCCAAAGACGGTCGTGCAACTATCGAGTAAAACAAACTTTGCTTGCCTTTTCTTATATTTTTCAACTCTTTGTTTCTCTTTTTGACTTGAAACTTTGTTTTTGCTCTTTTAAGCTTAAATCCTTCATTTTCCTCAAAGATAGACTGAAATTAAAACAAACAAAAGGTAGTAAAATAGCTCTAGAATTGAACTAAAATACCAAACAACTTACTTAAAATAAGTACTAAAAAGACAACTAAAAATGGACTTATCAAACTCCCCCATGCTTAAATCATTGCTTGTCCTCAAGCAAAACATTACAATTTATTTGGCAAATCCTTGAATGAAAATTATCGGCTTAGCACATGAACTAGAAATGATCTGGTGGTATCCAACAATATTTTTCTTCTCAGCTTATGACATTTTTCTATTGAGCTTTATGTGCAGAGAAGATCGGTTTTGTGGTACTAGAACAGCAAGTTAGATATCAACAGCCAAATTCCCTAGCACCTTTTGCTTGGGTCATCCACTTATATGCAAACAATGCAATTGCCACACTTGGTCTCAAATGAGTGCCTCTTTTTCCCAGTAGTCAATTGGTCTCAAAAGGGTACTCAAAGTATTTCCCTAGTAACTTATGAAGCCTCAAAAGGGTACTCAAAGTATTTCCCTAGTAACCTATGACCTCAAAGGGATGTTGGGCTAAATTGCTTAAATTATTTTTTTTTTCTTTTCTTTTTTTTTCATTTTCATTTTTTTATCTTTTTCAAGATTTTTCCATTTTCTTTCTCTTTTAAGCAAATTTCAACACAGACATTTCTCCAAGAACTAAAATGCAATAAGTGTCACCAAGGAAACTAAGTGGTTTTTTTCAATCTTTCTTAGAGATCCTAGTACGTAAACCTGTCTTAGCAAAGTGTGTGTGTGAACCCAATGAAGAAGTATCAACAAATATATCTAATTGTTGAACACCACCAAAACATTCAAATTCTTTGAAAATTGAAAAAATTATCACAAAAATGCCATCAAATAATACTTCAAAGTTTCACAAGGATTTATCACATAGGAGGAGAAGATGACTCAACTACCAAATAAAGAAGAAGAAAAGACTAAAGTCACCCCCCCATGCTTGGACTAGACATTGTCCTCAATGTATAAAAATGAAAAGCACATGAGAAGGGTAAAGAAAGCTCACATTGACAAGCATTTGCAGCTTTCCTTCTTATTCCAGCAAAGCAAAACAGAGGTAAACTTGTGGGTTGCCTCCCACGCAGCGCTCTTTTATGGTCATTAGCTTGACCTTTGCCCTTTATAGACTTATTCCTGGGTCCCATTGCTTGAAGCATAAAGACCAAGTGACACATGAAGAATGAAAACATATTCCAGGATCCCATGGCTTGTAAAAAGGAAGTTGCGTAAGCAACAAGATCCTATTTTCAATTCCTCCTAGATCAAATGTTATTTTCACAAAGGAAGGTGAAAAATAAGATAAAGGACACAAGATTTTGACATCCACACATTCATTTAAACCCATATATTTATCCAAGGATGAAATTTCAGTTTCCATTATGTTCTCCATCTCATGGTATTTCTCTTGTGAATCATTTGGCACTACCACTTTAGTATTATTTCGATCTACCTCAACTACAATATTTTTCTCAAATTGTGTTTCTTGTAGTTTTTTGAATAACCCTCTTAAGCATGGTGGTGGTGGTGGCAAAGATGACTCAAAAGATTCCCATTCCTCCTTGGAGAATGTAAATACATTTTTATGAAACCCTTTATAGCAACGTGGTGGTGGTGGCAAAGATTCCTCAAAATATTCCCATTCCTCCTTGGAGAATGTAAATACATGCTTATTCATATTAACAAGAAAAAGAAAACATTTAGTCTAACCGATACCAAAAAAATAAATCAATATCACAAAAGTCTCCGGCAACGGCGCCAAAAACTTGATAGGCCGCAAGTGCACGGTTTCTATCGCGTAATAAAAAGTATCGATCCCACAAAGACTTTTGTGATTACCAATTTCTTTTTTAGTGGTGATTAGCTAAAAGGAATGATTTTAGTAGAAGGAGTGATTGTTTGATTTAAAATTCAGAAATTAAAATAATCTCGGGTTATAGTTTCATCACAACAATGAGAAACAAAAATAATTCTTTAGACCATTCACCAAATTATATAGTAGTGTATTTCAAAGACAAGGCAAATAATATAACTAATGTCTCCTTTCAGAGTACAAGAGTGTGTTTTGAACTAACAATCAAGCCTATTCTCATGGTTGATTGTCACCAAAACCCATTAAGCATAACACCTTTATAATGTCTCAAGAGTTTCAAAACTATTCTCATGTTCTGATTCCCTTGTCTAATTTCATAGTTCCAACATCAAACTTCACCTCTCGGTACTGCGTTTGATGTTTAAAATAAGATTTGAAAGACAATGAAATTAGATTGAAATATAAAACAATTTGGAGTGGAGAATAGTCTTGGGAATTACTAGGGACCTATCATTGGATTACTCCCAATAACCCAAGACCAAGTTTCTACTCACTCATAATTGAAAAATAAATTGCAAGAGTAATAATTGGCATAATGTAAATGACAAGAATGTAAATGATCAAGATAAAGTGCGTAAAATAAGAACAGAAAACTAAAGTGCGAGAAAAATTAAAGAACAAGAAATAAAAGATGAAGAGAAAATTGCATAAACTTAGATTAAACTTTATAGTAATTGTTTGCAATAGCCTAAGATGTGCTAAGCACTCGAATTCGTGCTTTATATAGCCAAAGAGAAGAGACAAGTCACTTAAGACAATTTACAAGCCATTAAAGAGCAAAATCGTAACATCTTTGGAATCGATGCGATCGCACGTCGTCGTGCCAAATCCAAAGACGGGTCGTGCAACTATCGTAGACTTTCAGCGCAAAGGAAAAAAGTTCAAGACGACGGGTCGTGCCAAATCCAAAGACGGTCGTGCAACTATCAGTAAAACACTTTGCTTGCCTTTTCTTATATTTTTCAGCTCTTTGTTTCTCTTTTTGACTTGAAACTTTGTTTTTGCTCTTTTTAAGCTTAAATCCTTCATTTTCCTCAAAGATAGACCTGAAATTAAAACAAACAAAAGGTAGTAAAATAGCTCTAGAATTGAACTAA
Organism: Oxytropis ochrocephala; assembly: GCA_020916435.1. Taxonomy (NCBI): domain Eukaryota; kingdom Viridiplantae; phylum Streptophyta; class Magnoliopsida; order Fabales; family Fabaceae; genus Oxytropis; species Oxytropis ochrocephala. The sequence goes on from CM037094.1 coordinate 56,766,249, forward strand.
AATACCAAACAACTTACTTAAAATAAGTACTAAAAAGACAACTAAAAATGGACTTATCAAATAACCATCGCAACATTACGGCCTTTGGACTGCCGAGTGTCACGATCTTCAGATCGATCCTTGTTTTGGGTGTTCTCTATGGCCAGAGGCCCCTTTCCTCTGTCTGGATCAGCTTCTTTCTGCTTCTCTAGAGGTCGGTCGCCTTCCTCTGACCTCACATACTTTCCCAACTTGCCTTTCTGAATAAGCTCTTCAATATCATCTTTGAGGGCCATACAGTCGTTAGTATCGTGCCCCTTACTCTTGTGGTAGCGGCAGTATCTTTTAGTCGGTCGTGCCCCCTTCTTGAGCACGAGTGGTTCAGGCCGCTTAACTCCCACAAACTCATTATTCTGACACTCGCTGTAGATCTGCGCAATAGAGGTGTTGAGCCGAGTGCGATGATCAAAATTTTTATCTCGAAAGTCAGGCCGATTGTCGCGGCGACGTTCATGCCCTTTGGCCGGCTTACTGCTTTCTTCTTTAGGTCGTGCACGGACGGCCTTTTTTGCTGCCAGAGTTTCTTCATACGCCATGTGGACGTTAGCCCTTGCCAAGAAGTAACTGAGATCTTGATAATGGTTAAGGGTGAATTCTTCCACGAACCGGTGGTCCGGTCGAATACCACGCTTCAGATATTTTAGCTTGTCCTTATCTGACAAGTCACGGACGGACTCGGCCTCAGTGTTAAACCGGTCGACATACTGTCTCAGCGTCTCATCATCTCCTTGAACAACAGAGTCCAAGTATTCTTCATACCGGTATTGGCAGCGGTTTGCAGTGTAGTGAGACAGAATATTCTCGATCAGTCGTCCCACGAGGAGATGGAATTGGGTCGCAGAGACTCCCACCATTCCAATGCTCTACGTCCCGTAGATCGGGAAAAAGCCTGCATTTCATGGTCGGTCCCAATTCCCTATAGCAGCAGTAATTATTGAAGTAACGGAGATGCTTGTCTGGATCCCCTCGGCCATCAAACTTGTTGAGGTTGGGCGGCTTGCGGAGGTCTCTCGGAATTTTGTAACGCCTGATCTCCCTGGAGAACGGGCCGTGTTCATTCTGAATGCCGTTCGACCCAAAGGGTTGCATAGCGAGGCACGCCTCGTTGCCCGGCATTCCATAGAATCCTCCGGACGGGCCAGTTGGTGGAAGTGGTGGAGGCCTTCTGGGTCGCTCGCTTTGGCCTCTCCTTGGCCGATGCGAAACGTCCCTAATTCTTCCATCTCTGTAATCATCCAGCTCTTCTCGGGAATCCCAAGATCTGCTTCTCGACCGACGTGACCCGGACGACTCGTTGGAGGAGTACTGTCGGTGGCGGACGGTGTCGGGGCGGTAGCTAGAATCTTCATAGTCATAGGACATCGAGCGCGCGTCACGCCGCTTCTCGCAGGGGCGTCTGTGTGCCCTCGCTTCTTCTTGCCGGAGAGCGATGAGTAGTGCTCTCTCGGCGAGAAATGCTCCTTCGAGAGAGGAGCGGTGTCTTCGCGCACGGCCGGCGGCGACGAAGGTTCTCCGTCTTCCGCGTGCGGGGCCCGGAATCGAACCTCTCTCGCATGCAGAGATGAGCGCATCTCGGTCTGCGATCACTTGATTTTTGTTTTGCAAGAGCCGCAAAGCGGCTTGAGTGACATGATCTCGTAGAGGTTCTCGAATGCCCGCTCCACACGGCTTCGCGCGCAAGTCTCCGAGAACGCCGGTTGAATCTGTTGGAGGACAGTCCGCGGCCGTTGTGCATCGACGGTTCTTGTCGCGGAAGTCTTGAGACTCGTGGACCGTGGACGCCACGCCCGGTCTGCTGCGGTCGCCGGAGGGGTTGAGTCGAGAAGTGGGCGCGTCGGGGGCCGGTCGCGTGGAGCCATGAAAGAGGTAGGATAGCGCACGGGCCTCCCATCGTGGTCGCCAATTGATCGTACCTTGACCAATGAAGAGTTGAAGTGTTGATTGATTCGCCGGATGGGCGGCCGTTGAATGAGTGAAAGGACCGGTCCTGGCTTCACGCGTAGAACACCTCGGGTGGTACCTGCAAAGACACTCCGACGATCTAGTGAGAGGTCGCTCGGGCAGATAGCACAAGGTTAGAGAACGTACCTGATGCCATATGCGAATGGCGTATATATACTGCGAGGTCCGACCGTTTTGCGAAGATTTCGGCCGGCGAGAATTGCGCTCCAAGCAGCGTGTTTGGGCCGATCGAGATGGGCTGGGCCGCAGGTCCAATTGCTGTTGGCAGTCCTCGTAATTGCTAATACACCCAGGAACAGATAGTATGTCCTCCAAGTTTGCAACCTGACCATAATGTGACTAGAATCATCAAACATGTTGTCATGTAAAGTACAAGCCACGCTGAGGAATAGTTGATCAGTGAAGCATTAAGAAACAGTTTTCTAGCATAATCCAGCCTTATCAGGCCAACCTTAACAACCAATAGCAATGCAAACTGCTAATGATGGACTAAAATGAATCGGAAGGTTTAAAAGCTCACTTATAGGAATATAAACAGATGCACAATTAGTTGAACTTAATTGTCACTGATGTAATGCAAGGTAGTTAAGAAGATATAAGTTGGAATATAGAAAGTTACGGTAGTTAACTAGTTAGAACAGCTAGTTATAAGGTCTGTTAGTGTAGTTGATTATAGACATAGTTAACTAGTTATACTCAGTTAGCAGCACTGTTAGGTTAGTTTATTAGTTAGTTATAATCAGTTAGCAGCACCTTTCTAGTTAGTTACTCAGTTAGAAAAATAAGTTAGTTATAAGTTCTGTTAGTTAGTGTTTTATTGATACAATTCTGTTACGTTAGTTGATTAGTTAGTTACATTTCCTTTCTAACTCTCTAACTATATAAATATACTACTCCCTCTCTGTACACTATATATTCTGTCATGAAAAAGAAACAAAAACATGAACTATATTAGTCATAAATAAAAAAAACCTTTTTCTTAGTATTGTTATATGATAATATATGATATATCTATTAGTATATCTATCAAACAAGAAAACCCTTCAAAATCTCTTTCACCAAAACCCCTTCTTATTCTTCTTTATCTCCTCTTCAATTAAAATTCTTGCAACTAAAATTCTTGCAACTAGCCAAGGACCTTTAAAGACAGCTATGTCAAAATTTTACAGGTACACTAAGAATCCAGGTAATTTAACAGGGCAATCACCAGAAAAACTAGGATTATTTAGCACATAACACAAGACCATAGCAACAACAAATAACCCGATAAATAAACAAGACCATAGAACAAGAATGAATAACCCGGATAAATAAAGCGGAAATTTTGCCAAAATCAACAAGACCATAGCAACAACGAATTGGGTTTGAAACCATCGAAATAGCTTTATCGATTCTTAACCTATGACATAATATTCATACCTTTCATAACAATAATCGTTCGGAGAGAGAAGAGAGAGAGAGGACGTTCCGTTCGATTTGCGATTCCGATTTGGGGGTTAGGGTTCCGATTTCGTGAATAAGCATGCGATTTGGTGAATAACCGAGGCGATCGAGGTGGTGCTGCGCGTGAGAGAGAGGCGATCGATGGTGGTGCTCGTTGAGAGAGAGGCGACGGAGGGTGTGGTGCGCGACGGAGGGTGTGGTGCGCGACGGAGTGAGGAAGGGTGAGAGAGCGTTCGTGAGGAAGGGTGAGTGTGGTGAGAGTGATGAAATGTGTTTGAAGGAGAGAAGAAGAGAACAGCGCGCGTTTAGAAAATAAAAGAGCTTTTTAGTACCGGTTGTTAAGAACACCGATACTAAATGGGTTTGAAGAGAAGGAGATAACACACATTTAGTATCGGTTGTTTAAACAACCGATACTAAATGTAAGCGTGAAAATTGAAAACTTCAATTTAATTTCAAAATTGCCACCGCGTCTACATTTAGTATCGGTTGTTTAAACAACCGATACTAAATGGTGCTGTCTAAAGTCATTTTTGCACTAGTGTAGTCAAGGATGCAAGAATCTTCCCATTCAAATCCTTCGTTGAATACTTCTTTCCAAGTACTCTCAAGTTATTCACTATCAGGTTCAATCTTTGGTGCATAGCTGCAACGGATTCACCTTCCTTCATCTTGAAAGCTTCATACTCAGAAGTGAGAACTCTAATATTTGTATCCTTCACTTGACTCGTACCTACATGTGTCGCTTCCAGACAGTCCCAAATTTCCTTTGCTGTCTGACATCCTTTCACCCTTTGTTGTGTAAGAAAAGGTTGTGCAAGTGTACACAGTCTTAACAAGTAATAAAGTGATAAGAAAGGTCGAACCCACAGGGATTGGATTAATTTGCTAGCCTTCTATGATAGTAGTTGAGTTAAGTGATGAAAGAGTTTGAGAGGAAAATATGAGGAATGTTGGGATATGTATATAAAGCTAAAATATGTTGTAATTCAGATGAGAGAGATGGTTGAGATGCTTTCTCCTATATAACTCCACTTTGAGATTCTATTGCTACTTATGATGCACCTGCAATCATTGGTCCTGCAATGATTGCACCTGCAATGAATGATGCTAAAATGAATACTTGTGCTTTTCAGCCACTTTTCTTCAGGGTTTCATTACCTAGCTTATGTCTAAGCATTTGAATAAGTTCACCCTTGTATTTGAAGCTCCAAAAGTATCATTCTATGGACTAAGCTAGCCTATGTCTAGGATTTAGCTTGGATTTAACAAAGTTTCCTTTTATTAAGTCACTTACCCATATTAGTTCTTGAGTTCACATAAACCATTTCTGTATTTATGATTCTACTTATTCTAAGCGATCAACCTCAAAATAAGCTTTTGAAAGAATTAGCATACAATAACTAAATTGCAAGAAATCATAAGTAACATAAAAATACTCAAAGATTCATTATATAGATAAAGCATCCCAACCAAGGGTAATTTAGCTCATGCTTGACATTGTTGAACACTTACAAACAAGAGAAATCATGCTTATAAGGAAGGAATTACAAAGGAGAAAAGATAAGTGATACATTACACAATTGCTACTCCCTTGCACCTTTGGCCTAACAATGCTGGTGCAATGAGCCTCTCAGCCACAGAACCGCAACAATAAAAGTAATCTAAAGTAGAGAGAAGTTGTCACTTTCTCTCTTTCCTTACAATTAAACTAAACTATGATCTAAGTAAAGTGAAACTTGAGTGATGATCTTGGTGAAGAGAATGAGGAGTATTTATAGGCTCCATGAATGTGTTGCCTTTGGCGCCAAGTAGCTCAAGCAGCTCATCCACTTGCTCAAATGTGATTGATGGGGAGCTTCACCAACTAAGAAGGGAGGTCCAATAACCTTGTTGTGCGAAAAGTAGTTGTGCAAGTGTACACAATCGCAACAAGTAATACAATGATAAGTAAAGATCGTTCCCATGAGGATTGTTGAGTTTACTTCTATAGTTAAAGAAAGTACTATAGCTAGTGAGTAAAACAAGTAATAATAGCAATAACAAGTTGTCAACAAGTATTGTTAATAACATAAATGTAAATAAGCAAGTAAAGATAGATGGTAAATAGAAATTCAGAATGAGAGTAGTTGGAATGCCTTTCACTATGTAATTCATTAAAAACAACTTTAATGTTACGTTTGGACGCTATATATTTGAGTCTTTGTAGCGTTTGATGTGTGCCTTTCGGTCACTAACGTCAGGGTTTCGTTACAAGACTCTTATGTCTAAGTTCTAAATAAGTTCACCCCTGTATATTAAGCTCCCACAGTATTCACCCTATGAATTATGCTTTCCTATGTCTAGGTTTAAGCATGGATCGTTCTAAGTGTCCTTAAAACAACCACTCACCCACATTAATCGTTGAGTTCGAATATAGACCATGTCTGAACCTATAAATGTACTTATATTTAGCTGATCAATTCTAAATAAGCATTGGAAGAAGTTTCAAGCAATGGTTAAAAAGCTAACATCAAACATTACATTAAAACTATTAAAAAGTCATTACAAAGCTTTAAGCATCCAACTACAAGAGAATCAGCTCATGATGAGCAACAACACAAGAAATAAAGCATAAAGGTGTTACCTAAAGCCATAAAACTGAAATCACAAAGGGATGGAAAATACTCCAAATGAGGACAGCTCCTGTGACGTTATAGCATCAGTCACAAAATCGCTTGACGTTATAACGTCTCTCACAGAACTACATAGTTTCTACTTTTATTTTGAAAATGGAGCTTGGACGAAAATGGAGTGTGTAACGCCCCAAAAATAATTCAAGCATTTATTTAAGTGGTATATTGGTTGGTTCAATTAAAATAATGATAGGGTATTTGAATTAAATGAGGAAGTGTGGTTAGTAAAAAGTGAGTGGTAATTTAATTAAAAGAGGGAGTAGTGCAAGTAATGGAGGAGGTGTGAATAGAGGTCCATGATAGTTAGGCCCATATCCATGAATTAGGCCCATCTTCATGTGATAAGGTTAGGTGTCGATGGTGAGAGCTCATTATCATCCAAAAACAAAGAAAGTCAAAGAGTAAAGTAAGAGAGAGAGAGAGGTGCGACAACCCTAAGAGAGAGGAAGAGAAGATCTTGGCGTGGAGAGTTCAAGCAAGGAAGAGAAGCTTGATTGTTGGTGATTCTTGGTGGAGAGAGTGCTGGTGTTCTTCATTAAGGTAAGGGGGCTCTCTTTCACCTATAATAGAGTATATGATGAGTGTTATGTGTGGGTTAGACTCTAGGATGGTTGTTGAGTTGTTTGTGTTGCTTGTTGTGTGATTGATGTGGTGTTTTGGCTTCGATTTGGTGAAATTGTGATGTGTGTATGTGTTATTGATGATTGGTCGTGTGAAAGACCTAGAAAAGAAAATGGGTTTGAGGAACCCTAGGCGCAAGGGTGCCATTTTTGGTGTTGTCACCTTATTGGTTATTTTGATGTGTGTTGGACAATATTCGAGTGAATATGTGTTGTAGTAATTGTGGGTTAAGTTTGATCATAGTATGAGAATCAAAGAAAAGAGGGAAGATGAGGGTTAGGTGCGTTGTAGCTTGTGAAGGTCGAAGGTGTGTGCGTCGTAGTATATGTGCGTCGAAGTATGTGTGTGCCGAGAAGAGTAGGTGTGTTGAAGTGAGTATGTGTGCGTTGTAGTATATGGATGTCAAAGTAGTGTAACCGAGGTAGTGTAACCGAGGTGAGTGATGGTGAAGTGAAGGAGTGTAACTGAAGTAGTGTAACCGAGGTGAGTGATGGTGAGGTGAAGGAGTGTAACTGAAGTAGTGTAACTGATCAGGTGTGTGATGGTGAAGTGAAGGAGTGTAACTGAAGTAGTGTAACCGAGGTAGTGTAGTACCGAGGTGAGTAATGGTTAAGTGAGGAAGTGTGGCAAGGTGATTGATGGTGAAGCGAAGTAGTGTAACCGAGGTGAGTGATGGTGAATTGAGGAAGTGTAACCGAGGTATGGATGTATTGAAGTGTAGTGAATGTAGGCTGAAGTGTAGTTGTCAAGGTATAGTGTATATATGCCGAGGTAGTGTTGTCGAGGTGTAGATGTATTGAAGTGTAGTGTCTGTATGCTGGAGTGTAGTTGTCAAGGTATAGTGTATATATGCCAAGGTAGTGTTGTCGAGGTGTAGATGTATTGAAGTGTAGTGTATGTATGCTGAAGTGTAGTTGTCAAGGTATAGTGTATATATGCCGAGGTAGTTTTGTCGAGGTCTAGATGTATTGAAGTGTAGTGTATGTATGCTGAAGTGTAGTTGTCAATGTATAGTGTATATATGCCGAGGTAGTGTTGTCGATGTGTAGATGTATTGAAGTGTAGTGTATGTATGCTGAAGTGCAGTTGTCAAGGTATAGTGTATATATGCCGAGGTAGTGTTGTCGAGGTGTAGATGTATTGAAGTGTAGTGTATATAAGCCGAAGTGTAGTTGTCGAGGTATAGTGTATATATACCGAGGTGTATGTGTTGAAGTGTAGATGTATTGGAGTGTAAGTGTCGTCGTTTAGACATGACGAAGCGTAAGTGTATGGGAGTCGACGTGGAGTTGCCGAAGTGTAGAGTATGGATACCGAAGTGTAGTTGCCGAAGTGAGGTGTATGTATGTCGAAGTTAGTGTTGTCAAGGTGTAGGAGTACCGAAGTGTAGTGTTGCAGTGGTGACGAAGTGTAAGTGTCGACGTGTAGGTGTCGAAGTGGAGAGGTGAAGAAGTGTAGGTGTCGACGTGTAGGTGTCGAAGTGTGAATGTGAAGAAGTGTGGTGTGACGAAGGGTAGTGTGGGTGTGTCGAGGTGCAGTGTGGTGCGCCAAAGTGCAGTGTGGTGTGACGAAGTGTAGTGTGGGTGTGCCGAGGTGCAGTGTGGTGCGCCAAAGTGCAGTGTGGTGTGACGAAGGGTAGTGTATGTGTGCCGAGGTGCAGTGTGAGTGTGCCGAGAGTCTTTGTTTTGATGCCGATGTAAGCGCGAGTTCTTCGCTGGACCAATTTTGGGTGCTGTTTGGGTGCCGAGTACGTCTAAGTTGTTGAATGGTGAAGTTGGTTGGTCCTTAGGTGACGTTTGGTCCTTAGGTGACGTTTGGTCCTTAGGTGACGTTTGGGTTCCTATTGTGACGGTGAGGTTGATGTTAGTCATAGAGCTAGTGACCGATGTGTTGATGTTAGCCATAGCGCTAGTGATCGATGAGTTTGATGTTAGCCATAGAGCTACTGATTTTGGTGTCGATGTGTCCGGTGAGATGTACGTTAGCCATAAAGCTATTGATTGAGGTTTGATGTTAGCCATAGAGCTACTGATTTTGGTGTCGATGTGTCCGGTGAGATGGACGTTAGCCATAGAGCTATTGATGATGTCTAGGTGAATTAGACGACGGTGTAGTGACGATGGATTTAATGACGGTGATAAATCCAGTGCCGGTGTGAATTCATACATGGTATGATTGTTTGTGGTTGATGCATTCCAAGGGACAGACATAGGCTTCGGCCTCGATATTGTTGGCTTCGGCCTTCATATCATTAGTGACGGATATAGGCTTCGGCCTCGATGGTACCACATGCATTATACCCTTGGTGTTGGGTTGCATTCATGCATATACTCATGCAATTGGTGATGTTCTTGATGATTATGAGTTGGTGTGTCATAACTTGATGATGTGTGATTGTCTAGTGAGTAGGGGTGTTTCTAGTTGCCTTTCTCTAACATAATGTTTATCATACATTT